>MTQE01001134.1:38862897-38907878 GCA_014337955.1 Aspidoscelis marmoratus | reverse complement strand
TTTTTTTTTTTTTTTTTTTTTTTTGCTGAAGAATGTGACACGTTAACATTCTTCGGCTGATTTATATACTTCGAGAGATGAAGAATCGAAGGGAATCCCCTCGACGGGCTATCTTTTTATGGCTCGACCCTGGTAGAGCAAGTTCTCAGACGGAGAAGGGAACTAAGTCATCAACCCCACACGGTGAAGTGCTATCTAAGAGCTGACCTGCCTTGTTAAATTTTACAATCAGCTAGAAGAACAACTTACAGTCTGATAAACATCTAAAGATAAACCGATCTACTACGGAGGCTTGGCTAGCAGCCAAGAGAAATTCAAGATTTGAAAAGAAAATCATAAGAAAAGAAAGGAAAAATAAGGTATTTGGAATCTGTTGGTATAAGTTCTTTTTTAAAAAATGAACTGGGCAAGATAACACAAAATTTTCTGAAACAAACCTCATTAGTGAGATTTATCAAAGAAAACAGGAAAAGACCATAGACTTGAAAAATACAAAGTGATAACTTACAGCTACTAAGAAAGGCTATATGGTGAACTCAAAGACTATCATAAAAGAGTTCACTTTGAGGTGGAAAATACGCAGCATAAGGCAAGAATAATTCAAAATCTGTTAAGGTTAGAAGAATAGATTGATGCTTTTATCCAGATTATTAAAGAGAATTCATGGAAGTCTGAGCAAAATAAGAGTGAGCAAATCCAACAGAAAATACCTAAGCCGGAAAAGAGACTCAAGACTCAGCTAAAGAAATATAGTAGCTCCATGAAATTCCCAGAAAGGCAAAACAACAAGAAAAGCCCAACAACAACTAGTGAAACTCACTTGTGGGAACTCACTTGTGGTATTCCCCAGGGGTCTATCCCATGCTATTTTATTTATTTATTTATATTTACATTTATATGCGACCCCATACCCAAGGATCTCTGGGAGGCTTACATTTGAAAACAGTCATATAAAAACTATATAAGCCCTAAAACCAAAACAAGTTTAAAAATGCAGCTTAAAAAAAATACAAGAATAGTTAAGAACAGCTGTAAAACCAGTATTAAACAATGAGAAAATTTTTTTAAAACAGTGCTATCTAAAATTATATGTTCTCATAAACAGAGCCTTTCCACAATCCAAGGTGTAACACATCCACTCCTCAGCACACACCCATACTCATATTCAGCATACACAACCCTCTACTATCCCCCCCCAGTTTTTTCATGCAAGTAAAGGAGGAGAGTGCAAAGCACTCAGTTGGAGTTTAAGCGATTCCCTTCTCTTTCTCTGCACTGTTCACTCTTGCAGCTTGAGGAGTGGATGGGGTGGGGCAGACAAGCACTCAGCCCAGCAGGCAACAGGTCTTCCCAAAGCCAGCAGGTCTTTCTCCTCCTCTCCTCTCCTCTCAGCCTGATGTTTAAAGCCCGAGGAGTGGGTGGGGTGGGGCAGGCAAGCACTCAGCCCAGCATGAAGCTGCTGGGAGAAGTCATCAGGAGATTCAGGGAAACCATAGGCCTATTCACACTACAGCCCATAGTGCATAATTAGGGAACTTCTGGGGAAGGGCATCCACACCTTGAGAAGGCTGTTACAGTCTCCAGGCACCCACTGTCTTCCCAGAAGTTCCCTAATCATGCACTAGGTGTGGAGCATGAAATTGTGTTCCATGCCTTACCAACTGAAAGCTTACCTGGCACATCCAAGTGGCACCCATTTTGCAAATATTCCAGTGCTCTGGCACTACAGGTGACCATAGACACAACTGTGTGTGCTCAAAGCATCAGCATCATTGTGGTGATGGTGATGATGCATGCGCAGTCATGCAGGGTGCCACAACCAAAATGGTGGCACCCTGAAGAGGGCTAGCCCCGCAATCGAACTCCAAGTGTGAGTGCTAGTCAACGTTCGTTCATTGTGCTCCTTTCCTGCCCAGTGGATGGGAAGGAAACGAGAAATTGCCCTATGTTATCACAGAGAAGATAAAGCTGTAGCCAAATGTGATACCTTTCAGCTGTGCCTCATCTGCTGATCTAACCGATTGTAGCTCCACTATGTAGCATGGTACAAGTCGTTTAGGGCCGTATATATCAAGATTGAAACCTTCAGCCACACCTCCAAGTTTTCGACCCACAGGGGCTTTCCCAGTAGAGGAATAAAGCTCAGAAGGTTTATGGTTCATAAGATGGGTCCAGATAATCAGTTTCAACAGTAATCCCTGAACAGGCACCTTTCATATAGCCAAGATGGGAATGATAAATAAAGGAGTGAACACAGAGCTATTGTGGAAAAAGGGTGGACTGGTGGTTAGCTGCAGTCCCGGGACCTTGTACTAACCTGCCAAAACAACCATCCATTTTGGGGGGCAGCTACAGCAATAGTGCCATCACTATGCCCTTGTTGGAGGCCCAACCTACCTCCCTGCCATTAGGGCCTACAGAAGCATCAATGGCTAAGCAATTCCCCCCATCCCGTCCCCTTAGTGGAAAAAAAAATTAAGAACTTAGTTTTAAGTTCTGTCAATGGAAGCATGTGACCAGGGTTTCCCAAGCAACGAAGTAGATTTTAATTATAAAGGTCCTTTCAGGAAAAATAAAAGTGACAAGCATGTCAAGCTTAATACAGTTGATTACAGACTGAATTCCCTCAGACAAACTCCTGGTGGAAATTAGGGTGCCCCTTAGTTATCATGCAGTGGCAGGACAAAGCAGTTCAAAAATAGAAATTGTTTAAATTAGCCCTCTTCTGCCCCAAAATTTGGAACACTTTAAAATAAAACAAAACTCAAGCTGTTCCTGAATAAACCGTCTCTAATTACTAGGTTTTTAAATTTAAAGCAATACAAGTACTATTACAAAGCAAACGACTTCTATGTATATAAAGAAAATAACAAACTTAACTTGCATAATTAACACACTTAAAAAAATAACATACTTAGGGCCTTTCTGTACATACTGCCGAAAAACGGATCTATAAAGATCCATTTTCTGGTGAACCATTTTTTCCGAGGATCTGCCCCAGATAGGGACAGATCCTCGAGGCCCTGCATGTCCACACATGCGTGGGGCAGTAGCGGCAAGGCCAGATTGGAGAAACGGATTGGGGTGGGTGCTGTGCGGACACACCAGCACCCACCCCAGTCCAGCCTACGAATGCCCTCCCCCCGGCTTCACCCATTGGTGAGCTGTCAAAGAGGGAGAGCAACTGCTGGGCCCTCCCCCTGGCCTCCCCAATTGGCTCCATTGGAGCCAGCATGGGGAGGCTGTCAGCCAGCTTACCCGGGTTCCCCCTCGCCGAGAAGGGACGCCGGCTTTCCATTGGCCAGTCCCTTCAGGAGGGCATGCTGAGCCTCCTGCTGCCAGAAGCAGCCCGGCAGCGATCAGATAAGCAGTGGATCACGCACACGTAACCCCAGGCGAGGTGGAACCCAGGGAAGCTGACTGACAGCCTCCTCATGCTGGCTCCAATGGGGCCAATCGGGGAGGCCAGGGGGAGGCCGGGGCATCCTGCTTCCAAAACAGTTTCAGGGGAAGGGCCGGATGTAAGTCCTAATTTTTTAGGTCTTACATTACAGCCGTATTTTAGCGGCCAAACTGCTTTTAGAAACCAGTGTTGCATGCCGAAATGCGGATGCAGCTTCCTCAAAGGGACCCTAATTGGGTTCCCTATGCAGAAGTCGCGTCTTAATCCCTCTCCAATCTGGCTCTAAATCCATTTTTAGAGCCAGTACGGAAAGGGCCTTAAATACAATGCAGTACTGTCAAACCATAAGAACTCAAGCAGGACTGATGGGAAAAGAATCATCCTTCCCCTTCACAACATCTAGCCATATGTCCACCTACATGACCCACCCACTGAACTCTGGACCACCCACTGAACTCTTGGGCCACTGGAGTTGTTGGAAGCTGGCTCTGCAAAGGACCTGTACTGGAACAGTCATCCAAATGTGGTGTCATGCCTCATGGCCCCTCTGACTCCTCAGAGAATGTCCCTGCCCCTACCAGCCAAAACAAGAGAGGCACATCCCAGAGTTCGGTGCCCCCAGAAGTGGAAGGCTCAGACTCAGATGCTTCACCCCGCCCAGAATTAAGTTCTCTCTGGAGGCGAGAACATCTACACTGCTCAGCATGCCTACAGGCAAAACAGCTACACTGGCAGGGGCATGACCCTCTGAATCCTACTTAAGAAACACCCAATCCAGTAATAACTGTCAAACAGTTTAGAATGTTTAGAATGTTGTTATCAGGAACTGAAGAGTCACAGTGAGTCAGCAACTCATGACTCAAAGTCTTGTGATTCAATCGCATGCTGTTGCAGTAATTAGATGACATTATCCTAAAACCTCATGATGATGGGCTACATACAGTAAGTATCTCTGTGTTGTATTAGTTTCTGCTGTTTAGAGAGAAGTTTGTATCAGAAAGGATTCTGAAATAAAGCTGCTGAACCTTCGAGTGAGGAAAGAAATATTTTGTCTCTGAGTTTATTTGTCTGAATGACTGTCCAGCTATCCTCTGAGATTGACAAGTGATCTGACTCCAGGCCAAATCTGCTACACCACGTGACAATAACCTCTGTTGCAAAAAGAATCTCCTTGGCAACCCCCAACTTGTGAACTCTGATTCCTGACTGACTTCCTGACTTATGAAGACTCTCTGGTAACCCGACTCTTAGCCAGTTTGATTACGTGTACTTTATATCCCCAAGAACTCTTGAAATTGGCATGGCTTCTTTCTGTGTGTGTGTGTGCTTGTTGCTGCCGCCCCTCTGGACATGACATATGGACATCTTGTTCAAGTACTGTTGGACTGTCAGCTTGACACGTCTTGCTGGATTGGAACAGAAAAGGTAAGTGCAGAAATGTCCTCTCTCTTTCTTTTTGGTTCTTTGCTGCTCATATCCTAGAAACTGGTTCATCTTCTAGTCTTGCCTGACAACAAAGATGGTAGCTACTGGAATCTAGTAAATTATTGCCTGCTTTCAGCTGCTGGATCTATCAAAGTGCTTTGGCTTTACCAGATGTCCAAGGATGCTGCTCAAGTTGATCCCATCAATACAGAACCATTTTAACGACATGTTAGCTACATCATTAATTATCACTTGATAAGCAAGTTCTAAGCATACTGAGCAAATTCTTCTGCAATCAAGTATTGTTTTCCAGTTAAAAATCAGGAGCATTTGCAATCTTCTTTAAAATAACTAGCAATTCTTTCATTAAACATTTCTGTGACACTATGCTGTTTTAAAAAAAAATGAAGACAAAACAGTAAATGTGTTCCATTACTCTAAGAACTGTGCTCTGACTTACACAGAAATAAAGAAAGGCACTGATGAGAAAGATTATTATACAAAAATAAAAACAGATCCAACAGCCCCTAAAGGCAGCCTGAATATAATGTAATACTCATTGTAATGATGCATTCCTGTACCCTATCTAACACTTTTATTCTGCCATCATTAACCAATCAATCTGCCCAAATGATAGCAGAAGAAATTAAAAAGAATCAATTTTGTGCAATTTGGTCCTTTGAGGTTTTGCTGCTGCTGATGTTTCCTCAAGCACTTACAGTTTGCTTAGTCAACTCCTGTGTTAAGTTTTACTCTACAGAGCACACACCGTTTCCTCACGGGCAACAGCTATTTTGCTGGTTAATGTAATGAAATTCTGACTTAAGGGATCAAATGTGGAGGTCCTCAGAAACTCCTCACAAGTTTGATATGTTACACAATAGACTCATAAATCTTTCTACTAGTTCCCCTTAGTGCTGCCTCAATAAGAAGCCTATTCGCACTTGGCCTTTTTCTGGAGTATATCCCAGGCTAGGGGTCTGTGGTCCAGATGCTAATGCAGACTCGAGCAGACTTCCCTTTGGGCCTGCTGAAGCCAGCACTAGCCAATGGACAGCCAGTCCCTATTCCAGGATATATTCCAGAATAAAGCCCAGTGCGAATAGGCCCAAGATTTTGTAGGGAAAACAGTCATGTTGTAACCCTCAAGACCATTATCATCTCTTGACTATATCTATGAGGGAAGTTGGTTTCCATTTAATGAAGTTCAAAATTCTTATTTCTACCCTGACAGAACTAGTAATGGGAGTCTACAGAGGTCAAAATGCTTGTTCCTTCTAAGCTCTAGATAAAAGAAGTATGTATATAGAGTAAAAATGTGTGAGCTGGAGGCAGCCATCCCCTCAATTAGCTCTGTTTTGTTTTGATTTGGCTAGCCTGGAGCCTTGGAGTCCTTGGTGTTTTTCTGCACTTACCTGAGGTTTAGATCTGGAATCCCATCCAAGGCTGGGACAGACTGCTCTGGGCTGGAACAGCACTGTCCACATGGCAATGGCATGCTCCAGCCCAGACTCTGCCCTGGCTCTGAGGATTATGCGAGCTTCAGATTTGGCCTCCACAAGTTCAAAAGGCCAGGAACTTGTAGCTCCTGGGGGACCCATTCTAATCAGCACAGATGCAAATAAAGATGAGATTGTGATTTCACCCATAGCTATTTATCAGGAAACAGACTCTGGCTGCATCCCCATGGGCTCCAGTTATTTCACTGCTGAATCGGTGCATCTGTAATCTGCACTGTATTTTGAATGAACATGTCCCTAAACAGTTGAGGAGAGTGCGGTTTGAAGGTAAATCCACCTGTACCCAAGCAAACACGGTAAACCCCTGCATCTGGGAAACCGCATCCTTTTTTCTCCACCTTCTTTGCCCTGATAGGAAGTCCGGCTGACATCACCATGCCCTGTCCTACCCGGTGCATGATGACAAGGGAAATCCCTGGGAAACGCATCTAGAGACGTTTTCGCACGGGGCTGAACGGAACGCGGAAAAGACAGCTGTGGACACGTCATCCGCATTGCCCGCGCGCGGCTTGCGTTCCGACGTGTCCGCAGCTGTCTTTTCCGCGTTCGAAATGTAGAGCACTTTGAAGTGCTCTACATGCGTTCCAACGCGGACGAGCCGCCCGCAGCCGTTCGGGAGGAGAAGCGTTCGCGCCTGCTTCTGTCTCCCGAACGGCTGCGGGCTCGCCTCCGACGCCGCGCGGCTTTGACAATCAGCTGTTTGACAAACAGCTGATTGTCGATCTGCCTCCGCGGCTGTCTGCGCGCCCCTTGCCGGCATTTGCCGGCTAAGCCAGCTTCGGGCGCTTTGAGCATTCGCACCCAGACGCTCCAGAACGCGTTTACACGCGTTCTGGCGCGTCTGTGTGTGAAAGGGGAAAGCGCCCGAAGCTGCCTTAAGCTTTCCGCCTGAACGCGTTCCGTTTCGAACGCGATGCAGTGCGGAAATGCCTTAGGTTGCACCTCCAAAAACACAACACATACAATAATAAGAAAAAAAGATAAGAGGGGGGCATAATAGGATGGCAAAAGGGCTCATGGCTTGAAGCCACGGCTCTGACTTTAGCGGACATGCACACGCATGCAGCAAGCACACCTCCAGTCCACATGACAGCAAGCCTTGTAAGTTCACATCAGACTCCCTCTAAACCCTTGCAGCTTGGATCCATTTTCTTATCTTCTTTTCAGCAATGCCCTTCTGGTACCCCATGCCTCCAGCTACTACCATTAACAGTATCAAATCCTAGCTTTGAAAACCATAGCTTTTGGCAGAGAATGAATGATCCAGTGCTCATGTGGAAAATCTACTCCTTTATGCACACGTGCCTTCCAATTGGGTGACCAGGCAAGGGGAGCATGGTTTTAGCCAGAGAGGGCAAATGAGAACTCATTTCAGCTTAATTTCTTTGTTCCCTTAATTTCTTTCCCCAAGCAGTTGCAGTTGCAGCGCACACGGCAGGGACAGCGAAACCTTGCTCGCTAACGCTCCGATCACCAAACTCCACCCCCAGGAGCGTTCCCATGAATCAAGATAATAAGTGCTTTCCTCCTAATGTGGAGCGAGAACAGTTGGAAAGGGTTTTTTTTCCCCATGGATTTGTGCTTTTTGTCCTGAATGTGGCCCGGATTGGAGGCTGTTCATGGAGATGGTTCAAGGCGAACTCAGGTTCGCCTTGGAGTAGTTTGATCATGGGGATGCACCCTATGTGCAGCAAACGAACAAAACAAAAAAGAAGCAGGCAGGGCAAAGGAATCCTGGGAAATAGTTATTAGTTCTATGGGGAAAATGAAGCAAAACCTAAAAGACCAAAAGAGACTGTGAGCAAAGGGATATCTTATTTGGTTTCTGGGACCTATTGTGATGTAGCTGATGGAGTGACCATCAGATAACTAATGAGATCTCCAGATCTAGAGACCAAAGATAAAGATCACATCAACTTGGAAGAAAGATTTTCCACCTCAAGTGTAGAGCCTGAAGATTAGCTGGAGGAAGATGATTGAGACTTCGTTGGTATACTGCAAGTATATATCACTTACCATAAAAGGGATTAATTTTCTTGTATACTAGTGTTGCAATTTGGGAGCTACTGATTGATTAACTTTGCTGTAACAGTATGTAATAGGTCACATGGATATTATACTTCCTTGGCTCACTCCAAGTGCAAAGATGGATTCTTGACATCTCTAGCCATAGTAATTGTAAATAAGTCAGAAACCTCACAAGTTTAGATAAGCAATGTTGAACAAAACAAGAAGTAAATGCATCTAGTCTGTTTCTTCAACTGAAACTCTGCTAGAAGCATAGTTTTTTTAAGTGCAAAACAACAACTGACTTTGGGCTGTTTGTGACTTCTGGAAATGAACTGGGATATGGTGCTATAAACTGATGGGACTTGAAGAAAAGGCGCTAAGGTTGTGACCCTAGCCTGAGCTTGGGTTATTCAAAGTGATATTGAAGATACCAAATCCCACTGCCACCAGAAGAATGGAGGGAATGATATATTTAAATAGTTTCTCCCATCCTTTGCACACTTCTTATAAATATGAGTGAATTATAATCTAGCAATCCTGCCATCTTTTGGTCAACAGTTTTGGCTTCATTGGCATTGAAATTTTTAAAATCTATGGCAGCTAATGGCAAACCAAGGAGCAGAATAAATAAAGATAATGACAAAGGCTGTATATATACAGAAACCCACATGAAAATTGCCCTCACAGAATACACTGGATTAAACATGATGAGAAGGAAAAAGGGAATGTTGACTTAGGCTCTGAGCTAAAGGTATGGTAGAGTGTTGCCTACTTTGCATTTATGGAACCATTATCCCTGGGTGTAATTGCTACCACATCTGAGCAAGCTGAGCCTTACACTGGGAAGCTGTGATTATAGCTAATACTATAAACATCTCAGCTATATCCAGACTTGGAATTATTCAGAATTATTTGTGCTGCTTCAAGACATATTTGGGCATAATCTACAGTGCTGTTAGGAGTATCCACTCAGTGTCAGAGCAGCTGTTTAGAAAGGAGAGGGTTGCCTTAGAAAAAAGAAATAGCAAGCACATCTGTATGTAACTCAAAGATTTTGCAAGGAATGAAACCTAGCTTAGTGCCATCTTCTTCATCACGTCCTCATCTAATTGTAAGCTCTTACCCTTTCTTTGCAAACTCCCACTGCCCAAAACATCAACAATTCTTTAACCCATTTGGATACATCCTTAAATAAGTTCTGAAACCTCAAAGTTTTGAGTGCGTTCACATAAATAAGATGTTCCTTGTTAGCTATTTTAAGATGTATACTTTTCTAGATCTGCAGTTATTATTATTTATTTATTTGTATTTTTATCTCGCCCTATACCTGAAGGTCTCAGGGCGGGTTACAATATCATATTAATCTTAGACAGGTCCCTACCCTCAGTCTTACAATCTAAAGAGACAAGAAACAAAAGGAAAATGGTGTAAGAGGGAACAGGGAAGAGCAAAAAGCAAGCACTTGAGGTATTCAGTTTCAATTCTTCTGCTCATTTCTTATTGCTGGAATTTTCCTATTCTCTTTACTTTGGATTTTCTCTTCATTGACGACAAACCGGATGATGGTAGAGATGGTCAGCCAGCATCTACTCAGCTCCACTCTGCTCAGCCTCAGCACCAGACGTTTCCTCAACTGGATTGGCTGCCGTAGTCTCTTTGCCATCTTGTGATGGGAGCAGTTGGAAGAGGGAGGGGCACTGCTGGGAGCAAGATGGCAGAGCCCAGCTTGCTGCCTCTTCACCACTCCTCTCAGGCAAGATGGTTCTCTCTCCTATTTGCTGAACTATATTTTTAGACATGACTGCTTTCTCGATTTTTAAGAGTGATACATGCTTTGTTTAATTTGTGTCATTGTTGTTTCTGAACAGGTTAACAGAAAGAATAATGATAAAAACAATTTCAATGTTTCCTTGATTATATGTGTTTGAACGATATGCTCTTCTGTATAAGATATGGGAGTCTATAAGAAAGAAACTGTGAGATACTATTAAAATTAGCAGTCTGTGATTCTATGATAAACACAAAGGAATGAAAAAATATTATCTTCTTACCATTTTTACTGATGTCAAGTTCTTTGAGATTAACCAAACTGGCAATGCTGGTTGGCAAGCTTGAAAGGTCATTGTCGGGAATACTCAGTTTACGTAGAGCTTGACAGTTGAATAATTGCTACAAAATAAAAGAAAATTGATTTGTAATACTTAAATTTTAATACATTATAAAATTTTACATGCAACAATAAATACAGGATAAAAACAAAGCATACTTGCTCAGTCATAAAAAAAATCAGTGTATATGTACATATTCTGATCTCTTTGGATCATTTACAGGCTGTGAAAAAGTGTTTGCTGTCCTCTTGACTTTTTCTATGTCGTATTTAATTATTTCAGGTCTTGAAACAATATTTAGTATGATACAATGACAACCTCAGTAAACATAAAATACAGCATTCAGATGAATTATTTTATTTACTAAAGGAAAATAGTTATCCAATTAATTTTCTCCGTGTGAAAAAGTAATTGCCCCTAAACTTAATACCTATTTGTGGTACCTTCAGCAGCTACAACTGCAACCAAATCCTTGTGGAGGAATTTTGGCTCACTCTTCTTTGCAGAATTGCCTTAATTTAGTGGTGGTCTTTTGAGTACGAATTGCCCATTTAGGTTCTTGCCACAGCATGTCAATGGGGTTCAAATGTTCAAGTCAAGATTTTTGATTAGGCCACTTCAAAACCCTAATTTTGATTCAGAAGTGCACTTGTGCTTTGAATCATTGTCTTGCTGCATAACGCAATTGCACTTGAACAGAATTCATGGTTCTGTCAATTGTGGAAAGTTTCCCAGTCCCTGAAGCAGCCAAGCATATCAGCATTATCACACTACTACTACCACCACTACCACCACCACCATATTTGACTGTTGGTATGATATTCTTATCGTGGAATGCTCTATTAGCTTTATATCACATGCAACAGGGCGATCTTCCAAAAAGTTCCACTTTTGATTTATCAGTCCACAGAACGTTATCTCAGATCTGAGACAAGCATTTATGTTCCTTCTGGCTAGCAGTGGTTTTTGCCTTACAGTTCTACCACTGATACTATTTTTGTCTTTATAATGGTTAAATCATGGTTGACCTTTCCTGAGTTCCTTATGTGTTGCATTATTTTGCAACTTCATAGATAAGTGATTTGCTCTTGGAGACATTTTTATAGGCCAGCCACTACTAGGAAGAAGCACCACTCTTCCAAGTTTTCTAAATTTGGAGATAATAGCTCTTATTGTGGTTCATTGGAGTCCAAGAGCCTTAGAATTAACTTTGTAACTGTTCTCAGTCTGATATATATCAATAACTTTCTTTCTCATCTATTCCAGAATTTCTTTTAAGTGTGGCATAGTGTGCTGCTTGTTCAGACCTTTTAGTCTACTCCAAATGTTCTATTTAAGTGATAACTGGATTTAATAAGGTTGGCAGTATAATTATCAGTTAAATTTTGCTCATTGGTTGAGTGAATAATTTAATGGGCCACTTAATTTTTAATATGGATGACACAGGGTTTGGATAATTTTTTCCCTGAAATTATCATTTGAAGGCTGTACTTAGTAGTTGCTCATATTGTCTTTGTCTCCTATTGAATTTTGTCTGAAAATCTGAAATAATTAAGTATAACAATATACAAAAATAGAGTAAATTAGGAATGGGAAAATACTTCTTCATGACACTGTAAACATTTTGCAAGCTACAAACACCAGCAAGTATGAGGCATCCACAAGCTGTCAACTACATCTGACAGCCATTAGGATAGCTAGATATTCTTATATTTTTGTTATCTAAACTCTTACAAGATGTCAGAGGAACCAAAACCACATTGTGTTAATGAATTAATGAATTGTCTAACAATATTAAAATCTAATCAACCAATATCTAAAATTAGCAATTAGGGTTTATTATATTTGATATTAATATTAACTTTCTGGCTTGCAGTAAAGAACTAAAGACTGGCGGACATGTCTACAGTATGTTGTGTGGATTTTATGCAGGGTATTACTGCTTACCTAAAAATCACAAAATAAGTATACTAGTTCAGACAGTCTGAGAGCCCCTGAGCAGAGTCTATTCAACCTCAGCTTAATACAAGCCAATTGCTATTGTAGAAGTGGTTTCTTTTAGATTAATTTTGTCATTCGCCTTACAGTTGGAAGCAGGAATGAGAAGTAATGGCAACAATACGTCTAGAGAAATAGGCTCACAAAGGAGTGAAATTACTTTGAAGAGCCTTTTTAATAACTACATTTTCTGAGGAAATGTTATGATCTTGAAATCAAGACTCAGATAGTGCTATTCATTTCTTCTTTTAGGCAGGAATTATTCTTTAATTTTTAAAAATCTCCTGTGTTCACAAACAATTTGCCATAATTTATACAGCACAACAGCAGGATTTGTTCTTCATTTATAATTACAGCATATGTTCTCTGCTTTGAGAAAAAAGAATAATTGGAGTGAATGTGTATGCCATCAACCCACAAGCTTTGCTATATAGATTATATAAATGACCACAAGAAACTTTTTATAGACAAAGCATTGGATTCGCACACATTAGAGCATATGTTTGCAGTGATTCAGCTTAGCTGTATTTTTCTTTCAGTCTACACATTCCATTTGATAGATTCAAAATGAAGCAAAGACTGCCTTGAGGTATAGGATACATCAGACTGGACAAAAATTGCAACATTATGGTGTGGTTACTTCAGGTATCGTAGACAACTCCAGCACAGTCCAGCTTTCCTGCCCCTAAAATGTGCTAAAAACTATTGCTGGAAAAGTGACAGACTTACCTTACTGGACAGAGGAGCAATCAGAGCTTCATTCAGTACACTTGCGTGGAGGTTGAAAGAGCTAATCGTGCATGCGAGGAGGTGGTCATGTGCAAGACCAGGAATTCAAGGCAGCTGAATTACCCAAACTGCACATGGCTCAAAACATAGAAAGACAGCTTCCTTCACCTCTCCCTGAAGCCAAACACCGTAGTTTCGCTTCTGAAAGAAACCATTTTTGTGCTGTTTCACATCTTCACTTCTACTGAATATCATTTTTATGCTTCCCTATAGCTTCACTACCACTTAATCACTCAAGAAGAAGGATGCCGCCCCTCCTCCTGCCTTGATTCCCAGCCACCTAACTAGAACCTCTGAGCCTTACTGCACTCAGCAAAGAGCTGCTCACTTGAGAAAAGGAGATCATGGAGTGTTCTGCCTTCTTCTCTGCTACCTTCTCATTTAGCTTCTGAGATCCCCTTGAGAGCAAGGATCCCCTCCTGTCACCACTTCTTAAAATAAAATCCTTAAGAGGGTTTAATCTGTTTCTGTTTCTTCCTTGCCCCCACCCCATTTTTGGATGGAACATACAATCAGGTGGGGAGGGCTGGGCATCAGCATCTGGGATTTGGAGCTGAGAGTGGATTTAAATATTGGTTAAGTGGTTGGAGGCCTTCAACTCCAACCAACAGGACCAGTTTAGGAAATTTTAGAACCTCTTAGGGCTTTCTCCCACCTGAGATGTTTAAAAAAATGTAAAAATGAAACAATAAAACTTGTTGCAAGTGCACATCTGGCAATCACAGTCAACCCTGAATTGAGTCCCCACACAGAAAACACTCCAAACACTTCCAAAAAATGGATGGGGAAAGCGATTTTTCCTCCCCACCCTTTGCCCACCCCGTCTCTCGACTGGGTTTGATTCCATGATGTGGACAAGGGTGGGAAATCCCAGCCCCCCTCCCTCCTGCTTTTGCTGCCACTGTTTGATTCCCCAGACTAAATGCCATTTTACATGTTGCACAAAATCATAAGAACATAAGAGGAACTCTGCCTGTCAACAAACACAACCCAAACAACCCAAGCAACAGCCACCCACCCTCAGCCTCACAGACACACACACAGATAATTCCTGCATTTCACACTTCTCTGTAATTAGACACTCGCCACATGCACATGCCAGGAGAAATGACAGTCAACTGAGGTTTCCTCAGCTACACACTGGTGGTGGCGGCTTGAAGGAGAAGGATGACTAGATGAGGTGCGAGATGTGAGCAAGTGAGAGAGCGAGTAGGAAGGAAAGGAAAAGAAGAGAGAGAGGGAACATGAGCTCTGGGTGGAATACTAATCAGGTAGGTTCCCCATCTGCAGCGAGCGAGCAAGCGAGCCGGTTGCTGCTGCTGCCACCTTGGTTGCAGAAGCGTGCAGAGCTTTTTGCTTTGTGGAGAAGTGAAAAAGCGGCAGCAGAGAGGGTGAGAGAGCACTACTTCCCTGCTCACCTGGCCAGCCATGTGGTAACTTTGTTATCAATGTGTGTGGGTGGGAAATGAGAGTGTGAAGGAGTGGGTGAATTGCTACTTGTTATCAGTGAAGTGGCTGAAAATGAAACTGTTGTGTGAAGTGCTTCCTGGCACTTTAAAAATCTGGCAAGGTGCTGTCCTGCAGGGAGAAATCCCACGCATTTCATGACGCATCTGCCCAATACTGCTGTAGTGTTCCCAAAGGAATAAAGCTAGAACATTTTAACTGCAAAAATAGGGGGACACACCTGAAAAACGGTTTTTAGTGGTATATTCCTCAAAAAAACACCTGAATCGAATTGGTAATGGGGAAAAAGGAAGTTCACATCAGTTTGAAATCACTGATGGCATGAGTAGGAACACAGCCTTAGACACCACCCCTAGACACTTTTGCACAATCCAAAAAGAACTTTACTATAGCTATTACTATGATCTGTGTGAGTAAACTGTTTGCAAAGTAAGCACTACCTTATTACTAGCAAAAGCCATTTAAACTGCTGACATAAATTCAGTGCTAAAAGCCAATTATAAATTTGCTCTATTAATACATTTTGCCATCACTGCTTTGCTTGAACATACTGCTGTTTGATTTTTCTCTGTCTTCCTGTTTTACTACAGTATTTTGTTGTATTCAATAAAGATGGTCAAAGATTGGATTATTTCTGCCTCCTTTTTGCTGTTTTTAAATTTATCTAGCAACAAAACTGTTAGACACTGTACTATGTTTTCTTTCGTTAAAAAATCATAAAAGATGTTGAAATATTCCTCCCATTTGTTGGCATTTATTGTTTTGAAATAAACTCTTAATAAACCAAAAGCAGGCTTTTCTCCCCCTCATATATATTCCTATGTGAGTGAAAACATTAAACAAAATAATGGGCATCCATATTCCAACCAGCATACTACGTATATTCCCTTCACTCTGTACAACTGACAAGCAGTTAAAGCAATCAAGAAAATTAGTTACCACAGCTTGACCACCTGCCATAATGTTACCACATATGTACCACAACTTTTTCACATGGTTATAGAAACACACGGGCAAAGGTGTCTTTTCACAATTAACTTTGTCACATTCTAACACTTTGCTCAATAAATCAAATGTTAAATAAAGTTCCCAGGTGAATATAACATTCCTACTTCAACAAGAACTTGACTCCATGTCTTTTCAAGATATCAAGTCTTGAACTCAAGTCTGGTCTGAGTTATGTCAACAACTTTTGTCTTTTTGTCCTTTTGCTACAGTCACAATTGCTATGAGCTACTTCTTAGATATTTGGGGAATCTTGTTCTTCAAGTTGCTTTACTGTTTGAGTAATTTGCCCAACTTTGAAATCATCTGACAAATTCATCCAACTCTAAAATTTTGAATACTATTGTCATTTGCTATGTGATAAAATTATTTCCTGAGTGTCTTTTAAGATTCAATAAGGCAAACTTTGTATCTTGATCAATCAAGTTATTTTCCTCCCTTGCATCAGTTGTAATCCATTACCAGTCAAACGTAACCTACAGTCCTTCAATTTCTGTGAGAAGAAAACACTACTAAAACAGGTGTTTAGAGGGTTTCCTATAACAGGATATTGGTTGAGAATGATGCATACAAAAGACATGCAGTACATAGTTCTCCAGAAAAACTTCTGAAATGCAGCTTTTAGTTCTAAGAAACACAACTGAAATGAAATGGGCAGTTCAGAAGAGAAAATGGCAGTCCCCAGCCCAAAAAGATGTATACTGGCATTTTCTACTTTCAGTCTTTGCAAAAGGAAAACGTTATTTACTTATTAAACTTTTTAGCAAGCAGTTCTTTCTAGAGAACCAAAATTTGGAAATTTCTCATATGTAAAGTCTAGGTGGCCTGGCATGGCACTGCACATATTTTTTTGTTGTTGTTGTTGTTCGTTTGGTGAAGAATTTGAAGTTTTGGTGTTAAAATTCCATAGAAAAGGAGATTAATTGAATCTGCATTCTGTTGAGTTAAGGTAGTATATGAAGCTAAAACTACACACTAGCATGTTATAATTTGTGATAAAGAAGTTCAATTCACTGTGTTAGGTTTTAATTTTAAGACCCTGGTTGTGGTGAGGCATTTTCCCTGCTGCATATGTGCACTTTTGTTTAATGAAATACGGGAATTACTGAGCAATCTCACTTTGTCATTTTGTCTTTATATACACAAATCGCAAAATACGCTGACGTGAAGATGACAATATATTTGCAAATGACTGTTATTCCAATACATATGCAAGGCAATGGAAACTTGTGTTCCTCTCATGCCTTTATATTTCTGCTATCCTAAGCATTAAAGTAATCGGGTATTGTCAATAACAACAATGTAGAATATAAGATTGGGGATAATTAAGGCATGGCATGTACAGCAGCCTCCACTAAGTGGCTCCCTCTGCAATCTTTGTACTACTGGCAAGAAGTGTGTTTCATAAACAGATTGAACACATAGCATATAATTTTAAAGCACTTCTTACAATAATATTTAATTTGGCAGAATAACTTTGGGACTACTTACCGAGTAAACAAAAAAAATTACTAAAAATATTAAATGTCCCTTCCCCAATCATCCCAAATAAAGTGCAACAGTATTTTTCACTGGAAGGGGAAAGAAATGCATGATGGTCTGCTTAAATCAGGAGCAAAACCCATCCATTTTCAGAGTATTTTAACTTGTTGTACTAGAAATGATTTTTGTTTGAGTGGTTTGAAATTTGATACATTCCTACATCTCATCAGAGAATATCAGGATAGTAGCCTACTATGTATTTTATAAACCACATAGTACTCACAGTTGTAGGATTTCTTTTTTAGGGAATGGGGTATGTATATACCCACAACTTAGGATCCGTTCTTTAAAAAGTCCTCTTTAGATGCTACCAGAAACCAAGCAAACAAATAAAGCTCTGAATAGCCCTCCAACAATTGGCACCTATTCCACTCCATTTATTTCTGTGAACCATAAAAGAACAATTTTATTATACAGAATATTCTCTATTAAGAGATATGACTCACTTCTTTGCCTCCTGGAGAGTACAGCTGAACTAAATTGCTTCCCTATTCAATAGCTGTTCCCTATTAGAATGAATAAGCCATGGATAAGCATCCAATTTTGGCTAAAGGACAGTAGGAGTAGGGCATATATAGAGTTCATATATATGAACACTATATTTATAAAATCAATACCTCAGTTCCTCTGCAGCCCCATACCTAGATGTAACAATACATAAGGAAAAAACATTCCCTGTCCATTCTGTACCTACTATACACCTCTGTCATTCTCTAGACACTTGTTTCCAACTAAAAGGCCCCAAATGTTCCAACCATTCCTCACAGGAGAACTCGTCTGATGATTTTGGTTGTCCTCCCTCGGGAAGACCTCAATTGGGATTACTTGTGGACTTTGACACTGAGATCTACCAGCTATCCTTCAGTGGAAGAGATTGTCTCATAAAGTGGTAAGTTCTTCATCATCGGAAGTATTCAAGCAGAGCCTGAAGAACCATCTGTCCATGATATTCTAGTGATTCCTGCATTAGGGAGGGGGTTGGGCTTTATGACCTTGAAGGTCCCTTCCAACTGTATGATTCTGTGTTAAGGGTGGGTCATCTCAATGGGTGTCTCATCCCTAAGACATTACTGTGAGTCTAAATCTTACCACAGAATTATCTGTTGTGACAATACTTACTGTACATAACAATAGATTCTCAACAAACCTTTCGGTTGGAAAGATCAGGTCAGAGTGTGTCTTGCTATATGTGTTGGGCCGGTAACATACTGAACTAGCAGCCTTCCTGTTTCACTGATGTAACATCAGAAAGGGCTACTCAAAACTAGTCACTTAGCAGATTGTCTATTTGGTAAGATGAATGGAACACCTTAGACCACAGCAAATCCCTCTCCCCATCCCCCAGTTTTAGAACAGTGCTGCTCCTGTAACTTGATAGTCAAAACTGGGTGAGAAAAACTGACCCAGTTCATCTGCCCAGGCTTTGATAATACATTCCAGGGACCTATTTGCACTTGGCTTTATTCTGGAATGTAACCGGGAATAGGGACCTGCTGTCCACATATTAATGCAGGCTACTGCAGATCCCAGGTGTGGCTTGCCAGAGTTTGCATTAGCATGCAGACCACAGACCCTATCTTGAGATATTCCAGAGAAAGGTCAAGTGCAAATAGGCCTGCTCAACCCCTTTATGCGGAATCAGGAAATGGATAAAAGATGTTTTATTCTGGACTGACACAGCATTCAAAGACAGTAGCACCATAGTGGGCCAACTGACCAGCCTCTCCAAATTCTTCTCATTGGAAGGCAGAACAGGAGAAGGGATAGGTTTAATACATCTAACACTCATTCCCCTTGTCTACTTATATTTCCTCTCAGCATCATGGCCACATCCCCAGTACATGCTTAATTCAGTTTTGATATGGTTTCAGTCCTCGCAGACCCCACATCGGTTTGGCTTAACACACTTTCCGCATGTTAAATTGCCCCAGAGCATTGTAAATGTTAACCCTCATTTCAACAGGTCTCACTCCAGTTCGTGCGCTTGATATGTGTTACATTTTTTACTGTGGGGACTGTACCATTTTAAGGGTTGAGTATCCATGTTTAGGGTTTCCCTCCCCCAATAGCTTGCTTCTAAAGATAGTGATTTCAGTGTAAAAATCCACCCTTTACAGCAGCCGTTACACTGTAGCAATCCAGCCACTTCACACCTGATAACAATGTTGCAATTTTGCGCAATTCTAGCTCTTTGGAGTTCTGACCTTTAGAAAGGGAAAGAAAGCAGCTGCTGGTTCTGGCAGATGTGTGAATGTTTAAAGCAAGGGGGCTTGAGTTGCCGCTGCTGCTGTGTGCCCTGGGCAATGGGGAGAGGAGGGGAAAGAATCACTGGCTGCCTGCTGCTGTTTTTCCTCCATCAAGGCAAGTGGCATCCACCCAGCCACCCAGCTAGGCTCCGTTAAGGGGTCCCTTATGGGTGGCACATTCATGCCAGGAGGAAGAGGGCAGGGCAGCCCTGAAAAGCGGCTTTTAAAAAGTAGCCACTTGAATTCCCCCTTGAGTCATGTACGCCATGTACGATACTCAGAATCCGGATCGAACGCAATTGAGTTGAAAGTAATGGGATCAGGCAAATTCTCGTTTGCACCTAGTTCTATTATTTCGGTTTAGGGGAACTGGATTAAGCTTATAATAGGCATGCGGCTCATGTCTCACCTTGATTGTTACTACATTAACAGTTGCCCCAGTGATATTCTCCTCCTCCTTCCCTGCCTTCTCTTCACTCAATTCAGATTCTTAATAAAACTGGAACTAAAACAGAATTAAACTGACTAAAAAAAAGAAAAAGTCAACATTACACACCACCCAATTAAAATAAAACATGCTACAAACCACCCATATCACTGGGATCATTTCTTACCTAATTATGTAAACCATGGGTTTCTGTATGTATGGGTGTTAATCACACTCTCATTTGTAGTAGACTAGAGGCCAATGTGTAGTAGACTAGAGGCTAATTCACACTTGGCCTCTTACTATGCAATTAGTCAACATCTGGGCAGGTGCACCTGCACTTGCAGGAGGCATTTACACCCTACAAATGCCCCTTGCCTTTCCAGAGGTTGACTTATTACATACTAGTTCGTGCACCACAAGCAACCCAACCCTCTCCAATTTCAACCAATTCCTTATCTTTTCTGTCCATGCAGTGACCATCTGTGCTATCAGATGACCCCTGATGTGACTGTGCATGTGCACATGATGGTTGTGGTGTATGCACAGTTGCGCAGGGCTCTGTCATGGAAATGGCAGTGCCTTGCAGAGGATCAGATGTGCAACCAGACCCTAGTTTTTGTGTGCTGTAGCCAAAGAAATGTTAGAGAAATGCTTTGTCATGTTAAGACACCATGAAGACCATTTGCAAAATAACAACTTGTAAGCAGTCTAGCTGGATCAATTCTTCTCAACTCTGAACAGAAAGATGACAGCTAGCTTTATCCACAGAAACCCACCCTGAAGACTAGAGGTAAAACAAGAGAACCTCTAGCCAATCTTAGGAATACAGAGAAACAGTAACTGACATTTCCCAAAACTGGAGCAGAACCAATAAGGGATATAAAAGGTCCTAAAGGAAAGATCATGTCAGAAGGGAGATATCATGTTTTTCTATGCTGGACTTCCGCTATTTGTCTGACACACGGATTGTGTTTCTACATCCCTATGGTACAACTTTTAGGTGACCTTTTCATATTTTCTTAGCTAGCTTCATTGTTTTAGAAGGGTTCTTATAAAACTGGAGCATGTTGCATTCATGTATTTTCTATTCTGTAAATTTTGCAACTGATTCTCAGTCAGGGAAGCTTATAAAAAGGAAGAATCTTTTAAGGGAGCTTATTTGCTAAATACAAAAGTACACTGAGGGCATGACCTCATGGAAGCCGGTTGCTTCGCTAGTGAATCGATTAATAAAAATCCGCATTGTAACTCACAATAAAGCATCCTCATTGTGGTTTGGGGCAACGCAGATTAAAATCGTACTTTCCTGTCCCCATGGAAACTGCGTTCTGTGAGCCCACATCTTTTTCTCTCCCCCTTGCCTGCTGGAGTGGTGACAGGCTCCCTTCAGCTGTCAGATCCAGCTCCCTGCATTCAGGTAATGGCAGCTTTTTTAGCACACAAGCAAACCAGCGATCTGCCCCTTTCTTTCACAGCGGAGGCTGCATTATTAGGAGGGGGAGAGAGATTCCTTCCCTTCCTTTCTCTCAATTTCTTCCTCTGTGGGATTCCTCTTCTGTTTCTCTTCCCCCCCCCCATAAGCTTCACTCATGTGTGCATCTGTCTCTTTGCCTTCCTTCCCTTCCTTTCTCTTGATTTCCTCCTCCATGGGTTTCCTCTTCGGTTTCTCCCCCCTTGTAAGCTTCACTCATTTTCTCCACGTGGTCTTCTCCCCCCCCCCCAACCCCGCCTGAGCATGCAGTTGCCCAGGCAAGGGCTTCCTTTAGCCCAAACAAGTGCCTGACAGGTGCTCTGTACTCAGCTGAGCAGCTGTCAGGCAGGGATAGGGGCTGTTGTGTGCACGTAAAGAGCTTCACTAAAATGATTAAAAGCAGCTGCTTTCACAGTCTTCTCACCATTTTAGCAGGGCAGTATTCCTATGTTCCCAGGATAATCCATGGTTGCCCTCTAAGTCAGATGTAGTACTGTTTGAAAGGGGTGGGGGTTTCTGCCACGGATTTTCTCCTTTGTGCCTCATCTAGCCTGGAGTAAAGCTGCTCATGGCGCTGCTCCAGGGCCAAAGAAGCTTAACATCGGAGTATTTTTGGCCATGGGGACGCACACTGATTCACACCTATATACACCGTAAAACAGGCAGTGGTTGTAAATTAGCGGCAGGGCAAAATTCCTGGAAAGCTAAGGTTTGCATGTTCAGTTCCCAACATCTTCCCAAAAGGCAATGTCAAATTGTTTCTGTATTTGCCAAGAAAGAGAGCTCACCCCTAGTCAATAGTTCAAAACAACACCCAATTCCACAAAAAAGCTTTTGCCACCATCGTGTCCCTTCCCAGAAACCGTAGTTTCCTCTACTCCTTCTGCCCACCACCACAGCTCTTCTGCTGTTCGACTTCTGCTCTTTTTCCTACCTCAGTTGTTTTACCATTCCATAATTTTATTGTCAGCAGGCAAACTTCCTTTCTTTCAGATAATGGAGACGTTCAGAGTGATTAACTTGTTTCCCTTAGGATTGAAATTCTTGTTTGTTAGATCCCAACTATAAGGCTTTTCAAGAATCAAACTACACTAAAATGAAGGGATTACTGTACCTGAAGTTAGGACTCTTGTCTAATCCAAGCCTACTTTAAATGTTCACTTAACAGGGTAATCATTTGTTTTGCACATTAATGACAAGATATGGCTTACCTTAGGTAGTTCTTCAATTTGATTGGCATCTAGATAAAGCTCCTCTAATGTCCGTTCAAAGTTAAAAACCTCCTTTGGCACCTGCTGAAGGCTGCAGTGGGAGTAATCAAGCACTGAGATGATTTCTTCTTCCCCACGAAAACATCGGCATGGCACCAGACGGCCAATAATTTTCCTTTTGGTTGTCATCTCTGAACACAGAACTAAAAAATAAAATATAAAATATATTGTTTTACAAAACTGTTCTTTAGTTTGGTTAGGAAAATATATTTTGTAATAGCTAAGATTGATTTTATTCCCATGTTTACATACAATTTAAAACTACTATGAATTATCAGTATATATTCTACAACACCCTTTACTTAGCATTTAATGTCTTAGATACAAGTATGTTAGTTGATGAAGATTTCAAAGTGCCATTCATAACCAGAAGAATGTGTTTAATCCACCTTCGTTTTTCCAAAATTAAGAAAACATACATGTGCATCACATTATGGCTTTCATTACCATTTTGTTTTACTTTCTAGCTAGAATGTTAACTTTGGGTGTTTTTCCACTGTCACTGTCTAGTCTGTGCTCCATTCTTTGCAGATGGAAGGGAGGACTTCTTGAAGTGTTGAAATGGCCTATGGTTTTTCAGCCAACTGGTTCAACAGAATATTTCAGATTACTTTGCCAAGTAAGGTATTTGAGGTCCTTTTCTACAGTCTCTATAGGTGATTATCGTAGGTTACAATCTGTAAGCCATTATTACTACTCCTTGGGAAGGTATGTGTTGAAAAGGTTCCAAATAAAAAATGAACCACAGCTATTTCTCCTGCGCATATGGGTAAAAGAAAAAGAAAACATTGCTAGATAATACTGTATACAAATGCTGGATATATTTCTCTAGATGATCAGTCAGTATGCAAACTAGGGCTATTTTCCTAACTAATAAATGTAAATGCTATGAATGTGTAGGCCTTAGCTGGATAAATGGTTGGTTTGTACATTCTTGCCTACCTACACACTGTTGTAATGCGGTTTAACACAACCATGTTTTTCAATTTGTCTATAAACCCCTTTGACTATTTTTTTAAACATAAAGACCAGTATTGAAGTGTTTTCAGTAAGTAATTTGAAAAAAATAAATAAAAGTAAATAAAACAGTAAATAAAAACTGTGTCTATTTTCCTTCTTCAAGAAATTCATACCATTAAAGAAGATGGATATGTGACTACATTCTCTTAACAAATGTCGGGCCAATATTTTTAGGGTGAAAACCAGTGAAAGGCCAGTGGTTCATTGCCTGTGTTGCTGCCAGGATCCTTTTATTTTATTCTTAAGATTTCCCAATAGTTTATCTACTGCTTTACATTGGCTCTCCCAGGCAGCTAGTGATAAGAGGCTAAGGCTGTTCTGCACATGTCACCAAGAAACGGATCAAAGAAGATCTGTTTCTTAGTGATCCGAAGGGCTCTTGTGCACGGGCATATGTGTGGGGAGGCGAGATCCAGGAGGACGGATGGTCTGGGCTCTGTGTGGAAGCCACAGCACCTATTCCAAAAGTCAACCGGATTCCCGCGCCACCGACACCGCCCCCGGAGCCACGGAACTGGAGCAGTCAGCCGCTAGTCACCACGTGTTTCTGGCGATACACGGTGTGCCAGGAAGGGGCTTCTGAGGCAGACTGTCCTGCTTCCCGCCCTCCCAAGATCGCGGCCGCAGGGATATCCGTCCCTTCGCCTGTGCATGTGCGGAAGCGTCCTGCTTCCACACGGATCCAGGTGAAGTGACAGATTGAAGACCTAATGTTTTAGGGTTTTGGTGGCAAGACCTGATTTAGAGACGGATCTCACGCGCCAAAATGTGGAAGCGGCTGTCTCCAAGTGTCCCTAAAGAGGCCTGCAATGCAGAAGGTAAGTTTTAATGCATCTTATATGTGACTTTATTTTCTTTTTAAACTGGTTTCTGCACCTAAGGGTGTTTCTGCACTGGCTGTGGAAACTGGATTAACGAAAGGTTTAAGACACATTTAAAACGCTTCAAAACTTCCCTCCCGCATTGCAGCACTGATTAGGGACACTTGGATGTAGCCGCTTCTGCATTTTGGCGTGTGAGATCCGTCTCTAAATTGGGTCTCGTCCCTGAAAACTGGATCTACATGAAGACCTTAAAAAATAGGTCTTCAATCCGTCCCTTCCCCTGGATCCATGTGGAAGCAGGACGCTTCCGCACATGGACAGGTGAACGGATGGATGTCCCTGCGGCCACCATCTTAGGAAGGGCAGAAGCAGGACAGTTTGGCTCGGAAGCTCCTCCCCCACATGCTGCGCACCACCAGAAATGTGCAGTGACCGGCAGCTGACTGCTCCAGTCCCACGGCTCTGGGGGCAGTGTCAGAGGCGCGGGAATCCAGCTGACTTTTGGAATGGGTCCTGTGGCTTCCACACAGCACCCAGGGAATCCAGCCGCCCAATGCGGTTGCACGGGGCCTCCGAGGATCCGTCCCTATTTGGGATGGATCCTTGGGAGGTTGGATCGCCAAGAAACACCCTAAGAGCCTTTCTGCACTAGGCCTTATTCTGGATTGTATTGCAGTAAAGGGGCCTATCATCCACATGCTGGTGCAGACTTTGGTAGGCCTCAGCATGGCCTAGTGCAGAAAAGGGCTATTGCTACAAATGCCAACTTTATGCATGGCTCAGTAGTCTTCAGTGTTGAGGACTATTGATAATCCATCCTCTGCCACCGGAACATATCAGTGGTGGGCAGAGCCACTCTGATCCATATTAATGTGTGGTTGAAAGAGGTGCTAAAGAGGACCATGAGGGCTCCTCATACATAAGAGAGGTAAGTGCAGAAAGTTCCATAGTCTGCAAATGGCTATTCACCTTAGTACTCCACAGATCTATGGGCGATGAAACAGGAAAGTCGAAGGCTAGAGCGCTGATGGTGTAAAGCCCACCATGAGTCTGACCAAACACGGGTTAGAGCACACTATCATAACTACTATGTGGCAGTGATGGTGGCTAAAAGGAGTTTCTTTTCTGCCACAATTGTGTCCTCAAGTAGCCGTCCAGCAGAGCTCTTCTGAGTGGTGAATGGCCTTATAAGGTCTAGACCAAGAGAGCATCAGCAAGGCCCATGTAATATCTGCTGTGATAAATTTGCAAGGCACTTTGAGGGCAAAGTAACTCAGATGTGTGGGGGATTGGACACCACATCCAAAGAACTGTCTAGTCAATGGAGCCAATTGCGAAGGCTGAGAGGAGGGCCCAGCTGTCAAAGAGGGAGAGCATGCGCTCTCCCTCTTTGACAGGGGAGGGCCTTCAGGGGCCAGATTGGGATGGGTGCTAGCATGTCTGCACAGCACCCACTCCAATCCGTTTTCCCCATCCGGCCTTGCCGCCACCATCCCGCGCGTGTGTGGACGTGTGGGGCCTCCGAGGATCTGTCCCTATTTGGGACAGATCCTCGGAGAAAATGGTTTGCCAAAAAACGGATCTTTACAGATCCGTTTTTCAGCGGCATACGTGGAAAGGCCCTATAATAGCATAGCATATGCTTTTTCTCCATTGGTTCCACTGCTCTCTTCTTACAGAAAGGGTAAATAATGAATGAAAGCAGAAACATATACACAAAGTGTTCCAAATAGAAAGGTTCATCCATATCTTCCTGAAAGTCTAACAACAGAGAGACCCAACTCAGCAGTTCAGGGGAAATGGCTGTTTTGGGAAAATATTTACCCT
This sequence comes from Aspidoscelis marmoratus, assembly GCA_014337955.1. Taxonomy (NCBI): domain Eukaryota; kingdom Metazoa; phylum Chordata; class Lepidosauria; order Squamata; family Teiidae; genus Aspidoscelis; species Aspidoscelis marmoratus. The sequence continues at coordinate 38,881,522 of MTQE01001134.1, read as the reverse complement.
GTCAAATGGGGCTGCTTTAGTATGTGCAATTTACCCACCTGGAGAAAGCTCCATTATTATTTTTTTTACAAGTTAAATCACATCTTCTTCCCTTTCATGATAGACAGACAGACAGACAGACAGACAGACAGACAGACAGACAGACAGACAGACAGACAGACAGACAGTGGTAAACTCCCATTATTTAATTGTATTTTCACCTATTTCACTTATTTTTTAAAATAAAAAATAAAGCTTTTGATTCTAAAATCTGTGTTCCTTCCTCCCTTTCCTGGATGGTGTACAGCAGGGATGTCAAAGATACGGCCCGCGGGCCGGATGTGGCCCATGGGCTGTATGAATACGGCCCGCGGCCGCCGCCTGCCACCCGCCGCCGCCGCCGCTGTCCTCCTTGGGCGCGAAGGAGGCAAGGTGAGGCGAGGCGAGGCAAGGCGAGCGAGCGCACGGCAGGACCCTCCACTGCCCGAGTGAGCGGGCGCCGCCATGGACAGCCAGCCCCTCCTCTGTGCCCTAGCCACGCCCCAGCCATGCCCCCAGCCCCTCCTCTGTGCCCTGGTCACGCCCCCAGTCACGCCCCCGGTCACGCCCCCTGGCCCTGACAGTACTTTTTTTTTAAATCCGGCCCTCTGCAAAATTGAGTTTGACACCTCTGGTGTACAGTATATATTACTGGAAAAAAACTTTTCTTCTTTTCTTTTTATTTTTTCATCTATTATTATTATTACTATCATCATCAACATCATTATTACTAGTAACAACTGCTATTCATTCTAATTTATCATGTTACAACCTTTTCCTTATTGTCTTGGGCAATTAGGGTGAACTTGGAATAGATTTGCATTAGAAACCTTCCATTTAAAGTAACAGAATAGCTATTTTGGTTATTCAGATTTTTGTGATAAGTCCCATTTTCAGGAACTATTTATTATAAGATTTAATATTCCAGTAAATATTATTTTCATTCATTGCTGCGTTTTTCCTTAGAATTAAACACATGGAAGAATTCAGTATGGAGAATGTGGTGCTCTTTCAATGGGGGGAAATATTTCATACTACTACCGTCTGGGTTGACCAAACAAACAAATTTAAAATGAAATAAAACCATAACCTGACATTTCCAACCTTTTGCATGCAGTGCAGCTATCTTAGTGTTTTTTCAGCACTGCTTTTGTATAAACACATACCCCTAGGAGACCCGTCTTTTGTAGCTTTTCAAATCATCTGCAGTACAAATACGTGAACAATGACATGGTTTGAGAAACCTCTTCAGAAAATTCAGTGCCCTACAGGCATTCCAAAACCTGCATTAACATTGCATATTTGTGTATTCTAACTTAAGGCTTTAGACAAATCTCAAATGTTATTTTGATGGAAACCCAGAGCAAGTGTAGCAGAGGAAATGTAAAATGAGGCTACTGTTAATATAGTGCAATTTAACAGAAACAATTGTATATGACTAAAATATTAACTATTCTGTCTTTATATGCTATTCCCCCACTTTTTCAAATAACATTTGCAATTCATTGTGAAAAAGCAAGCTAAATAAATGCCCTGAAACCCCCACCCCACCCCCACTTGATTTTTTAACTTTGGAACTTGCTAATTTAGTTATTTTAAGAAGCTAGGCAAAAGTCTGGCTTTCAAACACAACTTCACACTGGTGGATGTAAGTGAGCACCCCATATTGGCCTGCCTAATTTACAAAAAACAAAAAACCCACCCACATTAAGTATTCTACATTAAAAATTAATTTTGGGATATGCAAATTGTAAGCACAGAAACTTAAATGAATTAACACAATACTCTGACAGTGCCCCTTTTAACAAAAACTTTAATTGGAAATGCTGTCCAGTTAAAGTTCAGTTTGGAGATAACCTTAAAACATAAGATGTTGAATTTTATCAGCAGTACATGGCCAGCTAATTAAACAATACGATGTATAAAAATGTTTGAACTGAATTATAGTAAGTTTTCTAATCTAGACATGTATCAACACATAAATTATCATCTGCAAATCCTATGGAAATCTCCATTCTATGTCTGAGTGACATGCAACTAGACAGCCTCATGATGAAACATTCTCTACCACCTACGCATGCTATTGTTCGATCCCTACAATATATAGAGGTAGTGATGCAGCATAGTGTAGAAAATATAAAAAATTACTCAGAGATCAAAACAACAAAACCAAACCCCTCAACTTTAGTTTTCCTAGGAACTGAGACATCCTGGCATTTTAAGGGTCACTTGCAGCTTTTCATCAAAGAATGAAAGTGCTCAGATTAAGAAAATACAGAACATCCATAAAATGTCAACAGAACCTGAAAACAAAATAAGGAACATGGTAAGAAAAAAGAGCCCCAATTTTATCAATTTTGTCTAAAGTTATAAAATCTAAGTATGCATTTTTACTGTCTCTAAGCATGTAATAGACCAACAATGATTTTTTTGATTCCACGAAGTTTTAAAAAAATACATGAAAGCTCAGAAACAAATGATTGCCATGACACCCTGGCCACATTCCCATTATAAGCTTATTTCAGTTTCAAACCGTTTTCAATCCTCGCAGTTCCCACATCAGCTTTCCGCGTGTTAAATCGCCCCAAAGCATTGTAAACGTTAATCCTCATTTCAACAGGTCTCACTCCGGTTCGTGAGCTTGAAACGTTTTACATTTTTTACTGTGGGAACCATTCCGTGTTAAGGGATGAGAGTTTCCCTCCCCCAATAGCTTGCTTCCAAAGCAAGCTGCAAAAATCCACCCCTTAAAGCAGCCGCTACACTGTAGCAATCCAACCACTTCACACCTGAAACGATGTTGCAATTTTGAAAGTTCTGACCTTTAAAAAAGGGGAAAGAAAGGAAAGCAGCTGCAGGTTTGGGGAGATGTGTGAATGTTTTAAAGGCTGTGATGGTGAAGGGCGAAGGGGGCTTGAGTTGCCACTGTTGCTGTGTGCCCTGGAGAGGAGGGGAAAGAATCGCAGGCTACCAGCTGCCGTTTTTCCTCTATCCAGGCAAGTGGCAGCCACCCAGCCAGGCTCCGTGAAGGGGTCCCTTACGGGTGGCACGTTCACGGCAGGAAGAAGAGGACAGGGCAGCCCTGAAAAGCGGTTTTTAGAAAGGAGCCACTTGAGTACCCCCTTGAGTCACATACATCCTCAGAATCCAGATCAAACGCGATTCTGGCTGAAAGTAATGGGATCAGGCAAATTCGCATTTGCATCCGGTTCTGTTATTTCGGTTTAGGGAAACTGAATTAAGCTTATAATGGGAACGCGGCCCATGGCTATTTCAGAAAGCAATAATTTGCGGAAATGTATGAAAAGAAGAAGCCCCAATAAATGTGGCACAGGGGAGTAGTTCTGGTTTCTGTTCCTGAGGGTCAAAATGACTGAGTATGTCCTTCTCAAAAGCAAATGCATTCTGCTACTGTGAACCTTTCTTCAACCACACAACACCTTGCAGGTGTGCTACAAATTTTACTTTGCTTAACGACTTCCATGACCTGGGGCCTATTCGCACTTGACCTTTTTCTGGAGTATACCTCAGGATAGGGGTCTGTGGTCCTCATGCTAATGCAGACTCTGGCAGACCTCACTTTGGGCCTGCTGAAGCCTGCACCAGCATATGGACAGCAAGTCCCTATTCCAGGATATATTCCAGAATAAAGCTAAGTGCGAATAGGCCCCTGGCTGCAGCCAGTATATGTATATGCAACAAGAACTCCCTTTAATCCTGACAGCAAACTGATGCTAATTAATTCTGGGATGCCTTCCAAACATTTCCACAACTGGCTAAGGCAGACCGGAGAAGACAGTTCCTCAGCATGTGCAGGGCTACAGATTCTACAAACCTTCCTTATCCAAAATAATCAAGAAAACTAGAAGTGCACTCAGTAGAAATTCAGGTCAACTTGTTTTGTACTCAGCCAACGTAAGGTCAACAGTGTACATTGCTGCTGAATTCTAATACATCTCCTGCAGCTGAACTAGCCTGAAGTTTAAGTTACAATACTTTCCATATTAGTATTTATACATTCAACACATGCCAACATTATGTAAAATTGTATTTTCTGACCGTGGAGCTAGCAGGCATCCCAAAACCTTCCTACCAATTAGTTCACCGTATCTTATACTTTTAAGATTAAAAAGGGCTACTCCTTCCTTTCTCATTTTAAAAAGCCAACATAAGGAAATATAGTACAGTACTGGACTGAGACCTGCATGAACTAAAGGGAAGTTCTTCCAGGTTGATTAGGGAAGTGCATGATTTCCCCCCCACCACCACCCTTAGCTTCACGTGAAATGAATGGAACTGAATTTTGCATTGGTGCGAATGGAGCCACTTTTGAATGTGCTAGGCTCCTAATTCACTTTTAATTCTCTTAGAATCCCTGCTGCCACCAGTTTCACCTCCAAATCCATTCTGAATTCACTCCAGGGGTGTTTTTCCGCTGTCACTAGAAGTACCCATTAAGTACCCATTAATGGGTACAAAAATGCCATTTTGTACCCATTAATGGGTACAAAAATGCCATTTCGTGCCCATTAATGGGTACTTAATGGGTACTTTTAGTGACAGTGGAAAAACACCCCAGATCTGCTCCAAATCCACTTCAAATCTGCACCAAAACTTCAAACAAAAGAACAAATGCTTTTGCTTAACATGCAAAGGTCAGTCTTTGAATATAGCCAATATTCAATTCAAATGCAAACTTTCAAATCTTTGCAATTCACCCATCCCTAAGCCTGATCTGTCCATTTCAAGCAAGAGAAAGAATCACTTGTACTTTGCACAATCCCAGGCTAGTTTATTTTCATTTCATTTCATACAGTACTAGATATACTACTGTCTTCTGCACTGCACTTAAATTTAATGCCAAGCAAATAAGCATTTCCTGTTCTACTAAAGCCTTGAAAGCAGATATACAGTCATTCCTATAAATTATTATTTTTTTCTTGTGAATTACACACCAAGTAAATCAAGGGGGGAAATCAACGATTTAAGAAAAAGAAAAAAAAAGGAAAATGTAGATAATACCTTTCTGCTTGTTCTGCCTTTATAATGATTTGTAAGGCTTATCCTCTTAGAAGGACTGCATTTAATTTAGCAACAAATCATTGGTTGTAAGGAAATTAATTAAAATAAAATCTGATCTCTCTTCAATTAGAGGATTTCTGGGTAAAAAAAATGCTAATCCTTATTTCTAAATAATCAGGAGATGGGGATGCTTTCCTCTAATTTAAATCAAAATGTTCAAAGAAAACCACATAATCAAACTCTATTATGATCTTGTTCTTATTCCCATTTTATTATCAAATCTGAACCATTTGATAGATGTGTGAAAGACAGTAGAGAAATTATAGTTTGTTTATGACAATCTCTTTATGTTAATTAAATCACGATGCAAGAGTGAAAGTACAGCATTCTTTTGTACTGGATTCACTGGGAGTTTCTTGCTTAAAAAATAATATACACATTAAGATCCTTTTGATCTATTATTTTTACAAACGTAGACATAGTAAGGTATCTACAACAGGAACAAAATGGACATCGACTTTAAAAAAAATGGGTACAAAGCAAGAAAAGTTGTGTAGAAAAGGAACTGACTTTTTTATTTGTGTCTAGGTTTGAAAAGATAATCCACTCAAAAGAAGCAATCAGAATTTTGAACCTTCTATAAAAATACTATTTTATAGTGAACTAAATGATTAATAGCAGGCATGATGATTACTGGGTATTTATAAGTGCTTTTTATCTATTCAGAAGTTGTCTAGCATCTTGTGGCAGATGAACTACAACATTTTTCCATATTTTAATTTATCTTTAAAATGCTGTTGACAGGCTTCGCCTACATTATGACAACACTTTGTCCACATGGGTGCTCTGTGACTTTCTGATATTTGAATGCATTTATAACTGCACTCAGCAGACGCCTATGGACTGGGACCAATGTTCTTCTAAAGGAATACAGCTGATAGTAACAGGGTCTACTCACATGCTAGTGAGTCATCTTAAAGGTTCATCATTTCCCAGTTTTCTCTTTGCTCCAACATAACCACTTAAGGTGCAAGGCCTCTACCTCTTTTTCCTTTCTGACCCTCAAAATTAAACAGGATTACAAATGTGCTTATCAAAAGTTTAGGGAAGCGATCTGCACAGGTTTGTTTCACCACATGTTCTCTTGATTGTTGTCCATTGTGGCTAAAAGCTAATCTTATTGCCTGACTCAATGTATGCAGCAAGTAAGTGCCACCTACACATAAAAAGACAGAGGTTTTCCCTAGACCCCAAGATTTTTAATAATTACCACTCAGTCAATGGCCTCCCATGTTTGTGAAAGGTGCTCAAGAAAGTGGTGGTGATTCAACTGCAGACAAGATTGGAGGAAATGGATAGACCCATTTCAAGCTGACATTAGGCCTAGCCATAGCCCTTAAACTGTCTTAGTTGCCTTGCCTTTAATTGCCCTGCTTTTGGAGAAAGAGGAATGAGGATACTCAGGGTGCTTCTGCATTGACCCTTTAACACCCATTAAGCACACATCTGGAAAACCACGTACACACAGCAACAGCCATTAAGAACACTTCGGGAAAACCACGTCCGCACAGCAACACCCATTAAGAACACTTCGGGAAAACCATGTCCGCACATCAGCACTTAATAAGGACACTTCCAGAAAACCACTTCTGCATTTATCTGTCTCTAATGGGTACTTAATGGGGTTTCCGAGAAGACCACATTGAAGGTAGTCTTAATGGGTGTTTTTGCTCTAAATCCGCATTAATGGAGGACGCGTCTGCACATGGATGGGAGAGAGAACACATGGGGTGGGACAGGAAGTTGCCATGTTGAGTGAGGTGGCGGCAGGAAGCCACCATGTTGAGTGAGGCGGCGGCAGGAAGCCACCATGTTGAGTGAGGCAGAAGAACAGTCCAGCCACGAAGTCCCCCTCACATGGGCTTTGCATCAGGCAGGTGTCCAGGTATGGCAGCAGAGGGACAGCAAGTCTGAATGTAGCGATTCCATGCACAAAAAGCCAGCTTCAGCCCCAGGCAGGCACTGGATCTCAGACATGCTGCTGATTGGTCCATGCACGGCAGGAAAGGAGCAGTGACTGATGGCTGAAGGCTCCAATCACACAGCTCCTGGGGCAGCCGTCTTGAAATCTGAGCTACTGCGTCTGTACAGTGAAGGCAGAATCTATTCCTTGCAATCTGTCCTTCCCACGTGTGTGCGGACGGAAGGGGTGTTGGTAGATCCATATCTACTAGATATGGATCTACCTTAAACTGGATTTAGTAAATCTGGATCTACCTTAAACCAGAGTTAGTAAATCCGGATCTACTCTAAACCGGATTTAGTAAATCTGGATGTAGCAGATCCAGATTTCCAGCAGTAAGTGCAGAAGCACCTTCATTGATTTCTCAGATATTGTCAACCACATTACTTTATTGGAGTAGCTATGAGGTTTGGGAAATGGGGCAGTGTTTTACAACAGTTCTAGTCCTCTTTCCATGGCAAATTCCAAACAGCAGTTGTGGCTTATTCTTCTTTGTTCCTCTAGAAGTCTACTTATGGTGTTCCCTGGACAATTCTATCTCTCACACTTCTAATGTATGCATGGAGCTTCTAGGATTAGTCATCAGGATGTTGGAGTGAAGTGACATCCAAATGCTGATGACAAACAGCTTTGTTACCCACTGTATTACCCACTGTCTTGAGTTCAGCAGGCCCCTATCCCGGAATAAGGCTCAGTACTGAAGAGGCCTATAAGTTCTGTCTCTTATGTTCAGGTCCTCAACTAGTTCTGACCTTATTTTATTGTTAAATTGTATTACCAGGAGTTTGAATCTGACTACTACATGTTGATCAGTGGGGTTAAAAACATTGGTGGTCATAGCTGCATTTTACATCTAGGAGTAATTTGATGCAAAAATAAATGATGGGAAGAACTTTGAACTGCAGTGTATGCACCAGACACATACCTGCATTTACACGCCCAGCAATAGCTTATATGAGAAGCCAGACAGCTGCACATCTCCCAGTTCCATAGATGCAGCCATCTCCCAATTCCAGGTTCCCTGAACAAGAGTTTATATTTGGTTTTAATTGTTATAATCTTCCCTGAGACCTTTGGGTATACAGCAGGATAAAAATGCAAACAAACAAACTTTGGAGCAAAATGTCCCACTTTGATGTCACCCAGTGATGGAAGAGTCAGCATAAGAATAATGTTGACCAATGCTGTCTCTAATCCCACAGTTCTGAGCCATGATGCCAGTCAGGGAATTTGGCTTCAGGGTGGAAAAGATGACAAGTGGCAAAGGGAGGAACATTGGAGCTTTGGCCTTTTGGTTCCAGCCCTTCCACCCATAATGTGGCAGTGGCTTACAGCTATACACCATAAGTCCCAGTTTGGATGGTACCAAAGTTATGCCTAAAGTAAACTCACATAGATCAAAATGATGCACATTCCATTTTATTTCAGCAGTGGTCTGTTTAGCAGGACTGAGAAGGAGGGTGAGGTGCTAATAGGAAGTCTCCTTTTGATCTCATCGAATTGTGCTTCAGGCAGAGAAAAACCTAGCATGCTATGAACCATGGACTGCTGTTGTTAACAATAATCTATCTGATTCTAATTATGTCATCCTCCTTTTCTTCCAGTATTCTGTATACCTAGAACCACTTTCCTTTGATAGTCCACAGTCTATGGAGTGGCTGCCCTTCAAACACCCTCCCCTATACATTCAGGAGGCTGGTGAAGAGGCATCTGGGGGTGAGGAACCACATATCTTTATCCACAGTGCCCTGCACCACTTTAACATAATTCTATAAAATATATAAATAAATGAAACCACAGGAATGTAACCAAGCGAGTAAAGATAAAAGCACAAGCTCCATTTCCACCCACCAAATCTAGTCCTTTTGTGCTTTACAAAGCTCTATAATAGTTTGTTCATCCATGCAGTGAGATTTTCCATTAAAAAAACAAAAACAAAACAAAATCCTTAACAAATCTGCTTCCAAAATGGGATTAAGAGAGGATAAGTGACTTTTTAAAGAGCTCTGCTCTCCATATTTTATGTAGATTTTATTTGGCCCATTCACTTTATTCAGTCTTGGCATGCAGAAACATGTTTCAAAAACAGTTTTAAAGAAAATGAATAAATTTTAAATCAAACAGCCAGCAAGCTAGTTTCAATTTTAATTTTTGAATTTAATGTAGTTGAAATGTAGGCTAAGACAAACTCACAAAATGGATAAATAAAACCAGCTGCAGAATTCCCCTTCATGAGCCTAAAATCACAACACACTTCACTACCCATATCCTATGCTGCTTGGCTCTAAAAAACTTACGTCACAAGGAACAAATTCCACCCTGGGGAAATGTAACATACATGGCTAAGTCGATAAGTAGCACTCCAAGCCTAAAGGGCCATTTTGTCTATAGTGTTACAAATAATACAGCACCTTCCCCAATGAAGCTAAGATATGGTCACAGAAGAAGAGCCAGATGGTGCTGCCTTGCTTTCTATAGAAATCTTTCACTGAGATTGACATTGTATATAGAGAGCTTCTGTGCATATGGAGTTGGAGCAGCATAAGTTTACTTCTGGAAATATTATATTGATGGACATGAGTTTGGTTGTAAATGCAGCAGGTATGATGGGTACGATGGCTACAAAGTATGTGTTTTTCACATACATTTATATAAACATGGTTTACTATTTACCTAACCAAGCAACTGTTTCCTTGTTGGATACAGTCTTAAAAATACGATCATTCCACTGGCAATGCAGCAAGACTAGCAGAAAGGCCTGACTTTGTGTTGGGCCACTGGAAGCATATCGTCACCCAAATGCCTAATAAATATAGGGTGGTATTTCCAGCACTGTCTTTTAAGGGCTGACATGCTGCTGGAAGATTCGGTATCTGGTCCCTGCTCCTTCAATGCATAAGGATATAAGAGGAGCCCTTAGATCAGGCCACAACCCATCTAGTCCAGCATCCTGTCTCACACAGTGGCCCACCAATTGCTTCTGGGCATTACAAATAGAAGACAAAGGCAAATCCTTCACCTGCTCTTGAATTGCTACATATGGCCTGTCTCCCCAACCCGGAGGCAGAACCTAGGCATCCATTCTAGTAGCCATTGATACACCTGTCATCCCTTAATTTCTCTAATCCTTTAAGCCATTAAGATTGGTTCCTGTCACCACTTCTGATAGCAAAAAGGTCTACAGACCAATGACGCTCTGGGTGAACACAGTGCTGGACTGAACTTTCAGGACCTCACTGTGTGTGTGTACAGAAAAGAAAAGGACATAGCTATCTCCAGGAGGTTCACCAGTGTGTTGAAGAAGCTTGCAGGCCACATTACAAGGAAATGCTGACTTCTTTAAAGAGCTGGCATTTGTCTGTGCTGCCTGGAGGCACCCTAAAAAACCTGAAGGTCTTTAAAAGTAAACACGTAAAAATTAGAATGAGGACATCAATTAAGAATGAATGTAAACTTCATGAAGAAGATACTGCCTATCAGTTTACTGAAGCATGTATAAAGTATTCCAGCAGCTTTCATGGGATATATGACTGCAGACTGTCCAGTGCCAAGTTCTTCTTCACACATTCTTTGCCAGACGCTGGGTACAGTAATGCACAATCTTGCAGAATTCGTAAGGTGTCATGTTTTAGATAAATGGAACAATAACCAATTACATGCTTGATTACATGTCTGTTAGAGCATATGGGCTGTCACTGGGAATCACATAGAACTGGAAATTTTGAAAAGGCCACCTTGAAGACGTGTGTCACACAGACACTAATATTGTCATCTAGAATCTTAAAGAAACAATAGCAACCTAACAAAAATTAACTACTTGATTTCTCTTTTTTTGCTGACTCATATAGCAATGCAAAATGAGAACTCAGTATTTTTTTATAGTCTATTGATCATTTCAAAACATTTAACCAGAAATGGGTGTAAATTAACAGAACTATATCATGTACCTTCAGGTGTACTGCTTCAAACTAGGGTAAAATTAGGCAGGATGTAAGAACTTAAGAAAAATGTATGTGTTAATCATATTTGTTTCATTATAACAAAATGAGATAAGACTGAAATCCTAATGCAGTACATTCAGCACAATCTCTTAAGAATTTGTTACAACTTAAATATCGTTCTAGGAAGCCTCTCATCCAAGCATTTGGAGATAGGGTGCTCACCTACTTGGCTAATTGGTTTCACATAGCAGGATTCTTACGTTCACATTATTATTACATGTACTTTCTAAGTAAAATTGTTTAAAAGAAGAAGAGTTGGCTTTTCAACCCCGCTCTACCCCGCTTTTCTCACTCATTTAAGGGGACTCAAAGTGGCTAACAAACCTTTCTATTATTCTCCCTACAACAGAACTCCTTGTGAGGCAGTTGGGGCTGTGGGAGCTCATGATAGAGCTGTGACTAGCCCAAGGTCACCCAGCTGGCTTCACTGGGGAGGGCAGAATCAAACTCAGTACTCCCAGATAAGAGTCCTGCTCCCTAGCCACTAGACCAAACTGGCTCAACATATACTGTTCATTTATAAAATTATTAATAGTCTTTGATGACAGGGAAACATTAGAAATCTCAACTGTGGAATGCTAATTATTGGCCTTCATATACCATCTGTTATGAAAATAATTACGCCAGGGTTCACTGTAATTATTTGGTTCGTCACTCTCAATCTACTTCTAATTAGGAAACTAGACCAAGGTATATTTTGGGCCCATATCTATTTAATTTTTATATAAACTCGGTAATTGTATTAAATAAAAACAGACTCCACCCATCCACAGTAACAAAAACAAATATATATAAGCATTAGTCTCTGCTGATATTGTTCTACTCTCCATTCTAGCCACAAGTCTAAAGAGAGCTTTCAAAACACATGCCATTTTGTGACAAAGAAAAATTATCCACTATCCTTAGTCCAAGGTTCTGGTTTTTTAAAAACAACAACAAAAAAAAACCACATTATGTGTGGCTCTTTACACTTATGCTCTTAGTGTGGTAAAGGAGAGGGTCTAAGGGCATCACTTCTGCATTCTGATGCAAGATAAGGGAGGTTCCACCCACTCTGAATATGCTCTGTCTGCACCTAAAATAGCATCTTAGGCCCCATCCCCATGGGTCTTTGGTATGGTTTCAAGCGCGGGATCGGTGCGGTCTGTCCCCATAGGTTTTGGATTTGGTCCGCAAAAAGCGTGCCAACCCCTCCCAAACCTTGCCAGAAGGGTGACAAATTTGTTACCTGAACAAACAAGTCTCCGCACACTTTGGGGGATCGGTACACATTGCTCAGCAAGCCGAGAACGCACATGGGGACCCTAGCGGGCTAACAGGGAGGAGATTTGTGCTCACATCATTGGGAGATGGGGTGTGCTTGCTGTCCCTGCCCTGTCCATTGAAAATCACGACTGCTGACTTTTTAAAATGCCGATCACAAAGGCAGGCTGGAGAACGGCTTGGTTTTTAAATTTTCTGCCATTTGCATGGAGGTAATTCCAACCCCGTTTCATGAATGCCAAGGCAGGCTGCATAATGGCTTGATTTCTGTTCCATTTGCAACCCCCGTTTCCCCGATTTGCAAGGCGATCATAAATAAAGGCTTGATTTTCAGTTTACAGCCATTCTCATGGTCCCCGGTGAAGTGGAGGTGCGTACAACTGCTCAAGCACCTACTGACACTAAACCTCGTAGCGGCTTTTGGCATTTTAAGAATTTTGTAAAAGTTATTTTTATGAATGAAGCTTTATTTTAACTTGTTTCCGTGCCTCCCACCCCAGTCCTGGCTGTCTGTGTCGCTGAGGGAGGGGGGATGCGGCACAGGGGTGGGCTGATGACAATCCAGCTGCCAATGAGGAGAGAGGGGGCAGAGAGGAGGGGGCAGTGCTCCACCGTACCAGGGTTCAGCATGGTTCTCATGGGAACACCACCATCCACACCCAACCCGTACCAGTCCCACATTGTTGGGAATCTCATGGGGACACCCAAAATGAGTTCCCGGTCCCGTGCCCGGCCTATGCGTGCCCAAACAGCACCCAAAGTGTGCCAGATGGCCAGCATGGGGACACAGCCTTAGTCTGATTTACTTGTAGAATACAATGTACAAGGGTATACTAGAAGTGACATATCAGACTATAGAAGTATGTGCTATGGGGGACCCATCTCAGCGGTACAACAAGGTGCACTGTTGAATAGCCTCCCTGAAGCTCCAAAGGCCATGTTCCTTGACTTTGAGCTTTTAGATTCTTTCCATACACACACCATCTCCATTCCAATGTGGATGGCCTTGTTCTTTTCAGGAACACCCTACCCTAGCTTGGCATGTGTGGCAACCCCTTTTGGTAAGTATTAAGTATAGGCAATGAAGCCTAGAGTTCAGGATAGCTTAGGGCTTAGAAGGAAGTGTGGCTTACTGAAGTGTTTTAAAAGAGATCGAACTAGCGTGTTGTTTCTAACAGCAGCTGCTTGTTCAGGGGAAAGGGCTCTGTCTCTTTAAAAAGTAAGTTATTGAGAGTGCCCCTCGATTGGCAACAGCAAGAATCTCTTGGCCAACTGACAAAAAAGAAATGGAAGAAGCAGTGAACATCTTAGCTGGGGTTGATTTGTGTGAGAACTGTGGGTGTTGGGCTGAGGGCGATTAACTCCTGGCTCGATGTCACAGCATGGATTACTTATTTCAGCACAGAGTGGCCCACTCTGGACTGGGATAGCCCACGTAAGTGCAGAAATGGAGTATATTGGCAAATAAATGGGCATCAAATTGAACAAGCTAAAATCAGGGTTATCTTCTAAGTTTTCATGTTCCTGGAAAGTCCCACCGACCGAGGCAGTCAATTCAGCCTCTAGAAATGTTGCGTTAGGTTTTTATATCACACAGCAGACAATTTATCTCCTCAGCCTTACAGGTATTACAAGAGAAGGTTATCTCTGTTCTTTATGTGGCTCCCAAGTTATCACTCACAAAGAAGTATCACTATTTAAGTTAATTCAGTCTGGACACCTTCAAACTGTCTTTCGTGTATAATTAGAATCTGGACTTGGATCTGTTGAGATTCAATAGAAACAAAACCAACCTTTGGATTGGTCTTATTATTCAAGCTAGTTGTGACTTTCAAATTCTAAATTATTATTACTTGGTCTCTCTACCCTTCTGCTGATTAATATGTGAACCTTAAGACAAAACAACTAATTCATCAGTGTTTGTGGGACATCAGCTTAGAAAACATTACAAATAGAATACATCACTGCTTTCCAACAAAAAAACTACACAGTTATTTATTTTTACTGCATATTCCTAAATTTCAAAGAGCCTTTATGCTGCTCTGATAAAACGCTCAACCCTCAGCTGGAAGGTAAATTTAAAAAATTGTCGACCTCGATCATTTATGTTCATGTTCACACAGAAGCACTGAAGACACTGAGCATGCACTGTTTTCAGTAAATAATATAATACTATAACAGCACTTATTCTATTCAACTTTCTCTCACTCAAATCTTGTTAATTTAAATGTATTAATAACTCACTAATAAGCACTATGACTTTGGTGACTATAGGCTTTCAGTCTATTTAACTTCCTTTGTGCTCAGTTTTACAAGTCTCATCCCAAATCCCAATTCTGTTAATATAGGAAATTTATGCAAGCAGCGTGATTTACATATATATGAGTATTGCACTGCTTATGCAAACTGCACTCAGGATCATGCGGATGCTGAACAGAATTTATATGAAGTTTATTAAGTCAGAAATGGACTTAATGTCAAATCGTATTTGCATTCTTGTTATTGTTCGTATCTGATTCCTGCTCATTGTAACTCTACTGCTTTTAAAAAAAGTTTTTCTGAACGCTGTTACTTTCCAAATGATGCATCATTACAGCAAAATAATTACAATGTACCCAACAGAATATAGTGCCCTGAAAGTGAAAATAATCTGAACAATGAACCTGAATATGATTCAACCATTTTTATACAGGAGGTATAAATAAATAAAAAAATCAGACTAAGAACATGAAAGTTTTGTTCAACAAATGTATTGTCAAAACATCACTGTACTTCTTTCTGTCATACAGTCATAAAATAAACCAAGAATTTTCAAGTTTAATTCTGCACAAGACAACTCCCTCACCAGAACTATGTCTCTTATCTATATATAGAAATGTAAATGAAGATAAATAAGTAAACACTTATTAGAACTCATATATATGGTAGCCAAAGCAAATACTGCACAGTGCTGAAAAATCATTCCATTCTCAAATGAAAGCAATGGTACTTAGCCCTGAACAAGCTAATAACTGCACAATGAAATAACATGGAAGTTAATGATAAATAACAAGAGGAAACTGGACCATGATCTGATCAAGCTTCTGCCTTCCATACCTTAATGCAGGAGAGCATAGGTCCAACCCCACAATCATTAAGTGATGCAATTTCCCCTGAAAATTATATATTCTATTGTTTTAGATAAATAAAATAAATTATATGCAATACTGCCAACCATGGGTCTCTCTTTACTTACTGCCTAAAACCTCTGGTAGACTGGATCATCAGCGTGCAGTGTGGGCCATCCACATTTCCACATGTTGGTGTGATCTAAGATGGCCCTACTCTGTTAGTCCAGTCTACTGGTGTCCTAGGGGTTGGTATACCGAACCATGAAGGTGTGCAGACAGCACACCTCTGTAGACCCTCTGGGACCTATTAAATCCATGTAACAACCTGGCCTAACACAATGGATCTCTCAAGCTTTCAAAGCGTTCAGAGGCCCCTCACGCTGTCTCTGAACGTGGTGTGGGCTTCAGAGCTGGCACAGGGGACAGAATGGAATGGGCCTCCCCAAATGCAGGTAGCCTTGGTCTGCATCAGTAGCCATCCATCCTAGTGGAATCCAATCTACTTGGTTCAGTCTACTGAAAGAAAGAATGAAAAAACTCATTGTATTTTTTCCACACAAGACCCACATTCCACCAAAACAAACAACTCCTAACACCCTGTGTGCTGTTTTTTTAAAAAAAATTCCTAAACAATCCTTGCCAAATTACATTCCTTATTTTATATGCCAGTGTATCTTACAAAGCACAAAATGTAGTAGCTCCTTGCATACAGTGGCCATAAATTTACACTTTTTGTTCAAATGTCAGGACCTCCCTCTGGTCCTGAACCCCATGGTGTACTTGCCAGAGACCCAGTATGAGAACATTTCTGAGGGGGGAAATTCCCATCAGTTAAAGAGCAATATTGAGGGGGAAATAATCTCACTGACCTTTATGGGCTGTGATATCTATTAAAGCTCTCTAGAACCTTTGTTCTTCTGAGTACTCCATAAATAATTTCTCAAATGTGGGAATCTACAGAAATAAAAGATGCTCGTGCCTAACATTATAAAAAGCATGCTTATTTACCTGAGATGAGATTATTATATTCTCTCCCTTCCCTAGTCACAGGCACAACAAACACAATATGGAGTGTACTGTTCTAAATTTGCTGAACTTTTACGTGTTTTAAATCTATATTTAATGCCTATATTGTTTTTTATCTGCTTTTCGTTTTTAATGTGTATCTTGTGATTAATTTGCTGTTACCCACCCAGAGACCTTAGGGTATGGGGCGGGATAGAAATGTAAACAAACAAACAAATAAATAATACCTACAATTTCAATTATTTCTGCCTTAGAAGGGCACTAGAAATGGCAACTTTGCTTAAATCCTAGAAAAGAAAGAAGTAGGAATGAAATTAAAGGCATGTCCCCATATCCACTGATTCACTATCTGCTGATCTACTTAATGGTGGCCAACCACAGGGGAGAATAAACTACAGTAAATGTGTTCATATTATCTGTGGTTTTTGTTATCCATGATAGGAGCTGGAATGTATTCCCCGTGGATACAGGGCTGGCCTGCATTGAAAGCAAGGCATCATGTAAGAAACACACAGCATATATTTAATCCTACCACCATGAACTTTATTTGAAGGATAAAACTGCTTTTAGACTACAGTGGTACCTCGACATACAAGTGCCCTGACATACAAGTGTTTTGAGATACAAGCTGCTGAGCGAGTGATATTTTGCTTTGAGATGAGAGCAAGATTTGAGATATGAGTATGTAAATACAATACAGTACATAACAAAAACAACTGAGGTGGTGTTTTGGAGCTGGAATGGATTAATGGGAAAATTGCTTTGAGATACGAGCGATTTGACATAAGAATTAAACTCGTATGTCAAGGTACCACTGTACTGTGCTAAGGTTATGACTTCATATTTTAAATGTGAGAAAAAGAAATTGCCCTCTTTAAATATTTGGTAGTGTATCAAACCACATACTTCCAAGAAGGCAGTTTTTTATTTTTAAAACCCCAAATGAAACCTTCACAATATTCCCAAATTATGCCACTATCTTCATGATCAATGTTGCAATATGCTAGTATTGCAGATTCAAAACTATTGCCATGTATGGAAAATATCTTTTTTAATTCCACTGTATTCCATCTACTAAAATTCTACTGTCTTTATCCTGGTCAGAGTTTCTATAGCAATCTTGGGATAAACTGAACAAATGTTTCATAGTCAGTACATCTTCTCTTCATTCTTCTATGGAAATTTCCACACCATTTATTTGCACGCAACCCCAATCATAAATCTGCTCCAGGGAATGATTGAAGCTGGTTTTTCATATTTCAGCAGTCACTTTGGTTTTAATATGAGAAATGTAGAATCCACAGGATATATTACAGATCCATATCACAGGTCGCATAAGTCCCTGGTAGATCTCAGACTACTGTTACCTGCTATAAGAAACTGCACCAATCAACTATGCACCATGTTTTCTATTTTTGCTTATATTATCATATTTCCATTGCAAAGTTATGCATTAGAAAAGAAGCATTTTATCTGTATTGATTGATTTTTTTAATTACCTGCAATCCCAGCATTTTTAAAAAAAATTCTTTCAGGCAGCACTTCCATATAGCTTATCTCAAGAGTTTTACATTCCCAGATATAAAAACATGATTAACATGACAGGTTAACTTTACATCTCCCCAGTTTTCTAGATTAGTAAGGGCCAATCCTGAGAATAAATCATAGATGTGAACCCAGGCTGTGTGTTAATAGACACCATCTATCACTGCTTCTCACTAGGTCAGCGTTTCCCAAAGTGTGGTACATGTACCCCCAGGGGTACAGGAAGAGTGGTGGGGGTACGCGTTGCACCGGAGTTTGGTGGGGATCACGTGGGAATATCCACTGCACCGTGCTTAGCTGCGTCCAAAGAAGAAGGAAAGAAATAGGTACGTATCACAGTTTTTACACCGGAACTGGGGCCATCGTACATCATATCGCAACTCATTATGGCGGGAACTTCTGCGCATCCTTCGTGCAGCTCGGGTTCCGCCATTTTTAAATTGCGGGAACATTAACAGTTGACTTTGAGCCATGGAGCTGTTTAAACGCTGGAGAATTGCAGTGTTATCTAACGGTCTTGTGAGGCGTGACACGGCGTGAATATACTGCACTTCGTTACAGAGACAACTTACTTCTTTAATAGTTAGTTTCAGACACCTGTTATCATGCTTTAGTAT
>MTQE01001134.1:38846447-38862887 GCA_014337955.1 Aspidoscelis marmoratus | reverse complement strand
TCCTTCGTGCAGCTCGGGTTCCGCCATTTTTAAATTGCGGGAACATTAACAGTTGACTTTGAGCCATGGAGCTGTTTAAACGCTGGAGAATTGCAGTGTTATCTAACGGTCTTGTGAGGCGTGACACGGCGTGAATATACTGCACTTCGTTACAGAGACAACTTACTTCTTTAATAGTTAGTTTCAGACACCTGTTATCATGCTTTAGTATGTTCCACTGATTTTGATTATTTTTATAAAATACAATTTTTATCCCTAATGTTTTTTATGAGGGGTACTCAGCGTTACGAAAATTATAGAAGGGGTACACATATGTCAAAAGTTTGGGAAACACTGCACTAGGTGACCGTCTATACTGCTCAGTGGCTAAACAAATGATTATCTTTCACATTCTCTAACCCAGAGGTATATTTCTGAGGATTATGAAATGAAAACCGTGTGCCATTTAGCGGTATGTTCTCTCATTCTCCAATGGATTAAATTTGGATTTTAAAACCTAGGTGTTGCTGGATCCCAAACATGGTATTCCAGATCAGATAAAATGGTATGATTTTCCCAAACAAAATCAAGAACTGTATAATGTAGGAGCTGTAAACTTTAGGTATGAGATGCAAACTAAAAAGCAGTAACTTTCTAAACCTATGATTTGGATACAGAACAAAAAAGGAATATATAGCCTACAAAACATTGTACAAGATTCCTTGTTTCTAGTTTTTTTAATTAATGCATTTTTTAAAATCAATAATAGAAAATCTGAACTATTCAAGGGGAAAGCAATACCCTAAAAATCAAGGGAAGGACAAGATCTCCAAGAGTTTGTTATTTTCCTCCCTATTACAGTTCAATGTAAAAAGAAATTTCTATTTTTAAAATAAGGCCAGATACGACAATACTCATGTTACACAAGGTTTTAAAGGCATTCTTTAAGATTTGAAAAATCTTATTATGGAAAGTTTAAATTGGTTTACAATACAAAGGAGAAGCAGTTTTTAGAAACAAGCACATGGCTCTGTATAATCATTTAGATATGTACTCTGTTAATAGCTTGCTTGCTTCCAGATATCAATGTTTAAATCTCTCTTGTCAATTGTTTTTATTAATAATATTCTTAAAAAATTTTCCATGACCCATTTTTCAGTATCTAGACTGCATCCACGTTCAGCCTGAAAAGGCCAGGATCTGAAGTTGGGAGCTGCTGAAGAACAGATCAAAGTCATGGGCAACATTTATTTATTTATTTATTTATTTATTTATTTATTTATTTCAGGGATTTTTAA
The DNA here is from genome assembly GCA_014337955.1 of Aspidoscelis marmoratus. Lineage (NCBI taxonomy): Eukaryota > Metazoa > Chordata > Lepidosauria > Squamata > Teiidae > Aspidoscelis > Aspidoscelis marmoratus. The sequence continues at coordinate 38,861,610 of MTQE01001134.1, read as the reverse complement.
AAAGCAGGGTGAGAAGTCATCCACTTTTAGTCCTCCATGGAGCAATTCCAAGAGGGTTTTACCTGTTGAGTCATCCCTTCCCTCTATATATTTCTACAGGGAAAGAAGAAGTCAATCCCTCCAACAGACATGGCCTTGGGGATATTCAGAGAATAAGGTAAGGGTGCTTGAGTCAGAGGCACAGGGTCAGTAGGAGTAGGAGCATGTAAATGCCGTGACCCCTGGGTGCCTGTGTCCTGCTTCCTGGGCACCCTAGGGTGCTCTAGTTACCTTTGCTGATGATGCCCTAGATAAAAATCAATGGTTTTTTGTTTTGTTTTTTGTTAAATTCTGCTTTAGGAGATAATTTAACCTTGTTTAATCAGCACTGTAAAGTGTAATCCCAACAGTCATAAAACAGCCCTATTTAGTTTTAATGGAGTCAGAATGTTGCTGTGCACAAATGCCTATGCCTGCTGGTTTCTTTTGAGTCTTGGCCATGCACTGCATATGCAGCAAAGTTGTCTACTAATTGTGGAAAAATTGAACAATTGCTTACAAACAGAAAAAAATCAAAATATATACACAAGCAGGCCCTAAAATGCTCTAAAATGAAAGTTTAAACATTCACAAGTAATATGTAGATAACAAATTAAGCATATCTGTGAAATGGGCCTCAGCCCTATTTTGCCAATGTTTCCATAACATGTAGGGCTGACCTGTGTTGCAAATAGAGAGCAGGCAATCAAATGACACTTTCTATCTTCCAGCTTTCTTTTGCAACCCAAAGCTAGAACATAAGGAGATGTGCATGGTTGCCTTGGCAACTGGATTATTTTCCCCATCTTACCAACTGTGCAACATTCTAACATTGCCTAGGCAACCATGCAATGTCCTCCTATTTTCCACAGCATTGAAGAAACAAAAAGGGGGTAATTAATAGAACTGTAAAAAGCCATACAAGGAACAAAAATATGACACATTTGGTATAGGGGAAGTGATGAGATTTAACACAACAAAATTATTTCACCTCCTTCAGTCTATTTTAAAAGAGGATACTGGACAATCACATCCAAGGAAATGGCTTCCTAAATTTACTTTTTATTCATTCATTCATTGATTTCAATTTTTATCCCACCCATATCTGAAATTCTCAGGGAGAGTTTCAGCAGTAAAACCAAGATGTAAGATGGACATGCTCAAAACAGTTAACAGACCTAAGATGCCTGACTTCCTTTCTTAGATAGGGGAGGGGACATTCTGTCCCTTTACCATATGGGAACAATATGGATATTTCAATTAGTGGTTACACTGGACCTAAGGGTAAGTAGTTGTGCAGCCTGTAACATGAATAGTTCCCATCTTCTGTTGCTTCAAAATTTATTTCTTAAGTCACCATGCTGCATTACCTACTTCTCTGCTCCAGTCCTAGTTTCAGAAAAGGAGAAAAATAATATAATTCCGAGGTTTTGATGCAATTTATCTAGCATGACACGTAATTTATAGGGTGGGTTTCCAAATAGAAAAAAAAATAATGAGCTTTGAAACCATTTTGAGTGCTCACTATTCCTAAAGTTTTAAAATAATCTGCAGTGTCTGAGGATTAAAGGTCCCGAAATGTGGATTATCTATAGTTAGATCAAAAGAGGTCTCGCTGCTGGATTTAGACATACTCCACTTTATTTAGCAAAATGAGGATGCATTTTTTTGGGAGAGAGAAGCATGCTTTAGGGGTGTTCTCCACTGCTGTAGTCCCCTCTTCCCCTGGCTCTTCATTACTGGCGAAAATGGGAGGGGAAGGAGGAGAAAAATGAACAGAGCCCACAGTAGCTAAGGCACACACAACAATGTAACAAGCTCAGACAAACGTAGCAGGGATGGAAGTGAGTGAAAGTGCCTGATTTCAACAAGAGGGACTCGCTGGCAGTGATAAGACTTTAGCAGGTTCCGTTGCGGGGTTACAAAGTGTGTCGGCTCTGTGTAAAAGACTGCCTGCTCCCTCCTTGATCGTCTCTGCCATAAACCCCTTTTGCCTCACTCCCTGCCATTTTGCATTGCTCTGATCAACTGATCTAGTGTAAAACACCATTCTGGGATGTTTCATCCTGTAGATATTTTTTTTAAATGAACAATGATATGGCTAAATGAATCCATCAATTAATTTTGTTGTCTCAGTGCAGAAGGATTTCTCTGAGTATAGCTAATGTGAATCTTTCCAGTCAAAAGCAATACCTCATATAACAAATCAGAGCAATTTCAGCACTGAAGGCAGTTTTGAATTCCAAACATGTAAAGATTAAAAAAAAGAAAATTATATATAATAGCATTATTTTTTCACACATCTTAATGACAAAGCTAATTGATAACATAAATACCAAGGACCCTTCCACTTACAAGGGCAACTTAGGGTCTTTTCACACTCAGCCTGAAGACATTTCCAGGTGCTGCACAAGAACATATTGTACACATCTCGTTCCACCCAGAACAATCCCTGAGGCTTCCTGCTACTTCCTCAAGCTTACTGTTGTCAACAGCTTAAAAGTTGCCCACAGACTGTCCTGCACCATGGGGAATGAGCTGGGAGCAGTGCAAATGAGACACTTCTATCTCAACCCAATTGGACCTGTCCTCATGTGGTGTACATGCAGTCCCCTCACCCAATTGTGACAAGAAGTGGGCAAGGTGTCTAAGGTCAGGATACAACGTCTGGAATATGGTCATTCATACATCTTCTCTGCTGGGGGAGGAAAAGGTTTATCCCTACACACAGTGTGCAAAGGGCCCCAGCTATTCCCAGGCCATTCGAGTCAGGTAAGTGTGAAATAGGCCAGAAAGAAGTTATTATTCCCTTGGGATTACTATTTCATCTTTTAGGTGGATTAGATTCTAGTTTTTCTTTACGATGAGAAATCCCTTGTCTATGTTTCTTTCCTCCCCTGGGCACTTGCTTTTTACACTACAGCCAACATTGTCTTACAAGATTAGGCTTTCCTTGTGATCTGACCACAGGTGTACAACTGAAGAGCAAGCTTGGCCTCTGTAACCTGTTAACCAATTTATATCCATCATTCACTTCATCTCTGGTACGGCAGGATTTTCCCTCTTCTTAAAACAGGTTCTTGGATTCCTGAGTATTTGGAGGAACAGGAGAATTCCAAGTAAAATAGACTCAACAGCCCAGATTTACTATTACACAAAATAAAATCTGAAGCAGTGACAAGCGGAAAAAGTGAAGAAAAAAAAAGGCAATATTTTTTATTTCATTAACTTTTTTTTTAATTTCATCTTTTCATAAATACAAAGACTTGGATAATTTATTGGAGGCTGTGAGCAAACTAGTTATGTTTTTAAACCTTCCTTACAGGCTTAGGGCTTTTTCGCACTTAACTTTCATGAGAGATTTTGCTCACTTCCTCAAAAGCCATGGAGAATGCTGGACAGATTTTTATAGTGCCTCAAACCATTATTTTGGCAACAGAGACATTATTCTATCTAAATCCTGGGACAGCTATGAATTTCACTTAGTGGTTTTCCACATTGAAAACAAGTAACTGCAAATCAATCTTAAATTCTGATGGGAAAAATAAATTAAAATCTTTCAAGCTCATATAGGGCCATGGTCACACCTTCACTTTAATCCTTCTTCAGTACATAAGTATTTGGAAGCCATCACTAACCCATTGTTTATCCTGTCTGTTTTATCTGTGGACTTTCCTCCCTTCAACCATGCTTTCTTGAAGCCCAATTGTTAAAGGTCTCAAGCCATTTGTAGAGTGTTAATTCATTTTCATTTTTTGGGTGTGATCAGGGAAGAGGATGATAGGAGGCTGCACCATACTACAGTGGGAGGATACTGCATGAATTTTCCTTCCCTTTTGCCCAGTGCGTGAATATATGCTGTTGAGTCCCAGAACTTTTATCCTATCAGAGTGTAGAGAGTGTTAAGACAATGGAGTGGAGATCTAACAGTCTCTTAAGGGAGCTCAAAAAGGTGTGAGCATAGTAACCCAAACTGAAGTGTGACCACAGTGTGACCATGGCCTAGGTTTCAAAAACAATCAGCATGAATTTGAATACCTCAGTATTATTCACAGAAACAAATACAAAAGACTTGTAACCCTTTACCCCTTAAAAGTACATGGAGTTATTTTGTATGTAAACAGCAACTAGACTTCCCCATTTTCCACTTATTTTCAACTCCATTGCATTAGATGGGAAACTAAAATGCTATCTAATTATATTGCTAAGAGTTCAAATGCTATGGGAACCTGTGCTTAAACATATGCCTATTAAAGTGTGCAGACCTCGGGTTTTAAACAACAGTCATTTCACAAGCTAGGCTGAACTCCAAAACACACTGTTATGGTTTTAATATGCTCATTTTATATGTTCACTGGTTTTTAATGTAACTGGTACTGGGACCTTTGGGTATGAGGTGGGAATAAAAAATTCTATTAAACAGATAAATAGCAAGACATACTACATGCACATTGATGGAGAACAGAGGGAAAAGGATAATTAGATCAGTTTAAGAAAAACCGTATCATTTTCACCTAAGAATAAATATTTTAAGTGAAACAATGTTATCAGGAATATTATAAAAAGGGAGAAGAGAATTCTTCCACTGAGAACGAAGACCATTCCCAGACTTTCAACAATGTAATGGCAGAGAGAATTCCACAGGAGGGAACCACTTAACAACATGCTAAATAAATAAATAAGTAGTATCAATATAAATGTTTATCTTGTAGTAATAATAACAGTAAGCAAAGTAGCCTGCTGGAGATTTTCATTTGTAATGTGCTGTTCCAAACACTATTTCGGGTGCCACTGTGTGGTACCATCAAGCTGCTTTTCAATATAAAAGCTTTGTTCTTAATAGAAAATGAACCTCTGCTTTGGAATTAAACAAGACACTGGTCCTGGCTAGGTACATGGAGAAGGATTGACAAAGAATACTTGAATCCAACTACCTCTAGTTTCTTAGAAAGGGACCAGCAGTCTGACATGTTTATTTTTGGATTTTTCAGATGTCTATTTAAAGTGCCTGCAGTGTTGAATTTTTCATCAAACCTTTCCTTTGGACTATTTTTAAAGGACAACAGAGATAAGCACCTTTTTAAAAATCTGAGAGCAATTTTGCTTTAAGTTCCTATTATCTAAAATGTCACTTAAAAAAACCCAGATGTCTAAATCATTAGTGTAAATAAAAGAGTAATTTAAATCCATACTTTCATGGGACGATAGGAATTTGGATAAGGCAGAAATAAATTGCGATGGTAGTATTACAAAGTCTGTGACACTCATGCTTTTTTGCCACAGTGGAAGAAGTATCAGCTGTGAGTAGTGTCACTAACCCTTTTTCTAGAAGCAATCCTGGCTGAAAAAGTGACAGAACACAGCATGTCATGGAATCGCAATATTCCAACCCTATCCATATTTGCTCTGGCATTTGATCCTCTCACTAGGAGAGCACACACAAGTGAACCATGCTTGTTTATCAGAGATGTAGTAGAATGTACTCCTTCTTGGTGTTCTCTTTCACATCATCTTGTTTCTTCTGTCTGAAATGGCATTTCACTTCACATAGCTGGGGAGATGGAGCAGCTGCAAAGCTTGCTCTTGACCTTGTGAGCTTTACAGCCTTGGGAGGGTTGATCCAGCTTAGGACCATCCTTGCAGATGATGTTCATCCAGCCCTTGCCTCCTAATGATTCAGATTGTTGGATCCAGTGAATGCAGACCTACTGTTCCCTCAGTGCAGAAGGGCAATGGTCAGATAACAAGAAACAGTAAGAAACAAAGCATCATTAACACCCCTGTGAAGTGCTTGGCCTGGTTTTTAAAAGAGAAACAGCAGACAAAAATGTTGCCAAAGTATTGACTATATACAAAAATACTGAGATGACGCAATACAGAAAGGTTATCAAAACCAACACAGTTCATTGGGAAACTTAAATGTATCTCTGTGTGTCCCTATCCAATCCCACCAAGAGACCCAAGACAGCTTAGTCAATCAAGTGGAGGAACTGATGACATTTTGTGAGTTTCTTGGCTGTCTCCACGTTTTCTCAGTCTCTCATAAATAAATCTGTCAGGTTTTTTTTAGACATAATAGGCTTTTTTGTTGCTTGCTATCCATACCAATAACCAGAGTTTGGGGAGAGATATCCAATCTTTTAACATGAATGAAGCTGAAAAAAAACTGGGTAGAAGTTTCCAAACTTTTTGGACCCATGGGCATACTTGAAAACCTAGAGTATGCTCTAGGTGTGTCTCCTTCTGGTTCTATCTTCCATGTGATGGAGAACTCAAGAGACCTTTAAGACATTAGGGAAAACCCTCAGGAGCCTTTGGATCACATTAGCAACTTCTGTTGTGCAAGGACAATATTTCATGTGACCTCTGCATAACAGAAAATTGCTTCTTACTTTGTTATTCTCAACTATAGGACAGGCTGCTGAAAAATGGTTACTGCAAAAGATCTTGTTTGCCCCCAGACTAATATTTCAGAATGCTACTATACACCTTAAACTTTTGTGGGAGATCAAACCTGCACCAAACACTGTCAAAAAAAAAAAAAAAGCCAGCAACAGCTGGGTAGTGCCAGATTTAATCAGGCAGAAAGCATCTCACTAACCTGGTTAAATCGATCCAGAGAGGAAGGAGCAGGGAACACCAGAAGAAATGACACAAGATGGGATGACCAAGTGTAAAAGGGCATAAGGACACCTACTTCTCTGAGTAGCTTTGAAATGAAAGGATATTCAGTTCTATTCCACCAAGCAGCAAGAAATCTACCAGAGGGTCACCTTAGCATATTATCTAATTTGTAATAATAATTGAAAATTTATTATTACAAATTAGATAATATGCTAAGGTGACCCTCTGGTAGATTTCTTGCTGCTTGGTGGAATAGAACTGAATATCCTTTTATTTCATTTACAGTTCATGCTGGACTGTAACCCTCACACAAGTAGGATATGAACAGAAATCTTGCTCATAGTCATACTGAGACTATCTTCAGTGTTGAAGACAACATATCTGCAAAGGCCAGAGGCATGTTGAAACCCATGTGGAGGTAGTCACACTGAGATAAAAACATCAATACCTTTCTCCACTAAAGCTTATTTGGAATATCACTGAAAATGAAACATAAAAACAATAATTTGTGAAACATATGTCACATTGGGTGTTTTTTCACTGTCACTAAAAGTACCCATTAGGTACCCATTAGTGGGTACGAAATGGCATTTTTGTATCCATTAATGGGTACACTTAATGGGTACTTCTAGTGACAGTGGAAAAACACCCATTGTGTTGGTTAAGTCACAGTAGTCAAAATCTTGCATGTTCTGCTGGCACAACTTCAGTTATCCAGCAGTGTTTTTACTTTAATTGATATATCTAACATCTGCAATTATTGCTGGAAAAAAAAATAATAAACAACAACACAGAACTGGAACACCACAGCTTACAGGACAGGCTGCTTGAAAATTTGAGACAATTCTTTTTAGTTAGATTGGGATATATCCATTAAGGCCCAGATAAAAGTGTTTCAGAAGAAAAGCCCTCCACCTTGGTGCCAAGGTGGCATCAGCCAGTTTGGTCTTGTGGTTAGAGTGCTGGACTTATATCTCACAGTCATGGGGTTTGATTTTGCACTCCTTCATGAAGCCAGCTAGGCTAGTTACAGCTCTCTTCTAAGTTCTTACAACCGCACCCATCTCACAGGGTGTCTGTTGTGGGGAGAAGACCAGAAAGCTTTGTCAGCCACTTTGAGTTCCCTTAAATGGATGAGAAAAGTGGGGTATAAAAGCCACCCCTTCTTCTACCTTGAAAAAGTTCCTCAAGCTACATAGAAATCAGATATGTAAAAACAGGCACCAGATATGTAAAAATTTCCTCAAGTCCTGTAGATGCCAGATACAGTATGTAAAAAGTAGACAGATGTGTACTCCTCAAGCCATGTAGGCACAAGATAGATAAAAAGTGATTATTCAGTATAGGCTCAGACTCATCTCTTCACAAAACAGCTGTAGTTCTACCAGTGCAACGTTGACATTCCCATTAAAAGAAGGCTTTCCTCTGCCATGAGTGGAGCTTAGGGAAGCAAGACATCACCTTAAATAAATGTTATGCTCAGTGAAGTGCTGTATCATTTTGCAGTACAATGCTCTCTAGTGAACTTCGTTAGGATTGTGAGAAGGACAAGGAGATGATACGCCTCCAAACAAAATCAGATTAAACCTTCTTTTCATCCATGAATTTTACATGCACACTTCAGGGACAATCATATACCCTTGTTTAAACACCAGACTTAAACAGCTGCCATACACCAGTGAACTTCCCAATCTAACTGCTTTTGACAAGTATCCTTTCTATACATCTTTAACTGGTTAGATCCATTTCCATATCTGGGATTTTTTACAATGCAGACCTCTATGCAGTGACTCAGAACTAAACACAGAAAGAAAGCAATCGGTCTTAATTTCAGGTTATGTACATGACATATAGGCCACCATTACAATTAATGCTGTCTGTTCCATTCCAGGAAGACAGAACAAGACAGAAATGGACATAAAGGCTGGACACTTTAAATATATTGGCACTACAAGGACTGAAGAGCTCTTTGTGAAAGACATCTGCTCTTTATTTGGGTCAATATTTCTCTTTTGGTTCTATTACAATTTTACATGTTTATTTATTTATTTATATTTATATTTACATTTATATGCCGCCCCATACCCAAGGGTCTCTGGGCGGCTCACAGCATTTAAAAACAGACGTATAAAAACAATATCAAAACAAAACAAATTTAAAAATGCAGTTTTAAAAAGTACAAATATTTAGACCAAAGTTACTAGTCAGAGACAAAATGGCAAACTCTGCTTCACTTTATGCTGGGTCTGGAATATAGCACCCCATTTCTTGCTTATGCATATTCAGGTCCTTCTACTTATTTGTTCCTTTTGCCAGTGGAAATTAGGTAGGGTTTTCTCATTGAATCATAATTATGGCCAGAATCATAATCATAATCAATGCCAGAATCATAATCCTGGTAGAGGAAAGAGTCTAGGGGTCTTCTTCTGGACCCTAGTTCAGACCAGAGTGAACCCAATCCATTCCTAGCATTCTCCATCTGCACTGGATGAAGCTATGGAACAGGAAGAAGCTATGCACCCGATTCTCCATCCTGCGGTGAAGATTTTTAATGTCCACAATCAGCCAGACCCAGTTAATTAGGAACTAGGATGGAACTAAGGCTACATTTCCCAGCATCCCTGGGGTGCTGGGACCGGCAGGGCCGCAGCGCGCGTATGCACGTATGCGCAATTGGCGCTGGTGCTGCCAGCCTCAGAATTGAGCTGCAGACGATCGGGTAAGTCCGAGGGACTCTCGGTGGGGTGGGGGTGAGAGTAGGAGTAGGGGGTGCCTTGCCAGAGAACAGAGGATCGTCGGTTCTCTGGCCAGGGGGAAGACAGTGAAGCTGGCTGCCGGACTTGCCCACCTGTCAGAGTCGCAGAGCATGTTCTCTGTCTCTCTGACCGCTGGGCATGCACCGGCAATCCGGCTTTTCCCCCTCCGGTGCGGAAACGTTAGTTTCCAAACTGTTTTAAGGGGAAAAGCCAGATGTAAGACCTGATTATTTCAGGTCTTACATCTGGGTAGGATTCAGTGGCAAAACCGGTTTAAACAACCGTTTTTGCCTGCCGATATGCGGATGGGGCTTCCTCAAAGGGACCCTAATTGGGTTCCCTGTGCGGATCCCACGTCCAAATCCTTCCCTGAACTGGCTCTAAATGCGTTTTTAGAGCCTGTGCGGAAAGGCCCTAAGACTTGGGCCTTTTCCACATGGGATGTTGGAAAAAACATTGCTCTCAGAATGACCTTTGCAGGGAAGCTAGAGAGGAATAATAGTTATTGTTGCCTTTTACCAATACTGCAATACACAAGAAGATCAAGCCTGTAAGACAGACACTTTAGAAGAAAGACCTAAAAAACCTATTATCTTATTCAGACATTTCTGAGTAGTCTGAATTTATCTGGGGCAGGTCCATGCTCTCCAATATAATTTGATACGGGTTAATGAAATAAGGCAAGGTTAAATGTCTAACACAGAAAAAGTTTTTTTCAGTTAATTGCATTGTGTTCTTTTTAAGACAGGATTCTCTGTAAAAGAGATTTACGTTGGATCAGATTCCCTATGTTGCCTAAGATCCGTAAATATATTTTGGATAACAGTAAAAGTACAGTAATAAAAATAATCTGTTACATCTCCTTTCATTCTTGACTGTAACTCATCTTGCAAAATTTTACTGTTATCATAAACATGCATCCTCTGAATGAATGAAGCTGTTTCATACTAGGGCTCAGCTATACCCATGGTTTAACCTAGAATGAGAAACACATCAGCAAAGTGACAAGGACTATGCTCACACCTTCACTTTAATTCTTCATCTTTGGGCCCCAACATTCATACCCTTTTAGTCCTATCCATTTTATTTGTTGACTTTCCTCCCTTCAATTGTATTTTCTTAAGTCCTGATTTTTACAGGTGTCAAGCCATTATAGAGTGTTAATCAGATTTCATTTTTTGGGTATGATCGGGTGGACTAACGGGGGCTGATCTGTACTATAGTGAGTGGATGCTGCATGAATTTGCCTTCCCTTTCGCCCAGTGTGTGATTATACACCATTGAGTCACAGAACTTTTATCCTATCAAAGCACAAGGGTTATTGTGATGTTGAAGAGGGGTAGAGATCTAAAGTCTTGTAAAGCAGTCTCAGGATAGTAACAGAAAGGTGTGAGCATGGCGACCCAAACAGAGGATGTCTTGAGGAAGGATTATCAGGTATTGGGTGTGGTTGGAGTTAGGGTGTTTTGAGTCCTGTTTCTTAATAAGATAGACTCTTTTAGCAAGGTGTGACCCAGCCAAGGTGTATTTTCTGGGTTAGATAAAGTGGGAGGGAAATGGCTTGACCTGTTTATTGATATGTTCTTTTACTCCAAAGGCTGGTCTAAGATAGATTAAAATGTAGGCATGACTGGTCTATAGAAACATCAAGTTACATAACTTGTGTATCCCAACTTATCAGTTAACTCTTTTTGTTTGTTTGTTTGTTTCAAGCAACATTTCACTATGACCTGTCCGTCCTGGGTGGCCCCACCCAGCACAGTTCACAGCATCACTGAGCTACCTTCTGACTTATGAAATAAATCCACAATTAAAGATAAAAGTGAAGCTTACCTACTGTAACAGCGATGGCCAGCCATCCCACCCGAAATGCAGCTCCATAGCTTCCCACAGGAAGCTGCAAGAGCTGAGTCAGCATGTGCTGTCATGTGTGTTGAGGCAGCCAATCAGATTTGAGCTGCCCTTCCTGCTCTCGTCATGTTGCTCTCACCGTTCTACCCAGACTCGAAGGAAAATTCAAATTTCCTTTATACTGTGCAGTGAGTGTCCTTAGATCAGCATTAAGGTAAGTGCGCAGTACCAATGTGATAATGCGCCGCCATGACAATCCATTGATCATCGTGTGTGATGCCGCAACTGCAACTGTGCATTCCGCTGCACTGTATCGTACACAAGGCGGTGATCCATGAAGGGGGGAACCCAGATTAGGGCTCTTCTTTTTAATATCTTTGCAGAAGAGAGTTTGTTAACAGGTATAATTTGTACTGCATTTCTATACAACAATTAAAGGTACAGTAAAATAATGGTTCCAATTCCACACTGCATGCAACAGTCATGAACAACCAAAATATCCATTCTTCAATACCTGTTTTGTTTTTGTTTTTTGCCCAGTTAGCCATAATTGTGCTGTCATATGCTGAAACAAAATTATCTTGTAGTTACGGTTAAATATGCATTGCTTATGAACAGTCTGGTGGCAAACAGCATTTCTAAACAAATCCATCATGTGTCGTTATCTACAAATCAGAATAACTTTGTCTGAAGAGTCTTGCAGTACGATTAAACAGAAGCTAAAAAGCCAAAACTACACCATAAAAAAACCTTTTTTTGCTTCATATTGTTCTTCCTAGAATCAGTATTTTAAAAAAGGAGGAAAATTGCTTTTGGAAAATCAGGTAAGCTAAACATCTATATCACTCTTTATACAAATTTGATATGGGGTGTGTCCAGACGTGGGAATACTATGCCAGCGCTACTTTGAATTTTCCTACTGTGGAACGATGAGCACTCACTTTTTATTTTGGTTAAATTCGAATGTTCCTGCCAGTCCGGACAGGACAGTGGGAACAGCGAACAGCAGCTGAGCCTGCAGCTGAGCCCCCATTGGCTGCCCCTCCCATGTGACGCGCGCCTCACCGCACGCGCCATGGAAATATCATAGCTTTCTCTGAGAAAGCTGTGGGGAGGCTGCTTGAATCCAGACGGCGCATTGTGGCTTCACAGCAGTAGATAACAGCAGATTTTATTCCACTAATCTGGATAGAACCATAGTTGTGTTATTAGCACACCTTCAAAGTCATTCAGGAAAAGAGGAGCTGAGCCAGTAACTTGTCAAAATATTCTGCCACAAGATCAGCCTGATTAGCTAAAAGTGCTGACTGTGAGATGTTAAATATCTCCTCTTTTTTAACATTAGCTGTTCCCTACCCTAATTTCCAATTAGTTCTTGATTGCTACAATGGTTTAATCCTAAAAACATGCTGAACTATCTTCTTTTTCAGAATCTCCTTTAAATGCTAATTTACACTATAACACTGACAAGAGCTTTCAAGCTTTATATTTATTTTATTCATTGACAAAGCAGCCAACACGAAGTTCGGTATATAATGATGCAAACAACAACATGTTCAGCAGCAAACAGAAATGGGCACCTTTCAAAACAGAGAGGACTCTTAGTATTTAGAATAAAATATAAATAAATCATTTAGTTCATAAGTCAACAAGTTAACAAGAAGAGTTCCAGAAAGTAATATACCAGTGTAGAGTAACCCAAGCTGTTATTCCTCAATTACACATACAAAAAATTATTGCCCATGAGTTAGGTTCATGATGACTGTACAATCAAACATTTATTATCTTGGCTTCTTCAAACAGGAATTCACAATTCTTCTAAAATCAACTTAGCAATACCTTAGAGCTCCTCCATCCACCTTATCTCCCATTTCTCCATTAGACTTCCTTCTGGCTTGCCAAGCATAGCCTTTTCTACTCTTTTAAGAACATAAGAGGAATCCTACTGGATTAGTTCACAGCCCATCTAGTCCAACATCCTATCACACACAGTGGCCATCAATTGATTCTGGGAAGTCTCAAGCAGAAAACCTTCACCTACTCCCAACTCCCTGCTAATGGCCCTTAGGGTTAGGAGCAGGACTCTTCTTAGTGTCTGGAATCCATAAAAGCCTGTGGGGTGACCACCTAAGAGTGTAAGAAATGCCCAGCTGGATTGGGCCACTGGACTGTCTAACCCATTTGCACATTGCAGATGGAAGCTAAGAAGCAGACTCCTTGCCTTTTTTTCAGCACCTTGGCTGCATAGGGACTAAAATCCAGACTGGAACGGGACTCGGCATTGAGGGTTCCCTTTACATTGGCCAGTAATCCAAATCTGGCAAGCCCCGTTCCCATTCCACTTCTGTTTTCCCCAATTTTCTGCAGAAACCCCTGCAGAAATCCAGGGAAACAAATCCTCCAGTTTAAACAGGACTTTTTATACCAGTAAATGGCGGCAGCAGCAGTGGAAGCTGGAGCAGGAGCAGAGCGGTGCTTCCAAGCTCCTTTTTGTGCCAGTAAATGGCAGCGGCAGGCACAGGGGCAGGAGCGAAGTGGCACTTCCAAGCTCCTTTTCATGCCGGTAAACGGCAGTGGCGGCAGCAGCGGCAGCAGTGGTGCAGCACTTCCAAGTTCCTTTTGGTGCTGTGTTTAACTATTTATATACCTTTGAAATAATCTTTTCCCTCACACTTCTTTCCCCCATAATTATCTGAAATCTGTTAATCTACACATTGCTTCCCAATTTTATTTCTCTTTTAAATATTCATAAAGAGCCATTATGTGAAACTAATTTTTGTTATCTCCTAAATTGTTTCTCAACAATTTTAAAAATTCATTCCTACATATAGATTCTTTATCATTTCTATTAAAACCTTTCAATTTTTCACACCACTGCTACTAATAACAGAAATTAACTCTGATTTGTTCGGAAGTAATTTTGCTTGACATCTCTTTCATATTTTCAATGTCATACTTAGAGGACCCAAACCAATTGATATTCCTATTTTCACTCTTTTATCAAACACCACGTGATAGACTATGGTTTATACTTTGTTCAATACATTTTATGGGTATTTGTACCCATTTTCCCCCTTTCAATGTTCTATATTCTAAATCCAAACTCTTCATTATTTGATACTCTTCATAATACTTGGTGGTTCCCCCACATGCATCATATACACTGGATTCTCTGACACTACCAAGAAATCATTAGTAAACAAATTAATTTTGATTTCTCTCACATTTTATACCCAACAGGCTCATTTTTTCTTGTATTATTTATGAACTCTTCCATTGCCAATGCAAACAAAAGTAGCAATAGTGGGTCACCATACTTAGTATCATTGTAGATTTCATTTTTCTATTCGTTCCTATTGCCATATATATATTCTTCATATGTTGTATCATATTATGAAAATTCATACCCAACCCTGTGTGTTTACAAAGTTCTACTACATAATTATGGCCCAATGTATTGAAACACTTCTATAGAGTACATTCAACAATAAAATAGCTGCTGACTTTTTTATCTTATTAGCATGTTCTATTATAATCATCCTAATGATATCCAGGATACTACATTCTTTCACAAACCCATACTGATTTTGTTTTACTAATGTCTATAGAAATTATTTTAATTAAATTAGACAGTAAGCCTCAACTAATAATTCATCTTTACTAGGTTTAAAAATAATAATTTATGTTTTTTCCCCATGATTTGAAACTGTTTTTCAATACCTCATTAAATAGAATATATATTTGGTTCATTTTAACATCCTGGATTTCAAATGTTGTAGATATTACTGTTTTAATATATACTGTTTTGTTATAATGTGCGGAATTTTAAAGCATTGTTACCCGCCTTGAGACCTCAGAGTATACGGCAGGATAGAAATACAAATAATAAATAAATAAATAAATAAATAAATAAA
>MTQE01001134.1:38825676-38838444 GCA_014337955.1 Aspidoscelis marmoratus | reverse complement strand
AACATGTTGTATATTGTTTTATATGTATGGAAATTTTTAACGTCTTTTAACGTCTTTAGTGTATTCTGTTTTAATTTGTTGTTTTAAAGTTGTAACCCGCCCAGAGACCTTCGGGTATGGGGCGGGATATAAATGTAAATAATAATAAATAAATACTTCACTAATTATGCTAATTTCAGCATCAGTGGCACTCAAAGGGAGACATAGAGAATAATAAAGATGGGTTCTTGATTTTCTGATTTGCATTTTGCATTATGCTTTCCATTATCATATTTCATGATGAGCCGGGAGTTAGAAAGAACATATTTCATGATGAGCCGGGAGTTAGAAAGAATAAGATAGCACTATTTAAAAATGTTTAGATATAGAGAGGATTTAATATATAAACACTCAAAGAATCACATAGATGAGAAGAAAAGCAATATGAGTTTTTAAGAGTAAATTATTCCAAGATTATAAATTACTTGCACTAGGCTTTTCCTACTGAAAATAAACTGAGCCCATTAGTCTCTCAATATGCACTAACCTTAAAAGAAACTGTTCATACCAGTGCATCCAGGTTATGACAGATGCACTGGCAGAGATATAGATGCAAATAAAAATCCCCAGTGGCCTGGAAATGGAAAGAGACAAACCAGTATCCCTAGAGAAAGCATTTCACTCCTACCCTGTTATTGTTTTATGTCATAACCCCCTCCCCACACAACAAACTTATCTGAGTTAATAGATAAAAGCAAAGATTTATATGCACAAACTTTTCTCACATGTGTGCATCATCATATAACTCTAACCATCCCAGAATTTTTCTATTTGTTATTTATACTACAAATATTTCACGTAAGTAAAATTTGTTGTACATCACAAGTCCAAATCTAGAACAAAGCAGTACATGTTAGGTAAAATCCATAAAATGTCCATATATACCAATGAACAATCTAGATTCATAAACCTAAATTAAGAACAATTTAGACATCAGTTACTGATTCTGATATATTTGGATACTCCTAATAAAGCATAGATATTCCAGAACACTTGTGCTTTATTCTGAAATATTCAAATATAGTGGAATAAGTGATCAACGTCTGATACAGTCTTGGAGTAGCGCAATTCACAAAAGGTCATTAGATGTCCTAAATCTAAATCTTCCTAAGTAGCAATTGCAAAAAGAATGACATTATAAGTGACTTGTAAGTTATTGTCACTCAAAAGAAAAACAATCAAATCCTGAACAAAACAATTTGCCAGGTTGTTTATAATTTTCCAGCTGGCAAAACAGAAGATAATGAGAAAGATCTTCAACGGAATCTGTACCACATATGTATCCATTTCCTTTGTTAATCTTGACATATCTTCCCTTTAAGACTGCAGAGATAATAGGCTGAAAATGTAGCTTATTAAAAGCTTTCCTGATCTGAGGGAAGGTTAGACTGTTAAAGTAGCTTGGGAAGGGATAGATGTTTACAAATAGCATATTTGCCTATTGAGGTACAAGTGTTTCTGTTCTTAGTCTGACTGCTGGGGTGCCAAGAGGAAGAGCCAGAGTTTCTCCTCAGAAATTTATTCTGAATAATCTCCACATTACTGATGTTAGATCTATTCCATAGTTCAGCTCCATAAATAACTTAAGCTAGGATTTCATTGAATAAAGTTTGAGAATAGGAAAATTGTCCTCTTCCAATAAAATAGAATTTACTTATCTGTAAGAGTTCTTGTTCTGCTGCTTTTTTGCACTTGGCCTGTTCTACTTCAGCTAGAACTATTCCTATTAGAATGCTTCCTAGCTGAACCAGTCCACCTTGTCCTGGAACAGGGCCATTTGTACTTGGGATAGTTGCTCCAAGACCGCCACCACCACCACCTCATGAGACTGCTGTGAGGACTCTGATGGCCAGGGACTAAGTTAAGGCCTCAGAGCATCTGGGACATCCATTTTGGCAGTTCAATTTGGTGTGCTACCAAAATGGGTCTCCTTGCTAAACTGGCCCATAGAGGCATGTGCCCTTCTGTATACCTCCTTAGGCCTACTAGTGTCTTGGTCTAGGTGGCCACCGAGGGCCACCTAGCCTGGGCTGTTCTTCATTCAATGAAGGAGCATGGGCTCCCATATGCTCTGCCCCAGTGTGTGGAAGGGTGGCTGCCAGACCCTTTGATGCAGCAGTACACTTCAAATACTTAATCTTCTTATTTAAAAGTTCTACATTCTTACACTGTCTAAAATTTTTCCCCTGTGGCACAAAGTTAAATTCCTTCTGAAGCCTTTTGTGTCTGAAAGCATTAAACACAGGAACTGAAATTAAGAAGATGGAAGTAAATATAGTAATGTACTATTACATCTGACCAGTATGAAATGAGAAATGAGATGTTTAAGACATAATCCTATCTGAAACACACAGAATTTTAAAAAGGAAAAAACTTCATTCTTTTTTTTAGTTGTGCTTTACTTACTGCATAATTCATAACCACAGTTGTGAATGCCTCATGTAGATAGGAGTAATAATAAACAGGAAATGGCCAAAATAGGAAGGTAACTGCCTAGAAAAGCTGAGGCATAGGTTTGCTTTCCACCATCTCACCAGGAAAAAGTAACAACTCTTGTCCCTGCCAACAAACCTGCATGGATGCCAGCCTTAACTCAGTGATACTTAACACTCATAACATGAAAGGAGACTATTCAAAGTCATCTTCTCTCTCAGAAGATACAAGGGCAGTATGATTCATATACCAATGGACATGCAGAATGAACAGATCTGCAGAAATAGTTTATTGCCTACTTACTGACAGTTTGATGACAATTACTACAGAGATATTTTATGCTCCCAAACTTCCTGATAGCCCCATGTATTTCCAGGAGGTTTCTGCACTGAAATACTAACCAAAGGCCAATTCTCACTTGGCCCTGTAGTTTGTAATAGGTTAACATCTGGGCAGGTACAGCTGCACTTGCAGGACGTGTTTACAACATAGAAATGCTCCCTGCCTGCCCAGATGTTAACCTATTGTAAACTAACGGAGATGCACAAAATTATGCACCACACACATACTAGCTTACCTGTCCCATCCACGCCATGACCATTCTGCACAAGTGTCCTGGCACCTCAGATGACCCCAAACGTGACTGCACATTGTTATGGCACTAGTGCATGCACAGTCGTGCTGGACTTTACAACAGGATGATGGTGCCCTGCCAGAGATTAGACATCTGCCCAAACCAAGGTAAGTTTCCAGATGTGTGGGGCTTAGACTGGCATGCACTAGCATTCCCAAGTGTCAACGTCTGTTATGTACTTTTCCCATCCAATCGGCAGGAAGGTAAGTGCTGAAATGCCCCAGGTAATAACCCTGTCATCCCAACTTTATGTTATAAACTTTTAAAAAACAGAAGCCACAGCAGGTTTCTCTTAATATTTCAGTTTTCCATTTTCTTTATCATGCAAGAAACAACTGTTCATCTGGAGATTAATTTATAATCTATAAACACTGTACTGTATTACACCTAGGAGCTCCCAAAGTGATTGACCACAAGCAGATAGTAGAATAAAATGCAACATAAAATAGATTAAAAACAAATATGAAAAAGATAAAATGCTCAAAGGTATAATCTCTCCGCCTCACTCCAAGATTCCACTGACAATAATCCCACAAATTTCACAGGTATTTCATCCTTGAAGTATCTCATGATACTTAACTTTACAAATATTGTACTGAGAGATTTCAAATACCATCCCCCTTTCACCCTAGACTTCCATTTATTTATAAACAAAGAAATAAATCCTTCATGGGGGGAGGAGAAGAAGATAATGCAAGGACCTTTTGAGAAACGTCACAAAGACCCTTGCCCTGCATACCTCTCAGAAACTGGTGGTAGCTGATTTTTTTAGGTTTCAACTAAAATCCAAAGAAAACTGCCTTTTCTGGGATAACTAGAGGTTTTCTTACCTACCTACCTACTTACCTACCTACCTAGAAATGTTATTTCTTCCCCTTTGCTAAAAAAAATCAGGTTAGATTCTGAGAGACATGAAATATGCCAGTGCTGCTCAGGAACACAGTATCTGCTCACTGAAGCCTTCCCCAGGAGTCTCTGTCCACACAAGTCTTTTGCACCAGGGATGCTCCAGTGCAAGACTGAGTAGTTTCCCAAGAATTCCATGTGGCAGAGCACAATACCCTCTTGCCAGGTTCAGGCAATGGTTCTGGAAGTGGGCTGTTAGAAGTACACCACCAAACCACCCTGGTTTGCAACTTTGGAAACTGGGAAGCTTTGGTTCCCCAAACTCCGAAAGTGAATGGGACAGGGCTACAGCAGTTTAGCCAACAGCATGTCTTACTCCAGTCTGGCCCTGGATTGAGTGATCCAAGTGAAGACCAGCCTCTGCATCAGCCACCATGGTGCAAAGTGTGAAAGCTCTTTTGGATCTGTCCCTCCTGCAAGATTCTCATTTCTTCATCTTCACATTAGAGATGTGCCCAACAGGTTCAGTTTCAATCCTGTTTGATCTGATTACCCCTGTTCCAGCCTTTTTTGCATCAAACTACCCCCCCCCCCAGTTTGAGAGCCCATAGCTCAGTCTGAACCAAACCAAGGGGTACTTGATTCAAACATAAGAGAAGCTGGATCAGGCCTCAGCCCATCTAGTCCAGCGTCCCGTTGCACACGGTGGCTCACAAAATGCTCAAGGGCATCTCAAGCAGAGACAAGGACAAACCTTTTTGTTCTCTCAAATCCCAGCAAATGGCCTTAGAAGCATCCTGCTTTTCCCTCCCAGCCTGAAGGATGTATTTAGGCATTCATTCTAGTAGCCATTGATACATCCATAAATTTGTCAAACCCTACCTTAAAGCCATCTAGGCTGGTAGCTGTTACCACCTCTTCCAGCAGCAATTTCCATAAACCGATGACCCTCTGGGTGAAAAAATACTTCCCCTTGTCAGATCCAACTCTCCTACCCATCAGCTTCATAGAGCGCCCCCTGGTTCTAGTGTTGTGCGATAGAGAAATTTTCTCTATCCATCTTTTCTATACCATGCATAATTTTATATGCTTCAGTCAGGTCCCTTCTTAAACGCTGTCTCTCCAGACTGAAGTGGCCTAAACATTGCAGCCTGGTTTCATAAGGGAGGTGTTCCAGCCCCTTAATCATTCTGGTTGCCCTTTTCTGCACCTTTTGCAGTTCCACAATACCCTTTTTGAGATGTGGTGACCAGAATTGTATACAATATACCAAATGTGGCTTCATAGATTTATAAAGAGGCAAAATGACACTTGCTGACTTGTTTTCTATTCCATTCCTAATTATTCCCAGCACTGAATTAGCTTTTTTCGCTGCTGCTGAGCACTGGCTGACACCTTCATTGAACTGACCACCAGAACCCTGAGATCCCTTTCCTGGTGTGTTGCAGAAAGCTCAGACCCCATCAGTTTATAGACATAATTTGGATTTTTGGCCCCAATGTGCATTATTGTGCACTTAAGATTAAAGCACATTTGGCACTTGGTTGCCCAGTCACCCAATGCTAAGAGATCCCTCTGGAGCTCTTGGCAATCTTTTTCGGTTTTTACTACCCTAAATAATTTAGTATCATCAGCAAATTTTGCTGTTTTACTATGTACCCCTTCTTCTAGATAATTGATGAATAAGTTAGAAAGCATTGGTCCCAACACTGAACCTTGGAGGACCCCACTTTTTACCTCTTTCTACCCTGAGAATTGGTCATTTATTACTACTATCTGCTTCCTACCCTTAAGCCAGTCACAAATCCAGGACAGAACCTGTCCTATTATTCCATGGCTGATGAGTTTACTCAGTAGCCTTTGATGTGGGACTTTGTCAAAAGACTTCTGAAAGTCCAGATAGACAATGTCTACTGGTTCGCCTTTATCCACCTGTTTGTTGACACTCTCAAAGAATTCCAACAAGTTTGTAAGGCATGATTTACCTTTGCAGAAGCCATGCTGGCTTTTGTTCAGCAATGCATGCTCCTCCATGTGCACACTAATTTTATCTTTAATGATGGTTTCCATCACCTTACATGGAACCAACATTAAGCTAACTCAGCAGTTCTCAACCTTCCTAATACAGCGAACCCTTAATGCAGTTCCTCATGTTGTGGAGACCCCCAACCACGGGGGCAGGGCAGCTCAGATGAGGATAGGGCGGGAAGGCAGGAGACTCGTCGAGACCCCTCTGAAAGGGTAGTTTGACCCGCAAAGGGGTCGTGACCCACAGGTTGAGAACCGCTGAGCTAACTGGTCTGTAATTGCCTGGATCACCCCTGGTTCCTTTTTTTGGCATTTGACCATGTTGGCCCTTTAAAAACAGCTTTTTAATGTATGTTTCAATGACATTTTAAGTAACTAACATATTTGAACCTTTCCAAAGTTTAGTTAGGACTGAGTAGAGATTGTTCAGCCTGATTTGATTTAAACTGAAGCACTATTTTAAACTTGTTAACCTCCCAACTTTGTATTGTTAATATGGAAGAAATAAGCTTTCTGCTACAAGGGATGGAGTGTTAGAATGTGAGAAAAGTGTGAGGGAAAGCACAGCTCGGATGTACCGAAAGGATTTTCAAAACAAACTGATAAGTGTGTCTGCCTCTCTCCTGAGAACCAAGGTCGTGAAGTGTTTGCTAGCACGTAGGCAACTTGGGAGGGGGGACAGAACTCACTCAAGCCTCGGAAGTTGTCATAATACAACGTCCGGGTGCTACTATGTAAAAAAGGCTTCTGTTTTTGCCATGCTGTAACGGCTGTTGCTGTTAGCCGATCTATCTATCGCTTGCTGTTTTGCTTGCTGCTAGCCTAAGTATGTAAGCTGAAAACCATGGAATGGATCGGGGATCCGCCAGGCTAAACGCCTGTGTGTTTGCTTTGCTATATCCTGTGTAATTCTTACTTGCAATAAACATAGAGAGTTAGACTTAACTCTGGAACTGCCGTGATTCTTAATTGAATGCTGGAATGCTGTAGACTGGGAGCCGTGCCAAGAGTCTCTGCCGGAGAAGCATCGAGCCACAGGAGAAGAATTTAGCAATCAGGTAAACACTCTGCTCACAGATCTTATCTACAGATCTAATCAGATCGGACATGGAGTCAGGGTCCTTCTCAATGAGATTCACCAAACATCTACTCCTGATTCATTCAGACACTAGGTGAAATATATGATGTGAGGGCAAAAAGAGATAACAGCACCAAAGCATTTCCTTTCTATCTATTCAATCAGAACGGTACAACAGTGACTCCTGCAAATGCCTGGACAGCAGAGAATACCAAGTTTGATCCACAGCATGTCTCTTGGAAGAAGCTAATAGCTAACCATTTCGTATGTGACAGGAAAAGGGCATGGATGGTAACTTCTCCACTGATCAGAGAATGTAACTGGCCTAGAGAAAGCATTTCAGGCCAGGAAGATGGTGGGAATGTATTTGGTCCAGAAAAAGTCATGGTGGCATCACAAAGCCTGTGTTCTGGCCTTTAAAACATTTGGCCAGGGTGCAATCACAGTGCACTTAATTCCCAGTACACCATCAAAAGGAGGCCAAGTATCCTAACCTGGATCACAGTGTATCTACCCACAAACCCTTCATGGTTCAGGTCTTCACCAGGATCGGAATAAGCACTATTCTGGCGCCATATCTTGGTGCAGACAAAGCAAGGTAGGGATCAGCAGGGTCTCTGCTGTTCCACACTAGGCCCTTCCATGTGCTGTGGTACCAGCAAGAAGAGAAAGGGCCAAAATGACTAATGTGAATATAGAAATAAATAAATTATCTTAGATGCATAAGAAGAATAAGGGGGGGAATCACAATTAATAAGAGATTAATGAAATAAATAACTTTATGATAGCAATACTGCCTAAAACCAGATAAACATGCTTCCTACTATTATCAAAATGCTGCTGTTTTCGCAACTAAATTTTAATCCAGCTTCAATTCACTTTCAGAGTGAGAGAACACATCAGCAAAGTGGCAAGCTGTGTTATTTCAGAAAATTCACACTAAGGGCGAGTTCACATTTAAGGGATAAAACGGAATATACATCGAGATTTACATTGGGATTTGCATCTATACGTAAAGCGCGTTAAAAGGAAGCAAAGAGCATCTGGCAATTGGATTCAACCCCGATTTTCTGTCCCCACTCTAAATACTTAAAATGATTCCAAAAACAGATTAGGGAAAGCAATTCTTTCCCTTCCTCTCCCCATTGCCCAGGGCACATGGCAGCGGCAGCAGCTCAAGCCCCATTCACCCACTCACCTCCACAGCCACAATCCCCAGCAGGGGTTCCCTCCGAAAAATGCACCCTGGCTCTGCTGCCGCTGCCACCTGCACACACAGCCTTAAACATTCACACGTCTCCCAGAACCTGCAGCAGCTTTCCTTCCTTTCCCTTTCTAAAGGTCAGAACTTTTAAAGAGCCAGAATTGCACAGAATTGCAACATTGTTATCAGGTTTGAAGTGGATGGATTGCTACATTGAAACCACTTCTGTACAGGGTGGATTTTTACAGTGAAACCGGCTGCTCCACCTTTTAACTGAAAGGGCTGACCTGCAGGGTGAAACCCCAATCCATTTCATGGTGTATTTGCCCAAATACTCCTCTAGTGTTCCCACTACAGTAAGGAAGAAGCATTTTAAAAGCCAAACCTGGAAAAAACACCTGAAAAATCAGGTGTTTATTTATTCCATTTTAAAGCCAATAATCCTCAAAATACCCCTGAAACTGATTGCCAGTGGGGATGACGAGGATCCAAACCAGTTTACTTGATTGGGGGTGGGAATGGCAAGGATCCAAACCGTTTTTAAACAGTTTTTAAACAGTTTTAAGTGATAATGGGAACGCAGCCTAAGTTAGATATTGTGGAAAGAAATTAACCTAGGATTAAGGGCATGTCTGCATGGAGTTAAAAAAAAAAGCAGGGTGGAAGTGAGACAGCTTAATGCGAATCTTAATCCGCATTAAGCTGTCCGCATGATAATGGAGGACAACACAGGTTCCAGGTGAACCCCCCCCATCCCCATGAAAACCGCAGTAAATCCCTGCATCAGGATATTGCAGTGTTCTTCACGCCTACCACCTTGCCTGAGTGTGTGAACACACACATGCACACACAGACAGGGGGAAATCCCTCATCCCCCCTCTCCCTCTTCCAGTCCCTGAGCCCTCCTTCACACACAGAAAGAGAGAGAGAGAAAGGGGGGAATCCCTCCAACCTGTGTGAAAGCTTGCTGTCTCCCTCCTTTTCCCCTGTCAGTTGCCTTGCATACTCAAAGGTTGCAAAAGTAGTGGGGGCGTGAGGAAAAGGAGGGAGACTAGGAGCTTTCCCAACACTAAAATCCTTGCTAAAATCCTGCCATTTGCTCTGTATATTTGCTGGCTTTTTAGCAAGGATCTTAGCGTAAGGGGGGACAGTTGCCATTGCAGCATTAGTGGTGGGGACAGCGAAGCTCTGCCCACTAATGCTGCGATCATAACCCCCAAGTGTCCCCATGCCCCCTTTATAACCCGCTCTTGCCCTGTAATTCGGGATGAGTGCTGTTATAAAGGGTTTTTTTTTAATTTTGAATTAGAGAATTTTGTTCCTCTTTTGCCCGATTTAGGGCTTTGCTTTTGCCTTGCAATATCCTTGCCATGAGGACAAGCCTTAATTTGTACCTTCACTTCCCTGGGTATCAGTCCCAGGGAAGTGAAGATGGAAGATTGATTGGGCACCTGCACTTTGCAACTCTCAATCCATCCCAAACTAGAGGCAATTGCCTTGCCACAGCAATTGCAGCAATGGGCATGCACAGTGCCATTCCAGTAGTGACCAAGCAATGCAGTGCGCAATTGCACCTATCCTGCCATGTACACCATTCACCTGGAAGAGGTTCTGATGGTGCACACCAGCCTTTACTAGACAGCGGCTAGTATAGTTGTAGAGCACGTTTTCATGGTTTACCACTGTTCTAAGCACGGGAAGCTCCAGCATGCACAGAGGCACTTCCAGTACGGGAGGATCTCTGCACTATGTGAATGTTCTGTCTTGGAGCATACCTGGAGTGATGTGTTCACTTTGGTCATGTGTTCTTTCATTCTGATGGTTTACTTAAACTGGATTAAAACTTAATTGTAAACAATTAGTAACTAAATTAGGTTATCCAGTTGATTACATTTTCTTTAGATAATAAATATAAACAAGTTGTGAATCTGTAGATAACATAAGATGAGCCCTGCTGGATCAGGCTACAACCCATCCAGTCCATCATCCTGTCTCACACAGTGGCCCACCAATTACTTCTGGACAAATACACCCAGCACATCATACAGTGTGTAGCAGTACCAGCATCAGATAATGCGCTGAAAAACTGAGGCCCAGAAATGAGCACAACCTTTTACTGACACTGAGCCAGGGAGTACATTCTGAGGAATTTTTTATTATCTGTGCCTAATTAGTTTGGAACTGTGTTCTGATCAAAGTGAGAGAATGAGGCCATAAAATGCAGCTCCTTATCCTGTGGATAAAAGCATGGGTGTCATCACTTAAAGCATGTAAGAAATCTAATTAAAAAGATTTTCAATCTTTCCTACAAGAAATAAAACAAGCTGGCTCTACTGCATTCAGATTGAATGCAACATACTATTAAATGGCAGATGGCTTACAATGGAAAATTATAACTACATTGGTCATACACGTAACGATTTCAGTGATTTTTTTCCCCAAACAAATTCTCTCTGCCCCCCCCCCCCAACCCACACATGTTCAGATACAGTCCTGGGGAAAAACCTAGGGTAGGAAACTATAAGTCCAGTTTTCATCAGCCTATGTCAGCACAGCTAGTGGTCAAGATGTTGTAATTTAACATCCAGAATGACTCCTTGGGGAAACTATTGCTAAACTCTCCAGCAATACTGAATTCAAGCAGTGAGGCATACCTTTTTGTGCTTTTAAGCAATCTTGCTCCATTCTATACACAGACAACAGCAAACAAGGAACATGCTGCTTTCTGGTTCTGCTCCTGGTTTTGCACTAAAAAGAAATTTGAAACTACATTGATATTTTCAAATGCAGTTCCCAGGGCAGTTAAGCAAAGCTGTCCAGATGAATAGTGCAAGTCCCTTTTCAGAATTAGGTATTAAGGCAGTATTCATTCATTTGGGCTCAAGATCCTTATTAGGAAAGGCAACTGAAGGAGCCTTATTCAAAACATGGATCAGTACTTTAAGGGATCAGATGGATTGCTGCTTCATCAGACAAAATGCAATCCCAACAGTTATTTCCCCAAAATATTGACTATTTGGACAATCTATTCAATATTCCAAAATACTGAAATGTTGACATGGACAAATTGTAAGTTTTTTTAAAAAACATATTTCATGCATATGCAGCATCTTCTTCAAAGTGAAAATAATTCAGTGACACAAGATACTCTTGAGAAGAAAGTAGGGGTGCTTCCACATTGACCCTTTAACACCCATTAAGCACACATTTTAAACACTTGGGAAAACCGTGTCCGCACAGCAGCACCCATTCGAGAGACATCGGGGAAACCGCTTCCACACTGACTCCCACAAGATGTGTCTCTAATGGGTGTTAAGCAGCCTTTAAACCAGTTTCCCGGAAGACCACATTGAAGGTAGACTTAATGGGTACTTGTGCTCTAAATCCGCATTAACGGAGGACGTGTCCACACACGGACGGGAGAGCGAACACATGGGGCGGGACAGGAAGTTGCCATGTTGAGTGAGGTGGCAGCAGGAAGCTGCCATGTTGAGAGAGTCAGGAGAAGCACAGTCCAGCCACAAAGTCCCTCTCACACGGGCTTCGCATTGGGCAGGCACCTAGCTACAGCAGCAGAGGGACAGCAAGTCTGAATGTAGCAATTCCATGCACAAAAAGCAGGCTTTGGTGCCAGGCAGGCACGGGATCTCAGACACGACACTGATTGGTCTGCTCACGGCAGGAAAGGAGCGGTGACTGACAGCTGAAGGCTCCAATCTCGCAGCTCCTGGGGCAGCCGTTTTGAAATCTGTGCTACTGCATCCGCACAGCGAAGGCAGAATCTGTTCCTCACAATCTGTCCTTCCCATGCGTGTGCGGAAGCATGGGGCCTTATTAGATCCATATTTGTTTGAGACAGCTCTTGCTAGAGACACATTTCATAAAAACGGATGTACTTAATCCGGATTTCAAGCACCCTAGGAGGCCCTAAATGGAACATAGCCTTGAAAAGTTCTAAGCCCATTAAGAATGACCTCCTGCAAGAACAAAATAGCAAAGCAGCAACTTGACTAGCAGTTTTGTACAAATGTACAATATGAAGGATTTTAGTGCGGTTTAAAATCTAGATTAATCAGCA
This sequence comes from Aspidoscelis marmoratus, assembly GCA_014337955.1. NCBI lineage: Eukaryota > Metazoa > Chordata > Lepidosauria > Squamata > Teiidae > Aspidoscelis > Aspidoscelis marmoratus. The sequence goes on along the minus strand of MTQE01001134.1, from coordinate 38,826,104 downwards.
TTTAATCCATTTTTTCATGTTCCCATTTATGGCTTTTTATGCGGATTTAAGAGGAGGTAACCCCCCTCTCTCTTGCTTCATACCCTGACTTTATGGGGCAGGGATCCAAACCCTGTAAACCTGCCCCTGATTAATGTTAGAATTGAGATAGCTAGAGGGAAGGGAGCAAGGGAGCAAGGGAGCGGGAGACAAAGTAGGCAGTAGATTTGCAAATCACTGGCTCAGCACAGAAGGGCAAAGTCTTTCCAATGGCTGTCAAAACAGCAGGAGGGGAGGGGAGAGATAAAGGGAGGATCGATTACCTTTAGTTACTGCAGAGGTTCAAAATGAGAGTTAGAGAGAAGGAGGGATTCTCCCTTCCTCTACACAAGTGGTTCTCAACCTGGGGGTCGGGACCCCCTTGTGGGTCGAACTACCCTTTCAGAGGG
>MTQE01001134.1:38793531-38825514 GCA_014337955.1 Aspidoscelis marmoratus | reverse complement strand
AACACCATTAAGGGGTCGCGGCATTAGGAAGGTTGAGAACCACTGCTCTACACTCACACATACACCGCACACAGACTCTTAGTGCTTCTGCCAAACAGAAGTCTTTGAGGAAGAAGTGTCAGAGAGATGTTTCTTCTTGGGTGTGTGTGTGAAAGGTACTGGGGTGGTGGAAGGAAGGGCAATGACTGAAGAAAGCAAAGGGCGGAGGAGGGAGAGGAGAAAGAGAGAAAGACCAGCAGCTTCTTTGCTGCTTGTCTGCTGTTACATTTGTATCTCTTGAGTCCCTCTTCTCTGCCATTGTCAGAATCTCCCTGTTGTTACAATGCAATGCAATGTATCTCTCCAAACATTGCAACAGCAGCTTCCAGCTCTGCTCTAGCGGCTACAGCTGGGTGAAAAGGAACCAAATAATGTATGATTACTGAGACAGAGGAGACTAAAGAGACCGCCCATTCCCGTTCCCCAAAACCTGTGTGCATTCCCTTACACAGAAACGGCAGATTATTTGTAAATCCCATTGTGAAACTACTAGAAAGTCCGCATTTGGGGATCTTTAATCCTCAGAAATTGCGGATTGCTCTTATCCTTTGGGAACATTCAGCTCTGAAAACAGACACAATCTGCTTTAAAATGTCAATACAAATGCACCCAAAGTAGCATGGAAAGCAGCCAAGAGGTAGAAATGGTACTCCCTCTACACTTTAAAAAATAAGGAAGCTGTAAAACTAGTAAAAATGCAGAGAGAAACAAATATAAAAGGGCAGTCTTAAGCTAATATCAGTCCCATATTAAGCTAGGGTTTATATACCTTTCTTCTTTGCTTCTCGCTGATAGTCATGTGATTGATAAATAAAGTTAATTTTGACTTACAAGGCCCTAAATAACTTGGGCCCCAAATATCTAAAGGAAGACCTTCTCCCATATTGACCTGCCTGTGCCTTAGGATCTGGAGGAGAGGCATTCTTGGTTGTCCTACCACCTTCACTAGTAAAAGGGGTGGGCACCCGGGAGAGGGCCTTCTCAGCGATGGCCCCCAGGCTATGGAATAGTCTCCCCCTTGAGGTGCATCAAGCTCCTTCATTGTATATGTTTAGGAGGGCAGTGAAGATACACCTCTTTGCCCTGGTCCTTGTTTAAATGGGAATATACTGTCTCATTCCACTGTTATTGTTTTAATATATACAGTTGTTGTTTTAATATATTCCTGATTTTAACTGTTGTTACCTGCCCTGAGACCTTTGAGTATAGGGTGGGATAAAAATACAAACAATAAATAAATATAAATAAATAATTAAAGCAAAAGCAAAAAGACTGCATGGGCCTTTCTGCACTGACCCAGTAGGTCTGGACCAGGGGGGCTGAGTTAGGATTCTGTATCACTTCTCATTAAGGTTACTGTCAAGGGATTATTTAAAAGCTCCAGGAGCAAACATCTGTTCTATAGGGATGCATCCAGATGTCAATTACTTACTCAACTATATTTGGATATACTGGAATAAAGCATGGATACATAACCAATGTTTGGATGCAATCTAAGTGTCTCAGAGTAATTACTGACTGGCCAATATACCAGACCAGCAAGTCTACTAGGAGTGACTCTTATGCCTAGGGCCTCCCTTAGACTGCCCCAGCTTGCAGGAGGAAGGGTTCCTAGGTTGCTAGTCTCGTATACTGACCAGTGCAGAATTGATAGTAAAGAGAAGAGAGCTTCCTGCATCAGGACCAAGGCTTTGCATGCCTCATTGAAGAAATCAAGATGGTGCATTTACCTCTAAACAAGGACATATTGTGAATGCTTCACTCTTTTTCATTGACACAACAAAGAAGAAAATCTTTGTCATTTATCTGTTGGCAGAGGTTTGTTCTAAAGGCTAATTAGGTCTAAAAAGGAGTGTCAGCACAAGAGTATAATTTAAGATGACACTTCAAAGTGTCCCCCATAGGTTAAAACTAAAAATTAAAGCATTCAAATATACCGTATCATAGCTTGCCAACTTTTCTAATCCATACTCTATGAAACATCTGCTTTAAAACACTGAGACTTTTATGCCTTAAACACCATCTCAGTTCTGTTCATGCCATGTAGGGATTCTGACCTATTGTGTAAATAGAGCTTCATCCAGACAGCACATACTTAAACTGTATTATTTGGATAATCCAGAGTAAAGGGCATCCAGACACATTTTATTCTGGATTATCCATGCTTTATCCAAAGTTATCCAAGTAATGTGGATTACATAAGTGCTGTCTCAGTAAGGCCTGTATGTATATGTATATGTATATGTATATGTATATGTATATGTATATGTATATGTATATGTATATGTATATGTATATGTATATGTATATGTATATAAATAAAATAAAAGCTCTGAGATGGTTTGTAGATGGGATCCTTTACATGGCACTCTGGCCCTCCTCCCTCTCATGAACATTCTAGGCCATAAAAGGTGCATTACAGATAGAATGAAAATACACATGCCACACACTACTGTCTCTAAGGACATTTCTACACTTATCATTGATCCAGATCCAGGGCCTCTTTTAGTGTAGACTAGAGAGGCCCCACCCTCTAGTGTACAGTCTGCACCAGGAGACCCAAAATGTTCTCCAGCTCAAGTCTAGATTTGGACTAACAGTAAACTGCATTAAAGTCCACCAGCATATTAGCTGGTAGTAAGCCAGATGAAGGTTGCAGGCAGAGAGTGTGCCTCCATGCTTCTGTATACCAGGCCCAGAAGCTCCAAAACACATGGCAGAACTTTGAGTTCCTAGTCTCAGATTCTCTTGGAGACATCTTTCAGTTGTGTAATTTTGTATGCCAATAAAATGTGTCCCCTTGTTAAACTGAAACAGAAAGATATCTGCTCTTCTGCATGTCTCCCTTTGCTGGTCTAGTCACCTCTGAAATGTCAATACTAGTGGTGTTCCATATAGGCAGCCATTTTGCCCACTTCACCCCAAAAGAGATGGAATGACCCAGAGAGGGGGGGATGGGCCTCTCTCCTCCATTCTAGCATGTGGAAGAGAGGAACTCAAAGAAGAATGTCTGATTCAACAGGAATTGTGGAAAGGACCTAAGACCTGATTTCTCCTTCAGAGCTTGAAAAGTCAGTTGTTTAGATAAACATAAATTTACTACTTGATATCTTAGTATAACTAAAGGTTTAAGCAAGCAGTGAGAGATTTCTTGGGATATTTATGTACATAAGAGTTCAGAACGACTCAAAGCCCATGGGCCTTTATTACATGTCTGGCAGGATCTCTTCTCCCCAAACATGACATAACATGCCTCATCATACCCTGGACATCATTTATTACCCCATAACCTAATCCAGTAAAATCACAAAGCATCCCTTTTGTTGTGTCTGAATAAAGCCAGTATACAATACAATCATACTTTGGAAGTGGCTGAGAGAACACCTCAAGGTGGGACTGTACATTCTCCAGTCTACCCCCACCCTCAAACATTCTGTATTAGAAAAGGTCAATTAGAGAAGGACTGGGAACATGAGGACCACACACTGTCTCTCTGAAACACTTCTGAGGCACCCCTTTTGTTATGTCTGAACACAGACAAATATTAGGAACCAAAATTTTAGAAACTTAAGAGCTACACACCAAAGTAGGTCACATTACATATTACTTTTTTCCAGTGGCAGCCCACAGAACATTTCCACAGGGGCAAGAGGGCAGGGGCAGAGTTCCAGCTGAAGCCTTCCGTTAATCTTTGTGGATGATATTTTCATCTGCAGATTATATAACTGACAGAGGCAAGAATTAGGCTGCTCAGAAAGCATATCTAAGTCCCTTTGTCAGGGCTTTCTACAGGCTACAGCTGTATTCTACCCCCTCCTTGTTATTCACAAATGTTCACATGCTGCTGAAAAGCATTTCCATACCCTACTGAAGTCCATGTTGAAAAAGTTAATCATGGCTTAAGTCTTATTGGACTAAATAGCACCTCTGTATAACTAACTTGGAACAAATTCTAAATGTTTCTCATAATACTGATATTAACTTTTCTAAAATTTAGAGTAGGAATCTCAAGTTGTGGCTTCCTCCATTTTCCTGAACTACCACCTCCATCATTCCCTGCAGCCAATTTGACCAGTCACAAGCAAATGGCAAACAATGATGGGAGCTAAAGCCCAGCAACACCTGGGGGGCTACAGCTGAGCACCCCTAAAACTTTAGTTATGATTAACTTTACCATGAGGAGAGTGTATTTTCCCTATTCTCTAACTGCTTCCATCTGGTCTGGAAGGGTGCAACTTTGGTTCTGTATGTATAAGAGAAGACCCTTGTACAGAAACTATCTTATCTGACTGTCCAGGCTCCTCTGAATCCATCCAGTGAGACACCAGCTTGATATCTTACAAATCAGTTGCCCAACTAAGCTGCCTTTATTGTCAGGAAGCTTTCTCATAGCCATCAGATATATGCCTAAATGCAACATTATTACTGGATGGCTAAGCATTTGACTATTATTTTCTTGGTGACCCATTTCTCCACATTTTCAGAGACTTTTCCTTCTGCTCTGGAATTTGCAGTCCAGAAATTTATGAAGGGCCGCAATTCAAGACCCATGATTTACAATACAATCATAACCTCAGCTCCTTGGAGTTGGGTAAATTGTGGTGGAACAGATCTCACACCTTCTGTTGGAAGTCCATAGAAGTTGTACAGATAAGGACTGAAAAACACAGTGGTCCCAGGTGAATATGATTCTTTCATGGATCTGCAACTAAAAGCAGCACCAATACCAGGGTACTCTATGGCTGTGTAGGAGGCTTGCCAGGGAGGCCCTAACATTATTCAACCTGTCCTTGGGCCAGAACTACTGTTACTCAGGACTACTGTTGAGATTGATGAGAGCCTATGTCTGCCCATTTCAATGTAGTGCTATGCGAGACTACTACACAAGAGAGTTCAGGCTACCTCTCTAGTGCCATCTATTTGTAATATCCCAAGCAAATTCCACAGTGCATTTTTCACTGTACATTGATGCACCAGTACATTATTGCTAGACATCTACATCCATTTTTCTTGTTGTCAGTTTTATAATGTGCTTCAAAAATGTTATACTCATCCATTTTATTTCTCACCCTTTAATGTCTTTTTTTAGCCGAGTATCAAGCATTTTCACCAAGACTGAATTCAACTGAGACTGCAAAGTCTGTTAAGCCTAGTTACTCCCCAGTGTTTTCTACATGCTATAATATTACAGAATAGATTTACAGGTCTTATTGTAGAGCAGGCTGCTCTGACATGAAATGCAACCCTTGAATACCTGTACCACAAAATGGCTGCACAACTCAAATGTGAAAAACGTACAACCCTTTAGATTACAGAAAAACATTTAATACATTTTTAAGGCCATAAACAAAAATAGCCTTACAATGCAAACATTCAATTTCAAATAACATACCTAGCTATCACTCAGAACTTACGTTATCTAAAAGCATAGATTCTGTGGGGAAAGCATGAAATACCACTAGTTATTTTTGTCAGCTGGACTTTCATATCTGATTAATTCAAAATCTTAATTGCTGCAGTTCGTAGCTATGTTTACATGGAAAAAATCTACCATATAAGGATTGTCAAAAATAATTCCATTTAAAACTCAAGTGTGGGATCAAATTAGCTGGTATGGAAATTTGTTCTGTTCTCTACCACCCACAAGTCCCTGAACATTAGGCTGAGGTGTTGGCATGAATAAGAACCATTTGTCAAATGTAAAAATTCACTAGGTTGTTAAGAAGCTGAAAGCTGAACAATTTGAAGAATTGGGGGCGGAGGGAACCTTCACAGTTAGTTAGGATGTTGGTGTGAAGATTCAAGTAGCAGCAGATATTTTGGTTTTCTAAATTACCTTTTACAAACTGCCACCACCACACTGACAGTCTAAGCTTCAATATGATTCCATTTTTTATTAGTACAGCAATGGCATTTCTGGTCCATCCTTTGTCATTTGATCTCAGGGTGAGTTATAACATCAAGCATCAATTAAAAACAAAATCTCAACAAAAATAAGAGCAGGCCTTTATATAGTACAGTATATCTATCTTGTAGGGTTGACCTCTGGAAAAAAATGGAGGAGAGGTCTTTGGAACACAAACAGAGAAACACATATTTTTTATAAATATAATTTTAACACCTGAGTGTCTGCACAGCCCTACTAGGTATGCCTGGTAGCTTTCAGGTCAGAAGGAAACCAAATAATAAGTTTAAAGGCTGGAAAAGGTTCTTCTGGAGGGAAGGGGAAATGGAACTTTGGAGGCAATACTAGATTAGAAAGCAAGGAGAATGGGCTTAAGTAGGCTAGAAGAGGTTGGGGGAATGGAGTTTTGGAGACTGGTAAGATCAGAAGGGAGAATTTGGCTTTAGGACCTGGGAAAGGAGAAAACATGGATTGTAGCACTCTTGTAAATACCTCTCAAAAGAGACTTTTAAATATAAGCAATGTTAGAAAAAGGCGCACTTAAATGAGGCAGTCCTTAGATGAAGCAGTTTCCATATGGTAAGCATTGCTGTGCACCACTGAGGTCAGTCCTCACCAAGACTGAGTGACCTGGGACAAGACCACAGTGGTGGCCAGTGGCATCCATCAAGGGTTGTATACATTGCTTTGGAGATGGAGAATGAAATACCCCCCAGAAACACCTGGAAGACTTTGAACTGTCTCCAGTGCCATTTTGCAGCAAGGAACTGAAACCCTTGTCCCATATGCACTGGGCATCCCCAAGAAGGCACAGCTTCCCATTAGCTCAGTCTGCTGCACAAACATGGCACAGGTAGCACAGGTGGCCCACAGGTTACCACAATTGCCATTCCTGAGAAATATTATTTTCTTTATTATTTCTTGATTTAATGTCTAGGAAACCACTCCCTTCAGTAACCTGCATCAGTTATGGCCCTATAATGACTATGTTTAGAAAAGTAAAAACAAAACAAGTAACACGAGCACTATCCTTCTATATGTAAACTTGGGTAAGTTTGATGGCTTTCCCACTATATTATACACTTGAACAATTTCCCCCAAGCATGATGAATTAACTAGATGTATGCTACAGTTTGCCTTCTTCTCCAGTTAGCTGGACTTTTTAAAGTACATGATCCCTGCAAAAGCTAATATGAAGATGAGCCTTGGAAAAAAAAAACATTGGCAAGCATTTTCTTCTATGATCAAAGTATAATAGATGATACTAAAAGGAATTATCAGGAGGCACTAGATGACCTAGAAGTGAGGTCCAAACCTTTGAAAAGGACTGCAATGTCTTCTAGCTACCTCCCATGGGGTTTGTGTACTTCTCTAGGAAGGAACAGTAGCCACTCTTTGCACCTCAAGGCAAAGAAGGCTATTCAGAAGCTTTTCAGACACTAAAGAAAGTTTTCATTGTGTCCTCAGGCACCATCTTTGCAACTCTTGCTTTACATGGTTGCTTTGATGTTAAAATCTTGTGATCATTTAAGGCAAATCCTAAGTGATGTTGTTAAGTTTTATATAGTTTCCCACTGAGGGGTTCTTCTCTTACAGAATGCAATTATGGAAAAAACCCTGCAATTAATTTTCCTCTCATTTCTTTCTCTTCCTTTCTCTTTATGCACATTTATGTGTGAGGCTCACGTTTCTTGCCTTTAAAATTTTGAGGGATATGAAAAGGAATAATTGATCTATTTTTACCCCACAAAAGTAAAGAGAAGGGTCATCTAATCTTCATTATTCATAAATGTACATCCCACAGGATGGTCTACAACAATTAAATTACATAAAAAATAGAATTTAATACAATACCCAAAGAGGGGAGGAAATGACCTCTTCAAACCAAAGGCACAGGTAATGAAGTGTTTTACAATTCAAATTTTAAAAATCTGTTCTCATCAGTAATCTTTCGTGTGTTTTATCTAATAAAAGCTCCTGGACATGTGGTGACTAATAAAAATATTAATAACTGTTGCTACATAAACTTTAAAGATTCTGGTTATTCTTTCCAAAGAGGGCAAACAATGGCAGAACATAAGAAAAACACTTTTTACAGAATCAAAGGAAATAAAAGGATTTTATAGCAAAAACACAAAAGGGTATGTTGCAAAGATAAAGACCTTACCTTTTGATAAACCACATGAGACAAGAATTGAGGAATTACAAGTATATCTTTTTGTCTTCTAGAGAGTACCACTTTGCTACATTTTCAACAAGCTGCTTAAAGACTCAAGAAGCATACTTTAAGTCAAAAGAGATCTACTAATTTCACAGAGGTTTGAACTGAGCTGTTAATCAATTTACATTTCCCATCCTGAATATGTCATCCACTAGGACTGTGATTAGAAAAAAAAGGTGCTGACTGTATCTTTTTTCTTCTTTACTGATATAAGCGTGAATTTCACAGAACCAAAGAATGTTCTTCTTAAAAGCTTTCAGCTGCCTTCTAACATTATACATTTCTTCCTTTTCATCAGTGTTCTATACTTTAATGCTGAAAAATATAACAGTCAAGTCTGGGACAAGGATCAAATGTAAAATGGAAAGAAAGGACGGAAAATGAAAAGTTCATCCCAAACAAACCAATTTTATGTTTAAAATATTTAGATCATTTTGAGATGTCCTCTTCTTTAAAAAGATCAAAATTAACTGGAAAGATTCCATCCACAGTATTTTTGCTAATCAAAATGAATAACAGTCAGTCCTAGAGACAATTATGAATTTGATCAGCTATTGCCAATATATGCAATGGTTTCAAAAAGTTAAAATTACTGGAGTTATGACATGTAAAACTGGATTTTTTAATGCAGTGTGTTGCCTGTTCTTGCAACACACAAGTTTATCAAGATGCAAAAACAATCACTTATGTGTTATCCCTAGCAATGTAATTAAGGAGACTGAATAAAATGAGAATCTCAACAAAAACTCAAAGATCACACTGAGATTTTTTTTTCTGTTCTCAAAAACAATCTTGTCTAAAATTGTCTTGTTTATAAAGGTCTACAAAAAGATTAACATTTCTTTGATTTACACAAGATACATAATGCTGCCTGTTGAATTCCGGATGCACTGTTCATGGATTCTCAGAAATCAAAATACACTTTTGCACAACTGTGTCAAAGATAGTAGTGAACTCAATTATCCAAAAAGTTATATTCCACTTTAAAAGTACTGTCCAGCCATCTTATGTCTCAAAAATAGACTAACACTGAGTGTTTTAGGAGAGTTACTTTGTGGATTTTTTTTACTTAACCAAGTGTATATTTTTTCTGCAAATATGATTTTTCTCCCATTTAAACAAGTAAATGTCTAAGTATTATGAAACTATTCTATTAGACTGTATTTATTACATTTAAACACTGTATTTTCTTTTACTTCCTTAACCTCCCAGCTCCCTAGTTTTCCATTCTACATCTTCCTTACCTCTTCATGCCACTTTCAGGGGAAATAGATGTCCTTAGGAAAAGAAACCTTCTCTCTCATGTTACACCACTGAGTTCAGACAAAATCTATCCCTAAATTATTACTGCCAAATAATCCTACCAAAACAGCACAAATCAATTTAACCATTTTTGGAAAGAACAAAATTTTAAAAACTGAGCTGGTGCTTTTAAAACCTTCTTAGTTTCATTAGCTCAGTGCACAAACTGTTAACAAATATTTATGCATTTCAAGGGAATTGTGTCCTAAGGTGATGGAGATCAGCCATTTAGCAGAGAAGACTGGATTCATGGACACTGATCTTTAAAAATGCCTCTTTTTGCCATTGAGCTGCAGACTAAGGCACTCTTTGAGATGCACAAAGAAAACTTTATTTTATATATGCCAGGCAATTAACTGCACTTCAACATTGAAGAATGGCATTGTTCAAAAAAAAAAAAAAAAGCAGCAGGGTGCCAGATACTGTAAACAATTAGACAACATAGCTTATGACAACCATGTCCATAAAAAACACTTTAAAGCTTACAGAAATATATTCAGCATCTTCTTCAAAAAATTATTCATTTATTGTAACATTATACGTATATTATTATACTGTATTTCCACCAAGATACATCTTCTTTGTAATGGTTTAACATTTTAGTTCAGAACCTTCCTCCATACTTACTTTGAATTATTATTCTTTCCTGTATACTTTGATCTCATCAATATTTGATAATTACTACCTTTTGTTAAAAAGACCTAACTGTACTTATTGCTTTCAGCATTTATTCATTGGACTCTTTAACATACTCCCACTTTTCCCATGAAATTTTGACAGGAGAATCTTTTAAACTTCTTGGCTCTTGCCATTACCTAACATGTATACTGAGACGAGAGGAGAAACTTCTATATCATATTACATTTGGGCTCCTATTTCATATTCTAGTTGAAAGATTTTCAGTCTACAGTCTACGAGAGATACTGTCAGCTTCTTTTGGTAAAGACACTTTGCATAATGGAACCATTTGTATTTGATGAAGCACTTGAGGTTCCCTTCACACCTAAATTTTAATCCAGAGAAAACATATCAGCAAAGTGACTGTCCATTTTCTTTCCATATTATCTAGCCCAAAGGTAGATTTTTTGAGTTATATAATAATGAAAGAAAACAGCTTGTCACTTTGCTAATGTGTTCTCTCACTTTGAAAGTGGAATGAAGCTGGATTAAGACTTAGGTGTGAACTCAGCCTTGGTGAGCCAACTGCTTAAGCTGCCACATGAGAAAACAACTAGAATAATTTCTTGCAGGAAGATAGGGAGACTTCGATGGCATCAGCTCTATGTATGTGAGAGTCAACAAAAGCTAGTCTTGGACCTGATAGAAGACACAAAGTTCACACTTATTCTCTTTGGGAGATTCTGCACTGGCTGGGATATAAGACCAGAAAGATTACTAGGAGCTTTCCTTCCCTTAGACCAGACTAGTGTCCAGAAGGGAGGTTCCTACTCCACTTCCTGGTTTGGTATATTGGCCAGTGGAGAATCATATGTTATAGCACTTGGATAATCCCTAGAAATCCAGTAAGAGGATAATTTGGGGAGAATAATGATGCTGTAATCATTCCATTGAATGTTCAAACTATAATATTTTAGTTATTTAAAATATGTTTATACCACCTCTATTACAAAAATCTCAAAACAGTCTACAATTAAAATGACTAATACCACACACACCAAAAAAAACCAGTGAATGTAAGAAGGATAGACATTCATGTTGTGAAGTCCTGGGTGAAAATGTCTTCAATAGACACCCACACAATGGAATAGCAGGTACTTCCTGACTCTTGAGAGATAAGAGCATTCTAAAGGGAAGCGACACTCCAGAGAAGCCACAACTGTGAGAAACTATGAGTTCATTCAGTAATTTGAGACACCTACAGAAGAGCTTTCCTGGTGATGTTTGTGATTTTGCAGATTTATAATGGGAGAATCAATCTGCCTTGTCTTAAATTGCTTAGATCTTCATAGAACAAGGATAAACTCTTGAATCTGGCCGAGTAGTTGTGTGGCATTCAGTGCAATTCCCTAAGGGCAAGTGCAATGTGAGGGTAAAAAGGTACTCAACTCAACAATTCAGCTACACATTTTGCACTAGTTTCAGGATAGCCCCACAAAGAGTAGTTTACAGTAATCTAAATGTTAGACTACCAGCCCATAGAAATTGTGATTAAACCTTGCAAAATGGAACCACATTTTATCCAACTACCCCTAAATCTACCACTAATACAGAGGAATGGCATAACATTATGCAATAGTCACACAAGCTTCCACTTAAGATGAATAAAATTTGTGTTCAGTTTAAAATGTTTTTTGTACAGCTGCGGACATTTACTGCAGAAGCAGTAATGCCAAAGCCCAAAATTTCAACTACCTGGCAAGGAGAGATACCAAGAGAATAGTCAAAAGACTAAGTGCACACTGCAAAAGACCCTTCTTGAAGATAATCCATTTGCCTCTGGAAAACAGCATTTAACTCACTAAGGCCGTGTCTTCATGGCAACCTTATCTCGAATTCAAAACGTTTTCAGTCCTCGGAGTCCACATGGCAGTTTGGCTTAACACCCTTTCCCCGTGTTAAACCACCCCAAAGCGTGGTGGATCTCAATCCTGATTTCAACAGGTCTCACTCCAGATCGTGCACTTGAAACGTTTTACATTTTTTACTGTGTGGACAGTACCGTTTTAAGGGATGAGAATCCATGTTTTAAGGTTTCCCTCTCCCAATAGCTTGCTTCCAAAGACAGTGATTTCAGTGTAAAAATCCACTTAACAGCAATCGCTACATTGTAGCGATGGAACCACTTCACACCTTGATGGTTGGAATAACAACGTTGCAATTTTGCGCAATTCTAAAAGTTCTGACCTTTAGAAAGTGAAAGGGAGGAAAGCAGCTGAGGTTCTGTGTGAATGTTTAAAGCAAAGGGGCTTTACTTGCCGCTGCTGCTGTGTGACCTGAGCAATGGGGAGAGGAGGGGAAAGAATTACTGGTTGCCCGCTGCCATTTTTCCTCCATCCATGGAAGTGGCAGCCACCCAGCCACCCAGTTAGGCTCGGTGAAGGGGTCCCTTATGGGTGGCGTGTCCATGCCAGGAGGAAGAGAGCAGGGCAGCCCCGAAAAGCGGCTTTTAAAAAGTAGCTACTTGAGTCCCATCTTGAGTCACGTACGCCACGTAGGATCCTAAGAATCCAGATCCAACGCAATTAAGTTAAAAGTAATGGGAACAGGCAAATTCGCATTTGCATCCGGTTCTGTTATTTTGGTTTAAGGAAACTGGGTTAAGCTTTTAATGGGGATGAGCCCTAATCGACCTTTCCTTTCCCAAAGTGAAATCCAAACTGTGAGCAAATATGTGGTATTGGACAGCAGAAACGGGTATGCAAGGACAGTGGGAACAGCTTACAAGAGTTTGGTTGACACCTTTAAAATCATAAAGACGGTGGTGAGAAATGGTGAGCCAAAAGCTACTGATGAACCTGTGGTAACTCCTTCAACCCTGCACTTGCCCATCAGCCACTGCTGGTACTTGATGCTGTTGCACAAAGTTTCCTGGAATGCATTTCAGCATCGTCAGCATCAGCATCTAACCTACCTACTCTATCCTACTCAATTTTTCCTTAAGGACAGGATGGCAGGTTGAGATTCAGTCAAGGAGATAAAATTTGAATATACTGTATATAAATATTTCTTTTCGTGTATTTTCATTGCTGTAACCCACCCTAAGACATCAGTGTATAAATACAAGTTGGACCCCCGTATCCACTGATCTGGTAATTATGGTTTCACTTATCAGCCCGCAGTGACCAAATCAGACTCTTCCTCCCCTCTGCCAGTGCTATTAGGCCTACCCGAGGCTTCCTAGAGGCCTGGGATAATTTCAATATCCCACAAAATTGCACTCAATGTCCCACGATGCCCGAGAAATCTCATGGGATTTCACAGGAATCATGGGAAACTGAGAGCAATTTCCCCATGTTTCAAATATCTGCAATTTCCAATGACCGCGGTAGAACATGGAACCAATCCCCTGTGGATATATGGGTCCAACTGTACAAATAAATATGTTCAGTGACATTTTCTCATCTTTAGTTTCACTATTTGTGGGTGGACCTGACACATCTTCCATTGTTTTTATTTATTTATATTTATTTATTTATATTTATATTTATATTCCGCCCCATACCCGAAGGTCTCTGGGAGGGTTACAATCTTAGGTCTCTGGGCGGGTTACAACTCAGTTTTGAAGCCGAGTGGTTTTTAACTAAAACCTTTGTTATTTTAGAAAACAAGAGCAGCTTCCACTTCCTCTTCTTCATTGTGTAAGAAAGAGGAGACAAAGCAGTATGATTTCAAAAGAAGCTAGATTGCATGGTGTAGATTTGAAAGGCTAACACATGACACTCAAAATTCTGTTGGACTACCGTTAGTCTTGTGATTAACTATTCTGCAGCTAAAGAACCACAGAAGCAATAGTTGGCACCTTGCACTAACTCAATTTAACTTTGCCAGTTGCAAAGTTGACTATCATATTCTTATCCTTCCCTTATCCTTCAAGTAATTTATCCTAAATAAAAAAGAGCACATGGCAGTCTTAAGACACTTTTTTACTCTTTCTGCACTGCCATTGTCTGCACTAGCATGTGGATGGCAGCCCCCTATTCCAAGATATAATCAGCATTAAGCAAGCACTGTGAACTTCTGTGCTGAATTATCTATGGTACCTACAATGTAACACTGAATTTCACAGTGTCCCAAGTACACACAACAGGTGACTATTATTTCCTATTAAGATCAACTGTTTTGCTTATTTTACACAGCTAACACTAACAGTTGATTTTATACATAACTCTATCCTCCAGAATACCTAATGTTTATTTTTTTCAAAGTAAAGCAAAGCTATGATAGAGAAAACAGCAAAGTGCTGCAGCCATGTGTCCAGTGCTACCAATTAATGTACAAGCATACTTCTTCCCACTGATGAAACAATGTCCATTCTTCTAGATCTATTTATTGTCATAATCTCTTGCATTTCAATTTAACAGATAATTACACAAAAGCAAAATAAAACTTGGAAAAAATGTATTACAGAAACATCACCCCTTTTATATCCACAAGAATCACATTTCACATTACAGTAAGCCACAAGCTAGGATAAATTATTCTATTCAAAGGCTGCTTCGACACATAACAAACTACACAACGGGCCATATTTTACCAGGATATAAAACAGCATAAACACATATAAATAACTCAATACTTAAACAACTAGCATTGCAATTCACAAACTATTTTCACCACCTTTTTATTCTTTAATGACTTCATTATTTCTACTACCTCCCTCTCTTTCGTTATTCCCTCTCTCCTCTATTTGAAGATTTTTAGTCGTTTATGGTCTTTTTATTGGAATGTTAATGTCATCTTTAAATTTAGTTTTCTATGTTTTATTAGTTCAATATATTTTAAACAACTCCTAATGTTATTATACATTAAATAAATAAAAGTATTATGAATTTCTACTGTTGTTACTCCTTTCTATTATAGTCCTTTATAAATGTTCGCCTATCTATTTTATTTATTTCTATCTCCACATTAACTGAATTTGTTAATTTCTATCAACTACCTATTCATTATTAATATTTTTTTCTTGGCTCTTCCTGTTCCTTATTTGAACTCTTCTCTTCCTCAGACATTATAGTGTCAATTTCATATTTGATCTATTTATTCACAGAGCTCATTTGCTTATTCAGAATGCAATCATCATCGCTCCTTGCATGCCACTGATTACTTTTGCTTGATTTGGGAAAGAATTGTGCCTGAGGACCCTGGTCTCATGTCTCCCTAAACCTCTGTTGCATGAAGCTTTTAGGCTGCGGTCACCACTCCATGCAATTTGAAAGATTTGTGTACAGAAATGCTACATGTGATCGCACCCTTTTTGACCTTGGTCTTGCCTTTTATTCTCCAATTGCTTTTTCTTTTATTTGCTCTGATGCTTGATGTGATATGCATTAAAACCCGTTGAAAAGCATGTTTTGCTGTGCATAAGTAAATTGTGCAATAAATTTCCACTTGACAGAGACCAAGCCTTGTCCTCATATAATTTTTAGAGAAAACTACAAATATTTTTGTTTAGTTTGACATTCCCAGCAGACAACACTTTTCAGTTTTTAATTCTTTTTTTTAAAAAAAATAAATATAAATCTTTCAATGTTTTTAACTTTTGTATATTTTAACTTTGTCTTCATATGTTTTTATTTTCCTAACCCACCCTGGTCACCTGATTTGGTGGGGTATTAATATAAGCAAACACATACATTTTTAATGTTCAGCACTAGTGCAATGTATGGTTTTAAGACAGATAAAATGGCAACTTGTTTCCTCAGTAATGTTGCTTTATATTTTTATTATTGTATACCACAGTAAGAGCACTTATTACTTGGGCTGCAAATAAATGCAATAAATAAGCAAATACATATTAAAGCCTATTCATATTTGGATGTATAGGTAAAAACTCTATCTGTACTTTCAGGTCAATGAGAATTCAAAAGTACATTACATTAATGCAGTTTTGGTGGTGTGACCCTAGGCAACATTATGCTAGTTTCTCCCACTGTGAGTAGACTATTAATCTAACATTTTGGAAACTCTAATGATCACTCTTGTGGACAAAATGCACGAGGAGGTGTAGCCCCACTGGCTCTCCCAGTGGTTTTCAATAAAATAGCTGTTGTGGATTTTGGTACATTTCCATTCTCACCCATAATGCCATTTATCACCTTCATGTGAAATGCTGAATCCATTTTTTAAAAGAAGTGAATTTTGCTTGAATTTAAAGGCTCTAACTGATGGCCTTGCACCTCCTCTGAATAATTAGGTATGTAATTTGAGTGTACTTCCCGTTAGTGGCACAAGTAGAGTAGAAAGAGCTTCCTGGTAGGCTGGTTCACCAACTAAAATCTCTCCTAAGAAAAGAGGATCTCACCAATTGTTCTGCTCAGGAGGACTGCTCTTGAAATACACCATTTGCACAAAAGACTACAAGGGTATTGATAAAGGTCAAGTTCATTCTCCCATGTTACACAAATTGCCACTTTGTTTCATAGTTGTGAGCCAACTTCTGCCATGTGCCTGTCCTACATTCCCTTGTATTTTGGATCCCACTACTTCAGTCTCACAAGGCAAGACTGATGGCTACTAGGACCAAGTTATTGTCTATGTTGGCAGACCTTTGACATGCGCCTGTCCTACATTCCCTTGTATTTTGGATCCCACTACTTCAGTCTCACAAGGCAAGACTGATGGCTACTAGGACCAAGTTATTGTCTATGTTGGCAGACCTTTGACATGTTCCTGTCCTACATTCCCTTGTATTTTGGATCTCACTACTTCAATCTCACAAGGCAAGACTGATGGCTACTAGGACCAAGTTATTGTCTATGTTGGCAGACCTTTGACATGCGCCTGTCCTACATTCCCTTGTATTTTGGATCTCACTACTTCAATCTCACAAGGCAAGACTGATGGCTACTAGGACCAAGTTATTGTCTATGTTGGCAGACCTTTGACATGTGTTGCTAGGAGTTTACAAGGCTGGTAAACACACTATTATTCAAAAAGATACTAACAGTTTTCTCACCCCTTGCATCATCCTCCACTCCACCACAATTTCCAACGGACCTCCATAAATAAGGATACATTTCAATGAAAAGTTAAGCAGTTTAATGTCCAGTAATTTCAAATCTGATGACAAGCGCATCTCTTCTTTTCACTAAAATTTAAAAGGCAATTAACTCAAGGGTCAGGCTACAACTTTATACAGTCTGCTGCCCATTAGTCTTACAATCTTGGGCTGGTTTACTAAACAAAATGCACACAATGCAAGTATAAATATAGAAACTAAATATAGACACTAGAGTTTAAAAAACTGACAGTCACCAACATAGTAGCATATAGACAATCAAAAGATTTGCAATCAGATATATCACCTTTTACCAGAGAAAACTAGAACAAACCATCGCCTATAGGGTGCCACTAAAGTAAGGACCCTATCCCATATTATTACCAAATGGCATCACCAAATGACAGGACAATAAGGAGCTGTATCAAAGACCATGACACAGAGATTTACTTTATAGAAAAGATGCTTCTTCACATACCTAGGGCTTCTATTTTGTATCTATCTCCAATGAAGTCCTAAAAGATTTGTGTTCTATAAGGTAAGTCACAAGTTGGATTATTTTTGGTACCTTATATGCAGTTGCTTACATGAAGATTAGACATTGTCGTGTTTGATACTTTTGGCAGTAGTAAAGAAAGAAACACCTGCTACATAATTATGTCTGGCTGTATTATAAGACTAAATATTTTTATTTCCTCCTCCTCCTATATATATGTTTTATGTATGGGTCTATGGGCCTTCATAATGTATACATTTGAAAACAAGATCTTCATATAGTAAAACAAGCACACATCTTCTTTTAAATAAATATACAACACTCTATCCTATGCATATGACTATCAATAATCCTCATTAGTTCTTCTTCCAACACAGTCATTTGGATTATTATTTTTCTTTTTTGGATGAAGAGAACATCATTTGAAAAAGCATGACTTTCTGTAATTCACTTGTATCAAACTTTTTAAAAATGGAAGTGTAAAGTCAACTTAATCTAAAATGCTACATTAAAATTCAGTAAAAATAGGTCATTTCTCCCCCACCCCCATGCAGGTATAATTCCATTCAGAATAAATGTTCTACATAGTTATGTTAGCTCACTGGAATTAAATATCACAGTGTTCCTTTTCTTTAAAGAGGTGCTGTATTTCCCCCCCCCCTAAAACATATGTACTGCAACACACATGAAGAGAGAAAGGGTGGTTGCCATGGAGAAGCTGCAACTTTTGTTGAATAAATTGATGTAAAGAGCCAACACCCACATAACTTCTCAGTACAAGTTACTGCTCGCTTTTCTACACATAACACTAATAGAAATGTGTTAAATATAATTGTTGTAATCCAAGCTGCACTTTCCTCACATCTGAACTGCCCACAACACCTCACCCTAGGAGAAACAAGAATAGAATTCTCTGTTGGGTTCTCTAGGTGAAAGTGTCAGGGGCCAAGTACAAAGCAGGAAAATGTTGCCATGGTGACAACATTATAAAGGCCCAAGATAAGAATGTATTTCTCTAATACATACAAGTTACATCTTGAGAAATCCATGTTATATATAAGTGGGCCACTAAGAGACACACATCGACAGAGTTATCGGCTAGCTTATTTTTTCAACCAAGGAGAAACTCTCACCTGAAAAAAATGGACACAAATTCTCTAAATCCAAACTGAATGGTTCCACAGATTGTGCAATCTTGAGCATAAATACAAGAAAACACAACCCACAATTTAATCTAACAAAAGTCATTTATCACTGGAACTAAGCTAACAGACCTCAATCCTACTTGATTTTCTTTCTTTTCATCTTCATTGGGCACCCTAATGGGTCTCCACCTAAAATGGGGAGTTTTAAGTCCTCTTCAAAAAATGGATTAGAAAGACCATGGAAAGGAGAGATAGAAGAGACCAAGGGAAACAGCTTTTCAGCTGGAGTAAAACAGTTTCTCTCCCCTTCAGTGCTAAACTCTGTGTACCCCAAAAGGAGGGGGGAAGATGAAGGAAATGCAGAAAGTTAGACTGCATCCAGACAGGGTGTAAAACCTGAGATTATCCCAGGACCATGCTGGGATTAGCACACGTGTCTGCAGCAATCCCAGCATAGACCTGGGATAGTGGGGTGATACCCTGCAATAATATCCTTTTGGGAAAATCAACTTGTCTGGACATTTGTTTGCACACTCCATCATCCTGAGAATGGTCACCATGCATGTGTGGGAGCAAACATGGGCCAAAAACAGTGTCTGCACATGTGCACAGGGTGGCAATCATGCAACTCTGGGTATTAAAATACCTGGATATACACATCGACCCACTGCGGGAACAAGTGTCCTTACCAGTAAGTATCTCCACCTGCCCCACGCTGTTGCCCAGTCATCTGGGCAACAAGTGATTATTCCAGAAGTAGCACATTCCAAAGTATCACTACATACTGAGACATCGGGACATGGTCTTCAAAGATGAGCACAGCTAGAATATAAAATTAAATTAATAATGGCTGCCTACAGATAGTGAGAGGAAAATGTGAGACCTTGTTTAGATTCTGTAATTGCCTTTTACTGGCTCTGCTAGAAAACAGGGCAAAATCAAGGAACAAGCCTGGGCCCTTACTGTTCTGGTACATGCTCCCGGGCTGCATCCAGTGGCACAAAATACCCAGAACTGCACAAGTGCTTGTTGCTGTGCTTACACAGTAGGTATTTTTAGCAGAAAAATCACAGCAGCAAGTGCCAGACAAGGTGAGTAATATTGCTATGCTGGAAAACCCAGGTTTGGTGTTCTTTTTCCTGCAATAGCAATCTCCCAGGATTTCACCTCAATATCCCAGGGCTACATTGGGATTGCCATGGATGTGTGTGGCAATCCCAATATAGTGCCAAGACAATCCCAGTTTTTAGACCCTGGGTGTTTCTACACTTACCTTCCCATCTGTTGGATGGGAAAGCTTCAGAAGAGACTAACGTGTACTAGCATTCGCACTAAGAAATGCAAGTACACTGTAGCCTAGCCCACGTGCATCTGGAAACTCACCTGGCTCTGGATGGACATCTGATCACAGGGTGCCGCCATTTTGATTGTGGTGCCCTGCATAACTGTGCTGGTGCTGACACTATGGCAACGATGATACTCTGTGCACACGCAGTCAGTTCTGGGGTCATGTGAGGTGCCAGCATGCTTGTGTGGTACCTCAGATGGCCCCCCACACACTGGAAATGGTGCAAACGGTCAATCTGGATGCAAAAGGTAAGCTTTTGGTCAGGACAGGTAAGGGTTAGGTTGCTTGTGGTGCATGATTTCATGCACCACAGCTAACAGGTTAACACCTGGGCAAGCAGGGGGTGTTTCTAGGCTGTAAACGCCCACATGTTGACCTATTGCAAACTAAAAGGCCAAGTGTGAATTGGCCTCCTCTCTGGATACAGTTAATATCTAATTCCAGAACTCTCTGAATCAAATCTTCATTGTATTGGGTAACTACTATTCCTGCCATCTGCCACCACTGAAGGATCTTTATGCTATCTAATTTCAATGATGGCTGGAAAGTAAGTTATATGGACCCTTGCTGGACTGGGCCTTATTCAAGATTACATTTGAGAACAGGGCCTGCTATCCAGTATATAAACAGGAATAAGGCCTAGTGCAGAAAGGGACATGGATGATAAGTTCACACTAAATATACTTATGAACCTGTAAATATGTAAATCGATCATGATGTCATCATTGTAATTACAAAATGCTGATCAGCAGCCACTCCTGTACCTTTGATGAAACAGGAGATGAATAATTGTTCAAGAGGAAATAGCAAAATTTCTAGGACTCCTGAACACAAACTCCTTCATGCACTTGCTAAAAATATACAGAGCAATTATGCAATTATAATGGTTCTTTTTCTATTTATCTATTCTCATTATGTATCCATGAGAATAATAGTGCAAGAAGAAATTTTGCAGATCAGAAATTAAAATCATACAGATATATTGCCTGAGTAAACCTCAATTAGAAACAAAGATCTAGTAGACAGATTTTATTTGATGAGCTTTTCTCTTCCATTCTTGTTTGAGGATACATAAATTCTTATCTAGAAAATCTAGTATAGTCTCTCCTTTCTCATGAGCTCATCACTGAGAATCATTCCCTCAGTTTTTTAACTTCAGTGGTGAATGTGTGTATCTTTATAAAGAAAAATGGCTCAAAGCACACACAAGAGGGAGATATTAATCATGATTCAGGAAATTCCAGAAGCCCATAAAATCTCTGGGGTTTAACAAGCTACCTCTTAATGGTATGAAGAGGACTGAGCATGCTCAGTTGCTCCCCTGGCACTGAGTACTGAAAGCCTCTTCTTTTGGGGGGTGGCTGGGTGGAGTGCAGCTTGCTAGAACCCTGCACTCAGAGGACCCCCAGTAGGATTTGGTGGTTGAACCCATCTGAAAGACAATCCTAAGATACTTATTTACACTTTACTGGAATATTGTCTTCCCATACAGTAAAAGGGAGATAAAGAAATGCATTGATTAAATTGGCCATGGATCATATACAATTCCTCTTCCACCCTATGCATTTGCAACAGTGACACTGTTCACAATGATCTGACTAAAGTATATGGCTAGGTGCAGTTACACTGGTGTAAATACACTCTTGGCACAATTTAAGCTTTACATAATTATGAGAACACTGTGGGTGTTTAATGAATAGGGAGGGCTACAAAGAAGCTGCAAAACAAAGTTGGGGTATAGATAACTCTTTCACACACATGCCAAAAATGGCAAGCATTTATGAGTCACAACCTATTCACAAGAGGAAGGTGCTAGGTTCTAGGTGGGCTGACTTGGTGAATGCTTCAAATCTCTCTCCCTAGATTTAATAAGAAGAAGTTATGGATATTTTTAAATAAATATTAACAGTACCAGCACTTTCACCAAAGTGTAGAAGTCACCCATAAAATAAAAGCCAAATTAAAATTCCCTAAATCCACAGATCATCTCAGAACTGTCTCCACTGGGAACAGACTAACCTGCATTGAAATCAATGCCATTTCTAGCTAGCAATGCTCCCATTTTGTTTTTCAGCACTACTCTATTAATAGTTAAAGTGAGAAAGTCAAAACTGTGTTTATCTATTGGCTAGGGAAGGAAAAATCAGCATTCAAGTGGGTTTGAATCTATGTGCATTTGCTGTGTGTGTCTAAACTGCCTCTAGAATAGCATGTTCTAACAATCTAAACCTATCTGTACTCTCTCTGTGTGTATATTTATGCTACACAAATACACACACACATATATTACAAAAAAAACTATTAAAAAAACCTTTCCCAGTATGCTCTGAAGCTCAGTCAGCCTTCCCTTGAGGTGAGGGTCTTCTAAGCTTCACCCACACACAGAATAAAAAGCGTGTGAAAGTGGTCACCACCACATTATAGCATTCCCATTCCACTTTTAATCAATGTTAAAGGACAGAAAAATCACTTCCGAAGTGCAATTTTTGGCTTTTAAAGTGGACTAGAGGTTGGGTGGGAACACTGGCTACTATAAGCCACGACCTCTAAATCACTTTTGATCCCCTTCTTTTAAAGCATGTGGATGCAACCTCAGTCTCCAAATGCTCCAGTGACATCATCAGAAGTTAGCCCTGTGAAGCAGCTCCAGAAGACCCACCAAACAGCAGTCTCTTAGAAGTTGGTTATGCTCACTGCACAGTGCCCAGATATAGCAAATCTAAAGACTGCTGAGCAGCCTGGCCTCTGTTCACTCTTGCTCTCTTGCTGAGCAACAGTGTGAGGCAGCTGAAATGTTCAGAGAGCTTATAGAAGGCTGCAACACTCCCTCACTTGTTTAATCCACTCTGGACTGCTCACCACCAAGAGAGAAAAGCCCCCTCCCTTACTCAATGGTTGTTCCCTTCATCTAGTACCCAAGGGCTAATCCTCACCATCCCAAGGGAGAGCTCAGGTATGGAAACGGAGCTGCTCTTGCAAGAAGAGTCATGCCACCTTCTGCTCATCCATATATGTTCGCCACTGAAGCTGTGTTGCAACAAGGTCCGGTTGTATGGAGCTCACAGCACTGTCAAGGGGAACCAAGTGGAGGCAGGAGCTGCTTCCGCACAGGGCTGAAAGGCCTTGGTGGATCTAATCCTCCACCACGTCACCCAAGAGGAGGGCAATTAACTCAAGAAATAGGACCTTCTTGACAAGGAAGGAAGGGAAGGGAGACAGCAGTAAGAATCCATGCTAGCAAAGCCAGACAGCCATTCACTGTCCAATTCTTCTCGCTGTGGTCTGATCCAGCCAGGAGCCAGCTGTCCTCTTACCTGTGCTGCCTCCGTGAGCAGACCAGCAGGGAGGAATAGGATGGGCTACCACTGCTGCAACCCCTCAAGGGAGACCAGGGGCAACCACCGCTCCCTTTTTGCCCTGCTCATTTCCCCTGCAAGGCGAGCGAGGATTCGCTCTCACATGGCAGCCAATTCCAAACAACTGTGCCTCAGCCGGCTCCTTGCCCAAGTTACTCTGTACCCCTCTGGAAGCTGTGACAGTAGGGGCCGGGGCAGGCGGCTCCAGGGGCCTCCAGCTCTTCTTCCACGCCACCTCCGGCGTTAGCTATCAGCTGCCTCCGCTTAGACCGCGCTCAGCAGCACGGAGGAGACAAACGTGCCGGCAGAAGGCAAAGGAAGGCTCCGGCGACCAGCCCTGCATGCTGCAAGTTTCCCTGCCTTCAAGCGCCAGGCGGGCACAATCGCTTCTTCAACCACAGAGCAGCTTCTGCCACCTTGGCCGCTTGCTGATGCCAGCCTGCCCATCTTTTGGGAGAAGGGGGAGAAGGAAGATACCGCCCGCCCCCCCGCTTTTCTTCTTTGCAGCGATGCTTCCTCCCCTTAGCAACCGCTGCATTTCACCCGGTTACCAGCAGCAGCAGCACCCCGGGGTGCTTCTTTTCTCTCCACGGTTCGCCCACCGCAGCCAAACAGCCATGCACCCCGGAGAGAGGCTGCCTTCCCCGTAAAATTGAAGGGCGGGGGGAACGATTGCCCCCCCCCCGCAAAAAAGAAGCATGGACAGAAGTCATCCACCCCGAGCCGTTTCGTCCCCTTCCGAGCCTCGCTCGCCCATGCAAGGAGCCCGAGCGTGCGGCGCTTCTCCTGCCGCTAACACGCCCCTACAGCAGCCGATCGCGGCAAGCGCGGCCGCGGCAGCCCCTTCCTCGGCCCCGGCGACAATACTCACACATTCCAGGGCGGAGAAATCTGTCCATGAGCCCCTCCGCCGCCTGCAGATGGCAAGAGCGGGGACCGAGAGACGCGGGTTCAGAGACCGCGGATCGGCTTTTTTCTGGGGTTCGGCGGAGAAAGGGGGGGCGGTGGCGTAAGGCGGAAGGATGGCGATGCCCTCCCTTTCGGCTCTTCCCCACCCCGCCCCATCCTAGACCACGATGCGGATCTCCCTCCTGCGAACACCTGGGCGGTACGTGGCATTCTCCCCCAGGCGGGGGAGACGCGGAGAGCGGGTACCTGGTCAGCCGAAGTCCCTCCGCTCGCCACTCCCCCAAAGCCGCCGGCCCCGCAGGGAGCTCTGCATCCAGTAAATCCTTTAGGATCGAGGCGGCGAGCGAAGACGGGGGGCTCCCGGCGCCACCGCAGCGCCGAGCGCGAGGCAAAGCGAGGGGGGCCCGAACCGCCCCCTTCCCTGGCGCATCTGTCAGAGCGGGGCGCAGCGGCGGCGGCGGCGGCGACTCCACAAGGGCACGCGGGGAGGGCGACTCCTTCACATCTCCTCGGCGGCGGACGGGCGGACGGACGGCCGCGAGCCACGAGGGGAGTCCAGGCAAGCCCGAAGGGTCGCGTCGGAGGAGGAGGCGCCGGCGGGGGCTGGGGCTGGGGGGGCTCTCAAGGCCTCCTCGTCCTCCTTGGGGGCCACAGCTCCATCGCTTCGCCCGCCTTCTGGCACAGGTGTGACAGGATGCAGCGGAAGGGAAAGGCGGGCGGGCGGGCGGGCAGGCAGGGCTGCTGCCGCCCGCTCCACGCCTATGCCGACCAAGCCCACTCGAGCTCCCCCGTTGGGAACCAGACGGTGGGGGGGTGGGTGGGCAGCAGCAGCAGCAGCAGCAGCGAAAAGCTTTCGAGGAGAAAGGCGCCCTCCCCGCCCACTCCTCCCCGTCCGACGGCGCCGTCAGGGGAAGCGAAGCGCCGCTCGTGTTGCTTTCCTCCTGGGGATCGAGCGCCCTCCTGGGCCAAGAGGACGCTTTGGGGGGGTGGGTGGGCAGCAGCTAGCTGTCTTTGCCACCCCACCCCGCAAGCGAGCCGACGGGCGCAGGGGGGGGGATTCTTCTTTCTCAAATCAGGCTAGGAAGAGGATTCTAGGGAAAAGCCTCCCGCTTCCACTGGCCGAGTCGGAGGGGGGGGAGCCGAAAAACGCCCTCCCCCCGATAAGGAGAGGAGGGGGGGAGAAGCGGTAGTTCCCGCCCCCGCGAGCTTCTCGCGTCAGTCAGTCAGAGCGCTTGGCGACGGGCGCTCAAGCGCGCGCTCTCGCCTTCTTCCTCTTCCCATGCTCGATGTCTCTCCCTCCCTCCCTCGCTCGCTCTCCTTCGCTCCCACGCCCACGCCTCGCCCGCCGCCGCTCCTCAACCTAATCAGAAGAGTGGGCGTGGCGGGGAGCGGCTAGCGAGCGGCGCCCGCTTCCCACCCGCGACCTCCCTGCCCTGCACGTGGACGCCGGGGGTCCGCGCCTCCGCGCACGCCCCCTTTGGCCTCCGCCCTCTCCCGAGCTCGCACGGCCCGCGAAGGTCCCTTCTTGTTCCCCCGATCCCCACGCCGGACGTTGACCTTGGCGCCGGGCGCCGTATGGCTCGCGGCCACTATCCCGTTAACGCGTCGCAGAGGCAGAAGATCGGAGGAATCCTTGAAGGACACCGGTCAGTGAAAAGGTTACCCAGCTGCGATGAGATGCTCGACAAAGACCGCTGTCCGTGGCACTAGCGTGGGAATGGCCGAAGTTCGGCTCGTTTATTTTTCAAAGACGCCCATTGGCTGCTGGAGAAAAAGCCTACCGTCCAAGGGATCCAGTGGTCACGTTCAGCGGGACCCTTAGGAGATTCAGGGTGTTTTTCACTTAGCGCTAGAGTACCCTTTAAGAACCCACTAAGGACCCATTGACGACCCTTAATGGGTTCTTAATGGGTACTCTAGTGCTAGGGGTTATTTTTCCACTAGCCCTAGAGTACCTATTAAGGACCCTTAATGGGTCCTTTAGTGCTTAGTGGAAAACCCCCCTTAACCTCCTGTCATGTTTCTTCCCTTTTTGCCTTGAGTCCATTAATGTAACACTCTTTCATAAGCCCCCATCAGATCCCAGAAAGCCAGATGCTCCGATATGTGATCAGAAAAGGCATTTTTGGGTGTGTGTGTGTTTATTTCCAAAGGATTCCCTCATTTGTGGAAGCGTGAAAAAACTCCTTTTAAAAGAAGCGCCTCAAAGCCTCCTACCTCTCTTCTTTCCTCCTCCCCGCCTTGCAATCCCACCATAGCAACAAGAGTTGGTCATTCACTGAACAGCGCCAGGCAGATTGCTGGATCCCCAATTGGTCTGCCCCTAGCAGCCATTTCCATTGGTTACAGGACCCTTTGCTGCAGCTTCGTTCTCTTCCCATCTCAGCCCATTTGCCCAAGCAGAACTCTCACCCGGAGAGCTTTTCTTTCCTGCTTGTATTTATTTTCCTTGTATTTATTTAGGAGGGCTGCAAAGACTTTCCTCTTTGCCTTGGCCTTTGGCTGAGGTTCTATTCTCCCTCCCCAGTTATAATGACACCATTATTAACGCTGGAGGGAGTGCCCGGTTTTAAATTTGTTGAATTTTTAAGGTGTTTTAAACGTGCATCTTGTTTTTAATCCGTATTTCATTTTAATCTGTATCTGTTTTAATTTGTATCCTGTTTTAATTTGTTTTAATCTGTTGTTATCCGCCCAGAGACCTCCGGGTATGGGGCGGGATAGAAATGTAAATAAATAAATAAAATAAAATAAATAAATATGTGTCCCCAAGGTCTCAGAATTATCCAGGAGCATCCAAAAACATGCATGTGAACAAGTGGGGTGAAGTAGTAGTAGCTGCTTCATATCATGGATTGGTACACCAGGTAAAGGAAACAAGAATGCAGTGCTGCTGAAAGCTTTATTTATAGGGCTCATGTTGGAGAAGAAGATTTGGGAAGAGGAAGCTGACATTTTCAGTCACAAGAACTGCCCTATCTCCCTTGTAATATGGACTGTTGGTTATCTGCGTATGCTTATTCTTCTTCAGGAGTTGCTAGTGAGAGTTGCTGAGTTTTTTATGCCTTGAATAATTCCAGAAGAAGAGAGAATGAGCTAAGTTCTGGACTTCTGAGCTGGCCAACACAAGCAAATTCATGTGTTGTTCATCGCTACATGAGATTCTTCTAACAATCCATAGAAAATCCACAGACAACAGCATTCTAGTACCTAGTCCAGGATATGATTTTCATGGTGAAAAAAAAGTTCAGAACTCAAACTTCTGAGTTAAGCAACCTAATAAAATTCACCAGGGCTGCGTCCCCAAAAGACTTATTTGCCTCTCTACTGTCCCTCTACTGTCCCTCTATTGAAGTGGACTTTAAAAGTGCCATGCAAATCAGGAATAAGCATCTGCATGAGGCTCAGCAAAATGCACGTTTTTAATGCACCTTCCGTCCCCATGGGAGCCGTGTTTTCTTTGCGCGCATCTTTTTCTCCAAGCCCCTGCTCTTGTTGATAGGGTGCCAGCGGTAATGGGGAGGGACTGTGCTCGGCGCGACCACAACTAGGAAGACAATCCCTGACAAGGCCAAAGGAAAAATAGCCATTGGTTATCTGTTCGTCTCCCAGATCTTCCGCCCCCGAAATGGCTTCTCGTGCCGGCAAACATTCACTCTCGCCACTTTCCCCTGTTATCGCTGTCAAAATCCACCCTGTCCAGTGCACGATCGCTCATTCACTCACCACTATCCCTGTTATTGCTGTCAAAATCCACCCCTAGCAATAATCCACCCATTTCACACCTCATAGCAATTGCAACTTTCTTGCAGTGCTTTG
This sequence comes from Aspidoscelis marmoratus, assembly GCA_014337955.1. Classification (NCBI taxonomy): domain Eukaryota; kingdom Metazoa; phylum Chordata; class Lepidosauria; order Squamata; family Teiidae; genus Aspidoscelis; species Aspidoscelis marmoratus. Next base: position 38,797,296 of record MTQE01001134.1, on the reverse strand, counting down.
TTTCTCAAAGGTGTAAGAGCAGGGACATGCAGGAAAGCCTTTTCTTTGGTGGCCCCCAGACTCTCAAACAGGCTGTCTTTGGGAGTTCACCAGGTGACTACATTATATGGTTTTTAGTGCCTGATTAAAACCTTCTTTGGACTCCCTTGGAGCACCATCCTGCCAGAGAGGTTGGGTGGAGAGAGGGAGGGAGGTTTATATTTTCAATCAGTCTTAATGATTTATATATTTTATTTTTTACTATTGTGACAATGCCCTGGGACCTTTCAGTGAAGGGTAGAATATAAATTCTAAACAAACAAACAAACAAACAAATCTTTTCCGGAAAACTGAGAGCTCTTCCTGTTTCAGGTGTTTCTAATATTTGTCATGAACGACAAAGATTATTTGCCTTTTCAACTTATTCCATGAAAGTTATAAAAGACAAAAAACCAAAAAGTTGGGACAGATATGTCTGTGGAAGATTAAATGTTATTAAGCAACGAAACCTAAGGAATTCCAAAGTTCCAAACTGCTTCCATCAATGGATGCAGTATTTGTGCAGTGTCATTCATTGTGGCTGTACCTTTTATCATTTCAAGCTGGGAAGATCTTTTTTCCCTAGCAAGGGGTGTTTTCCAAACAGAAGCATACTCAAGAGCCTTGGTTTGAAGTCTGGTGTATTTCCAGTTTCTGGCCACGGTCTTCCAAGCCACCAGGAGGAAGAAAAGGAGCGACCTTTGGATTAAATACAAAAGGTTTGCAATTTACATAAGTTCATGGAAAGAACACACTTTATTCAAGGGAATTTCAGATCCAAAGACATCTTCATGTTAATGTTTGAAGATTATAGTCTACCTACACACTTTTCAAATAGTCTGTGCCCCTGATCTTTTTCCTTTATTATTTTTAAGGATTCCATAAATCTGGGGGCGGGGAGAATACCAGTTTCCACTCATCCTCTGTCTTCTCCTGTCTTTGAACTGTAGATGTACACAGATTTTTATGTCACATGTGAAATGCTGCCAGAGTGAGAATGAAGCTGGAACTGCATGGAACCGAAAGTAGATCTTGGGAGCAATTTAGAAGTTAAGCCCATGTAAATTGTACTACCATTTACACAGAGCCCTCATCTTTGCCTTTCCTATCTGCAACTTTCCCCCAGTTGCTTCCATATCTATCTAGTTGCAACCAGAATGCCTGGCTGCTGATCAAAGCTGCCCTCCCATACACTCCAGTTTATGGGCTTCATTGAAGTCCATGTGGTGACGGCAAATCTTCCATTGATCCAACTGGAAATGAAAATTTTCAGCACCTCGTGGACTTCAAAAAAATCTCACAAACTGGCACTCAGCAGGGTGGGGTGGAGTGGGGAGGGGAGGGGCTGGAGTGGGGAGGTTCTTCTACTGCCCACCAGTGCCTCCACCTACTGTATGTATCTTATATAGAGAACATTATTTCCTGAATAGTTTTAATTCCTCAATGTCCTTCCAAATAACAAAAGAAGCTCAAGGCTCCATTCTCAACTATACACTGGCACACACGTTGATGTACTCCCAATCTTTTACCCAGGATATCTCTAACAACAAAGATGAGCAGAGTTGTTGCAGGAGAAGGTCTTTGGTTATACTTCTGATATTTAAAAATAAGAGAAGGATAGGGTTGCTTTACTGCATGGAAAATGTCTACTTTTACTACTCTTTGGGGACAGAAAAAAGACTTTCTTTTGCTGAACTTCTTTAATAGTAAATAATTCAAAGTCTAAAGAAAGGTTTTAAATAAGATTTATTTATTTAGATTTATATCTTATTCTATACCAGGAGGTCTCTAGGGCTGTGGTTTAATCCACCTACAGAACAAGAAAACACATCACCAAGGGTCCAGTAATTTTCTTTCCACATTATCTATCCCAAAAGTGAATTTTCTGAGTAATTTAACACTAGAAAACTTCAGAAGCTGCTTGCCGGCCATCGGGGAGGAGGGGTGGAATAAGGGTTGTGGGAAGAGGCTCGTGGGACAGCAATGGCCAGATGACCTCCCTCATCAATGCATCTTTATCTGTCAAACTGGGGCGATCTGTTCTTTTACATTTGCCTGGCAATCAGACCGCAGAAAGAAGAGGCTCGTTTCTGTTTGATCACTGTTTTAAAATGCCCAGCAGTTGCTATGGGAGAAGGGGCGTTGAGTGGCATTTCCCTGCCCTTGCTATAGGGGGTAGCACAGGGGTTGGTGACGTCAACCCAGCTCCTGTCGGGAGAGAGGGAACAGAGAGAAAATGATGCTGCTTTCCCAAGCAGGGGTTTAGTGCAGTTTGCATGAGGACAGACATATTCAACTCGAGCCCGCACTTTCATCAGTCACATGGGAATGGGTCAATTTGGACTCGGCTCTGTATTCGGACTAAATTTTATCCAATTCGGACTAAATGGAGTACATGGGGATGTGGGCCTCGTCACTGATGTATTCGCTTCTTCTGAAAGTAGACTGAAGCTGGATTAAATCTTAAGTGTGACCACAGATGCTGCGCAGATGCCAAACAATTGCCAACAGGGATGTTGCACTATTCCATGAAACTAGAGCAATTGATCTACTATTCCCAGAGATAGGGTTGGATCATATTTTTACCTGTGACCCTAAACTGTGAAGGCTTGTCTGTAGCACTCTGTTTTCACTTGTAAATGGGATCTCACATTCCTTTTATTCTGTCTCACATTTTAGTCTCTGTTGATACATGTTTTTTTTCTTAAGCTGGTAACCCAAGGTGGTGGTGGTGGTGGTGGTGTTGCCTGATTTTTTTTTAAGTGATGGGGATTTGTGTTCTTACCTGCAAACAGGGAAGATTTGTTTAGGATTACTTTTAATCATTGATTAAATGTACTGTATTCCTATGTATTGTACTTTCTTGAACATGATTTAACATAAGATAGTGGTACATGAATGCTGAAATGAATAAATAATACCATTCCAGTCTGAAAACACTTGCACTGGGACAGTAGAAAGAAATGTGGTTCAGGAAACATTTTAGCTTAGGAAAAGACATCTTCCACAGCAGTGTTAATGGCAGGGTCTAAAGCATAAGGCGTTTCTTTAGCTTTTCTAAGATAACAGAATTCATTATATTCTGCACAGTTCTGCTACATTTTCACAGTTACACATTTTCTACTCTAGCTGCTGTCCATGACAAACCACTGGGGAAGAAGCATCTTTGGGTTTTGCCTATCAGATGCTTCACAGACTGCAATGCCTGTTCCAGAGCGAATTTTGACCAAAGGGAGAGAAGTAACAGGGAATTTGGTGTTTTAGACAGGACAAGGGAAGACAGCTAGCCTCAAAGGCACGTTTTCAAAACACTAATGGTTTCTGTCACCATTTCTGAAGTACAGACCTGAGTAATTTATTACTTCTGTTATGAAGCACTTGTGCATATAACAGTAAGTTTAGCAAGTGTAAGCACTTATGAATATGGCACCAGAAGATAGTTGATTTATGTAACAGTGGCAAGGAGTTGCTCTGTTCTGGAGTAGGAGCTTGCCATCCACATGTTGGTGCAGACTGTGGCAGGTCCCTTTATCCAGAATATAATCCAATGCAGAAAGAGCCATGAGGAGGGGGAAAGGGGGAGGGCTCAAGAATACAAAGCCAGTCATTTCAGGGCAATCTGTCTGTAGAAGAAACTGAATGGGGTAGGATCCTTTAATAATGCATTAGCATTGTACGAATCTAAACTATGTCACCTACAGGGTGTGACGGTTTCAGGGTACAGGCTGCAAACTGCTTTGCTTTCTG
>MTQE01001134.1:38773568-38784714 GCA_014337955.1 Aspidoscelis marmoratus | reverse complement strand
GATGGGGGCCAATAAATTGAAGCTGAATCCAGACAAGACAGAGGTGTTGTATGTCACAGGTTCTCGGGTCCATGTAGTTGGGAGATACCCTGTCCTTGATGGGGTTGCAATGCCCTGGAAGGGACAGGTGCGTAACTTGGGGGTAGTCCTGGACTCCGCGCTAACACTTGAAGCTCAGATGGATGCCATGGCCAGGAGTGCCTACTCCCAACTACAGCTGGTGCATCAACTGAAGCCTTTTTTGGACAGAGATGACTTGGCAACAGTTATCCATGCTCTGGTAACCTCTAGGTTGGACTACTGTAATGCTCTCTACATGGGGCTACACTTGAAGATGGTTTGGAAGTTGCAGCTAGTGCAAAATGAAGCCACCAGGGTGCTGACCAGGACAGCTAGCCGGATGCATATCACACCAGTCTTAAAAGAATTGCACTGGCTTCCAATTCACTACTGAGCCCAATTCAAGGTGTTCAGTCTGACTTACAATGCCCTAAATGACTTGGGTCCCAAATATCTAAAGGACCGCCTCCTCCCACATTGACCTGCCTGTGCCTTAAGATCTGGAGGGAAGGCCCTCCTGGTTGTCCTACCATCTTCAGCAGCTAGGCAGGTGGGCACCCTGGAGAGGGCCTTCTCAGTAGTGGCCCCCAGGCTATGGCAATGTCTCCCTCTTGAGGTGTGTCAGGCTCCTTCTCTGTTTATGTTCAGGAAGCTGGTGAAGACGCACCTCTTCACTCAGGCCTTCAGCTAAATGTTGGTTATGTTTCCCCCACTGCAAATACTACTGTTTTAACTGATATTGTGCTGTTTTTAACATGTTGGTTTTAACATGTTGTGATGGTTATTATTGTTCTGATATAGTTTTTTGATATGCTGTATTTTAAAGGTTGTTACCCGCCTTGAGAACTTCAGGTAAAGGGCAATATAAATATAAATAAATAAAAACCTTACTGCTGCATTCTGCACTAGCTGCAACTTCTGGACCATCTTTTTGGGTGGTCCTACATACAGCACATTGTAGGTATAGGTTGGGCGATTTTGTGCTCCGCACCTCATCTGCAATTAGTACAGCTCTGGTGAGGACAGGGAGGTGTGTATGCTCTCCACCAGACATGCCCTAATTGCATACCAGAGGCCTAAGTGCAAATAGGCCTCAGGTCTTCTGAATGTTGTCCTGCTAGGGAGTGTGGATGGATTATATTTTAGAAGAAGAGTTGGCTTTTATACTCTGCTTTTCTCACCTATTAAGTGGACTGACAAAGCTTTCTATTCTCCCCACAAGAGACACACACTGTGAGGTAGATAGGCTGTGAATGCTCAGACAGAGAGCTGTGACTAGCCTAGGGCCACCCAGCTGGCTTCATGTAGGAGTGCAGAATCAAATCAGGAAACCTCTAGATATGAGTTCGGCCCTCTAACCAAAAGACCAAATTGGCTCAGGTTAAGTATTTTATCATTATATTGTGGTGATCTGCTCAGAGACCTTTGAGTGCAGGGAGGATATACATTCTTAAATTAAATGAAATAACTAAATAAAACTAATGTAAAAGGGGGGGGGATCTTCTGAACAAAAATACAAACCTGCATTTTTAGGTTTTCTCTTCCAACTAAGCTGACAGATCTGTTTCATAAGAAAACCAAAAAAGTGTATTGTTTAACTGTTTTCATACAGGTCATTTCTAAAAAAATAAAATTAAAAAAATTCCTCTCATATAGCCTATAGGTGCTAAATGCAGGGAGAACAGGGATCCATATATGCGTGGAAAACGGCAAATGGAAAAGCAGAGGCAGTAGGGTATAGAGGTCCTTTGACTGGCATTAAGTCTTTGATCTCCAGAAACCATTCTTGGGATTGTAATGGAACAAGCAGCATTTTTCAAAGATTGAAGACACTGAGATATAAGGACAGCAATCTGAAAACAAAGATAGGATCTAAATAAGTAAGTATATACATAACAATTTCCGTTAATCACAGTAAAGCTAAGCTTCCTCAGGAAAGGGAAAAAACAGCTCAGGTGCGTCACTGCAGTAAGTGGTTAGATTTCAGTGGAGCTCAAGGGGAGATCAGTGGGGATGTAAAGGTCAGAGGTCCACTATAAAGCTGGGAACACTTATGTTTCTAGGCAGCCTCCAAGGCTTTCCCCAGGTTTCATAATACAAAGCTTGCAGATGCATTAAGGTCACTGGACAGTGTGATGCTGAAATGATATCTTTGGTTTCTGCTTAAACTATGAAAGAGGAAAAACCAGGTACCAAGTCCTTTTTCTTCAGAGCTGGCTCCAGGTGGATCCTTCCTTTAATTTGACTTGTACAATGCAATATTCTCAAGCCAATTGAATGCAAATATATTCCGAATTAAATCTCAGTATATTCAGTGGGACTCATTTTCAGAAAAGTAGGCACGGAACTACAGCCTTAATCTTTCTGACATACTGAGAAAGTGCAATCTAAGGATGTCTGAAGCTTGAAATTTAATGTTTTCTGCAGGTCTATTTTCAGAATGTGCCACACATCAGATTTCTAGCTTTTTGATAACATATACTCTTTTAACTAGTTGTGGAATCTAACAATGTCATCCTCAACAGAACAGAGCAAAACAAATACAAACAAGAACAACAAAAAAACCCACTAACCTTCATTAAGATTCACTGAAAAAACACTTCTAATTTGTATTATGTCAAAGAATAATCAGAGCTAGAGCTGCGTGAACCCTGGATAGCTCGTAGTTCTGCCACACTGCAAACCTGTGTAGTGCTGCTATGAACTGGATTTCTCATCCTGAGCAGCAGTGAAATACAGTGCCTCCAGACATGCTGTATGCTGCGAGGGGTCACTGTAGCCGCTTCCAGTCCCCCAGACAGGAGGATCAAAAGCTTCAGTGTCCCTTCACAGAGGCTTCCCATCTGTCACACGGGGAGCTCGGTCAACCACAGGAGTGGCAAAGCATTCAAGTGTGAAGTATAAAGATTCTGTTTAATCAGCATCTTTTCACTTCGCTAAATTTTTTGCTGCTGCTGCAGGCTGGAAAAATCTGTGCACAGGCAGCAAAGCATTACCACATGTCTGGAGGCACCCATATTTTCAGAGTCTTCTTGGCTAGTCCAACTACTCAGGCTGATCAACAGGCCTGCCCACCTAGACAGGAAGTACTATAAACAGTTTCCTGTTTGGCCTGGGGGAATGTTCTAACAAGGGCTTTCTGGCTTTGCTGTGTTTTAATTGTCTTTTTGTTTATTTTTTTCTCTCTGATACCATGGCTTTTTTCTCCAGGGCCTTACTCTGTTTATTTCTGAAAAGTGTATTTTATTCATTATTCATAGTATGCTGAGAGAAGGGACACAGCAATTCTCTGTTTTGTTTTTGTTAAGCTGTGTATGCAGAAGTTATCACTATGCACATGTTTCCACATTTAATCACCACATTTCTTGTATTAAGAGATCTTTCTCCGCCCTTTTCTCTTCCTTTAGATAATTCAAGTTCAGGAATTCCTGCCCTGTTTCTGACTTAAAGTTCTATTGGTTGCTGTTTTAAAGCATATTGTCAGTTACTGGAACTGGCTCCAGATGGCAAGATGCACCATGGGATTCCTCAGTTGCCTCTTGTCTCCACTCACCAGATGCGAGGAGCAATCCCAGGGTTATCTCAACATCTGTTGGCAGCATTTGTGGTGAGGTCAATGGTTGTTCTCAGAAGCCAGACAAGTGCTACTTACTAACTTATGTTGTTGTTTTCGTGCATTTGACTGGCTTCTGGTAGCTACAATGAATCTCATCATGAAAGCTGAGAACAACTTCAAGGTAAGCATCACTATTACAGGACACCCAGTATAATGGCTGGATTTCCCATAATAGTGACATTACAGGTTTGATCAACTAAATTAGGACAATGTTGGAAATGCCTCAGATATGTCTTGTATTCCTAAAATAGCACTAAGACAATTGTAGGCATCCTGGTTTAGTGCACATGAGACTCATCCATGAAAAAAATGTGATCTAGAAATAAGTTAAATAAAATAAAAATATCTGACACCCTGTCTGCATGGAACCTTAATGTGGACTATATCCATGTAGTATTTCAGATCCACTCATTAATGTGGCTCTACATAGCTCCATCCCCACTGGTACAGCTCTGATTAAGGACTGCTGGATCATATGTAGACCTGTTTGATCTGGTCTGCCTATGGACTAGCATAGCCATGATCCAGAACATAGGAGGCACATAAACATGTTCCCTCTCATGTTTGGGAAAATGGGAGGGAGTATTTTGTTGGTGCACCATAGCACATTGCTGAAATCAACCACCCTAAGGCTCCTTAATACAGCTAACTCATACAGCAGATGAAAGCTTAATTACTGCATTATAACCATGTTTTCCATAACAAAAAAACTAAGTTACCTGAAATAAAATTATGTTAAAAAAGTTAAAAGCTTTTAAAGGAATCTATGTATTCTAAGTATCACTAGGGGGACTATAGTTTACCGTGCATTTTCAAAAGATTGTCCCTGAAGTTCTTTTGTATAACATTATTATATCATAGTAGATGACATAGTTGTAACATCATCATCATATTTGCAGCTACATCTCTCAAGATTTGCCACAGTGGCTTCAGCTCCACCAACTGTACTAAGCCAGCTGTGTGATGATAACACTTTATCTGTGTCCTGGCTGGTATGGATGGACCATTTTTGCTGCTGCTGCTGCTGCTGGCCAAAGCCTGCTAACAATTCCTGGTGCCTCATCCATCAACATCTGTGCAGTCATCTTCTTCAGTCATCTCAACACATGAAACGTGGTAAGACAACTGACTGGATCGAGGCATGAGCAGCAACACTTTTCTCCTGCACCGGAGGCATTAGCGATTCTCTCCAGATGGCTTGGCACAGGGATGAACAGAAGGGCATCAATTCCTCCTGGAATTTGGGGAAGTATCTACTATATGTGTGTGATATTGTGGTCTACATATATCTTGCTACAAAAAAATAATAATTGCAAAATATACTACCTCCCCTGAATACTATGGCTGCATCCAGACATTGGTTACTTATTCCGTTATATTTGGATATTCTGGAATAATTATCCATGCTTTATTTATTGAGCCACAGTTGTCTCTTACTAGATTGAACGGAAGCTCTTATGCAGTTTTCTTGGTGGAAACACAGAAGTAGTTTGCCATTGGCTATTCTATCTATGGCCAAACTACCCTGAACACGCCCATTCTCATCTGATCTTGGAAGACAAGCAGAGTTGGGCCTGGTTAGGACTTGGATGGGAGACCAGGTGCTGTAGGCTATAATAATAATAATAATTTATTAATGTTTGTTCTGCTACTGAGTTACAGCTATTCACTAAAGCAGGCATTAGAGGGTGTGTAAATATAATGACAACTAGGACAAAAGTTTTATGTATGTCTATTTAGTGTTGCATGAACTTTGACATTTGAATACTATTAGATATTAGGCCTTTTAAAATTACATTAACTTATGATACGGGAAGCTAGAATATATAAAAAGAAGCATTTCTAATGCTGTTATCTGGGAACTGTGCTCTTATACAGATCAATATGTTAAACTTCAGTATATGAAGATGAGGTCCTAATTTGAGCCTCAACTTGGAGTAGGTAGACAGTAGTTTTAAGGCATAAAGTCATAAAGCTAAAATAGTAGTGATCTGATGTATCCTCTACCCACACCTGGATCATATATTCATTCAACAGCATGATGACTTAGAAGAGAGCATCAAGATTTTCTCATGTATGTATTTGGAGCTATACAACAAAAAATTGGTACAATACTTCATAACCCTGTTAGGGCCAATTTGCATTTATTCCGGTAGTTCACGCAGGGAATGCTCCCAGACAGAGCATTTGCACTTGAAGGAACTATTATTTTACTAGAAATGACTCCTTCCATGCTGGAGCATTCACCACACGAACTAAGTGTGGTGCAGGTTTAAGTGCACCATGCATGCATTTACCTTGCACTAGCATCAATGCCAGTAAAGCTCTGGACGCATCCTCTGAACCTCTAGGTGCTGGAGGGGCACATAATGTGCCATACAGGTGTCCTGACACAGCATGCCATAAAGTTGCCCTGGTAACAGTACCACACCCTTGCAGTAAATGTTGGACAAGTTAGGGGAGAGTTAGTATGCACTGAACGTCTGCAAGAGCATACTTGGGTCATTCCGACTCTGTGGTTCCCAGGGATGAAAAGGCCTAAACACTCAATTAAAAAAAAAATAGTTTTCTTGCGTATACACCATTGTGAAACCTTGGAGCTTAAAATCAAGTGATTGTTGGATTTTATTATTCTGGTTGCTAAACTGGCCATCACCCATGGTTAGAAAGATAATACTCTTTATACTGTCAAATTATGGTACCACAAATTGTGAGACATCACCATTAATGAATGTCTTACATACAAACACAAAGTAATGGGTGGCCAACTCCCTAAATGATCTTTCTCTGTTATCTGGTCCTGTCAACATCTGCTTTGCTCATACTTCTCAACAATTATATTCCAGATGCACAAATTCTCAAGCTATTAGCAAATTGATTGATATTCTAGTTCTACCTCTTTACATGTTCTGCTCTTGTTCTATCTGTTTTGAGCTTCTTAGTATGATCTTTTTATCTTTTGTACCTGAGGTAACTTGGCTGCTGGGGATTTATTATATATCGTATTTTGTTTGCTTGCTTCTTTATGATACTCTGTTATGTATATGTTTACGAATTAACTTCAAATTTTAAAAAGGTCTAAAAAATATGTATTTGGAACAGTCTTTCATTTCTGTTGTCATAATGTTGGGTTTGATTTGTAAATATACATGTTGGAAGCCTGGAACATGTAAACAATTTTGATTATTTAAAAAATGTTGATTTCTGAGGTTACCATGCTTCTACAAAATGAAGATGCAAGGAGAATAGAACACCTGGGACTACAAATGCAAGCTCTCCAGTTAGATCATCAATAATAGAACTAATCAATGGATGGATTGAAGGAAAAGAGCTGGAGAAATGATGGACTTTTTCCCTTGCATTCTCTCTTAATGGTGCAGTATCCATTTGTATGCACAGTTTCTCTTCCAGTTTGAGAAGTATCTTCCTTGAAAGCTATTCTGTGAACACCTGCTGCTTACAAAATGGAAAACAATTATTATTGGGAAATGAACCTTGGATCTCAAGAGCTAAATATCTGTTGTGACTCAATCAGAAAGCACATCAACAAAATGCCTCACTGAACTTTTTCCATATCTACCTGCTGCAAGGGTTGGATGTGTAACAGAAAAATATATTGCTGATGTATCCAAAAATGACCCTCAGCCCTAGGAGTGAAAATAATGCCTTGTTATGATTGAGTCAGAGAAGAAGGAGGAGGAGGAGGAGGAGGAGGTTGGCTTTTACACCCTGCTTTTCTCAGCTTTTAAGGGGATGCTAAGCAGCTGGCAAACCTTCCTTTCTTCTTCCCACAACAAATATCCTGTGAGGTAGGTGGGGCTGTGAGAGCTTGGAAAGAGAGCTGTGACTAGCCCAAGGTCACCCAGCTCATTTTGTGGAGAAGTGCAGAATCAAACCAGGAGACCACCAAATAAGACTTCAAAACTCTAACCTCAAAAACAAAGGGGTGAGGCAAATTAGAGGCAGGAAAATTGTTTGACATGAAATCAGGGGCCCTTTCTGCACTGAGCCTTATATCCCAGAATAGGAACCTGCAACCTGAAGACTACTACAGCAGGCACCTGGTGGGGTTTGCCATTATATCACCAGTCATGCAGGTGGCAAGTCAATATTCTGGGATGTAATCCAGAATAAGGTCCAGTGCAGAAAGAGCCTGGAACATTTTTGTTTGTTTTATTTAGTAGCATTTGGTTGCAAAATACTCCAAACAGTACCTTTGACCCTACCTTGTCAGGATGTACACATGCCAAGGATCTTAGGCAGGCATGTTAACATCCTATTGTGTGATGGTGATATATATTTATACTGATGGCACTGATCTGAGAAGACAACCAGGCTTGTTAACTACTGTGAAGCTAACAGTTTGCTTAGTAATAATTATTAGATCAAGGTTATTGTGTTTGGAAGAAAAAGAGCCACATAGAAGTGGCATCTCAGCAATAAGGATATCCAGGAAATTAGATCCTATTCTGTTCTTACTTTAGAGTGATTCAGAAACCTGGGTGTTTTTGCACTACCCTTTCCACCTGCTGGATGTGAAAGGAGCATGATTAACCAGCATTGACTAGTGCTCGCACTTGAGTGCTAGCCAACTTTGGCCATTCCCTCCCCCTGGGATCAGATACCCACTTTATTCGTTCTGGTGCCTGGTCCTCTGCTGGGCACCACCATTTTGGCTGTGGTGCCCTGCGTGATGGTGTGTGTGTCAGCACCGTTGCCTTGACTATGCTCACACTCCGTGCAGTTGCATCTATGGATGTCCAAGGTACCAACACAGCCCAGAGTGCTGGCAAGAGCAAATGGTCGCACCGCTGGACACTTCAGATAAGTCCCTGGTTAATACTGGTTAACATGTAATGTTGGTTTACTAATCAACAAACTCCATGAGGTTCTTTCACAGAGCATACACCCACGATCTCGGTCCAGAGGTCAGATGGTTGTACAATTTCTCCGTATAATTCAATGTCATAAATAAAGTATATAATAAATTTGCCGCATCTAAAGATATATTTTGTACAAAATATACAAAAGGTATGATTTTGTTGATAGGGGGAATGCATCAGACTTCCAGAACATGCAGCCTCATTTCTAACCATCTTTCCTTCTCTAAAACCCACAGGTATGTTGCTTTTTGGCTATTGTGTCAAAAGAGCTAATGATGAAGTTTAAATAAGCTATGCTTGCTGGGTTTTTCAGCAGCGATGCTCTAACTGGCATTCCAATACATTTAGCAATTTTGCATTATTCAAACAGATTAACTTGAACACTGTGACCTGAAAATTAGGTCATCCATAATTTAACTCACTTTTTCCTAACACACAAACTATGGTTCACTAGTGTGACCAGATATTCATCTCTGTGTAGACTTGTTGAATGTCATTTTGACCCAAATATTTTGAGGTGAGTTCCCCTCTTTCCCCACCCAATCATATGTAACAGATATTGTATTAAGGAGTGAAACTTAAAATATATCTGCTGCATGTACATTTTTTTTCAATTTCCCCAAGAGATTAGCTTTAAGAAAGGGTTAGACCAATTTATGGATGACAGATGTATCAATGGCTACTAGAATGGATGCCTAAGTACATCTTTTAGGTTGGGAGGACGAGCAGGATGCCTCTAAGGCCATTTTATGGGATTTGAGAGCAGTTGAAGGTTTGCCCTTGTCTTCTGCTTGAGATGCCAATAAGGAATTGGTGGGACAGGATGCTGGACTAGATGGGCTGTGGCGTGGTCCGGCAGAGATCTTCTTATGTACTTATGCATTAAATTAAATAACATTATTGCATTGACCGAAATTGTTTTGCTCTGAAATCTGTTTCTTATTTTACTGTAATTTGTGAAGCTCTGTGTACACATTATGCAGAAAAATGGAGTATAAACAAACAACGATGAAGACAATGATACTTTAAAAAAGGACAAGCAGACCGGACCCTTACCTTTACAGCAGTTCTGTGAGAGGCCTAAACCCCAAGAAACACTGCTGAAAGTGGCACCAAGAGTTGACACATCTCCAAAAATGCTTTGGCTGGGAGCTTTGAAATCTGGGCATTGGGTTAGAAAAGCAGTGTATTAAAGTGATCTCTTCTTCTTCTTCTTCTTTCAATATTCAAAACAATTGGGTATTTAGACATAAAGTTCTAAGGAAACATTATTTAGAAAGGATGTGTGACATATATAATTTGGCCTGCATATGCTTGTCTGTTTAGATTAGACATATCACATTCAAGGGCGATATTCTATCCTTCTGCCATACATCAGTGTGCTTGTCTGCTCACTTGCTTCCTTTCATTCCCACACATATACACACATGCACACACCCTTTGGAAAGCACCCAGTGTTTCTGGCAATCCATAGAGAAGTGGGCAGATTCAATTCTGTGCATTTTTTCTTCACATTTGTTGTCTCCACTGGCTATAAAAATCAACATTCCGTCTCACCGGTTAATTAATGTTCTGTGGTGCTGTTAATGAGTGCCTAACAAATTAAGGTATTGTTACCAGATTCTCCTTTAATGTTATTCTCTTAGCAATGGCAGGTGTTGCTGGTTCATAGGTAGAGACACTATTAAAGAAAGCTGAGTTGCACTACAAATTGCTGTACAATTTCTGTATGGAGAAGGTTTTTTAATCTTGTCTTTCTTTTGTCAGGAATCCAAGGATACTTCTGCACTTTTCTTCAGTAGACCAGACCAAGTAAAACACACCAAGTAGTCTAGACACCAGTAGTCTGGATAAGCCTTGACACAGAACAAGGCCATCTGCATGTTCCATTCCAGCTCTCATGCCAGCTTTCAGGCTGATGCAGAGAGATGACAAAAGCTCTGAAGGCTTGTGGGACCCATTATGGTGAAGTGCCTTGTTTCATCACCTCTGTAGTGCTGTACACAACCTCCCAGGATGCTGGTAGACCTCCTTAATGAGGTCTACCAAAAGACTAGACCATCCCGTCATTCTGGTCCTCCTGGTCTGATCTATACTCCATCCTATGTGGACAGAGCATGCTAGCAGGGGACGGGGCTTCCTTAGACCATACAAACATGCAGGAAAAAGGATTCTGGTTCATCTGTTGGTCCAGTCTACCAGTAAGTGCAGAACCTCCCAAGGCTTCCATTCAGGTAATAATTGTAAGCAAACCTGGGGTCTTTTGCACATAGCCTTATTCTGAAATATATCTCTGGTTAGGAGTCTGTTGTCCATATGCTGCAATAGCATGTGGACAACAGACCTCTATCCCAAGATATATTCCAGAATAAGGCTAAGTGCAGAAAGGACCCTGGTTAGTTTCCATAAGGTTTGTAGTTTCATATGGCTTTAGACCAGTGGTACTCAACCTGTGGATCGTGACCCGTTTGGGGGTAGATCTACTCTTTCACAGGGGTCGTAATGAAGTAGCAATGAAAATAATTTTATGGTTGGTGGTTAGGGTTAGGGTTAGGCTGGGGGTCACCACAACATGAGGAACTATATT
>MTQE01001134.1:38748476-38773470 GCA_014337955.1 Aspidoscelis marmoratus | reverse complement strand
TTAGGGTTAGGCTGGGGGTCACCACAACATGAGGAACTATATTAAAGGGTCACAACATTAGAAAGGTTGAGAACCACTGCTTTAGACCATAACCTGGAACTGTGATCAGCCTGGAAACATCTTGAGATCCTAAGAAAACAATTCTGTTGGTCAAAATTCCTTAGAAGGGTTCCATTCATGTATTTGCATGTTGAAGCAACTGAACTATCACCTTATTGCATTATTTCAAGTTGGAATATAATTGTCAACAAACCAACACAAGTCCCTATAGACCAGAATTGAACTAGACTCACATTGTGTGAGCTGTGTACTTGATAATTGATCATTTTAAAACATTCTTTATACGTATAGGCCACTGATGAAGACTGGTGTCGAAACGCGTTTGGCCTTGAGTTTTTAAAGTTTTTACTAGGATTATTTTAATTGTGTTTTATTTTTAGCACTTTATAAATTTTCCAGTGGGGTATTGCTACCCTTGTAGTAATTATACTGTTCTTTTTGGCTCCAGAGTGCATTTATTTCTTTATTTCTTTACATATTTGCCTTTTTATATTTGGGAGTGGTATATATTTTATTCTGTTAAAAAAAAATGGCAGAACCCTTTGGTTTGGCGTTTTTGGAATATAATTGACTACACCTATTAACAGATAATCAGTCAGTCACTTGGTAACTTGTCAGACAAAACAACCCACGGCTTGCTTATATCGCAGTGTCTCTGTGCGCACACATGTGGACACACTTGCCTGCTGATCAGTTAGATAACTATTCCTTCTGAAAAACTGGGGGTGGGGGAAGCCACTGATGGAGAAAATTGGCTGCCTGGCAGTAAGCTGTGGAAAACACGTTTTTCAATAAAGGAGTAGCAAAGCAAAGAAAATAACTGTGCCCATTTTGGAAATAGCTGCCCTTATCTATAATGTCTGTTACCTGAGGCACAGAGGTAGAAGTAAAATCCATGTATGTTATCCTAACTTACTATTAAATGTTTAGGCTAGCAAAACAGCTACATGCATTTAAAAAGTGATGGGTAGAATAAAAACAATATATATAAACTCCAGCATTACTCCTTTTAATATAATTTACAAACTTGTTGACATAGATTCAATTGCCAATTGGATACATTTGAGTTTTAGGGAAGATGCAGTATTCTAAAATGTAAACAGAATTATGACACATGGTACCTTAATGACCATAATTTTGGTTCTGGTAGTTGGAAAGGTATAGATTTCATGCATGTGGGATTGGGAGGAGCTCTGTTAAATTGATGCAGTTTTGATGGAACCCTGCCTCACCTTCATATGGCCTCTGAGAATGGAACTGCATTTATCACAGTTACCTCCTCAGCTATATTAGTGAGGTACTGAAAATGCAACAAAATGTCAGACTGAATATTCTGAAAATAGTTTGAAATTCCAGGCAATGGCTAGAATGAAGGCAATGAGATCACATTTGCCTCTTGATGAACACCAGTCTGCTCGCTGCTTTTCCCAAGAGGCATCCAGTGGTGGACTGCTAAAAAGCAGTCCACATGCTTAGCAGGAGCAGCTAGCTCACTCCTGGACACTGGACACATTGTCCAAAGTGCCATGGCAATGACTGAGTATGTGCTGGATGTTGACTCAGACATTGCCATGGCAATCTGGCCAGTCCCTCCTAATGGCGTATACAGTAAACTGGCTTGTCTCCTTGTGGTGATATAGATGTGCCAATATGGCTGCATTAGGAATGCATCAAACTAATTGGGGTCACTTTAAATTCTTCTATTATACAGGTGACAGACTATTGTAATCAAGGGTAATTTCCATCAAGTCATTAACCTCCAACTTAATTATGGATGTAAGGAATCTTAACATCAGTGCATGATTCAAATTTTATAGTCATTGGTACTGGAAATCAAATGACATTGATCACTATAACTTCATCCAGACAGTTACTTATTCTGTATTTTTTGATAATCCAGAGTAAAGCACATCCAGATAGATTTTATTCCAGGTTATCCATGCTTTATTCTGGATAATCCAAATAATGCAGAATAAGTTTTTCAGATGAAAATCAACTTTAAACAAAACAAAACAAAAAAAGTGGCATCAAGATCTGAGCACAAGAGCACAAGACTGTCCAATAGCTATATCATGGCCAATTTATGAACCAAATACCATTAAAAACCTTACCATCAACCACACTTCAATCTTCAGCTTACTAAAGGAGATATCTCATACCAGCAAGTCTGCTTCACAAGGATAATCTTCACTATCTTGGGCTTAAGGACTGTGCTTTTAGACCCTTAAGGTCACTTTTTGGATTATATTGTGTTTTTTATGTATATCATATGAAATGTTGTTATTTAGCTTTGCAGATATACTATCCAGTAAATTGTTTTTATGATCCTATCCACATCCAGCCAGCTTTGTGGAGGAGTGCAGAATCAACCCCTGTAACTACAAGATATGAGTCTGGCACTCTGACCACAAAACCAAACTGGCTCATGATATTTTGCTACAATAGTTAATTTTACCATATAACGATGACCCAGTAAATCGAGTTTGTATTTCAGGACTGTATTGGGAGCAGCATTATCACGTCTGATAAATCCGATACAATTATTAATAGGTACAGTGTGTGAATGCTAGCCTGGAATGACATCTCTTTACTAAAAGTGACAGGGAGATAACATAAATTAATACAGAAAGTTTATGGTATCTCCATGGAATCATGCCCCAATACTGTACTCTGTGTCTTTTCTACAGTGATACCTGCTAAGAATAGAGGAGAGCTGTGTGAAATTAATACATTATAAAAGCACCAAGATCAAGGTCCATTGCCTTTCAATATAAGATGCAACTTTGAAGGGTGAACAAGAAGGAGAGGAAGCAGGGTTGGAAAGCTATTGCTGTCTATAAAGCATTTGCAATATTGGCTGCATCAAGGAGTAGAAAACATAGCTCAAATGCTGTTTAAAGATGATGCTCTCCACATGGCTAATGCCTTAATTCACATTAAAATCCAGAAAATGCATTTCTAGAGTGGTAGCGCCTGCATGCTACCACTTCTAAGCTACTTTTGAGCTTTTAAAAAATGTGTGCAGATGCAGCCCTGCTTGGACTATGGCTCAGAGCAGAAGCCCTGTCCAAGGATGCCAGTGTTCACAACCTGAATCTTCCTCAACTTTCCTTGTGCTTCACCTTGCCTCATGGGCAGTGATGATACAACATGCACTTCAGATGGCTGAAGTGCACAAAGGCTGGTACACATGAGGGACAGATCCACCATTTGCTTTTGATGGTAAGAGATGCATTCCTAACGTGTCCCTAACCAGCCAGGGTGCAGATGGTCAATCTGCCCCCCATGTGTACCAGCCTGAAAAGGCTGCCATGGGGGGTGTACATACCACTCCGGGCTGTTGCCATTGGTCTGTATGGACCCACAGGCTGGCAGCCCCTTTCGGGGGTGGGGTGAGACCGGGGGAGGGCTGTATTGGGGTTCCATGGGCTGCCACCATCCCAGTTGGGCTGGCAGCAGCCAACAAAGGCCTCCTGGCTGCCCACCGCCCCACTTCAGATTTTTCCTCCAGAAGTTTATTATTACAGCACTCCAATGAGTGCTAAAGATGCAGGGAGTACTTCCAGAGTGCAGAATAGTGTGCATTCTGGGCTCAAGGAGGACTCTTCAGCAGCACATATGTGTGGTAGCACATCTCTGCTGCACTGTCATAGAGACCTTATGGTCCTGTATGGTTCTTGCCATTGACTCTTTTCCAGTATAAGATATGCAAATCCCTTGGAATGATGAAAGATCCATAACATCTCATTTATTGCAGTGGATGGGGCTAAAGAACCCATGAAAAGGCCAAAGTGAGCATTTGAATCAGTTTTATATAATTTCAAAAGTTCATCTCCTTGGTAATGTAATTTGAAGCCCTTTGTACATAAGCTGGCCATAACAGAACATTAACTACTTTGGGACCATGGTCACACCTTCACTTTAAAAGGAAATGGGAAGTCCACAAATAGAATGGATAGAAATGAAAAGGTGTGAGCAGTCAGATCTGAAGTGGACTGAAGAAAGTTTTATCCAAGTGTTCTCTCCACTCTGTGGATAACTCATTCGTCCAACTATTTCATTTACCAGTTTCTGTGTCCATCTGTCTTGCTGCTTTCTTTGGTTCACTCATCTATGCACCAAACATTGCTTCTGTTCTGCTGCTCACCTCTCTATGTTCTCTGCTTCCTTGTTTAGAAATCTGTTTATTGCATCTGCATTCTCCTAATCTGAGGCCCAATAAACTGAGGTTTTAATATACTCAATATTTAAGATATACATTTGTATCCTGAATTACAAGGGATAATTTACTCAGTTCATAACACCAGGATCATTGTAAACTTAAATATTTTGGCCCATTTGCAGTTACGAGTATGTAAACAAGAACCCTTTAATTTGCTCAGCATGCAAGTTAAATGCTTTCTAATCATTGCAGAAGTTTGAGATTTGTAGCAGATGTGAAAACAGAGAGACCAAAGAGTCATCCATAGAGGGTGCATAAATGTTCAGTGATTACACATCCTGAGAATAATTTTTTCGTCTGATGGTTACATCTGCACTGATTAATGCTTTAAACTGTTATGTGTGAAAGGAAGTTATACCCCATTTGTTCAGTGGTTGGACCTTAGGGTCATTGGCATTCAGACATATTCATTATACAGGCAATATTTACTTGATTCACAGGACAGTAAATTGATTAAGTCTTAGGCAAGATGAGGCCTGCCATGTGCATGGTAGATCCCTATCCAGGATATAATACAAAATAAGGCCCAGGACAGAAAGCCCCTATTTTTTAAAATCATGCTGACTACTGAAAACCAGAACTGGTAATTGCATCCAGTTCTCCTAGTGTGATTTACAAACTGTAGCAATTTCCGGGAATAGAACTCTCATGCTATGCCAAAGAAGAGCTGATTTTTTTTTCTATCCAAGTAATTGTTTTTCTTACCTGCATGTGTAACTTGATTTTAAAAAATGAAATTCCATGAATAAAGCAATAAAACATAAAATTCCACAAGTAAAGAACAGCAAAGCAATCTTAATTAACCTTAATGGATTAATCTTTAAGATCTAAGTTGCCTCAGTGATCTTTTATTTCTGCCAAATGATCAGTTCTTGGTTTGGGGTAGAAAATGAAAGCCACAAGAAAGGATTTTAATAAAGAGTTGATCCATTCCATAAAGGGGTTGTGAGATCCTTGTGGGGAAGGATCTACCCTAAGGTCTAATGATGAAACACTCCTTACAATTAAGTCTGATCCACTTTGCAAATGTTTGTGGTGTCAGTCTCAAGGATATATTTTTACAGCCTCTTCAAATGAACTACAATATTTCAATCGGCATTCCCACAGCCTTTTTATTATGATACAAAGGCAGGAAGTTTGGCTGATGAAAAGACTAGAGTACTTTAGTAAGAAGTCCCTCATTTATTCTTCTGCTCCTTATTTCTTACCTATACTCCTCTTTTGCACAATTGACCAAGCCAATATATTTTCTTCTAATAGTTTATCTGCTTGATCCACCTCATGGTAACCAATTTCTCTGCTTGTCTGCAAGATTTTCTCCTTTACTGCCTGATCACATTGTGCCAACACCCCTTCCTTCTCTTCCCCATGTCTATTTAACTGGCTGTTTAACCCCCATCAGTGTAGATGAGTTTATGCAGTTTGTGGGGTGCTGGTGTTGGCGTATATCCCTACATATATGGCTAAAACCCAAGTATGGTACTGGCCTGATTTTTGCAGCAATTTTGCATTGGCAGGTGTCCTAAAACTGTATTACATAAATTCAGTAACTTTGTATTCCACTGGAAAAAAGAAAAAGTACCAACAGTATCTAGACAATCTTCACCTCGGTGTGTGGCTTAATTTGCACACCCTTGAAGATGAAGAGGGCTTGGGTATCATTGCCCAAGTTCTATGGGTAAAAACAAGTTTTCTGTTAACAAAATCCCTAATCGTGTAAATAGTATGTAGTCATACTAGGAATATTCGGCTTCACATGAATTCCCCCCCCCCCAATGGATGTTCAGGTGCAAAATGAGCCCTCACCCCTCCCTTCCTGTCCTCTCTTGCCCCCTCCACTCATCTCAACAAAGCACACCCCTCCAAGGCCCAAGTAGACCTTCCAGAGGTGTGCACACACTTCCCCCATCTGGGGATTGTGAATGGCAGTGGAGGATAAGGAATGCAGCCAGAAGAATGGGAAGTTGGGGGTGAGCTGCTGCTGCCATTTACACCCTGCATGCAGACCTGTGGAAGACCTACTTGGGCCTTAGAGCAGCACATGAATGGTGTGGAGTGTTAGAAAAATATCATTCAGATTCAATTAGACTGAAGATATAAATGAATACAGTTTTATTAAGAAAAGCAAGAAGTTACAACATTTGCAATTGTAGGAATATATTTCCCTTTAATAGTCCTTTGTCATTGCAATGAGAATGAAGGGAGCTGGTTTTAGAGACCGAAGGTCTCAAACAACCCATTCTAATACAGTAATGCAAGATCTTTTATAGCTTACCCAGCCAAAAGTTCCCTCCCAGAGATTCTCTTATTGGTTTAGAAGAAACTTCGGATTCTATGCCGAATGGCACACCTCCAAAGTTCATTTGCATCTGATATATTCATCATGGGGAGGGGATTTTAATATGTAGGTACCTTATTAAGGTACTTAGAACAGTGGTCAACTAGTTGGCTAAAACCCAATTTCATACTTAGAAGTTCTTGCAGTTGTTGAAACTTGGCACTTTAGGTGTGCTTTCCATATCTCTTATAGCAAGCAGAGTGACAGCAACATTTTCATTATCTTTTCTTGGTCTATCTTGATCTTTGCCAATATTTTCTATGCATGGCAAGCCAACATCTCTGCACATACAGTACTGCCAACATTTCTTGTACATAACTACTTTTATAGATGATCTTCAAGAAGCCTCCACCATCTTTCTCCTCTGACCAGCTGCTAGAGAAGAGATCAGGGGATAGAAGCTTTCTCAGTATAAGCTCTATTATTTTTCTCTATATGCAAGCATAGGTTACAGAAGCAAAATGGCTGTTATTATTAAAAAGGAAAACTTTATCTTATTTCCCACAGGAGGACGAAGAGGATGTGGCCACAGCCACATTTGCAGGTAAGGGAGCTCAGCTGGGGGAGACAAGAGGCCAGGAAGGCCAGGAGTGGCCATATCTGACTCTCAGTTCATGGGCCTACCAAGGTAGGCCTCTTTCGATTTTCCTGCAAATGTTGACATTTGTGCAAATTCATACAAATTTTGGATTGCACCAATGTTTATGAACATCCCTAAATCATGCACTATAAAGTGCACAAAAACATTGTTAGGAATAATTTTATAAGCAAGAAAGCATTTATGTTAAGGAATTCCTGAAGAATATTCCACAGACGTCGCACATTGCAATAGACATCTGTTTTATTAAAGAACTTTGGTAACTATAGTAACATGCAAGAATTCAGGGTTTAAGAAAAATTATTGTAAAAATAAATCCCACTGACAGCGTGGGGCCGGTGTACCGCACAGCCTAGCATTAGTTCACTAGAACCATTCTTCTGTAGTGCAAAAAGGCCTCTTGTCTTAACTGCAGAACTCACCTTATACACCCTATTATTAAAATATGCAGCAGAAAACGCCATACCTCTACCAAGCAGCTACATGTAGGCAAGCTACATTAGGCCCATTTCAAGTAGACCAGATATAACTATTAGGGGTATGCACGAATGCAATTTTCAGGATTCGATTCGATTCAAATCAAATATCTGAAAATTCAATTCGATTTGAATCTTTAAAATTTGAATTTAACCAAATTTGATTCAAATTAAACAAATTTGAATCTAGTTGTTCAAATTTTCAATTTGAATTTGCACTTATGAATGTTGACAACATTTGTATGTGCCCATACACATCTTTCCCACATCTGTACACATCCCATAGTTATCCCGTATGGAACCTGCTTTTGTCCCGTATGGATCCGTATAAATGCATACAGATGTGGGAAAGATACATATCTGCAAGTAAGCACTGTGTACAAACCCATACACATGCAAACGTTCAGATAATTCAAATGAAATTTGTTCAAATTTTTAAATATACATTTATGGACATTAAATTTGAATTCAAATGTCAACATTTGGACGAATTCGATCGAATTTTGAATACCTTGAAATATTCATGCACACCCTTAGTAACCATATATATTCACTGCCGGTATTGTAAATAATTTTTCACTACCCTAGACTTCCTTCCTTCCTCTCCCTACCAGAATATACATCGGGTGTGATCTTAGTGGTGCAAGAAATAATCCTCCCTCTAACCTGCTTGGGAAATTCTATCTGTGTAACTCACTATTCGATGGTTCATTACTGGGAAGCTTTTTTACTCTGGAGGATCCATCCTTTAAAGTTGAAGATGTTTCTTACCCTACTAGATTAGAGTGCTAAATGGGGCTGAAAACACAGTCTTGTGGTAACTGGACAATGGCAAACTAGGCAGCATCCTATACTGGACACAACAGAGAAGACAAAAGAGCCAACAAAAATGATAGCAGACCCCACAAATTTACTAATTTTAGCCCCTGGGCATTTCTGTACCAATTGAATAAGAGTATGGGAGGATACAGAGTCCCTTTTGCTCTGTTTTTCGGGAGGAGAAGCAGTTAGCAGGAGGTTTTCTATTATCTTTTTTAATGAAAGGAAGATAATTGGATAAGCACTCCTACCCTGCTATGGATCTGATTAGATTTGCCAATGTCTGAAGCTGATATTATTATTAGTTGTTGTTGTTTAAGTAATAATACTTTAAGGCTATCAGGAAATTTATATTGCAGCCCTTCCTGCCCTCACTTCTTACTTGGTGCTAAAATATATGGGTTTTTATCCAGCAGATTGATTCTGAAAAGTCATGATTCAAACATTTCAAGAGGACTGAACTGAGTTCAGTGAACTATCTTAGCATAAATGCCATTGGATGGCAACCTGTAATCAGCACAGACCATTTTCTGTTTTCTCAAAGTCATTAAGCACAAAAAGAACATTAGAATGCGAACAAGCAGTTACTTGTTTGATTTATGAATATATCCTTCATTCAGATGTTTTGCAAAAAGGAGAATGGAAAATCAACTTCTGTATTTTCCTTTTCTTGAAGGGTTGGTTGCGTTAGCCCTGCCCGCCTCACCCAAGTGTTCACAAGGGTAAAGGAGAACTCCTATTGCATAATAATTTCCCCCCTAAATTTGTGTGCATATTTTCAAAGCAGTGTGAAGCCTCAATGGGTTTTTGATTTGTTCTTTTTATGAACAAGCTTGGGTACATTATCTCCTAAGACAATCTACCAGCTGTTATCTGTTTGTTTTTATGATTCAGAGAACTTCAGCTGTAGGTTGAATGCAGAGGCATTTAGCTGCATTTTGTGTGGTGAGACTAAGTGTTGCCAGTCAAAATCAAAACCCAAGCATTTGGTTTTTCAAGAGTGACAAAAGACTATGAACCAAGACAAAAGAGTATATCGTCACTAATTCTTGCAAAAGAATATTAAGTAGGCTTAATGGAACATGGATATAAAGCAGAGGGCAGGGTGGTTGTTAGCTCTGTGAGCCTAGGCAAAGAAAAAAGGAGAGGAGAAAGCAACAGAAGGTTTAGGCCTCACAGCTCCAACAAAGTGAAAATTTTGTTTATGCTGCATGGATCATTAGTTTGAAAACATGTAGATCTGCTTGAAATGGAATGACTGCTGTTAAAGTGCTAAATGGAGAGTTAGTTTGATCGTGTGATTAACCTGCTAGTCAGCATGGGCCCATGTAGATAGTGTGACTGTCTCAAACATTTTGAAAAGCATTGGAATGGTGATTTGTATAGCATACTAGAAATGCAAAGATAGCATACTAGAAATGAAGAAAGGAGTGTTTTGTCATGTTTTTTGGAATGCTCTAATCATTACCTGGTCAATTTTGGGTCTTATGGAAGAAAAAAAAAAGACCTCTCTGTTTGAGTAGGATCTGGACAGTACTTGATGAAAGACTATGATCTTGTATCAAGCATGTTCAGCTGAACTTCTTAAAAAGTACCAAAATTGTGATTGGGTTGTTGGCATGTTTTTCATATCAACTATGGAAAATGGCCCAAGAATACGGCCAAAGAACCAGGCTGATTCTTCCAAAGAAGCAAGTATAGTATTTAATCCTGGAAACCATAGTCCTTAACAAATACCCTCTGTGTCTATGAGATAATTTTGCAGTACATAAAGTACTGTGTTTCTTTGGTTGCCATGGTAAAATTTCATTCTCCATCCCCTCCTTTCAGTTACAGCTTAAATTATTTCTAAAACTCGTATTAATAGGTACCACACATTATAATAAAGTAAAATAATTTCTCAGAAGATAAGGGTCTCTTAACCTGAAATGAATTTAATTCCTTGAGTAACACTTTATCATAGCATTTTTAAAAACAAACCTAAAGTTTAAGGACATCTGAGGAAGAGGTTAGAGTACTGGAATCCTGTGGTTGCTTGGACACAGCAATCCATGCAAACGCTTGCTCTACAAAGTCACTGCACAACCAGTTTTAGCAAGCTTTGCTCAGATGTCCACTAGACCCTTTCTGCACTGGGTCTTATTCTGGAATATACCCCAGAATAGGAGCCTGTTGTCTTCATGCTAGTGCAGACTACTGTAGTACCCAGGCATAGAAAGGGATCTAGTCTTTGGATGTAATGATCCTTAAGATGGGCTGCAGACTCTTTGAGTGTGATGCATCCCCAACATAATGATGATGGTGGTCTTAAAGGGATTATACTGGTTGCCAATTGGCTGTCAAGGCCAATTCAAGATATTAAACCTGACTTATAAGTTCAAAATAACTTGAACTTAGATCCCTTCTCTTATACTTTCCTTAAAATCTGCTGGAGAGAGCTTCTGGTAAGTGCTTTCAGGTACTAAAGGGGACACATGGTAGGGCCTTCTTTGTGACAGCCCTTGGTTGTGGAACAGCTTTTCTTCTGGGGTGCATCAAACATTTTACTTACTTACTTACTCACTCACTCACTCACTCACTCACTCACTCACTCACTCACTCACTCACTCACTCACTCACTCACTCACTCACTCACTCACTCACTCACTTACTTACTTACTGCCCCATATCCCATTCAGGCATCTGGTGAAGATATATCTCTTCACTTGTGGCCACAGTTCTCTTCCTCTTGAGGGTACTTTTAATGTCTATTTGTTTGCCATTTAATAGATGTAACCTGCCCTGAAGTCTCAAGGTAAATGGCAGGATACAATGTAAGTATCTTAGTAAATAAAGACTGTAAATAAATAAACCTTGTGAGGCCTTACCCAGGAAAAAGAAGGGCCTTCCACCCCTACCCACCACCACTGCACCATATCATTCTGTAACAGGATGTGGCCCTATTAAGATGACTGGATTCTGGAAGCAGAGACAGTTCTGAAAGTGCAGCCCACTACTCCCTAAGGTAGTGAGGCAAATGTTGTGAGAGTGTGTTCTTCAATCTGGCTTTGTGAGCCAGTATAGTCTAGTGGTTAGGAAGCCAGACTCTTATCTGGGAATACTGGGTTTGATTCCACCCACATCCACAAAGCCAGCTGGGTGACCCTGGGCTAGTCACAGCTCTCTTGTGAGCCCTTACAGTCCCCCCTACCTCATAGGGTGTTCTGTTGTGGGGAGAAGAATAGAAAGCTTTGTCAGCCCCTTTGAGTCCCCTTAAATGGGTGAGAAAAACAGGGTAGAAAAGCCAACTCTTCTTCTTCTTTGCAGAAAGTTCATCTATGGTTGACAAATGCTTCATTTTGCAACTATTTGCTGAGAAAGATAGCATTCCCCGCAACCAAGCCCTGTGCTTCTATTATAGATTTAAGATAATCTAATTTAATCTCTTGTGACAGGCTCTAGGAAAACCTAAAAACTCAACAATAGATCAGCTGTCATATGCTGTTTATATGAAAATAATAATGCTGTGGTTTGATGTAATTACTTGGGTCATCTATCTCAATCTATTCCTTCTAAAAAAGAGCAAAATCTGCATTTTGTCCCCTTTCTTAATTTTTTTTACAAACACAGTGATCAAAGTATTAAATAAGGATAATGTTCATCCAGGAACACCCTTGGCTAACGTGTGTGTGTGTGTGTGTGTGTGTGTGTGTGTGTGTGTGTGTGTGTGCATGCATGTGCACACATGCATATGTGTGTGTAATAGTAGCATTTGATGTCCTTTTTCTCTGTTTCAGCAGTAGTTATGAAGATAACTCTTAGAACTTTTGTCTAGCTTTGTGACAAAAGAAAATTTATCTATCAATTATTCTAAATCCACAGTGCTGGGTTTTTCCTGCAAGAAGCACAAGGAGCCTAACAGGCAAATAAATGGGCCCTCGATTGAACAAGTTAAAATGTATAAGTACCTATAGGTTGTTTTCCAGGTTTCATGTGACTGGAAGACCCTATTGATCTATGCAAATGATTCTGCCTCTAGAAGCGTCACAGCTATCACTAAGTAATTTCATTCATGCAGCTGACGTTTTGTACCCTCAGCCTTGAAGGTATTTCAGTGGAAGTTTATCCTTGTCCTTTTTTATGTTTCCCAAGTTATCACCCACATAAAACTATTACATCAGAGTTAGTTCAATCTAAATTCCTCAAAGCTATGCTTGGTATACACCACATTGTATACCCAGTGCTGCCTTATGGCTAGAATCTGGATTGGTTTCTCTTAAAACGTAATTATGGCAATGTAAAATAAATTCTTAGCTTCATCATTTTTTTTAAAAAAGTGCCCTTATCATTTCTGACACTGATTGATATTTTTCTCTTTAGCTGCCCCATAAATTTGGAGACCATGGGTCTTTTCACATTGTCCAAGGGAAGTGAAGATCAGGGATGGAAGCTGGCATTCAGATTTTAAATGTCGGCTCCATCTCAAAGTTCCCCAGGACTTAAGCAACATATGAACACTGACACCCCAGAGCATCCCACTCACTGTGGCAATGACCACGGATGCTGACTGTTGCCATGACAACTGGGCAATGTGGCACCTGACTGCACAGCCACAGACATGCCACCCTGCCCTGACACAGTCTTCACACAGAAGTACAAATGAAGGCTCAAGTCTGGGAGTTTACTAGGAACACCATAAGTGCTCATAGTATAGCTTTGGAGCATGTTTGAGTGTTCTACACACAGCTATCAGCAATTGGGAAGGCCCTACACACTTGGAGCCATTTCCAGTCAGAAGTGGCTCTGTGCTGTATGGATGCTCTATGCAGGGCTTCCCCAATTGCTGAAGTGCGAAAAGCCCCCAAACTATTATAACTTGGCCTCAAAGCTCTACTGATGATCTCTGGATGAGACTGAAAGTGGAGGGTACAAAAGCTGGCTTAAAGCCCAACATTAATCATCAACAACAAAACTATGGCATCTGGCCCCATCTGGTCCCTGGCAGACAGAGGGAGAAGAAACGGAAACAGTATCAGCTTTTATTTTCTTGGGCTCAAAAATTATTGCAGACAGTGATTGCAGCCATGAAATTAAAATTGGGAAGAAAGCTATGGCAAACCAGGACAGCATACTAAAAAACAGAGACATTTGATTGTCTGAAATGAACTTTTTTGAAAAATTCTTTCAAGCATTTAAGAGAGTAGAAAATCATTCCTGCGTGTTTCACTCAAACATGAGATGGTATGCCAAGGGGAGCAGTGGAATGACCACACACTGGTGTGTAGCCACAGCACATTACCATCCCATTGGGTCTGCTGTCCAGATCCACCCTTGGAGGTGATCTAAGTGCAAACTGTGACAAAAGATTCTGAAGTAGTTCATCTTTTGGCAGTGGTTGGAAGGACTTACAATTTAGCATCAGACAGAAAGTGCCAGCTTCCAGAGCCAATTCAAGTGATGAGGCTAATGAATACAAAAGAGCCTCCCCCCAAAAAAATAACCCCCACAAGAGTAAAATCACACAATTGCACATGTCTTGCAGCTTTGAACCTGTATCCGTTAAGTTTGAAATTAGTGTAAGTGGTAAAATTGCTAGTGAAAGCTTTCAAAAACTGATTTGTCATTTGTAAAGATGCAAAGCATTTTGCATATTTATACATTGTCTATCCTCACAAAAAGCTCAATGTGTCATAGTAACTTAATATGAAATATCAATTACAGGAAATAGTTACATTAAAACAATTTAGGAAGCATGTTTAAACTTTGCAACCCCCCTTTTAACCTTAACTTGACAAGGTAGCAGGATCCTTAGAGAAATCAATTGTGAGTCAAGCAATTTGGGCAGGTGATTTCAATGAGAAATAAAGTGGCAGGCAAAACCTGGCACAGAGGCTGTGATCATGGATAGATTTTGTCAGAGAACATCCTACTGCTTTGTTACACGTGTTTCAAAGTGGTCTAAAGAGGATTCCTACAGCCAAGTGACGTCTAAGGAATATAATCAGAATCCCCTGGAGTCATCTAAACCATTTTAAGCAGAAACTCCATCTGTCCATGAAACTGAGTGGGAAACAAATGCCAATGATTCAAGTAGTTGAAACTGTAAAGAATCAGCTAAGGAGCAAAGTAGATGCTTTGAATGTAGCAGGCAGCATCACTGCTTTGAAGAAAGCTCTCCCTCAGCAAAATTCCTTTCCCATGAGAGGGGGAGGGCTGTGCTGGGGCCAGATATGTGACCCTGCCCCTACACAGCTGTTGTGCAACATGTGAGGGGTGCCCCAGCTTGTGGTGTTATCCTGTCCGAAAGGAGATGCAGCCATCATCAGGTAGAGGGAAAATGGCCAGATAGGAAGGAGAATAGGATTTATGTACTTATAATAGTTGCATAGAAGAAATTTCAGCAGGCGTTGCTTGCATGACAAGCTACAGCTGCTTATCTTCAATAAAACTCCTCAAACAGTTGGAGTCCCATCTATCCCCTCTTCTCTTAAAGATGCTGCCCCATTTGATCTGCATTGCAATTCTGTGAAGCAAGCGAGGCTGAGAGGCTGTGATTGTGCTCAGGCTTAGCAAACAGCTCCATGAGCCCTAGGCTGTGTCTCCAGTTACATGATGAAATGCCAGGTAAAGCCACCATGTGTCCATCTGAGGTAGAAATAGGCATCTCAGACAATCATGACACCCCACCGCTGGGTGTGGTCACCATCCGAGGCTGTGATTATGCTTCTCTCAATAGGGAGACCCCATGATCATCATCAAAAATCATGTTGTTGTGTGATGGAGCCATAGAAGCATAATTTTTAGTGGCAATAGTGGTGCCTCTCCCATGGAGTGACGAATGAGCCATTCCTATTTCAAAGCAAAGACATGGGCATAGGTCAAGACTGTACTTCAGGCATTGGTTAACACTGTTCTAAGCAAATCAGCTCTATTGCTTCCACTTCCCTAAAACCAATTCTGCCAACAGGCCCACCATGTCCAAAGGT
Organism: Aspidoscelis marmoratus; assembly: GCA_014337955.1. Taxonomy (NCBI): domain Eukaryota; kingdom Metazoa; phylum Chordata; class Lepidosauria; order Squamata; family Teiidae; genus Aspidoscelis; species Aspidoscelis marmoratus. The sequence continues at coordinate 38,757,992 of MTQE01001134.1, read as the reverse complement.
CATCTGACACCACTGTGAGAATGAGTTTATGAGATGTCACTGTACAGGGTATGATATAAATATAGATAAGTAAATGACTGTGCCAAACAAACAGAAGGAAAAGTAAAAAAAATGCAGAAAATGGTGGGTGGGGGGAATGGAAGGAAAAGGGTGACAAAGAGCATAAAGTATACATTGTGGTGAAGAATAGAGGAGACATGAAGGCATGTCATGTCACTTGAGGTATCAGTGAGAATGCTGATAGTGTTCCTAGACCAATTATCAGAAGCTTTCTACTTTTCAGGAGGAACAGAGCCTGAGAGGGATAATCTCTCTGAGGGGAATTAAAGGCTTCAGTGTTGCTCTAGACGTTGTTATATATTGAACACTTCTGAGTCGTCATCAGACAACGTTGTCAAGCTAGGACATCCTTAGGCCCACAGTCTCAGCCCTGGAGAGCAATTCAACAAGACTGGGATATCTTGAATGTCAAACTGCAGCTGCCAGGTCCGCTATTTAGGATCTCTCTGAGGAAAATATATAGATTCTTTTCACCATTTTATATGCGCTACTGCAGTGACAAAGACGCTTGTGTCCTCTAAAATCAAGGAGGTGGTTAGGTATTTCATTAATTGAATTTGTCTCCTTCTCCCATGTAATAAAAGCTAATGAAGAGCAATATAGGCTTTTTTTTTAGCTACACATTTTTGTTTGCCAACCATCATCAATCGCACAGAACATTTACATTTGAATTATAAGTTTATTGTTTCATCTGCCATAGGCTTAGAAGACGGTTACGAATTTTTGCAGTAGACAATGGAATGTTGAGCTTTGCAGTCCTTAAATTTATACATCATTATTATTATCATCGTAATTATTACTGTTATTACTACTGCTGCTACTTCTACTATTACTATTATCAACATTATTCTCATCACACAGCCCAGTAAATATTTATGCCTGGCTTGGTACTCTGACAATTGGACCTCTCCCAAGGCCCTAGAATAATAAAGTATTTGTGCATATATTTTTTTCCCAGTAGTTTTGCCTTTTGTAATGACCAAGGTGTTAAGATGTGACTGCAATTCTTTTGAAAATACACATAGAACACCAATAGCTTTTGGCACAACTATCACCTTCCTTTGCCATAAACGCTTCCTCAACTCTGCTATCACCAGGTACTGTCACACAGATGAAGTTTCTCAATGACAATTATTATGTCAAGAGTGTTATGTGCAAGGTACTTTTCAGTTTGTAGTCAGGAATCTTTGAATTATTTGGCTTACTGTTTGTTTACTTGCTTGTTTATCTGCATTTTTATCCCATCTGACCTGAATCCACTTTTAATCCACTCCTGATCCATGTCGAATGCAATCTGGATCCGCTGCAGATGTGTGCCCCAGCCACTTTCTCTCCTCCCCAGTTTAACAAATTATTCGTCCGAATGTCTGAACTATTTGTACGAATGTCCAAAACATTTGTATTCATACAAATATTAATGTATGAATGTCATAACATTTGATTTGTGTACCAATGTCTGAATTCAGATGAATTTGTATAACAAACATTATGAGTATTCATGCCCATCCCTACTGTTTACCATTTTCCATCAATTAAGGCTCAGTGTTGCATATTTGTTTACTCAAAATTCTTTCACAATATCATTGCTACATTAGACAGTCCTAATCAGCAATCCTGCTTTGCATGGTGCTGACTTTTCATCAGTTCCGTTTTTCAGGGATGTGCATTTTGGCAGCACAAAAAGGAATGCTGCTGAAGAATCTTGTTAGCCAGGATATTTGGCTGAAATTTCTCCAGTCCTATGTCTATTAGGCAGCAACACTGATTTGCTGTTCCTTCATAGTGATTTCTGAGTCTGGATGAATTTCTTGACAAATTTCATAAATTCTTTTCTGATATCCATATTTTGGTGTGTTTGAGATGAAGAAATATGTCATAATTTCTAAATTTTCTGTGACTGTCATCAAATTTGTCTTTCTAGTAGCCCTCCAGTTATCTCCTGAATCCTGAATTCAGGTAAACATGGTCTGGGCGTTTATTTATTTATTTATTTATTTATTTATTTATTTATTTATTTATTTATTTATTTATTTATTTATTTACTAGTTCTTAATCTTTTTAGTGGGTTTTGGACACATTCTGCTCAAACTCAAACCTTCTTAGATATCTTGTGCCAGTCAGTCTATGGAAGGCCATAGTTCCATCTGGCTGTGGGCTGGACTGCTGTGGGGTTTTTTTTGGGGGGGGATCTGTAGCTTGGCAAGGCTATGAGAGCAGAGAACAGCATCACATGGTTTGCAACTGAGCTGCTCCAGGCTAATGCTCATCTTCCATGCATATGGCTCTATGCACAAAGATACAGAGACATAGCCACACATGTATAAATAGCTACACAGAATTGCATAATATAGGCGTATGTGTACATAGCTATTCACACCAATATGTACAAGTTTTTATGTCATCTCTTATATGCGTGCATATTTAAATATATCATATATTTTACTCTCAGATACGTACAGTATGGGCTTACTCATGTAGGCATATTGTATATACACTCACATTGTTGGCTTTTACCTGATATTCAGGCAGAACTATTTAGATTAGAGCGGAAAATATAGTTTCCAGCCTATCTGCCCTACTGGAAGGATTTAGTCTTTCTTAAAATACTTTGCTTTCAAAATCAGTATTAATTTAAAATCAATGACATGTTTTCAATACTGCAAAATGTTTTCATTTCATTTCCTCTGCTTGTGATATCCGATATATTGCCTTTGTCTTCATTTGTGACTGACCCTTCTACTCTAGATACGTTTCTGATTTCAGCCTACCCTACTTGAACTTATAAGAGGCCATATCTGATATATGTGAATCCAAGGGAATGCCCATTACTTCCTGTATTCAAACAATCTTCAAGTGACTGATTGCTCGCTTCCAGACCTTGAGGGAGTTTCCACACTTCAATGCATGCATACTGCAGAATACTCCTGTCTCTAAAGAACATATCTGACCTACGAATGGGGCAGAAATGGTGCATGTCTTGTCCCATCTTGCCTTTGCAGCCATGGGGGAAAAGTTCCCTGGCCTTGTAAACTGCAGGCCAGGCATGTTTCCAGTAGCCCTGGAAATGAGCCAATTTCTGGAATCTGGAACAGGAAAAGAATCCAGCTTGCTATGGTGCTCTTGTACTTCATTTCTGTGATCGGTATTTTTATTTATTTTATTTCCATTCCATATCTTGTCCTGCTAGCTTACTATGGTCCCTGCTTTCAAAATCTCCTCTTGCCAGCCCCCAATGAAAACCAGAGAAGAAACATGAGCTCTAGAAAATGTTTTACTGAAGAGGAAAGGACTGTCCTTTGTACACCACAGTGGTGATTTTATTTCAATGTTTGTTTAAAAAGATGAAGAAGCAAATTATTCAATTTTGATTGATAGCCGCACAACATGGGCTCCTGGGCTTTTCTCACTTATGTAATTTGAACCTGGTTTTGGAGTTTCATATTTCCCAGTACCGTTGAAGATTTAAAAACTCACCATATAGATAGATATGTGACCTGCAGGAATTATATAGTACATGAAATTGGACATTTTACATCTATTTTGATAGCCTCCAGAATAGATTAAGGAAATGAGCATGTAATCTCCCAGAATCTCTTGGAGCAAAAGCATGATACAAATGGAAACACTGAGGAAAACCCCAGGAAGCACATAACTACTGTTCCTTTCTCTGCTGCCATATCATGTTGTGTTAATGCATTAGTCAGACATACTCTAACCCCAAATCTGCCCATGCTTTGCACTCTGCATTGCCATATGTCTTGCACATGCTTTGCGTATATTGCTCTTGGCTGGGTTCATGAACTTTTGTACATGAATGCACATACTGAGCAGAATATGTCACCATGCTAACTGAGAACAGAATGTGCCTCAGCAATTCCTACTTAACTTTAGTTTTTTGGAAGTATCTTGTGTTACATGAGAACTAGAAAAGGGGCTGCCTCCTGTGTGACAACAGGAGAAGCTGGGCACAATTTCAGAAGCTGTAGATGACTTTCCATTTAGGCTTAATTGAGACTATTAAGGCACAGCTTGGAGTGACTGGACATAACAGCCCATGGAGACTCAACCTGACACATCGCATGCTGGTCTGTCATTGATGATGTAGACAGTAAGATTTGGAAAGCCTTCCTCCATATGGAAACATTTATTTGTGTGCACATGCCACAAACCTACATTAGCTTTCATCAGAGGGAGTCATCCTGATGCTCAGGTTTCCGACCAGAAAAGAATTAACAGGTTTTGTCCATGCTGATGCTTGGAGATTTAGATTCATGACCACGCAGAATGCTTGGGCTCCCCCCCCCATTGGATAAAACAAACATATCCTCCATAGTGCTAACTAGCATTAAATTAATGTCTGAAGAAAGAAGGCCAGAACTATGTAATGTGTTGTTTCAGTACTTCATACTGAATCTGCCATGAACTTTTCTTTTAAGGAGCGAATCAGCTTGGTGACAATTGTCTCGTAACCATTCTAAAAAAGGATGAGGTCCACAGAGAAAGAAAGGAGAGATCCACAGAGATGAGCCAGCCAACCAATTTCTACACAACTGTATCTAAGAGCTGGCTCCCTGTGCATTAAGCTCCATGCAAGTTTTAGTGAGCACTATGCTGTCTGTACATGGCTGTTATACCTGGGGGCCTTTCACACTTTCACCTATGGAGTGCAGGGGTGGTCAAACCTGAGATGTGCCATATGCATGTCAAGGAGCCATTTTTGCTCCAAAAACAGCTCTGTGCATCCCAGTGCTGACCATATGGATGGAAGAGGTGCTGGAGGAGCATGTGGTCCATCGTGTGATGTGTCCTGATGCGTCACATGACGTGCTGTGCATCCACATGACATGTCATGTGTCATGTCATTGTGATATGCTTGCCCAGTTACAGCACTGGCCCAGCATCTGGTAACTTCCCCAGTTATGGCATCTGGGCTGCCATTCATATTTAAGGGAAGTTTTGAGGAGGGATTGGGGAGGGTTTGAGTGCACTAAACATCTGTAAGGTTTCCCATGGCTGGGGAGCCAAGTGTGAAAAAGATTTTGGTTTGTGACAATAAATAAAATTCATTTATTCAAGTGTGAAAAGGCCCTGGTGTCAATACTGAAGTCAAAGTTTATCCCAGTCATGATCTTGATACAGAAGGAAACCCCACCCATCATAAAGTCTTTGATCTTGGTGGCAGAAGAGGCTACACCATCCACCCACTCAAGACCAGCTGCAGACTTGTTGGTGGGGGCTAGGGAGTTTCCACTGACATCAATATCGAAGCTGGGTTAAAATTATACTAAAACTTATCAAATAAAAAAATTAAAATATATAGAAACTGAAAAACTATCCTGAGGGTGAACAGAAATGTGTTTGGATGCATTCTAAATTTATTTATTTTAGAATTTATATCCCTCCCTTTACCGGAAGGTCCCAGAACAGGTCACAACAATAAATTATAATACATACAGCATATACCTATAGCATAGTTAAAATAGACCCCTCCCTCTCTCCATCATGGGCATGCCTTACACCAAGTTGAAGTTCATTCCTCAAGGTTGGTGTTACTATGGTGAAGGCTTGCTGACAAGTTACCCCCACCCCACCCCACCCCGCCCCCCGTGCAACACTTTGGAAATAAGATGGGTTAGTTCCTGATATTTTTGGACATGGCAGGTGGAAGGACTTCACCATAGTTCAAAATCAGTGTAGTAAGAGCTGGGACCTTGTCCATCATTAATTGGCCTACACCACAATTAATGTCCAGCAATGATCACCCCCTTCTCTTGTCTGTTGGTGCAGCAGAGCCAAGTATGCACAACAGGTGGTCCCAAAGGGGGTTCTTGTTACCTGCAGGCTTGAACATGTAAGAAACCTATGTACCTGTCTGCTCTCATGTTTGATCTTTGTTACCTGCAAATCCTCTCATTTTGGAACCATCAACTTCTGGCTGTTTTTCAGAGGACAGGAAAAGGCTGCTGGAAATTTGATAATCTAAATCTAGAAATGCTTAAAGTTCATCTGTTTTTGACTCATGAAACCAACAGGCTAGTTTTTCTTCTGTAATTCCTTTGCTTTCTATGCGGCATGATTCTTTGTCAAAACATAAGTACATCAGACTTCTATAGTGCTGCTTTTGTCCACCCCAGGAAGGATAACCCTCTTTCACCCTGAAAAGTCAGGGAAGGAGATCTTCCTTTTTCTACCTTTCCTGACTTTCTTTGATCAAAGTTTGCTTTGCTATGTGTTCCCATGTTTGATGTCCTTAACCTACTTTCTAAAACTTTTTCTAAACCTACCTTTCAGCGGAATGTCCTAGTGGTGATTGTTAACTCTTTTTCACTTCCAGCAGAATGCTGTATGTAATAGGCAACCTCTGAAACTGCAGTTATTTCCCACGAACTGAATGCTGCTTAAATAGGAAGCATTATTTCCTCCCTGTTCCTTTTTGAACACTCCAACAGGTGTACAACTTCTGGAGTTTTAACCTATCTAAGACTATCTTTCTAACAGTCTATCCCTTCCATTTATCACATAGGCTTTCAGCTAACTCCCTTGGATTTCAAAAGCAGAGCACAAGTGACTTTAAGAATTTCAGCTTTTCTTTTCCCATTTCCCATTTTTAACATGGTGTGGGCAAGAGAATAGTATGATTGAGTTCTGTACCTGCCTTGTTTTTTCTCACATGAATTGCCATGTAATCTGTTCTGCTTATTGATATCAACGGACTACTTGGAGAAATGCCTTCTCAGTGTGAAAGCAGCATTGTTTATGATTTTAAAAAATGTTCTATTTATTTTTCTCCCATTAAATTATGCAGCAATACTTCAGAAATTACCTATTTTCACGTAGGTTGTGATCCTACTTGAGTAATTTAAAGCGGAATTTTTACAAAAGGATGCAAACACGCATTATGTGCGTTCCCATTTTTGTTGTTGTTGTTGTTGTTAATTCCGCTTTAAAAGGGGGAGCATGGCAGTGTTGTGGCAGCAGCTGCTGCCAAAAGGAAGGGAGGGAGGGCAGGGCTTGCTTGCTTGCTTGCTTGCTTGCTTGCCTGCTTGCCTGCTTGCCTGCCTGCCTGCCTGCCTGCCCATCCACCCAGCACCTGGCATTTCTCCTCCCTGTGCCCTAGGAGCACCACGGCCAGGCAGGTGGGCAAGGTGCCACCGGCTGCCGCAATGGTAGGCAGGCGAGGAGGCGACAGCTGCCACAATGGTCATTCTCCCTCCCAAAAAACAACAAAGGCTCAACCTTTTGGTTAGGCGGGCAAGTAAAGTGGGCAATGGCAGGCAGGCAAAGTGGAGGCAGAGGCCAAAATGGCGGGCGGGCAGGCGGGCGAGCAGGCAAGGTGTGGGCATGATATACTGTGCTTGTGCCATTCCCCAAAAAAGTGTGTTACCAACAAAACAGGAGCAAGAGTTGTTTGAACTAGTGTTTTTTTAATGCGTTTTTTTTTTTTCCAAATTTACTCCTCTGAATGTGCAGGAAGCCAATTTTGAATGTAGACGAAGAATTTTGAAAATGTTTTCAACACACAATAAAGTCCCAGTGGGAACGTGGCCATAGTTCATAAAGTTGCTTCCCACCCCTACCTGCCACTGGGAACCTTAACATCAAAAGGGGTGGGCACCCAGGAAAGGGCCTTCTCAGTGATGGCCCCAAGACTATGGAATAGTTTCCCCCTTGAGGTGCATCTATCTCCTTCACTGTACACATTTAGGAAGGCAGTGAAGATGCACCTCTTTGCCCTGGCCTTTGGTTAAATGGGGATCCACTTTCCCTTCCCACTGGCATATGCTACTGTTTTAATACATAGTGTTGTTGTTTGATTTTAGATGTTGTTACCCGCCCGGAGACCTTCAGGTACAGGGCAGGATAAAAATGTAAATAAATAAATAAATCTTACTAATTTGAGATCTTCTATCATTTCCCTGTTCTCCTTATATTGTGTTAATTTACCCCAATATTTGGCCTGATTCCTCTTAACAAGCAGACCTGCATAGTTCAGCCTATTTTTCTTATATAATCAAACATCATGTATTCTATGGTATGCTGAAGCCATTTATTTATCAGGGTTATTTATGAAATAAGGATTCACTCATACGTCTGAATATCAAAGGTGGCGACTACACTTGTTCTTTGCTGTGGCCCCTGGCCTGCTTCTAACCCAAATATCACATCAGAATTAGTCAAATCATGGATGTCTCATGGAATCCCAAGCAAAATCTGTGGCTTCTGCAGACACCTCACTTTTTAAAAGAGTACAGCTTGCTGTCTTTATATGGACACTGGCTCACCTTATCTGTGGCTGCAGGCAGAGTTCCCAGGAAGCAAAAGGAGAATACTAGCATATTTTTGGAACTGGCAAATCAGAGTGTTTCCTCCAGAACAGCAGAGCTGCCGAAGACGGGAGTTGAGAACCTTTAAGCTCCCCCATCCCTGCTCATTGGATCAGTTCATCCTTTCTTCCAGTTCAACAATTAGGTTGCAGCTGTCAAAAGCCCAAAAATTAACAGCAAAGGAGATCCCCTCCCCTTCTTGTAAAGAATATATGGCTGATGAAACAAATGGTTATTGCATCAGGACAATTCAGTCGAGAAAGGAATCAGAAGTCTTACTGATAAGCATTTATAGAGGCAGCCATGGAGGCAAGGAGCAATTCTGTGAGTACTATGAACATACAGCGCAATTGATTTGCTAGTTATACACCCTTACTCTCAGCAGTACATGTCTACAGCAGATAGCAAGTCAGGACATGTCTGCAGCAGTGTGCAAGTTACACATGACAGAAATGGAAGCATGTTCTCTTTCACTCCACTGACACACTCTAATAACAACAGGCAAGACTGAATTCTGGAACAGGGACCTGCCATCTGCAGACTACAGCAGGCCCTGGGTGGAGCCTGTCATATAAGCCCTTTCTGCACCTTCGTGAGGCATGGTGGCCAGTGAACTTCTGGGATGGATCAAGCATCCACACTCTGGGACACCGAATCCATCCCAAACTTACCTAGCAGTTCCTTACCTTCCAGGCATGGGTGATTCCGGTTGGCATAACTGGTGTTCCTGTCGAAGCCCTGGTCTCTCTCTGGAATCAGAAGATGAACAGGGCTATTGACACGATTGCTCCCAAGTGCCCTCGGCACGCATGTGGAACCTGAAAAGCTCCTTGGAATTCCATGGAGCTACGGGCTTTGAAACAGGAAGGTCGATGGCCAGAGAGCAGGTGGCGTAAATCTGACCGAACACGTGTAAGAGCACACTGTTGTGCCTACAATGTGGCAATGATGGTGAGGTAAAAGAACTTTTTCTCCACCACCATTGCATCCTCGAGTAGCCATCCAGCAGAGCTCTTTAGAGTAGTAAATGGCCTTATAAAACTGAGCTCGAAGAAGTTACAGCCAGGGACAAGTAATATCTACTGTGACAAATTTGCGAAGCACTTTGAGGACAAAGTTGCTCAGATTCGTA
>MTQE01001134.1:38711744-38740881 GCA_014337955.1 Aspidoscelis marmoratus | reverse complement strand
ATCATATTTAGCTTTTTCTTTTTATTAATAATCATAGCTGGTATCAGCACAACTAAAATCAGATCATTCCTTTTCCTTGGGTGCCACAGGTTAGCAGAGGTGTGCACATCTGCATGACAGCGGGCACTCCCCACTCGCAACCGGCTCAAAATTTTCTCCCAATTCAGTTCCCAGACTTGCTATCAGGGAAAGGGGGTGTAATAACTGTAGCCATTTATTTAAAGAAATCCCCAAGTGGCTGCTGATCGCAGCACACATGGCAGGAACAGGGAGCAGAGGTGAAACCTTGCCCGCTAATACTGTGGCTGCCAAGCTCCACCCCAAATAACCCAGGAGCGCCTGCATGACCCCAGGACAATACATGCTAGCCCCCTATTTTGGAAGGAGTACACTTGCTAAGTGGGTTTTTTTTTTTTGACACGTATTGTCTCGCATATAGCCCATATTAGGGCTTTGCATGGAGATGCTCCCGACGTGATCTCAGAATAATTTCAGAATATTTTCAGCATGGGTACGGGCCAAAAGTCCTGCTTAAAACAGTGCTTGAGTAAACCTTAAAGGAAGACTATTCTGAAACTTCTCTTGTTGATTTCTATTTCAAAAAATAAAATCAATTGATCATATTTTTTCTGTCTGCCTACTGCCGATTGATAACTCTCCTGTTCTCCCTTTGATGTGATGGTTCCATCAATGAACAAACCTGATCAATATAGTAATTCTATAACTATAAAACCCACAGAAGATCAGAAAAAGGAGAACATTTGTTTGCATTACAAGAAAGTCCATTTCATAATAAGTTGTCTGGAACTTTGATAGCACTACCAGTCACTGTTTATCCTTTCTTCAAAGATATTTTAGTCACCTATTAAATTTAGTCACAGGTATTCAATGCAATGATTTGGCTTACATTTTATGTCTCAAAAGCCACAGAAATTGACAATGAACTGGAGAAAAAAGCCTGATCTATTATCACTTAGAAAACATTCCTTTCTCCATGTTAATGTGCCATTTGCCAAGCAGAAATACCTTCAGAATATTGTCATAGCTTCTTGGGAGCAACAACACCTCTCAGAGAACATTAACAATTCAAATAAAACCAAGTCCTTTCTCAATAGAAATTCTGTCTGATTAATTAAAAAGAAACACCAGCCTTGTTGAATGCAGACAGAATTACAATGAGTGTTGACAAATATAAATAATGTAAGTCACAAAAATTCACCACAACCCCATATATATAATACTGTATTTGTAGTAAACACCTTTTTGTCTTCCTATTTATCAATTTTGATGGCCTATACAAATCTTCATGGAGTTTTAAAGTCACTACCAATCCTACTACCCTTTAATTAATTTGGCTTCTCTGATGTCATCTTTTACTTTTTAGCTGTGTTCCCATTACCACTTAAAATTGTTTAAAAACTGTTTAAAAACTGTTTGGATCCTTGTTGTTCCCACCCCCAATCAATTAAAACTGTTTAAAAATGGTTTGGATCCTTGTCGTCCCCATTCGCAATCAGTTTTAGGGGTATTTTGAGGATTATTTGGCTTTAAAACGGAATAAATAAACACCTGATTTTTCAGGTGTTTTTTCTGGTTTGGCTTTTAAAACACTTCGTCCTTATTGTTGTGGGAATGCTAGAGCAGTATTTGGGCAAATACATCATGAAATGGATGGGGCTTCACCCTGCAGGTCAGCCCCTTTCAGTTAAAATGTACAGCCGCCGTTTCATTGTAGCAATCCCCCCTGTACAGTAGCCAGTTTCATTGTAGCAATCCACCCACTTCACACCTGATAACAATGTTGCAATTTTGCACAATTCTGGCTGTTTAAAAATTCTGACCTTTAAAAAAGGAAAGGGAAGAAACTGCTGCAGGATCTGGGAGATGTGTGTACATTTAAGTGTGTGTACATGCAGGCGGCAGCAGCAGCAGAGTGAGCTAGCCAGCTAGGGTGCTTTTTTCCAGAGGGAACCCCTGCTGGGGATGGTGGCTGTGGAGGTGAGCGGGTGAACTGGGCTTGAGTTGCCGCTGCTGCTGTGTGCCCTGGGCAATGAGGAAATGGGGGGGGAGAATCCCTTTCCCCAATCTGATTTTGGAAGCGTTTTAAGTGTTTAGAGTGGGGACAGAAAACTGGGGTTGAATCCGATTGCCAGCTGCTGTTTGGTTCCTTTTAATACACTTTACATATCAATGTAAATCCCATTGTAAATAGCGTTGTATATAGCGCTTTATTCCCTGAGTGGGAACTCACCCTTGGTTCCCTATTTTCTTAACCCCCAGTTTTGTGTACTTACAGAGTAAAATGTACTGCAACATTCTGAAGTATGACCCCTTATCAGACATTTTCATGTTTTCTTAGAAAAGCATGAGTTCATCACAAGTGTCCTCATTTCCCAGAAAGATGTTTGCATACAAGACTATGACAGAAGTAAGTACCACTACAAGACAGACTTGTAGATGTGGCCAGACTTTTAATACAGAGTTTTTAAAAATAATAACAACAAAAGATCTAATACCTCTACTTACAGATCTTACCTGCTGCTCACTGAATCTTAGGGGAAGCCAGCATCACTGAGCATATTAATTCATTCAAGAATTGGTATCCTGCCCTTCAAAACAAAAGAACGATAAACTAAAATAAATAAATATATATATTTAAAATATAACCCTCCCTTACGACAGCCAAATTGTTGAAGCTTCTTGAACCTGACTTTCCTGCTGTTTTAGTTGTAACCCTCAAAAGGAATAAGTGGTGACACAGAGAAGAAAGCTGCAACACTTTGCCATTTCTCTTGCTTCTCCAACTGTCTGGATCAGAGCAAGAAACCAGGAAAGAAACCAGCACCCCTTGGTCCAACCTGCCCAAACTGATTCAAGCAGATGAAACACAATGTGGTGGACACTTTAAATATGGTCTGACAAACCACAGCCTCCTTTATGCCAATTCCTACTGCCAAATAACGTTATGGTATATTTCTTGTAATGGGAAAAGTCTAGCCAGAATATAGCAGTCTGGATCCAAAGGTGCAGAGGATCGCTGGAAAGCTTGGGGCTTGGTGCAGAGACCACTGTGAATGCCACCCGCCCGCCCACTCCTGGCCAGAAATAAAGAGTTCCTTCTTGCTGAACAGATATCCTTTATTTAGATGAACGTGCTAAGGTTAGACTTACAATTGCAGAAAGCAACTTTTCCCGTGTACCAAGTACAGAAATACCCAGCAATCACCTCCCCATCCTTTCACATGAAAGCCACTTTAGTGTCATCCTTATCTTGCAAAACCATGATTCTTCCATCTGGTGTCCTTGAGTACCGTGGGCCATAAAATACAATGTAATAATCTCCTCTGTCTTCCAAACATTCCCACATTCCTCATCCATATTTCCCAAAATAGGTACAACTAGTGTGGCTTCAGTTTAGATGCATGGCTACAAGTTATTTGCATACAAGTTATCTGCCATCTCCAGTTTCCCCACTTTCCTCCTTAACAATCTGCTTTTGTTTCTCTTTGTCTTACAATCCAACATGTATCCTTAATATAGTACAATCACGACAGTGTTGAATTAAGAACCTTGGGTAGCTGGTTTCATGATCTCTTAAGCTAGGGTTAGGTCTAGTTTTGTCTAGTGTTTAGGGAGCCAGACTCTTACCTGGGAATACTGGGTTTCATTCCGCAGTCCTCCATGAAGCCAGCTGGGTGACCCTGGGCTAGTCACAGCTCTTTTCTGCGTTCTCACAGCCCCACCCACCTCACAGGGTGTCTGTTGTGGAAAGGAGAATAGAAAACTTTGTCAGCTGCTTTGAGTCCCCTGAAATGGGTGAGAAAAGTTGGGGAGAAAAGCCAACTCTTCCTCTTCTTCTAACATTTCACACAGACGTGTTGTGAGGGAATAAAGGAGCAAAGGAGAACTGTATCCCTTTCCTTGAATACCTTAGAGCAGTGGTTCTTAGGCTGGGGTCTGGGGACCCCCAGGGGTCTGCAAAGGCATCATGGGATATGCAGTGGGCCAACAGCAGTGTTGGGTGGGGGAGGCAATGTGGGGGAGGGGTGAGTAGGGAATACAAGGTGGGGGTGGGGACTGTGGCAACAAAAGTTATGTAAAAGAGGTCTGTGGTAAAGAAAAAGTTAAGATTCATTGAATTAGATGAAAGGAAGGATATACATATAGATATTAATGCATAGAGGCTTTCTGATTTCAGACCCTAAGCGGTTTTTTATTTAGCCCTTTACCAGTAGAGTTTCTCACATGACAAAGAATCTAAAATTAAATCAATCCGTGTCGTGTCCTGACAAGAATTTCTTCTGTTTCTGTGATAGCATGCTAAGTTCAAAAGGGAATTGATTTTTTTCCTTCTTCTCATACTTGTAAAGTCTTGACTTGAACCACTTTGGTGTATATTTAAAATAACTATTGTTTTCTTGCTTCACCGGTCGAAAAGGAGAGAGAATACATTTACTTCTAGTTTCCTCTTCAGGGTGCTGACACTTGTACTAGGCCAGGGGTAGGCAAACCACGGCTCAAGAGCTACATGTGGCTCTTTGGCTCCTTGCGTGTGGCTCTTCCAGCTTACGAGCACCCTAATTAAGTCAATAACAATGTACCTACCTATATAGTTTAAGTTTTAAAAAGAATTTTCAATCGTTGTACTGTTGATATTTGGCTCTTTTGAATAAAGTTTACCGACCACTGTACTAGACCATTCTGAGTGCTTCTGTCTTCCTCTATGAATCTCCTACTGCCCCAGGACCTGGTTTAATCCAGCTTCAGTCCACCTTCAGAGCAAGAGAACACATCTGCAGTGCCATTAGTTATTTTATTTCCACATTATCTATCCCAAAGGTAGATTTTCTGAGTTATTTAACACTGAGGGGAAAAAACAGCTTTTCACTTTGGTGATGTATTCTCTCACTCTGAAAGAGGACTGAAGTTGAATTAAACCTTAAGTGTGACCACAGCCAATATTTCCAGCCACTGTTTACATAGCATTCCTATCTTTTCGTTCAACGAAGGATCTCAATGAAGGTGGACCAGGTATGCATCTGACCCTGATGGAAAACTAGTTCTCTTTTGGCGTGGTTAAAACAACTTTAATCTGCTTAGCAACTGAAAGAAGTAATATAAATATTGCAAAGAAAAATGCTCCTTTGTATTGTCCTCTGTAATTCACCAGCTATAATCACACCAGTCTTTTAAACAACAAATCTCTAACTCTACAGTTGTGAAGTATCAGTTACAGGAAGCAAAACCTTATGGAAGATCATTCCATGGAGCCTGTAAGAGTTGTAAAAGTTGAAGCAGAATTCCATAGGGTATTTATGTTCAACACATTCAGACTAGTAAGGCATTGGCCATTTGGTTAAACCGAAATTTATCCTAGGGATCACTATATCCTCCAGAAGCTTTTAAAATATTGTATGCAGTTTGAGGGAAGACCAAAATGCTGTGTGCATATTCCTCAAAGGATAAATTATAATTCATCTTGAGAAGCTGTAATTTGTTCTTTCATGTAGTACTGGAAAATGATCATGCCATGGGAACCAAGTGGAACTTGGCAGCAGGAATAATGCTGTTCTTATGAAGACGGAAAGAAAACCCAAAGAAACAACATTCAGTACTAAACCATTGTTCAAAATCTGTATTACTCCTTTCCTATAGGCAGAAATTGTTAAAAAAAAAAAAAAAACCTTTTCTGGTTAGTTCCATTCAACAAGGGCCCCGTGTTGCTACGGGTATACTAATAAAAATTACAGTACAGCCACCCCTTATATAGTATGGTTTTCTACAGCAGTTGTGCCCTTGTGAGGCCATCCCAGGAATCTTCAAGAATGGATTGTTAGAAACAAGCACAGACTCGGGCTGTGATCACACACAGGAAAAAAACATACCTGAGGTGCCATTGAGGCAAATTAGAGAAGATTTTGAGGTGGGATTGTTCACATACCAGAAGAGTGGGAGGTGCACCCTGGCTACATACTTTCTCTTTGTGTGGTGCAAAATAGAGGGCATGGCACCAAGTCTGTGTGTGTGGGGGGGGGGGATTCAAACTAAAGTTCGGTAAGATCAAAATCAGAATCAAGAGGTCCAAGGAGATCAAAGGCTCCCATAAAACCCTCTCTAGCCTTTCTAATTGCCCCTTTGGTTTTGTTAAGTGAAAGTCATTGTCATTGTCAGGCTCTGATAATTCTGATGAGTAAGGCATGTAAGATGATAACACCTAGAGCCCTTAATAAGTATGTAAAATCTTCAAAGAATGAGGCATCAGGATGTCCTTACATGGACGTATACTCTGGGGATTAGGTTACCCAAGAAGATTCAAGGGCAGGCTAGAGAGGGTGGCATTTTGGCACCTGGATTTGGTGTGGACAGGCAGATTCTGTAGTCATGCCAGATGTGCTGTACTTCCAGCTCCCAAGACCAATGTATCCTCAGCAGAATCAGTGGCCAGATCAAAAGGCTCCATCTCATTCCTCTGTTGCTTTCCAGTGAAAAAATATAAGATCACAAAAACA
Source organism: Aspidoscelis marmoratus (assembly GCA_014337955.1). Classification (NCBI taxonomy): domain Eukaryota; kingdom Metazoa; phylum Chordata; class Lepidosauria; order Squamata; family Teiidae; genus Aspidoscelis; species Aspidoscelis marmoratus. Next base: position 38,734,372 of record MTQE01001134.1, on the reverse strand, counting down.
ACATCCATTTTTAGACTACTACTGAGTCTTCTCAAGCTTTTTCCAGTTGTTTCCCATAATCTATTAGTTTGGGTGTTTGTTTTTTTCCACCCATCCATTTTTTTGTGTTCATGCTCCCTTGGTCTTTTCTAGTCTTTTGATATATTTCTCCTATCCACTGAATAATCATGGGAGCATATATGTAAAAATGTACATTACTTAGTTTAGTATCCTGTGTATACAAATATTACAACAAATATTTGTTTCTGGAGAATTTCCCATCAAGCACCAAGAGTATTTCTATTTCCTTTCACCGATGATACATTTATAATTACATTATATCCTCCGCAGACTTGTTGAGTTTGCATGCTTTCTATTTTAAACATGTTTTATCTTTCATTTCCATCCTACGTAGATACACTTGCCCTGAAGCTTTTATTAAAGGGGCTTTGTTAGTATGCAGTTCCAACATAGCCAAGAATACTTTGTTATGTATAGGCATACCCCTGTACCTGTGGGGGGATATGTACCAGCTCCTACTGTGGTTACTGGAAACCATGAATACATGAATTGCTGGGAAATTATCTGCCATTTCCCATGACTCCTGTGAAATCTTGTGAGATTTCCCAAGAATCATTGGAAGTCTCACAAGATTTCATGCAGTTTCCAACTGCCTCAGGTCTCTGGGAAGCCTCCAGGAGGCCTAATGGCACTAGGGGTGGTGGTGGTGGTGGTCAAGTTGACCATGGATAAGTGAAACCATGGTTACCAGACCAGTGCACAGTGTTACAAAATGAACTTTGCATCTGGAGTAACAAAAACTGCAGGAGAAAACCATGCTCACAAACGTACTTGGCTTTTTTCTTTGGAACTATTAAAGCACATTGAAAAAAAAAATTTTTTTTTGCCTTCCCAAATTACATCCATGAAGGCAACTGGTTTTATACCTGCTTCAGGTGGACGAAAGGAAGCTTTTAGTCATCCTGCTGCCACGGTTCTGATTTACAGCCACCTGATGCTTCCCTTTCACAACATATCAGTCTATAATGTATTTACATATGTTCAGTTACTATATGTTTTTGATTTTAAAAAAGAAAAGAACAGCAACTGGAGATCATGTTCAGTTTTCAGATCATGTTCAGTATTTTCATTTTTAAATATTCTTATGCCTTGGCATTTTAAGTGTATTTTAAATGCCTTAAATTTTTGTAAGCCACTTTGAAACCAGAAGGAGAGCAGGTGGGTTCAAACAGGAGAACTGAGAGATCATGGATGAAGTACACTTGATGGTTAGCATGGAGAAAAGCTGCAACGAAAGGTTTACAGAACCATTTCAAATGCCACCATGTCCTACTCAGAACAAATGGTTAACATCATGGTTTTTAGTGCTGTGTTACACTGATATGAAAGTTGGACAGTAATGAAGCAAAATGGAAACGCATTGGCTTTTTTGAACTTTAAGGCTGAAGAAGGCACCCCAGGGTACAATGGATAGCCAGAAAGACCAGCCAGTGAATTCTAGATCAATTTAGAGTAGCTGCCAGGGATTCCACAGATGTGAATAGGGGAAACATTAAAAGCCCAAAATGATGAACATTTGATCCTAAATGCTTTAAACTATGTAAACATATCATTGTCCTTCTAATCCTTTTCTCCAGTGGCAGCCTATTCTGAAATATATGCACTTAATAATCCAGCTGCCATGCACTTCTCTTTAAATTAAATCATAAGTGAACAGTGTTTCTAGCTAGAATAAGAACCTTCCTTGAATTTCCTTGGTCTCATATTCTTGATTTGTCTGAGAAAGTGATGGACTAATCTTATTAATTCTGATTTTATATCTTGGTACATTTCATTCAGATTTGCAACAGTCTATAAAAACCTTTTTGATAAAACTGAAAAGGACATAGGACCCAGTTGTAGGCAATCTGAATCAGCAAAATCCAATGAATACTAATTTTACTAAGAATATTGCAATCAGCTCTAAATATTGTTCCCATTCATTTTACATTCTCTCTGGGTGTTATGGCAAAATTAACATCCAAGAGTAAGTTATCACATGAATAAATTCAGAAGGAATTTAAACTTCCATTTTAAATGCACTGGACAGTGGAAGTTTGTCATTTTAGTTACTTTCTATCACTGACTGTACCTCAAAACATTGCCGTAGGCCCTTTCTGCTCTGGGCCTTAATTCAGATTATATCCAAGAACAGGGGTTTGTCACTTGCATGCTGGTGCAGACTATGGCAGGCCTCACCTGCACAAACACGTAGACGGCAGGGCCCTATTCCAGGATATAATACGGGCTAAGGCCCAGTGCAGAAAGGGACTGCTCTAGGCTGCAAATGGCAGATGCCCTATTCTGTGATGTAATCCAGAATAAGGCCAAATGCAGAAAGAACCTTAGGGACCCCTTGGTACCTGGCCCACTGATCAGTTTGCAGTGCACTACAAGATGGAGCATCTTCACTTGAAGGAGCCATTCTGAACTCAAAGCAGCTCCTTCCATGCAGGAGCACACGATGCTCTGGTTAAGTGTGGAACACAATTGAGTGCTACACTTGTGAACTTACCTTCACCTTTACCAGCTCTGGCAAGGTCCATCCACACCTCTATGGTGCTGGGAGGGCCACCTGACATGCCACACAAGCACCCTGGTGTGTTGTGTGACCTGGTGTGCATGTGCTCAGTGCACAGCGTGTCAGAATTGCCCTGGTGATGGCATGAGGGCACACATGCTGGCGTCGTCATTGGGACATGAAGATGGCAGTGCCCAGACATCACCTGCACTGGAGGCAGGCATCTGGACGCATGGGGGAAGGTTGGGATGTACTAGCATTCATGAATTTGTCCTAGTTTCCTGTGACTAGATATACTGTAAATGTTGGCCAATCTGCTTTTCCTTATTTGTTAATAGCCTGGTCCCACAATTTCAAAATCAGGCTGATATTTTTTTAAAAAGGTATGTGAAGTGGTACATGGGATGTTTTCTTATCCTTTCTTATTTAAGGATTGGGATTTAAGATGCAACTAGAACGAAGGGGCAAGTCTGAATGTTACCATGCCTATCACGGATCAAACAAATGCAGCAGGGTTCTTTGAAGTGATATTGTACTACAGTGTCTACACCAAATAAATTGAACTTGCTTATAGAAACTAGAGCACAGAGCAAAAGTACCCTTCCAGATGTGTAGCTTTCCAGATATTGCTGGCCTGCAGCTCTGATCAGTACCTGCTACCATGGCTAATATAAAGGGATAATGGGACTCAATGACATCCGGAAAGCTACATTTTAATCACTCTGAACACAAAAGGCTCCAACTTTCCTTTTTCCTCCCAGCAATAATCTGATAGCAGCATTCACACTCAGTTTTCTGGGCTATAACCGAACAATGTCATCTTCCTGGAATAACAATATGCGTTAGTCCATGTCTTTTGATATATGCTATCTCTGCCAAGCACACAAAAACATATTTGACCTTACTATCAAAGCAGACATGCTTTTGTACTTGTCTCAATGTCCAAAGCATTGGTTTATTCTGAAAACTACCGTAGTTGCTTTGGTTTGGATTTATTGTGGACATTCATGCCTGGATCACTCGCTGTTCATGCTGGCTGAGCCACTGAGCCTTTTTGCATTAGGCAAAAAAGTTGAAGGTGGGGAGAACTCCCGGATTCTGCATCTGCACATGTAGGGGTGCAGAATGCAAAATGGATCCTTACATCCCGTACTTGTAACTTCTCTACTTCTATACTAGTCTGGATGCTGCGTTCACACCTCTTCCGAGTAGAAGAGGCTTAAATAGAGCTTGTGCCATCAGAACAGGTGCGGTTGTGTACTGCGTTGCCCAGTCACACCAGCACGCCAATACCACAGCTCTGCAATCAGCTCTTTAATGGAGGCAGTTTGCACTTAGCCGTTGCCTAGTTAAGCGCCAGCTAAACTCCAAATGATTTGGGCGACCCAAAGTGCAGACACCCAAGCCATTCCAGAACTTCACTTCCCTGGGAAATGGACGTTTAGCTCAGGCTTGGGGACTAGGTTCGGACTGGTAAAAGTTCTGGCTCTCTGGTAACTTCTTAAACCAGGGAAGCGTAGGTTAGCTAAGCCGCCTAAGTTCATGGTTTTGGCAAGCAGGGAACCGAAGCATAACTGGCTAATATATCCTTTTGGGCAAGCCAAGTAAGGTGTTATAATTTCATCTGTTTACACAGAGGGCATCTTCACACTCTGCTTCCTGTCTCTGGGAAGCAAAGGGCAAAATGGCCAATGTATGCACTAAGCACATGTTTATATGAACACTTCCCCAAGCTGTCTCCAACTGACCTGATATACAGATGGGTGTCTGGGTGCTAATATCCTCAATCCGTGGTACTGGTGCCAGTGTGTGTGTGAGATAGGTGCATGTATGGCATAGTTAAACCTGCACCATGTGAAGTCCATGTGCGGTAAGTTCCCACATGGAAGGAGTGAAAGGACCAATTTCTGGTTAAGAAACGGCTCCTTCATGTACAGATACTCCATCTGGGAACTTGCCCTGTGTGTACTACTAGGCCAAGCCTTTATGCCCTTGTGAATCATGGTGCAATTGGCCAAACAACTCAAACTTTTGGAGAGTGTCAAAGGCAAACACAGAGAAGGAGAGAGAAGAGTGCAGTGGTGATGGTGATGATGAAGACCAATTCAAGCCTGTTCCCTTGTTTACTTTGTGAGGCTAAGTGGGAACGGAAGCCTGAGATAAAGTTCTATTGCTTGCCATAGTCATTTGTCCCTCCAGCCTCTGTTTCTCATAACAGTATGTTTCCAAACTGGAGCTCTGATAACATTCGCTAAAAATTGAGATTTCCCCCCTAAATTTGTGGTGAAACAGAAGTTAAATTCAGACATTCAGGTGATGAAGAACAATACATCCATTAGTCTTACACTTGGATGCTTTTTCAAAAGAAAGAGCGAGTAAGGGAAAAAATACCACTACACAAATTCATAAATTGGGGGGAAATGTTAAACATCTGTGACCCGCTGAACCCCTCATATGGATACATGTGGACATGCTTTTATGCAAGGAGGCAAGAAGGTGAGCATGTTGTGTTAATGCACAGCTTGCATGTTAGCTTGTAATATGCTTTCTGCATGTGCTTTAATCTGGATTATTCCCAGAATAGGGACCTGCCATCCACAGGTCTGTACCAGCATAAAGATCGCAGGTCCCTATTCTGGAATATAATCCACGATAGGGCCCAGTGCAGGAAGAGCTTAAGGCCAACAGCTGAAGTCACTTCTTTTTATCTGCACAGATTCAAAGCTTTCTGCATTTCTACCCAAATCACCACCTTATTCTTTGTAGTTCCCTCATGAAATATTGGAATTTTTGCAATGCACACCAGAGATCTGATATATGCAAGGAAATGTCAACTTTGGAACAAGCTGATCCTTTCATTTCTTTTACTTTAAGTTTCTTGGGAATAATAGACATTGCCTGACACCTGGTCTGAGAATACGTATGAAGTGTTTAAGAGCATAGATTTTTGGGGATGTCTTCAGTGTGGAGCTTGCTGCAACTGATCATGTCACTATACAGCATCCTCCCATGCCCATGATAAGAAGAGAAATACTTCTGCTGAACAGCAAATAATAGGCATAGACAATAACTGATCAAAACTATACATGGGCATGTCAAAAAGTATACTTTCAATGAATAAAATAAGGAAAATGCACCATTCAATATACATCTGAGGGACAAATATACAATCTCTTGCAAGAACAGCTTTTTTGCTTGACTTCATATTTACTTGACACTGTTGCCAATCATCCAAACATGACATGAAATTCAGCTTTCCATATGTCATTCATGGTGTCCTAATTTCTGAGCTTCCTGGAGAACTATCTGACTCTATTTACAGCTAAAGCACCAAAAATACCTCTTCCGAAACTGCACCCACTCAAGGTGGGCAAAGCACCCAATGAGAGCCCAATAAGTATGACCTCTGCAATGCATTGGGTACCCCTAGACAAGCAGTATACCTCCAAGGGCTGTCAAGTGTCCGTCTTCATTGCCCTCAGATGCTCATGCCATTGCCATGAAGATGGATAGCCATAACCTACCAGCACTGTGTCCCACCTAGGCCTATTTTGGAGCATGCCCCAAAATGCCACCCCACAATGGGGCCATGCTATCACTTTCAGACTGTGGAACTGGTGTAAAGCTGCCTTGCATTCTAGTCTGGCAATCCCCCATCATGGAGGTGCATCCTTAGTTTATTTCCTGGAAATAATTTGTAGCATGCTAAGCATTGCAACTGGTGGCATTGCTGCTAGATGTACAAGAGCTCTAGAAGAAATTTGTAGATGTGATTAGATGTCTTTGGTTTCTTTGGTTGTTTCTTTGACAGCGCTTCCCTAGGTCATCTACTTTCATGCCCTTTCCAGATGGAGAGGAGCATGAGAAATTCTCTCTAGTACAGTGCATGGGAGTATGCCAGAGATGGGGCACCTGTAACATTCCAGTAGTGCTGAACTACATCTGCCATGTGACTAGCCAATGTAGCCTCTGGTCTATGATGATGTAATCCAGGTTTGACACATGTCTCCATCCATGATTTTACTCTTGAAAAATGAAAATGGGTAAACTCACCATGTGTGTAGCAAGCCGCCCATCCCCCAGTGCGAGCTAGCTTACACTCTTCACCCCTGTCTTTTTAAACTCAGTAAAGGGGCTTTTATAATTTTAGAATCTTGGTAGCGTGTATTATTTATATATGTTCTGGTAGCGTGTCTTTATAGTGGTTTAGCCTCGCACCCCACAAGCGGTCACCAACAATGCAGAGACTTTTCAAAGGAAAAGAAATGAACAGTTTTTATTCTTACAACAGGAAATAAAAATCAAAGGTCTGAAGAAGAATACACATCTGACGGTTCAAAGCCACTCCTCTTTAGTTCTTTAACTGCCCTCTTAAATCCCTAACTGGACCTTTACTTTCCTTCCTCCCCCTTCTGGCCTGTTCTCCAGCTCAGAAGATCGGGCCCAATGCTTGGTTCCTTCCCTGAGGTAAAGAGACAGTCTAACCTGTCTTCTCCCCCCAAAACCCAAAAGCAAGGACAAAATCTTCTTCTAGCAGGCGGGTTTTATACTCCTTCACTAGTCGAAACTCGACACCTGATTGGTGGAGTGCGCTCCTCCCCCTCCCATTATGCTAACTAGGGAGGCTTCGCCCCCTCCTTTCCTGTTTAAGCTGTCAGTTTAGACTCTTCCTCAAAGCACATTGAATACACTTTCATTACACTTTTAAAATTACTTTTCCAGCACTAAAATTTAGTGTGGGCACCACACAAGCCAAGAATACAGCTTAATACTATCCCTTTTCTTGACTGTTGTGCCAGACCAAGGCAGGGATCTCCTGAACGCACGGTCACCTCTAGAGAGTATATGAAGTTATGATGGGCATCATCATCATCATCATCATCATCATCATCATCGGCATTCAGGTTGAAAGTACAGAATTATAATAATGAAATATGAGATTCTGCGTCAGGACAAATTAAAAGATCTAAAAATATACTTTTATAGGCAGATGTTTTAGCTGAAGGAGTTTGTTTTCAGGGAGCAAAGAAATGATTGAATCTGCATCAGCCAAGGAAGAATAATAGTCCCATAACCTCAAAGACCGGTCACTGTTTAGAAAATTCTATAGAAAAACAAGACAGAAATTAATAAGTATTTGGCAAACCAAGGCCAACTTTTATTTACAATCAATATCTGGAGAGATCTCGTTCAGGAATGCTGAAAAATAAGTTCCAATTAAATCTACTGTTCTGCTTGATTGAATCTTTGTCTACAGTGAAGCAAGATCATCAGTTTGGATATGACGTACCCTAGGTTCCTCTCAAGACACATACCTCCTTTGTTTCCTTCCCACCGTTTACCTAGCCTCTCCTTTCCCCATTCATCTGAATAGAACAATAAGGTCCCCACCTAGGGGTTACACCCCTTCTTTGTTTAACTTTACCATCCAGATTTGCCATTGCTTCCTGCCCCCTGGGCTGGATTTTAGGGACAGGGTATACTAGTAATGTATAAAATTAGTACACACACCAGGAGCAATATATTATGGTCCTACATCAATACTTCAGTTCTCCATTGCTACTATGGTCCTCTGGCAATACAACAATTCCTGCTCTCATCCACTGCTGCCTTGCTAGGAGAAATCATGCCAGTTCACTCCTTCCCTCCTATTATTTAAAAGTCTTGGGTCCAGCCTGAAGCCACGTGCCATGTCTTAGATCTCTTGATAACTTTCTGTCTCTCCCTGTAATTAGCTTGCTCATCTGCTCTTTAAATCTCACTACAACCCAGTAGCAAGTTTGGGTGTTGGGCAAAACTCCTTTTCCATTGCTCCAGTAAAGAGGTTTCCCAGTCCAGCTTTACCATCTACTGTAGCATTGGTCTCAAGTTCTCTTCATGTTGATGAGGGTGAAAACCTGATGCTCCTGGATAGGTACTAGTATTGGATGTTGCTAAAATATGGTCCTTTTCCCCTTTCTTTTCCATCCTTTTACTCTAATTACCGAATGTTTGCCTTTTATAGATAGTTAACTGTGTGTCAAGCTACTGCTTCTTATTTGCTCAGCCTTGTGTCTACATCATTGCTGGGAGTCCCCTCAGCTTGTATTTTTGCTCCATTTCACAGCACTCTGTTCAGCTTCTGCCTGAAATTGCCACTTTAATCTTTTTGCTTCTGATTTCTTAATAAAACTTCTCCTTTATTCAAGTAATTGCCTCTTGAGTCTAGTTTGTTTGCTGCTTATCTTATTTTAATGGAACACATGCCGATTTATCATTTTTAAAGCCAGGAAGTGCTAAAGTTCCTTTGGATTCCCAGTTGGGTTAAGTTAATTTCCCCATATAAGATGTGTGTCCAGACCATGTCCTGAAACAAGCTACAGGAGCTTTGAACTTAGGGGACTGCCTATGTCAGCCCTATGTCTATGTCAGCACTAATCATTTATAGTGATTAGTATTTCAGTCAGAGGGTCTGTTTGCACTTACCTCTAGGGCACAGATTGAGGCACTCCAGGACATTCTGTTCTCACACCAGGCTGCCACCTCTATCCCAGAGTGCTGAAGCATCCTGGTGCACTCCAGTCCTCCATAACTGTGAGCAGTAGAAACATGCTCTGCAGAGCATGCTCCCAACAAACTTCCAGACTAAGCTGTATGGGAGTAGGGCAGGATGGCTGCAGCTGTAGCAATGGCCTGATGCATGCCAGAAGATGCTGTGGCCATTGCTATGATGACGTACGTAGTCTGAGATGGACCATCCACACTGCAAGAGCCAGTAGGGAATTTGGGGATGGTGCTAGTGCTTGAGATGTGAACACTGGCCACTGAAGATAAATTCAGACATTCAGGTGATGAAGAATGTTACATCCAAGTGCAAAAAGGCCCATAGTTCCCATCAAAGACCATCATGTGATAGGATGTAAGATTTGGTACAACCCCCTCTTTTGTGTACAATTCACCAAAAGGGAGGGAGGGAAGGAAGGAATGGAGGGTCGGAAACAGGCTAAGAAACACACACACACACCAATTATTCAGCTAGCCACCGTGCCTCACCTGCCTCCTTTGCTGCTCCAAAGTTGCCCATGAATTAAGAGAGGTGAATGATTGTGACTGTGAACATGACACAGTTGCCTCATCCCATCTACATCTTCTGAAGACAATAATTAGGATGCAAATTGAATAGGCCCAGGGAAATGCAAACCAAATAAGCTGGGTAAGAGATTTTCAACTGAAGGTCACTGCAGATGAGCCACCTATTACCTTGCGATCAGAATCATCTGAATGCAACATTTAGGTTTTCTTTAAGTAAAATGAGGGAATCTGGACAGCTTTAGGAGGGCAGCCTCTTTTTCAGAATTCCCCCACCCAGAAGGTAGCAACGTTTTCCATCATATGGAAAAGAAACTATTTGTCTCATCCAGTTTTGCAGGCTTCATGTAATAAGAGAGGTACATTTTAAATTACCTCTCCCCAAACAATGAAGGACTGCTCAGCAAACAGGATGTGAAACTAACAGTATAGAGCAAAGATTTATGAAAAACTCATTCACGTGGTGAGCCTACTAGAATTCCTACATTCCATGCTGGCCTCTCTCAGATGTTTTCAAGGAATTATCTCTGCTTGACTGGACAAAGCAAATTCATCCCTCGTCTCACATGTGGCTGCATGCATCCTTCTGAGAATTACAATTGTGGTCCCACCGGCAAGAAGAGGCCCAGGGCAATATTATTGCCAACAGATAGGCAAGCAGGTGAGCAGGCAGAACACACAGCGCCATCTGAAAGGATGTGTGGCCGGTGAACAGAGAACCAGAAGTGGTGGGGAAGACAGGTGAGGTGATGAGTTTCAAGTCACCATGTCCTCTCAGACCTGGAATGCACTCTCAAGTTGTATCTTAACAGTTGCAGGGCACTTCCAAATCTCCATATGAGGGCACCAGAAGAATCTGTGGCTGGAGTGCCCAGCCTCTGGGTCCATTTTTGCAACCTTGTATCTAGCCACCTCAGGAGTGTGTCCGGCTCTATGCTGCTGTAAATGAAGATTCATTACTTCAGAAGAACTGCTGAGGCATCCAAAATGGCATGTGGAGACATGGCCTCGGTTTATAATGGAAAGGGTCTCATTTCAAAGGTCTTTAAATAGCATTGTTTTGGTTGCAATAATACATGTACTTGCATGGAGTAAATCCTATTATTTGTAGACCCTTATTTACCTTGAATGATTAAATCTGTTATACAGAGAGAATAGGCATCAATCCATCATTGTTATAAATTTTATTTCAGTGTTCTCTTTTCTATTTTGTTTCAAAAATATACAGTTAGCAGCATATTATAACTGCTCTGCATTCCATGGTCCTAAAAAGCAGGGTCTGCATTTATAAGGATCATGTGTAAGAACTGAAAATAACATCCTCCTTCAATTTTGAGCTTTCTGGTGAAGAGTCCTTTAAACGTAAGGTTGTAAGAAGAAGGAGAAACAGAAGTTTTGTCTAAAATCTTTTCACTATGATAGCAAACAGTAGCGGGCGACGGCTTTAGCTGACATCAGTGTTGCCATTTGGAACTGAAAAACTCAAGTTCTTCTCACAGAATTTGCTGAGATGATTCCCACCCCCCTTCCAAGGTCCCCAGCAGGAAATCATGGAAGGGAATTTTGTACCGCTTGTACAAATGTTCAAAGACAGATGAATTATTTCTTTTCCTGGAGAAACTTTCAAACTGCTTATCAGTCAATGCACACTGAAGCCATTGCTTAGCCACATGATTCTTTCTGGTTTATTTTTGAAAAGGTTCTTAAAGATAATTTCGATGCTATGCTGTCTATAAAGCATATGATTTAGCTCCAATGACATTTTTATCAAATTTCAAAGGATGTGAGCAACTGCTCCTGAACTCCCACACATACATATCTAATGCCTTTTAAAATTTGGTGTCTTTGTTTGGCTTGTGGATGAAGAACTAGAGTGTTAAAAAGAAAATTATAAAGTCTCTTGACACAGAGTCTTACCTTACAATTTTACTAGTGGTAAGATAACTCACAGTAATCAGCTATTCAGAGTCATTGGCCATTGGGGATATTAATAATTAAGAAGCTGGAGAAAACATATCATATATACTAACAGGAATTTATTCTCTGTGTGTCAATACCTATATAGTCAGAATAGCATCCACCATGCAGAAGGTGGTATAAGTTTAGCAAGCATAGGATAACCTAAGATTTGCAGAAAAGAAAACAAACCTTTGGGGGAGGAGACTGAGGTTGTATTTGGATACGTACATACAGGCCCCGTCTACATGCAAAGAAAAATCTGTTAAAAAGCTTCTTTTGCTTCTGAGCGTCTGCATGCAGAGCTTTACTCCGGACTTCCAGAGCCACAAAGAAGGAAAATCCATGGCAGGAAAAAAGCCCTTTAAACAAGACTACTTCCACACTTTTGGGAAGCCGTGGGTTTTCCTGGGAGCATGGAGACGTTTTCTCCACATCTTCTTCCATATTCCACTGAATTTTTAGGCATTTTTGATCTCTGCAGAAGAATTGGCTGTCAGAATCAGCTGCATTCAGATATTTCAGCATGCAAGCAGGGCTCCGATCTGTCACATTGTTTCACTTTGGAGAGGGAGAGAGATTTGAACAGGGAAAGGTGATACTAATTATCATTATCATTACCACAGAGATTGTTTCTCAGCAAGCAACCCTTCCCCCTCCTAATAATAGAGCCTCGCAGGCCTGGTTTTGCTCTAATCAGGGGCCATTATGTGAATGCAGGCAGCGGAATTTGACAGCTGAAGGGAGCCTGCTTTCAGTTTTGCTTGTAACTATGTTGCAAGCATTAGTTATGGAGAGAGTGAGCTGCTTTCAGTAACTGCTTTTGACTCTTGGCAGCCAAATAAAGGGATGATTTTGTGTTCTGGAGGTTCAATTGAGGTTTTTGCCTTTTATCTCTTCAGGGGGTGGGGGTGGAGAGAAAAAGATGTGGGCTCACAAAAAGCGGTTTGCATGGAGACAGGAAAGTACGTTTTAAATCTGCGTTGCCCCAAACCACATGGGGATGCTTTATTTCGAATTACAACCCGCATTTTTAAAATTCAACACAAAAGAGAAGCAAAAAGACCATGGAGACGCACCCACACACATACATACATACATACAAACAAACAAACAAACAAACAAACAAACAAACAAACAAACAAACAACAAAAGGGGCACCTCAGAGGTGCCTCAGAGAGACAGTGTGTGACCTTGTGTCCACAACTCTTCCCTAACCTACCTTTTCTAGCACAGAATGTTTATAAAAGGGGAGAGGCAGGCTGGTATGTGGACAATCCCATCCCAAAGCCTTCTCTACCTCAGATACGCTCTCTCTCTCTTTTTAATTTGCTCTATACTGTATGATCACAGCCTGAATATGCTCAAGACAGAAAAAGCTCAGTGAAATTGAAATGTCATATGACTGTTAGGGGTGTTGAATGAAGCACTAGACAGTTTTGTGTAGTAGTTAGGAGCTGGACTCTTATCTGGGAATATTAGGTTTGATTCTGCATTCCTGGGCTTGTCACAGCTGGGCTTGTCACAGCTCTCTTCTGAGCTCTCACAGCCCCATCTACCTCACAGGGAGAAGAGTCCCCTTGAATGGGTGAGAAAAGCTGAGTGGAAAAGCCAACTCTCTTCTTCTAGACATAAAGGATGCACACAGAGCAATACATTCTGTAAGAGGGCACAGCATACCATGCTGTGGTGTTCTAATTTATTTACATTTTGACCCTGTCCTTCATCTATCTCACATTACAAACCCAGCATATATGCATGAAGTTCCTAAGAGATATGCAGACATTGGCCAAAGTTGGTGAATTTACGTACCTTCAGAGCATCTCCTGGGACATTTAGTTGTGGCAGCTATTTTGCTTAACTATGGTGTTTGAAACAATTCACACTGTCATTTTTGTAGCATGTACAAATGTTAAGGTGTTTGTTGGAAAAGTACAACCAAAGAAATAACAATTCTGTAGACCCCCATGAGAAGAGGAAAATATTCTGAATTGAATGAGGAACAAAAGAAATAAGCTTCCCTTTCCTTCAGAAGCTTCCATACTTTCCTTTGTAGACTCTCTGACTGTTCTCAAGGGAGAAAGTAGATACATAGCAACTTGCTACATATTTAAACACATGCCTAGTTTAGCTCATAAAACCTGTGCAGCATTAGTAAAGAACCTTTTGCAAGTAATCACCATGTCTTTCTCCTCTGTTCAGTGCTGCTGTATCAACCCATTCTCTCCAAAAATTCTGGGAACACAGGCAACTTGGAAATGGCTTAGACATGGGATTGCTCACATACCAGTCTGCCTCTCCCACCCCTCATAAAAATTCTGTGGAAGAATGGGTGGATTAGAGTGGCATGTCTGCTCCTGGCCCTGAGGACCTTCCTGCACTGGGCCTTATTACAGATTATATCCCAGGATAGGGGCCTGCTGTCTCCATACTACTGCAGATTATGGCAAATTCTATGCAGGGTCTGCCATAGTCTGCACTAGCAAGCAGAGAGCAGGGCCCTATTCTGAAATATATCCTGGAATACAACCCAGTGCAGAAAGGGCCTGAGGTGTCTCCAAGATGTCCTTATTGTGATGTCTGAGCACAGTCTAAGAATATGGGAAGAAAGGGAGGGATGGCAACCAACAGGTTGCTACTATCAGCCTGAAGGTTTTCAGACATTTTTGAGCTACCAGTTGCCAGTTTGGTCTAGTGGTTAGGGAGCCACACTTTCATCTGGGAATACTGGATTTGGTTCTGCACTCCTCCATGAAGCCAGATGGGTGACCTTGGGTTAGTCACAGCTCTCTTCTGAACTCTCACAGCCCTACCTACTTCACAGGGTGTTCTGCCACTTTGAGTCCCCTTAAATGGGTGAGAAAAGTAGAGTAGAAAAGCCAACTCTTCTTCTTCTTCCCTAGGAAAACCTCCCGAGGAAGCAAAGATGGAGGATAGTCCTGAGATCTGCACTTTGGGATGCTGGATCTATCCCTAACCTCACAAGCACCTTCCTACAAACTGGTGAGGTGAAAATCACTGCCATAACAGCAGTGGATCACAGAACTATGGAAATGGCACCAGTGTGCCTGCATGGTACCATTAATGTGGTTCAGGATAGTGTAGCTGAAACTTAAAGGCTTGAAGGAAGAAAAGCATCAAGACAAGTAGCTAAGAGATCACAGCTGCTCAGTTAAGAACTTGCAAGATTAATGTGGGCCCTCTGGGAGTAGCAGTGTGCTCACTGCCACCTTACTAGGCACAGCTGTTTGCTGTAGCTACAAGCCGGAGGGCCTTACAGACACTGAAAAAGATCTTGCCCTTACACCAGCTAAGAAGTTATACATTTCAGGCTTTGGGAAACTCAACAGGGGGAGGCTTGGGCTTTCTTTTCAGCTGCTGCACTGCTCTCATCTTACACATTTCATTAATACCGGTGGACAATAATGTCTGTGTCAGCCTCTTGTTTCAGTTGGCTCCCGATAACAAGAGGCAAATAAGATTCTGTGATTGCCTCTTGATGTGGTCTGTTGGGTGCAGGCAGCTGACCCCAGTGTAGATTTGCTCACCGGCATGTCTGGTGAGGTACATATGAAGTCACATTGCTCAGAACCTCTGGCAGCCAGCAAAGTGCCTCCTCCCTCCTTCCTTCCCTCCCTCCCTCCCTCCTTGATTTATACATATTTGGTTGGCTCCCAGAAGACTCCAGTATGACTTTGTATGTATGGTAAGCCAGGCCATCAAGGGAAACCAGTGTTGCTGCTGGATTTCCTATCAGAACTTTGCAAAACTTTGTTATGTGGTGTAAGTGGCATTGCATTTGGAATGCCACATGTATGACTGGCAATCCCAACACAATACCAAGAGGATTGCAGGGTTTACTTGGTAGCAACTTATAGTATAAAGCAAGTCACATCTTTGCTAGGCCCTCTTTCTCCCTTCCCCACTCATTCCTTCCTTTCTTGGTAGATGTCAGACATCAGAGAGGAATTGAATTCACGTGGAAGGTTACCTTGGGTGTTTCCGCACAGGTCCTCAAGACCCCATTAAACACCCAATAAAGGCCCATATGGCACACATCTGCAAGGTATCTTCCGCACAGCAGGACAGAATAGGGTCCCTTAAAGGACACTGTTTCCGCATGGCCTTGTGTGAGATCCAACTCTAATGGGGTCTAGAGGCTGCCCAATCCAGTTTTCGAGAAGACCTGAAAAGTTAGGTTTTCAAACTGTTCCTGCAAATTCTGAATCAAAGGAGGATGCTTCTGCACAGGGACATGATAGGGAACGGATGTAGGTGGGACCAGAAGTAGCCATGTTGAGTGAGGCAGCAGCACCACATTCCGGCTAGATAGTCCATCCTGCAGTTGCTTCACATTGGACATGCACCAAGTTATGTCTGATCCTTCTAGATGTCAGTGCTGCAGTGTCCACACAGCAGCCACGTGATGCATTCCTTAGTAACCATTTTCCCAGTGCATGTGCAGATGCGTTAGGCCTCATTTGGATCCATCCCTATTTCAAATGAATTTTCCCAGGGACAGATTTCAGATCTGGATTTCAAGTGATAAGTGGAGAAACACCCCTTGATTTGTCTTTTTTTTTCTTGACCTAATATTCTATAGGTCTATGGTATGTATCATCTTCATTTCTTGCCCTTGGTCAGTGGTACAGAATATCTTGTGAGGTAGTCAATGAGTTTCAGAAAACACACACAAAAAAAACCCAGAAGAATCAGCCATGTCTATTTATTCATCCCTTACCCCATCATAGCCAGGCCATTAAAAGTCTAATAGAAGATGCTATATGAGCATGAGCTTCACTCATCTCTCATTGATTGATTGCACAATACTCAGTGGAATTGATTCTCTTAAAAATTAAAAATGTCTGTGCTGGCATTGAGTAATCTCTGCCATGTCCAGTTTGCATAGGAAGTATGCCACTTTTGGACATGCAATTAACTTAAAAGGGTCAACTGGCATAAGACTGCTAATAGAGTCCCAGGGGAACAACAATCTTTTTTGGGATTGGACAAATACATGGTATACATGATGGTGAATTCCAGATGAACATGGGGAAATTATACAGCTGTTAATGGTCTTAAATGAAAAATCAGATTTTCCGAACTTGGGGGCAATGTGGAGAGAGCAGAAAACGAAAAGCAGGAGGTGAGCAATAGTGAAGATATTTACCTTGTGGATTCAGAGAATTAAGATGACAGCAGAAACCTGTCTAGTTACCAATCTATGGCACACTCTTCAGCCCCATTGCATAGTTTTTGTGCAAAGAAAGGCCCTGAGATATGGTTGAAAAGGCTTCAGGACTCTGGAGTCAGCTTTATTCCACAGCCAGCCAGGCCATAGTCCCTCATTGTTTGCATGCTGGAAAAAGTATGTTTCTTTTTCTTTCTGCAAACTTTATTAACAAAATTCTCAATATAACAAACTACAAAACAGCATACTATATAAACATTACAAAATCAACAACACAAGTTCTAACAGAGGGTGCAGAGAGAAGGTGGAGTACATATGTAGTAAATATATAGCAACTTTTTGATATCATAAGTTTCAAATAGCAAAAATGTTAAGGTTTTTCTAATATACATGTTAATGTAAAAGAAAGTAAACAGATTGGGAGGGAATGGCATAATCTTTGTTTATTGATTCTGTAGGGGTGGGGGGAAATCAGTTTCTATGGGTCAATAATGACTTTTTTAAAAAAGACTATAATGACCCATGTATGGTATAGACACACAACAAATATTTCTACGTCTCCAGTGTGGCAAAGCTGACTGCACCCAGAATCAACAGATCAGATATTTTAAAGTCAGTTATTGAAAATCCTACTAGCAAAAGCTACCATGGGATACTGATCCATTGCCATTATCCTTTGCTAGCCTGATAACACAAATGCCAGTGCTGTCTTTGCACCCAAAGGATTTTAAAAAGCGATCTGCCAAAAAACATAGCAATTTTCAAGCTGGGAAAGCTTGAGAATTGTGGCACTAGAGCGTACCTCCAATACATTGGACCTGCTTTGTAAATGCCAATGTTACCTTTGCAAACCATCTATAGACCCTATGTATACATAGGAAATCTTTAGGCTAAATTTAGTTCCCCCTTGTTAAAGACTTGAGTGGAAAACCAGATAAGTTCACAGATATAGTTTGTTATATTCAGTTGAATAGGGAGTTTTATAGAGCAATGGATGGGAACTATTCTGTAAAGTCAGACAGGGAGTCTTTTTTAAACACTCAGTGGCAGTATTCAGACGTATTAAAATGGGTACTTCAGAAGCACCTCAGAAATACAGTGTGCGGCTGTCATGTTCCCAAAATTTCTCTAATCCATTTTTTCTGGTGGGGGGGGGAGGAGCAGACTGGTGTGTGAACAATCCCACCCTGAAGCCTTCTCTGAGGCACATCAGAGGTTCTTATTTTTGCTGTGTCTGTGCAGAACGCCTAGCATTGAACCGGTCATTCTATGCAGGCACAGCTAACTGGCCAATCAGAGCCGGCAGTGCATGCAGACACACAGCACCATCGGCCGGGCCCACCACTTTGAACCCAGTGGTGATGAGGTAAGTTGTGTGCACACCCCTGCTAGGCTCCAGCCTGGGGTAGGTGTGCCTGGGGTGGGTTTCTGTGGGCTCTAGCAGACCTGATTGGGTCAGCTTGAGCCTGCAAGAACCCAGGGAAGGAATGGGACCAGCCTGCCTGCCCCTGGGACGAATTAGACTCAATGGTGACAGGCCTGGGAGGAGCATCCCGCCCCCATGCCAGTGTTTTCGGGCTAGGCTACATGGGGATGGGTTTCCCTTTCACATCTAGGCAGCAAGGAACGTGTCCCCACGTGTCTTAGCCTTTGTTCATTACAGCTGTTCATCTGTAATACAAAAAGGCCTCATGTTTTCACGTTCAGTAGCAAAATGCCAAACATGATGCCAACCTAGGGTACCTGAGGACAAGTGGATGACATTGCACTCTCTGCCCTAGTGCCTTGCCCACAGCTTAGCCAGGTACTTGCAATGCTGGATATGTGGACCAGGAAGTACCTGGTAGCATGGGGGAGGATGCTTCTGCAGAGGTGCCCCCCCCCAGGTACCTAGTACTGCAGTCACGGAGCCAAAACCATAAACTTTATGATTGCAGCTAAGCAAATTTCTAGCATTCCAAAGAAACCACAGATTCCATACAGGGATCTGTAACTCCACAACTAAGTGACAAATAAGGGACACATCATTATCTTTTTCCTTCAGACTAAGATCTCTATTTTTTATTTAACATGGAATTTAAATTACATGTATAAGTCTGTTTTTACCTTACGTGGCTACCAACAGTAAAGTCACCTTCACATTGTGCTTCATTTGATTAACCTATCATGCTTTGAAGTACAAGGATTTGGGACAGAGGGAAACTTCAGCTATTGGGAAGTTACCAAATGCACAAAGCCCCCAGGGTTTCTAGCTGAAATAAAAAATTTAGTGTTGTTGTCAGCTCTCGGGGCTTTTGACTTAGTCTAATACCTTAATCTTCTTTTCTGAAGCCCAACTTCTAATTTTTAATTATGCCTCCATTTCTGCTCTGCTATCCTCTTGCCCTGTATTTTCAGTAGTCTCTATACTATGTAATTGTAGCTCTCTTGACCTTGTGCTGTAATGCCAGGATTAGGAACTTCAGCCAGAGAATACAGATGGAATGATGGGCTGTTTGTGCCCTAGGAGAAACAATTATAGACAACCTGGCAGATAATCCACCGTTTTCAGGTTAAGGAGTTCCACTTTGATTTTCTCCTTTCAAACAAAGGTTGCTGCCTTTCACACAAGACACCTGAGAACTATCATCCTAAGTGCTATAAGCCTACTCAGAAATGAAACACTTTCAACAGAGCAGCAAGTCTGGACTGGAAGAAACATGATAAATATTTGTGAAAAGCATGTTCACGGAAAACACATATTGGACTGATTTTATACAGTGGACCAGGGTTCCTTCCTATTTTAATTTCTTTCCTGATATCAGTAGGAGCAAGAAAGCACAGTCTTGCAGTTTAGCGTTTTATTTAACCCAGGGATCGTGGTTTGTTTCAGTCACACAAATCACGATTGGTAAGTCCAAGACATGCCTAAGCTTCACATCATAGCTTGTTTGGCATAAAGCAAATGATCACCATAGCTTAGATAAGCAATGGCTCACAAAGCATTTCCGTGAAGTTGGCTGGCAGGACAAGGGTCCAGATGGAAGGTTTACTGGTGTTCTCAGATCATACTTCCATCCGCAGTGGCTAAAGTATACTTCAGGTACTCAAAAACTGACTGACTGATTGATTGATTGATTGACTGACTGACTGATTGACTGAATATGAGGCTTCCAGTCAACTGCCTCTGTTTCCTTCTTGATTCCAATGCATTGACCCTAACCCTAACTTGCACCCTAACTTACTCAGGTATTAAGCAATGAAAATAACCCTCTCTGGTTTGCATTTACTTTTATGATCTCACTTCCCCTTAACACAATATCTACAGGGAGACTTCTGAATGTGTGTAGTTACCAACCAAGATGCAGAGTCTTAAAATAACTTTCCATGGCAATTGACATGCCTGTAGTCCCAAATATGTGGAATACAGAGCTGATTCACTCTGCTATTTTGCTATTAAAAGAAATGGTGTAGGAGTTGCTATGGTCCCAAAGAGTTTGTCTTGGAGATGGGAAGTACAGCAGCTGGCATCTTGATTTTACTTCCTACCCATCCCTAAACATTAATTATATTTATTTAGTATAATGCAATATAATACATTCAGATAGTATGAATATTAGCCCTTTGTTAATTATCCATAATGTATCTAATGCTTTAAAAGACTGATAAACCTGACGGTACACTGCCAAATCTGGCCAATCCATTATCAGGTATCTTGGTAATGACCGGCAGAGGACATCAAGATAGTCTCCTTCAATCCAGTACCCTCAAGAGAGCAGAAATGATCTCTTGTTCATTGCACTGAGCAATGTGGGAGATCTCCAGTGCATACATTGTGGTAAACTGACGAAATCCCCCAGTCAATGCAGTGTTACAAACTGGGGACATTCCCCCAGGGCATGCAGTATGTTAAATTGGGAATACCCTCCAGTGCAGTCTGCCAAAAAGGATGCTTTCACCTGCCCTGGTTAGAGGGCCTCCTCCAACTCTGTCCCCCCCAAGCACCACCACTGCTTGATAAGATGAATTTGGTGAATTCAGGACCTTCACTCCTTCTGGAGCACAGTAGTGGGAAGACCTTCATTTGTATACCTTTTTTTTGATGTTTCTGCTGCTCTGACAGCACAGAGGGTTTGATAGGGGCAGGTAAAAGGGGTTTCCTTGACATTGCCCTGTCCTGGGTGACACAGGAGTTACAGCAGACCATCCACATCTTATATTTTTCAGTGTTATTGCTAATCTAAGCAAAATATAATTACTGTACCATCAGATGTTCCTGTAACCAAAATCCATAGCAGATCCGACATTAATGCATCCAATTTTTCTCCTTGCACGCCTTTACTTTCTGTTTCATATGAGTATATGGAATGCATGTTGTGTCAAAGAATTATCAGATGAAGTCTGACAATAATAAAGCTTCTGTACCACTGAATAGGCTGTTAAAGAAACCATGAAACCTTACTGTAGAGAACTTGCACAAACAAAAATGCTTCAGTTACAGGAGTGGGGGCACAAACGCTTCCACTGACATTTTTCTTCCTGTGAGAAACTAGACAAAATTGCAATACAGTTTGACAGCACCCCTCTTAACACTGAAGGTTACCATGGAAACTGAAATCTCACATCAACATGAAAGTCTTTCAGAGATTCAGGTTCTACCATTAGCATGATCTAAGCATTCTGCACTAGCATCTCCTTCATGATGTCATTAATACTCATTAAAAATCCCTGAATGAAATATCTGAACTCTTTATGAAACACATACTAGTCACACAAATATAAGCATCTAACTAGCGTGGATGCTTACAATCAATTTTTAAAAATATTTTTGTCTTGCAGCTTTTATACATTTCCTCCCCTCTCTGGTTGAACTAGAGATAGAAAAGTGTGTGTTTAACACACACACAGAGTGATTTTTAAAAACAGGTTTTGTTTTGCTTCTAGTCACACCATGGAGTCAGATGTTTGCTTGTTCGTTTCACAATTGCATTCATAGCTGCTTTTGTTTTGAGAAGTTCAAGGTGGGAAATAGTATTTTCTTCTCCACGGGGACAATTTTGTGAGTGAGGCTAAGCAGACAGGTAATGAGTAGTCCAAGACCGACCAATGAGGTTCCATATCTAAACAGAATTTGAACTGGTCACTATGCTATGCTGACTCACATATATTGACATCTCAAATGCACATATTTACATCAGTTGTGCACATGGGTGGAAGCATATACTTATAACTGTAGTACTTTCACACAAAACATGCATATATGGTAAAGTGTCAATCTGATTTCAGAGTGAACTAGTGAAAGTGTGAACATTTGTTTGCACATGTATCCATTGAAAAGGTATGGTCTTCACAATGGTAGCTCCTTGTCTTTGGAATGCCCTCACCTCTGCTGTTCATTGGGCAACTGGTACCCACCCTCACTCTTACAGGAGCCTTTTAAAGGCCTTTTTTAATGCAGGCATAAAAAGTTTGTTTCCCTTCTGGTGCACTCAGTTTTGAATCTTTTTTACTCTGTTTTTAATGCTTTGGTAAAGCACTTTCATTTTTTTTAATGGAAAGTGATATAAAAATGCCTTAAACTAAATAAACAAAATAAAGTGGACATTGGGACATATAAAAATGTCCCAGAGCAGCTTGTATCAATTGGTATTTTAAAAGAATTAAATAATTAAATATATTTTTTCTCTGCTAAACTCTGTGTGACTTCTTCGTTTAGTTGGTAGCATTGGCCTGGCCACTAAATAGTTCCCTGCTGCGAGGTTTGGCACTTTTCCTTTAAAACCCCTTAACAAGGTGTGAAGTGGTTCTCAGCTCCTCCAATAGTGGTGCCAAACTTCCTTCCCACTCTCACTTCCCTTAAAGCTGCTACAGCCT
>MTQE01001134.1:38667012-38711268 GCA_014337955.1 Aspidoscelis marmoratus | reverse complement strand
CCAAATGGAACATCAGGTAAGTTTCACATTAAATAAGATCAAACGTTTCAACCTGCCTCCTTCTATCCCTTCTTCTTAAGAGATCTGCCTGCTTAATTCCCTAGCACAGTAATCCCTGGATCTATGCTGGTTCTACTCCCTCAGGATATCGTACACTTTCACACAAACCTCCCACCCGACAAGTTCATAGAACAGAACAACATAGAACATCTGGCAGCCACTGGGCTAGCCTTTTATATCCTTCCCTGTGAGCCTGCCACCTCTGATTGGCTAGCAGCTGCTAGTGACTCGCCCCTCCTACCTCCTGGTGAGCTGAGCAAGCCCCGCCCCTGCTTACCTGCAACTGTTGCCAAAGCACTTCCAATCCATTTAATGGTATGGACTGTTACCAGTTACCAAACCATTTTAAACTTGTTTTTAACACAATTTTACTTTAATATACATAGAAATAAAGGTAGGCACCACAGAAAGTGATATAAAAATACCTTAAACAAAATAAACAAAATGAAGTGGACATTGGGACATAAAAAATATCTAAGCAAACAATGGTCTTGACGAATTTTGAATTCTGCTCAGAACTGATCCCTAAAACTGATCCCAAATTCAGCAGGCATTCAATTTCTCAACCCTCACCAAGATTAGCATTGCTGATGGAAACATTTTAGCTAGAAAGAGGAAACACATGGCCCAAGGACTTAATAAAGCTTCTTGTGTTTTTTGTCTGGCTGAGGACATGGTCCTTAGGTGTCATTTCTCCTAAGGCCACATGCCTCAGTGATTGTTTTTTAAAGGCAGTTGCTCTTCAATGTATGCAAGTCCTGCCTTGTGTACACAATGAATTCTGCTGCCTCATTTTACTACCTTTTAATATATTATCAAGGCATGATCCCCTCACTATCCGCCCTCCCCCAAGCACTCTCTCATCCATCCCAAATCAAATCACCAGTGTTGGGGTGTGGGTACAAAATTAGCCCTTGGAAAATATGTCCTTGGCTACATGAAAGCAGACATCCCTGTGTCTCCAAGGGACATTCCTGCAGCTGTGAAAACACAAGCTTGAATTTTCTTAGCCTCAGACAGCCTCACTCTCAGACTCCATTCCATCGGCAATTTTTCCAAGATGAATAGAGATTCAGCAACATGAATGCAGTAAATGATACATAGAATTTTGCTTTGTAGAAGCAGGCTAACACTCTGGAAAGAAACACTCAAGCGCATCAAAGGCTTCTTCCACTTTGTCAGTTTCTGCAAAATTTAAAACAGTGTTTGCAACTTCCATTAGGAGTCCAAGTGTTTCCGAGCTCTCTGAAAAAATGTTTCTACTAATAGCCTGTATTTCAGGCTGAGTTGCCATTTGCAAACAGGTACAATCTACCTCATTTCTTATCCAAATGGAGATCTAAACATATCCTTTTCTGAATAGGTCAATGCCTCCTGTTGAGAGGGCTGATTCTACCACCACTGTGGATAGCTCTAGTTTTATTTGTGTCCTTGGATTCCTTATTCTAGGCAAGATCTGACATGGAAGAAGATAGTATTTTCAGCTTGTTTTGCTCTAAACCTCATAATGTTCTAAAAGTGATGTTCATAGATGGATTATAGTTCCCACAACCTTTTGTCATCAGTGGGGTGCGGTACTATTTGCCACCTCATAGCTCATCTCTTTTCCACCCACAGGAGACAACACTGTCATTGGTCATACTGTTGGGACTATATGAGAGTTGGAGTTGTAATGGTCATTGTTCTGATACGCCATAATTTATTCCATTATTCTGCCCATTCATCATTTCCTTGTGATGCCCAGAAGGGATCACACAAACTCTTGTGAGATTTCAACAGATGGTGTAAACAGGCCAGGACTGGCCAGGAGGCTGAGAGAATTTTAAAATAGTTTATTGGGTACAAGCAGGGTAGGGCCTGCAAATAAAATCTCCAGAGAATAAGAAGTCTTCCTCTCTTTTTCTATTTAATTGCTTTGCTGGTACAGCCTTCAAGGCCCAGAAATGACAGATCTTATCTTTTGAAGTTTCCAACCAGAGCCTTTTCAGTTGTGCACTCAGCTACTTCAGGGTGCCCAACCAAACAGTGTAGGCCAGTCTACTGGACTACTATGCTGTTTGCTCTGTATTCCACTTCCTTGCTTGGTCTAGTGTGGATAATGAAGCATTCCAAGGGAGATGGGGTCTCTGCTATCACACACCACTGAGCAGAAGGCAGAGATCTCGGGCCTTTTCATACTTCAGCCCCTAACGGATAATTAGGCCACATCTGGGCAAGAGCATCTAAACTTAAAAGAGGCTGTTACAGCCTCCAAGCTCACCCTCCCTTCCCAGAAGTTGCTTAATTATCAACTAGTTGTGGACTACGAAACCGTGCTCCACAAGCTACCTAACCTTATCATTCACCTGTCACATCCAGCCAGTGAACACTTGCACCTCTGGCTAGGTGGAGAGGTCAACAGAGCTCCCACGCAGGCACGCTGGCAACTCTGCTGACCTCCTGATGCGACTGCGACTGCACAGGGCATCAGCGTCGTCATGGCAACGGTGCTGATGCATGTGCCGTCACAGTGGGTGCCAGACTCAAGTGTGTGAGAGGGGCAAGATATGGAGGATATTTTACCCACTGTACACATTGGGAAACTGAAGGAACTTTGTGTAATATTTCATTAATGTTTCTGGAGAGATAGCATTCTGCAATATGCTCCTTTCTTTTCCTTCAGGTAGGGCCTGCTGTAATTTGTACTAGCATGCAGACAGTAGGTCCTATTTCAAGATATAATCTGGAATAAGGTGACTGCAGAAAGGTCCTAAATCATTTTACTGTCCCTAAGCTGTATAACTGAAATGGACACATGTAACTGGACCTTAGCCAGGTTTATTTTACATATGAAGTCAGTATAGTGACAAAATACGAACACATAGTTTGTCCACCTTTTCCCATAAAAGGATCAACAATGGCTCAATACCTAACTGAGTGCATTGCAAGGACACTGCATAAATCAACATACAAGAATTTAATCCCCTTCTGCCTTCATGCCCTTGATCAAAATCTTGCCAGCAGGAGGCCAAGGAAGGTACAGCTGAACTGCAGATTCTGGTAAGTAAATAGAGACAGGCACTTGCAGCAGAGGACCTCTAGGTCTCCTCTCTGTTTGGCTCTGTTTGCAGTGACTCACCATAGTTAACTTGAACACACTTTTACTTTGTGTTTTGAGAATCAGTGGACCATAGGATACGGAATATCAGCCTAGAACCTAAAAGATCCTGGGCTCAATTCCTCACTTAATCACAAAAGCTCCCTGGGTGACCTTTGGACAATCACTACTTCTTAAAGAAACCTGCCCAAAGTTTAGTTGTTGTTGTTGTTGTGAAGATAAAATAGAAAGGATAACGGTCACAGAATTTCTTAATGAAAAAAGAAGGCACACTAGCTCAAGTTGATCTGGTCCTACGCCCTTCACCTTCATTTCCTTTATCAGTTATCAAATATTAACTCTTAGCTCTGTTACCGAATTTAAAGTTTTAAAAAACAATAGTCTCAATCCCAAACTGCAGTTATTCCTCCCTGCAGATTATTTAAAATTAAGTCTTTCACTAAGAAAGGTTATAGAGGTGCTAAATAAATTAAACGTCCCTGTACAGTTTTATTTAACCAAGAAGAAATAAAGGAAGATGCCTACATGCAATAGATTTTCCCTACCAAACCGAGGGGAAAGGTAAGTAAATCTCCCTCCAACAAAACAAATGGAAGAAAGCAACAATAGAGTAGGGAAGTGAACATTCAATCACAAATATTCATAACATTCAAAATTCATACAAATTCATCCAAATTTAGACATCTGAATTTGAATCGAATATTGGCTCATTCAAAGATTGACGTTCAAATTCGAATTGAATGCTTCAGAACATTTGTATGAAGCTTTGTTACATTTGTGAACCTGGGAGGTGGGAAAACAATGGATCCATCTGCAACGGACCCAGTGTGGATTTGAAATGGATTGAGAGCAGATTCAGAGTGGATTCAGGGTGGATTTGACACATTCAGAGTGAATATGTAGGGGATACGTATCAGATAGGTAAGATTTGTATCAAACTTTTGTACTGAATACAAATCCTACTGCATTCAAAGGGGAATCTACCCAAACAAAAACTAATTTTCTTCCATTCAATTTGATATTAATCAACACCCCCCAAAAACATTTGTGCACATCCCTAACACTGACCTGTCTCCAAACACTAACAGTCTTCCAACATACATAGAACCAAACTCACTTTGTAACCGGAAGAGTGCAGTCAGTCACATGGCAGAGTGGGAAATGCCTTCCATACAGGCTTCCGTCTAAACCCAAAGGTCTAGACATATGAAGCCTGTCAGCCCAAACTCAGAAGGTTCTATTCCTAAGCTAAGCAGGCCCATTAGAATTTAGTTTGATGAAAAGTTACAAACTCTGAATCAGGAAAAAATTAGCAGATGAACTAACAGAATTTAAAAACAAGCAAGCGACAACAAAACCCCACAACTGGGATTAACCAACTCCCTTTCTACATATTCAGCTTCAGCTTCATCCACACCCCCGTCTGTAATCTCTACTGCAATTGAGCAGGTAGAACTAAGAGTAAGAACAGTACCTAAGGCTTTGAGACAAGAAAAAATGAGGGCTGAAGGTTAGAAAGGAAGGGAGGAAGAGATCTCAGTTTCTACGGAGTTCTTATAGTAACAATATTTACAGAAAACAATATATTCCTGCTTCCACTCCAGGACAATTTGTTTATGTGAGCACCCACAAAACAAAGCCTACCAACTGACTTTCTGGGACATCTCTTGTCAAACACTGAGAAAAGCAAAACGTTTTGTCTTCAGATTCCACATTTCCAACGTTTTAAAAAAAGGAGACTTGTGTCCACTTATTCTTTTGATGCCTTCTCAGGTCATATGGGGGCATCCATCACATCTCCATTACCAGTGGCATCAGATGCCCACCAGAGAGCCTGGCATGTGCTTGATTTGGCTGCAGGCAAGGGTGCAGGGAATTTCTCAGAGGACAAACACATCAGTTCCAGCCAACTTTGCTGCTGATGTGCAATGTCAAGCTAAGCCAGGGAAATGCCTGGTACCACTGTAGGAAAGGTGCTGTGGTAGAACTCCCTGCCCCCAAGCACCTGACACCACACTCACCGAGACTTTTGCACTGGATTCAAGGTGTGTACTGAAGGCAGAGTGCCTTCAACCACATATTACTAGGAAACACAACCTGAGAATCTCATTCATCCTACAGTACTCGGAATGTGGGAACAAGATGGTGGACTAGATTTGGTTGGATATATCAGAGATCTTCTCTTTTGCTTAAGGTATCTCCCTGTTGAATCAGATTCCTCTCTTCATGATTGTCCCATTAATTACTAATCTTTCCATAGTCATCTGAACCACATTATTCCCATTTATTCATAAGTTGTCAAAAGCTGGGCTGAACTCAATACTTGTACAGCATTTCTTCTAATAACAAGAGTAATGAGTAGTGGGAAAAGGCACCAATCTTCATAATTGTGATCTATGAAGCATTAAATACTGCAAATGTGCCAGTTATTTCAGGATGGAAGAATTAAGGCAGACTTGCAAAGTTTGCATTGAGGCATACATGCTTCTTCTTGAAACCTAATAAGAGATTTACATACTTATAGCAACCCTAAGAGTTGATAAGGCAAATGACAAAAAGCAAGAAAAAAAGTAGAATAACAGAAAAGCAGATTATGGTGTTGATTTATTCATGTGAAGTTTAGTTATACTGCATGGAATCAAGATTAAGATAGATTTCCTTAATGTAGTAAGAGTTATTTCAATACACATCTGCTGAATTTCAAGTGACTTTTTTCAGAGCAATATAGTTGAAAGCACTCCTAGTACACTATGATATCCATCTGTTTCCGGGCCTCCACAGAATGAGAATTTCTTCCGAGAAGGCTTGCATTTGATCAATTATAGCTTGCAGAGCAGTAGTTCAGAAAGGTTTCAAGTTGGAGCCTTTGCACTCCCACTCTATATGTGAGGCTCGGGACTCTGAAGAGCTAGGTACTAATGTTTCTTGCATCAAAAACCATGGGGGATCCATTTAAATGGTGTGTTGTGGTACAACACCAAAAAGGGTCCTCCTGGATGCTACTTTCTGCATGTCTATGTGTTCTGGATTCGGTGCAGCTGGTCCACTGGTGGACATCATTATCAAGGTTTACTGGTGATCCAGATCAGCCCCTCCTCAATCTGGATTATGCTCTGTCTAATGCAGATGGACCATACCAATAGTGTGGTATGTCATCTGATGAAGTCCTAAAGATGACTATGAGGGCTTCTAATACTGATCTAAGTGCAGAAAGGTCCTGAGTTATATGGTTACTTGATCATGGAGAAACACTTATCTCAAGGCAGCAGAAATCCTGTAATGAATCTGATACTGTTGAGGAGGGCATTTCAGAAGCATGCTGTGGCATATTGCTGAAATAAACCACCCCCTTCCATAATCCCGAACATGGGAGGCAGCCTTCTGCATGGCTCCTGGATCAGGGCCCTGGTCCCTTTAATGGTACTGATTAAATGGTAGTACCACACATTTGGATTAAGGGCCTCTTTAATCCTGATCAGGCTTTGTCTAATGAAGACAGAACTGAACTAGTGTGGGGCAGGGCCTTCTTCATCCACATTAACATGGATTGGAAGGCTTCGATTAAGGGTCTGGGCAGAAAGGGCCATATTCTAAGAAGTCTGAACACTAAAGTCCAAAAATTCATAGGTGTTTATAAGCCAGCTAAATACACTGTGTTGTCTTCACTTATCTTCACCTTTCCATATTACAGTCATATAATCAATAATGTTTTATGCCTTTTGTTCTTTTAATCTGCTCAAACCTTATTTCAAAGATTAGACTTCCTGTGCAATTAATGGACATCCTGCCGCCACCTCTATGCAGCCCAATACATTGCTAGTTGGATTTATCAATTATATTAGAATGCTGTCAGATGAAGTCCCATGCCCAAAAGTGGACATGAAGAATGCTGGGCTTCTTCAGAATTAATACTGTTTATCTTTCAAACGTAGAGCACCTGTAAGCTTACGTATCTCAGAATACTGCAGGTCCTTCATTTAATTTGGATTTACTTTTTAATCATTCTGGCTGAGTGCAAATTTACCCCCAACCAAGACATCTTGAGGGAAGAGTCATTGCAACAGGCAGGCTTTTGCTGTCTCAGGGGAAAGGAAAACTGAAACTGCTTTGGGTTTAAACCCTGAGCAGTATTATGACTGATTTATATTTTTATATTTTCCTCCACACCAGGGCCAGACATCCATTACAGGCAGCTCCTCTAATTACACTCAAATACCTATACAGCTGATGCAAGTTGAATCAAGGGAGTAGTGTGCTATGAAAATGGGAAATTGCACTCTCCCATCAGGTCTCCAACTCACAGGTCATCAGCAGTTCAGAGAAGAAGTCTTTTATAACCCACTCTTCTCATCTTTTTAAGGCAGTGATAGCCAACCTATGGCACACGTGTCACAGGTGACACACCAAGCCCTTTTGGGTGACACACCTGGTCACCCTGGCACCTGGGCGTGTAGTGCTTGCTTGTTCTTGAAGTGTACGAAATACCAACTTTCAACTGAAGATTTAGCAAACGAAACTCAGCAACAAAAGTCACTAATGTAAAGAATTATTCATTTTTGCTTTTAATAAAACACATATATCAAAAATATAACTTTTTTACTAGAGCTACAAATATCACAAAATTATGGATATTTCTAGATGTGACACAGCACCTGAGTTAAGCTAGGTTTTTTTTTTGCGAATTTTGACACACCGAGCTCAAAAGGTTCGCCATCATTGTCTTAAGGGAACTCAAAGCAGCTGACAAACCTTCTGCTTTACTGCCCATAACAACATCCTGTGAGGTAGATGGAGCTGTGAGGTCACATCCCCATGCACTATAAAGTCCAAATTGAATCCGAATTTGGCAAGGAGTGTCCCCATGCAAAGTCCCCAAACTGGGCTACATGCGGACCAAATTGCCCAAATCCTTGCTAAATTTAGTCCTCTTGAAATCTGTTCTTGCTACAGTGCAGGAGCGAAGTCTGCATTATTTTGGAGGCTGAGGCTGTGCATGGGGATGCTCACAGGGTATTTGCAGAGGAGATTGACGCTCGCAGCATTAGCAGGCAGGTTTCATGTCCTGTTATCGCCGTTCCTGTCCTGCGCATTGGAGATCACAACTGTTTGGGCATTTTTGGCAATAAATAATGACTGAACAGAAACAAGTCTCTTTCCGCGACCATTATTCCATCCCCTCACTTCCCCGATTGCCAAGTCAGGTGAATGTGCAAGACAAAGAGCAGCTTCTGAAATGTGCATACAATAAGGGAGTGCCCCAGTTTTACAGTGAAAGATGCAATCGCCGTCCCACAAGTCTCTTTCTGTGACCATTATTCCACTCTCCTCTCTGATCGCCAAGCCAGGCGTGATGATTTAATCTAAATTGCGCATGCGTGCTAAACTGCCATACCAGGTGGAGCAGAGGTGCGCACCTCTGGTAAACTGCCTACAAACCCCGTAGCAAGTTTCCAGAATGACCTGGCTTTTAAATATTATTTTTATTATTATCATATTATTATCCCTATCATCAAAGCAGGCAGCACAGGGGTTGGTGATGTCAGCCCAGCTTCCTATCGGGAGAGAGGGGGCAGAGAGAAAAAGATGCTGTTCCCCCATGCAGGGGTTTGAAACGGTTTGCATGGGCTCAATTCAAATTTGGCCCTGCATCCGGACTAAAAATAGTCCAATCTGCACTAAACAGAGTGCATGGAAGAGAGCTGTGGCCAGCCCAAGATTACCCAGATGGTTTTGTGTAGCAGCACGGAACTGAACCAGGAAATCTCCAGGTACAAGCCCAGCACTCTAATTACAAGACCAAATTGCTCATGTAATGTAAATTCCACAACCTATGACACCCCCACCCCCATCGTCTAGGAAGTACTCTCTGTTGATATTTGGGGTCAGTTTCTGCTAAACCAGTTCTTTCTCAAGCCAGTTTGCTATAAAATGGGGGGATTCAGAATGGTTTTAATTTGAACTGAATCCCTTGCATGTTCTAAGCTCTGTTTTGAACTCAGATTGAACTACTTGGGATTTGATAGAACCCATGAACAAAAAATAAGAATAAAAAGGTAAAACCCCACAAATCTCCACCCCCAGTATGAACTAGTTAGATGTATTTAAGGACTTTTAAAAAGATTTTTTAAAAACTCAATGAGTAGTTCATTGAATTGGTTTGAGAGTTCAAGAATTGTTCCCTTTATTAAATATGGAA
Organism: Aspidoscelis marmoratus; assembly: GCA_014337955.1. Taxonomy (NCBI): domain Eukaryota; kingdom Metazoa; phylum Chordata; class Lepidosauria; order Squamata; family Teiidae; genus Aspidoscelis; species Aspidoscelis marmoratus. The sequence continues at coordinate 38,701,915 of MTQE01001134.1, read as the reverse complement.
AAGGTAAACTAATCCTTTCTTTTTGTAAACAGAGTGAAGCACCCACAAAATTGCCAGCGAGATATCCTGTTCACTCTGCAATATTACTTTTCAGTCTGTTAAACTGAAATCTTCAAAGCCAGACAGGTTCTCTTTTAGTGAAAGGTCACAGTCCAGTGGAAGCGAATGGGAACATGTTTGCAAGATGAATGCTTGCTCAAATTTGAATAAGGCATGCCTACCAATTTGTTGTTCAGCGATCAAAGTATTTCTGCTTACGGTGTAAACCTTTTGAAATCCCATTACATTTCTTAAACTCCTTTGCTTTTCTATACCCCAGGAAAAGAATGTATATATCAAATTAATTTCAGTCCAAGGACTTGAAAAGGAAAAGATTATAACAACATAACTTAAGAAGAGCCCTGGATCAGGCCACAGCCCTTCTATCAATGGGGACAAGGCAATATTCAGCCCTGCTGGGTTCTTTACTAGCAGTTTCAAGGCAGTAATAAAGACTGCACCACGAAAACACTTCCGTACAGTTACACTGCACTTGTTGAGAAGTGTGTTTGACAAATGGAATGCCTTAGAAAGCATTTAAAATGTGATTGCTAAGAGTGTTTTCCTTTTTATGTTACCAGATTAGAAATAATTAACAGTGACAGGAATTATTTATTTATCGTTAAATGCAGACAAATAAAGAAAGGATGAAGGAGCATATTTTGTGGACAAAGACATCATGCAAGATGCCTAATTCCCAGTAGCACAAAAGTAAATTAAGGAAAATTAAAGAGCAAGGCACATGGGTAACTCTTCAAGTATATTAGCGCTCTCTCTGTCTCTCTGTCTCTCTCTCTCTCTCTCACACACACACACACACATACATGCATGCATCCAATTAAATATACATATGTAATTCACACACTATGGTACCAACCTGTGTACATTACACACATCTAGGTATCTATAGTTACATTAAAAATAATGGTCTAAACTATTAAGAGAAACCATGGAAACACTCGGTTACCACAGAAACACAGAAAAACCTAGAAAAGCATTTAAGGTTAAGGATTCACATTCTTCTAAGGGAAACCACTTAAAAACATAGGTTTTTTGAACCTACCACTGCAGAAAAAAAGAAATGTTTAAATATTATATTCCCATCCTTCTACAGTTACGTCTTTTAAGCTCCTCTCCGTTGCCTCTTCTTTGTATTTGTTTCATATCTACATGAGCGATATTTGGAATATAATTGTCTAATTAAAGAAATGTGTTGTCTGGGGAGGCTGCTGATACAGAATAAAAAGGGGGGATGTAGGCAAGAACACACACACACACTGAGTGGGCATTTTATAAACTCAAGCTTAATCTGGAGAAATTCATACATAGAAAGGGTGCAATACATGATGCTCAAGTCTAGCTCACTTATGTGTTCTTATCAGCAGCTTCACATTATCAGAGCTGAAGGTCTCTCTCTCTCTCTCTGTATCTGCTGCTGAGCATTGTGACTGATATACAGTCCATAACTATGCACGCAATTCTTTTCTTTTCTTTCTTTCTTTCTTTTTTTTGCTAGATTGGGATGAACTACTACTGCCTGCAGACTGTTTGATCTAGATGTTTCTTTGCATCCGCGTTACAATGACCGAATGAACTATTAAGACGTGGAAGTAAATTTGCTGCTGCATTGAGATGCAGTCCACACCAGCAATTCAGGTACACTAGATTACTTTTGAGCCTTTTTCTGCAAGCTCTACACACAGGGCTAAGCTGCTAAGTTTGAATGCAGCTTTCATTATCCATGCATAACAAAATTCTGGGCAGATTCCAGCATTCACCAGAAACAGTCAGTGGCTCTACACTTCCTCCTCCTTCCCCAATGAAAGCATTTTTAAAATATCTCTGGGCGTATGACTTTAAGTGATGATCTTTGCAGCAAAATGTGCATTCTCATGTACAATTTGGTCTGAACCAAAATCGGGTTCGGGAAGGGACGTCCCCATGCATTTTAGATTTGGTCCGATTTCCACAGACCAAATTTGGTACTGGAGGAGTGCGTTCCCACTTGACCTATTCTGGTCTGGGATGGACCAAATTCTGGTGCGGGTTGGAGGAACAGCACCAAGTGCGCATTTTGGTGTTAACATTTGACTTGCTGGTAAACTGGACCTGCAAGCAAATCAGCGGCTTGTGCAGGGAGGGGTTTGCCCTTAAAACAGTGTGGCGGTTGTGTGTGGGGGGGGTGGCGGTGGTGGTTCAGGATTGAAGTCGGCATCCAGAAGGAGTCAAGCCATTCCCCCCCCCCGCCCATCTGCTTGTGCACACATGTCTGTGTATGGAGGTGCTGCTTCCATTTGCTGCCCTGAGCCACAGCTTGCCGAGTTCAATCCTGGATGCCAAGTTCAACCCTGCAATACACCCCAGCAAACTGGTAAACTTGGCAAGCCACAGCTCAGGGCAGTGAGTGGCGGCAGCGGCATCTTCATTCACAGGTATGTGCACACAAGCAGATGGGGGGGGGGGGAAGGCTTGACTTGTTCTGCTTAAAAAGTTATCTGTTGCCTTTTCTTCAGCATGGCAGACATGGTGAGCTGTGAGACCCTACCCACATGTGGCTGACATTGGGCAGGAGGCTGCAGCTCCACCTTAAAAAGCCCAGGAGTGTTCCCACCTAGAGAAAAAAAAGCTGGCTCAGATAGGAAATGGTAAGAAAAGTCCTGTTTACACCAGAGTCCCCCCCCCCCAATTTCTGCAGGATAGTGCTCAGAAAATCCGGAAATAAGAAGTAGATTGGGAACAGGGCTTGCCAAATTCAGATTACTTGCCAATGTAATGGGAACCCTGGATGCCGAGTTCCCACCCAGTCTGGATTTTAGTCCCTTTGGGAATGCACCCAAAAGAACTGTTCTTGGCACGGTTTGGTGTCTCGGCAAGCATTGCTTTGCAAGCTGAGCCTGTGCATGGGGACAGACCTGGACTATTTGGGGAGGAGATTGGCGCTCTCATCATTGGGAGGTGGGGTTTCATGTCCTGTGCTTGCCGTTCCTGCCCTGTGCATTGGAGATCGCAACCGCTGAGATTTTGGGGGAGTAAATGGTGTTAAAGCTGAAACAATGAGGCAGTCGAATGGCCTTCGCTGCCCCATGAGACTCTTTTATACAGGTATTCCACCCCCCTTCCCTGATCATCAAGGCAAGCAGGATAATGACTTTATTTTTCTCCCTTTTCCATGGCAAATATTCCACCCTCATTTCCTGATCACCAAGGTGGGCATGATAATGGCTTGATTTTCCACTTGCTAGGTGTTCTCGCAGTTCCCAGGTGGAACAGAGGTGCGCAGAACTGCTCAACTGCCGCCAAATCTCATAGCGGGTTTTAAAAAATTATTATTATTGCCATTCAGTCCTGGCTTCTCTGTGCCACTAAGGGTGGGGGAATGTGGCATTTGCAGCAGGTGGCACAGGGTCAGGTGATGTCAATCCAGCTTCCAATGAGGAGAGAGGGGGCGGAGAGGAGATGGTGCTGCTCCCCCGTGCCAGGGTTTGGAGCAGTTTGCATGGGGACCGCTGTATCCGCGTGCAGCCCACATCCAGCCGATGTTACCGGGAATGACATGGGGACGGGCAACATTCGGTTTTGGTCCCACACCCAGTCAAATGCGAGCCCAATCAGAACCAAATGGCTTGCATGGGGACGTACCCCTGGAGTTCCTCTGCTTTTTCACTTGTGGTCAATATGGAGCCCTCTCAATGTTGTTGGATTAGGAAAGCCATTATTGAACATCTGTGTGATATAATTTACTGTATTTTGAATAGTTGTGCAAATGTACTTGATAAAGAAGCTGCTAAAACATTTTGAGAGCCACTGTTGGTGACTATAAAAATCAGTCCTTGAAAGAGTGGTTGGAAGCAGATAACCCTGTCTAAAATCTAGAACTGAGCAGATGGCAGTTGGTTTCCAGACTCCGGGGAGAGCATTGAGATCAGATGGTAGTTCCAGGAAAATAAAAAGAAGCAGAGTTTTCTTTCATGACTCAGAAGCAGAGATCTGTTGCACTGGGGAAATAAACAGTCGTATTTCAGTGACAATTACATGTTCCTATGATTAGGAAAGGTGAGTGAATGACTGTGTATCTTAAGAACCCATAAGCCATGTAGCCTTTGCCATAAACCCTTCCCCCACCCCTGGGTACTACAGAACTGATTTATGCTCAGTTTGGTCTTGTGGTTTGAGTGTTGGTCTCTTATCTGGTAGACTCCTGGTTCAATTCCGCACTCCTATGTGAAGCCAGCTGGGTTGGTTTGATTCCACACTCTTCCATGAAGCCAGCTGAGTGGCTTTGGGCTAGTCACAGCTCTCCTTCTGAGCTCTTACAGCTGCACCTACCTCTCAGGAAGCCTGTTGTGCAGAGAAGAACAGAAGGTTTGTCAGCCGCTTTGAGTTCCCTGAAATGGGTGAGAAAAGCCAGGTAGAAAAGCCAACTCTTTCTCTTCTATGGTCTGGAATGCTTTCCCTTGTCTCATGTATTTATTTATATTCTTAACGCATATTTAATATACAATCTTGCCACCCTCCTCCCCTCCCTGGAAGGGCAACATCCAGAAGAAAATAGACATCAAAGGCCTGAGTGAAGAGGTATGCTTTAACCAGGTGCTGTTCTTCCAAGGAACCTCCAGAGGGAGGCTGTTCCAGCACAGAAAAGACCCTCTGGTGTGTCCCTATGGCTTGTGCCTCTGAGAGTGGAGAAACTACAAGAAGGTTCTCTCCTTGAGATCTCAGTACTCAGGCATATCCATATGAGAGAGGTGGTCCTTCAGATAAACAGGGTTGAAACTGTTTGGGGTTTTGTATATTAGCATCAACATTTTGAATTGAGCTCGATAGTGAACAGGCAACCAATGCAGATCTTTCATGACCAACTTGAAGTCTATCTGACCAGAGACTCCTATCAGCTGTCAAGCTGCTGCATTGTGATTCTGGGCCATTTTCAAGGGTAACCCCACATAGGGCGCATCCCCATTATAAGCTTAATCCAGTTTCCCTAAACTGAAATAGTAGAACCGCATGCAAACATGAATTTGCCTGTTCCCATTACTTTCAGCCAGAATCGCGTTCGATCCGGATTCTGAGAATCGTACGTGGCGTACGTGACTCAAGGGGGGACACAAGTGGCTACTTTTTAAAAGCCGCTTTTCGAGGCTGCCCTGCCCTTTTTCTCCTGGCATGAATGCGCCACCCATAAGGGACCCCTTCAGGGAGCCTAGCTGGGTGGCTGGGTGGCTGCCGCTTGCCTGGAGGAAAAACGGCAGTGGGCAGCCAGTGATTCTTTCCCCTCCTCTCCCCATTTCCCAGGGCACACAGCAGCAGTGGCAACTCAAGCCCCCTTCACAGCCACAGCCTTTAAAACAGAACCTCCAGTTGCTTTACTTTCTTTTCCCTTTCTAAAGGTCAGAACTTTCAAAGAGCTAGAATTGTGCAAAATTGCAACATTGTTATAAGGTGTGAAGTGGGTAGATCGCTACAGTGTAGTGGCTGCTTTAAGAAGTGGATTTTTATAGTGGCTGTTTTGAGGGGTGGATTGTTTTCAGTGAAATCACTATCTTTGGAAGCAAGCTATTGGGGGAGGGAAACCCTAAACACGGATTCTCATCCCTTAACACCGTACGGTCCCCACAGTAAAAAATGTAAAACGTTTCAAGTGCGCTTTGGGGCGATTTAATATGCGGAAAGCGTGTTAAGCCAAACTGAAATGGGGTCTGCGAGGATTGAAAACGGTTTAAACCGAATAAGGTTGTAATGGGGATGCGGCCATAGAGTGCATTACAGTAGTCTAATCTGGAGGTTATCAGAACATGAATCACTGTGACAAATTATCTCAGTCCAAGAAAGGACAAGCAGATGAATTAGTCAGAGATAGAGCTAGGAACTCCTGGCTACTGCTGCCAGATGGGTCTCATAATGACAGCAACAAATCCAGGAAGACTCCAGTTCCTGTATTTGTTCTTTCTGGAGCAAAACAATCCCATCCAGAATCAGGTGCCACTTAACTTCCTATCCCTCCATCTTGTCTGGATTCAGTTTCAATTTATTGGTCTACATCCAACCCAGCAATCGAACACGTGAAATTGCCTCCCCTGACTAAGAAAGAACTGAGAAATAGAGTTGGGTATCATTAGCATTTCAACACTCCTGATGATCTCTCCCAGCAGCTTCATGTAGATGTTTAAGAGCACAGGAAACAAAGTTCCCAGGGCACTGAAAAATCCCTCTATTGCCACTTTCTGGAAGTTTCCCTGCTTCCTACGAAGGTGCACCCCCTGCTTCTGACTGAAACAGACATTGTGGTCTGCACACCTGGGTGAAGGGAGACAGGGGCAATGCTGCTTCACTTTTATCTGGCAGGCAGGGAAGCCTATCAGGGCTGGAGCAGAGGTGGGGTGAGAAGTGGTCAGCTGGGACCAATCTTCTTCATCATCCCTGAGTGAAGGGAGACAGGGATAATACTGCTGTTCTTCTCCATGGCAGGCAGAAAATCCTGTTGGGGCTCCATCAGAGGCAGGGTGGGAGGTGGCCAGGCTGAAATTGAACTACTTCAGCAAACATGGGAGCACAAGGGTAAACAGATGTCCGCTGAGACATTGCGAGCAGCTTGGCTTTCTCTTTCTGCCTCCCTCACACCCAACCCTTGCGAGACAACAGCTGTGCAGACAATAGTTTGTGAATCACAAACAGTGGAGTATGTTTGTTTTCTGTCCTGTTACAGGCAGGGGAGCCCCCCCTCCCCAGGACAGAAGAGGCAAAGCTCTATAATTGTGAATTGCCCCAACACTGTGTGTGAATAGAGAAAGACAAACTGAGTCAGAACTGTGTCTAAGCTTGCCAAAAATGGCCTGAATTGCCATTTTGACCTCAAAAGGACTTAGTTCTGCTAGTGTGAGCCCACTGATTATCACCTCTAGACCATTTTGGATGCAACCTATAATTGAAATCAAGGCATACATTTACAGATCACTGTAATTCAACTTTTGACAGACACAGAAGTTGCTAGAATGAGTACAAGAGAGTGGTGAGAGAGGAAGAAGAAATGGTAATCTCAAAGGATCTCTTTGCCACATTGTAAAGGGACAAAGGTGCTGTCTGCACTTCAAAATATAAGTGTCCATGGCTGCCTGAAAAGGCATTGCCACCATGTGGAGGCAGGTGACCTGTGGCAACTGTGTCACCCCCTTTATGGGCGTGATCATTGTGAGAAGCACCCTGTTTCTAGTGTGCAATTTATGCTGTGCATGGAAGTGCTGCAATTGGTGACTAGAAATGATACCTCTGGCACCCAAAATGGACATGCAGAGGCTTTTTTTTTTCAGCAGTGGATCAGGATGGACAGGATCCGACCTTGTTCTATAAGTGAAAATCTGGCTACAGGTGTCCCTTAGATAACAAGGTCATCACAAAATAACTTTTAAGTTCAGTCAACTTGAAAAGAGCTTAAAGAAACCATTAAACTAGTATTTTGGAATGAATGAGTATCATCTAAACCATTCACATTCTAGGTTAACCACAAGTGACCTTTCAAAATGCTTTAAGATTAGTTCTATGAATGCTCTGAGGAAACAATGTGTTGTTGGGAAGTATATGGAAGCCAGTTGTAATATTCCAGTCAGGTGTGCCTTTTTACACTTCAGTTTCTTCTTTGTCACGTTCTATTCCATGAATAAACTTTTAAAATAAAATCCAGAGTACAAATTCTCCATCTCCCTAACAAGCACCATATAACACAAAGAAACATGGCAAACTTTTTTTTTTAAAGACACCACAACTTATTTTCACAGATGTTGAAAAATCAACAGATTTTCTCTAGAGAGGAAGGTGTATACATCTATCCATGCAGTTAACCCAGGTAAAATGTATTAAGCTTTTTTTAACCTGACAGATTTCATTTATCATTTAATTTAGTGAGGAAAATAAACCCCAAAACTGCAAGGAAAGGGTTAACTTGTTCTGAAAGTAGTTCACAAGAAACTTGAAAAACTTTGTTGGTTGGTGGAGGCCTCAAAAAGGTGACTCTGTTGTGTAGAGCCAGCCAGCAAGTCTGAAAACTGATTTATTATTATTATTATTATTAATTATTATTATTATTATTATTATTATTATTATTATTATTATTATTATTATTATTATTATTATTATTATTATTATTATTATTATTATTATTATTATTATTATTATTATTATTATTATTATTATTATTATTATTAAAGTTTAAGCTAAGGCCCTGTTTGCACTTTGGCAGTGGAACAATCTAGGCTGCTCACTGGATCACTGTCCCCACCCAGAAGCCACAGCAACTCACCTATAGATGCACCAGCTCTACCAGTAGCAATTCAGCTATGGCCTGCTAAAAAACAGTCCACACACTAATCAGGAATGGCTGGATTGCTCCTGAATGGCAGATTCCACATTCTTATCTATGTGCTGTACAGTGAGTGGTTGTGGCTCTGTCACACACAGCTGTTGGATCACCATGACAACACCCAGCTGTACACTGTATGCCAGTTCAGACATTGCCTTGACAATCCAGGCAGCCCCAGCTGGCCATTTGCATTTACCAGTGCTGCTGGCCAGGTACAGGATTTAGTACATGTAAGTGTGAACGGCTGCCACAGCAATGGATCCTTACTGGTGGGGCCTAGTGTCTGCCTAGTGTCTGGATGAACCTCAATCTTCAAAATAAAGAATAGGTATCTTGCAAAGGGGTCTCAAATAAGCATTAACATATGGGGGTGGGCTATCAAAATTATACTTCACACATATTAAAAGTAGGTTCCCCCCCCCCCAAAAAAAAAGGATTTCTCTGCCTGGAGGACCAAAAGTGTCTGCTGAAAACCTGATTTTTGCAGGGGTGGTTCTTGGGGTGGTTCTGACAATGTCCTGAATTTACAAAGGTTTCAGCTTAAAAACCACAAAAACTGTCCTCAAACTGTGAATGAAAGATTCCATTATAATTAATGTTTGTATTTCTTTTTATCTTCAGGGATCGGGAAACTCATTAGCACAATGTGGAAATCATTGTTTTCATCCAATATTTGCTCTTTGCCCATGTCTATACCAGTATCAAGGTCCATGGTGTACTGTAATTATGCACAAGGGCATCATGGTTTGAGCAGACCAGGGACATTTCTGCACTTGGCTTCTCATCCACTGGATGGGGAAAACGCAGAGCCCACTTGAATGCTGGTGCACATTACACTACTGTAAGTCCCACATGCCCAGAGACTTACCTGTGTCCAGGCACATGTCCGATCACCAGCAGGGCACTGCCATTTTGATTTCAGAGCCCAGTGCAACTGTATGTGCACTGATGCCGTGGCGATGATGATACTCTGCACATACGCAGTTGTATTTGCAATCATCTGAAGCGCCAGCGCGCTTACTAGATGCATCTTACTAGATGTTATCCTATTGTATACTACAGGGTCAAGTATGAATTGGTCTCTTCTCACTTTATAGCAACAAAAGAACCGCACAAGCCTGGATGCCCAAATGCATGCTCATGCTGTGTGCAGACATTTGGTTGCCATGAAACCATGATATTGGTTGCCATGAAACCATGATATTACACCAATATCATAAATGGCCCTTCTGCCATTTTCTCTTCTGCTTACAAATCCTTGAATCAGCACAAGGGCTATATGAGGTACAAAGTCAATCTGAGCATAATCATTGAGAAGCCAGCTGCAGAGGTTTAAGAAAGGAGAAATTCAAGAGAAAAGAGTCACGGTTTGGGGGTTGAACATCTGGTCCCTTTGATAAGATTCCCTCCCCCCTAATTCCACTACACATTCCTGACACTGTAGTTTGGTTAAGTAATGTTAACCTTATCTTTTTTTTCTCACCGATTTCATAACTTTGCCTTGTTCAGCTTCTCATTGACATTTCCAATTCTTGTTGTCCTTTAAATCAAATTTCATTTTGCTTGTTCATTTCTTTGGGCAATGAGATAATGCCACCTCGTCACCTGTTCAGATTAACAAATCTGCTTTCAAATTCCCAGAGATTTGTAGCTATCAACAGATAGCTTTTCAGGTCTAATTGCACCCTGTGCTTTCTTGATAATTAATGCTGCTATGAAATACATTGGCTGCTACCAGGTTAGAAAGAATGAGATAAAATAAAGGAGGAGAGGACCTTCACTTCCAAGTCACTATGCCTCCAGCTACAAATGGTGGTTCAGATGAGTAAAGGAAAGGCCATTACCTTCTATTGCCATCATACATTTCACAAGGGCTTCCTAAGGATATCACTGCAGGATGCCCAGCCTTTCATATTCTTCTTTCGCTTGTCCTTGTCTTGGGCAATCCTGACCATTCAAATAGTTGCCTAGTCTGTGCAGCTACCAAATTAGATTAATGTGATCCTCGAGTCCTATTGTTTTAATTTTTAAAAAATGCAGTTAATAGACCACTTTGCAGGACAAATATTTATCCTTTCACGCTATTTGAAGAATGGGCAAATGTGACTGAGAAAATGGTGCTAACCAATCAGGAGCTGGGGATCAAAGCCTGTTTTTAACCATTCAAATTGTTGATGAGTGTCAGAGTCTTGCTTTACTCAGGACAACTGAAAACCCCGAGTGGCAGCTTCTGCATGGTCCTTTGGGACAATGGTAGCTGCTCTGAGGAATGCCACGTCTGCTTGCCAGAGTGAACCTTGGAAGCACAGACTTCTGAGAAATGTTCCTACCCGCAAAGTTCCAGTGGCTGATCCATTCTTCAGCCCCAGTGGGAAACCAGTTTAAAGCAGTCTCCAATGCACTGGTCCAGCAGATTGGTCCAGCTGTCTACCATGCAATCTCGGTCAAAACAGTCTCCATATCAAATGCCAAGGCACATGGTGTGGACACTATCAGTGGGTCTGTGAGAGCTCAGAAGAGAGCTTTGACTTGCCCAAGGTCACGCAGCTGGCTTTGTAAAGGAGGGCAGAATCAAATGGGGTATTCCCATATAAGAGTCCAAGCTCCTTAACAACTAGGACAAACTGATGGGCTAGGGATAACTTCCAGGAGAGAAGCAGGGGCAGATTGCAGGTGAACACCTTTCTCTGTTCTTGTCGAACTGCATTCTGGTCCACAGCCATCTGGCAGGGCTGAATCATGTGCTTACCACTGTTTTCTGGTTGCTCTTCTTTGCCCACCCAGTTAATTGCTCAGTCATACTCATGCTTTCTAAACTCTTATAATTTTTTAAAAGAAATCCCTCTTTGTTCTGTGATGATACTTCTTACAGAGCACCATAATCTGCTATTATAGTAACTAAAAGCTCTTTGACAAATGGGGTCCAGTTACTTCTTTTAAAAAAAAACATTGGTTCTCCATAATAACCATTATGCTGTTGGTTCTACAAAATGTTTAATTAAAAATAGATGGGATGATGGGAACTGCTTGGACATGGCCTCTGAGGGGATCAATTAGGTGAAGATGTCTTTGTTAACATGGCCCAACATAAATTGAAACAGGAAAAGTGTTTCTGAATGTTGTGATAATTTAGCTATGCTGGGCAATGTTTCTAAAGACCATTTGGAAAGAAAGGGTTTCTGAGAGATATAGGGAAATTATTTAGAACTAGATCTCTTTTATTCTAATAATGGCAAGCAAAGAAGCAGATATTGAACTAGTTAAGAGAAAATTAATGATATAAGACAATGAGTTTGCATTGTGCCTCTTTGACCCTGTCACCTAGATGAGACAGGATCATTCATCATTCAAACTGAGGTCATACTAGTTCTGTTCACACCTAGATCATCATAGGTCATCCTCAGGCCGTCCTCACTTTGGGCTGCATCGCTCACACCTTTCTCTGCAATTGACCTGAACCTCCTCCTCGGAACTCTTGGCTCTCCTTTTCCTGCATCAAATCTATCTCCTTCCTTATTGGATGCCATTGTGTCACTCAAGTGAGGTGAGGGTGTGTGTTCGTGGTTCTTTTTAAAGCATGCTCCACCACCTCCGTGGCCCTCTTCCTTTTTTATGTGCCTTTCTTCTCTGTGTGATTAATTTTTTAACTAATCACAATAATAAATTTATGGGAAAATGCTAGATAGAGGAATCGTACACATAAACTGAGAAGAGAAGGGGAGGTGCCTCATGAACTCCACATGTGCTGCCCTCCCCTAGACAATTTTGTGCTCCACCCTCAATCAATGAGTAGTGAACTTCTGGTGAGGGTGGGCATGCTTAGAGGCCAACACATGCAGATACTCTTTGCCAGATCTTCACTACTTCTTCACTAGAGGCCGTAGTGTGAACAGGCTTCAGGTCTCCACATATCTGACAAGTTGCAGATTAGAGGCATATTTTCAGAGATAGACAGAAGTGCTTCCATTCAAGGTGCAAAACTGCACTTTCCAACAATAGCACTTCCCTTGGAGATTGTGCATGGAAATGGAGCAGCACAATCACTGCAGCAGCAGGTGCTTTCTCCAGTTTCAGTGGGCACTGTCACGGCTTCCCAACAGTCCAGTCAGTGCCTTCCCTCCTAAAAGTAGCTGGGCACCAGCAGGATCCTGTTCTCATGCAATAGGCCGAGTGAGTACTACAGCTTTATAGCAATAAACTGATAGCAAGCATTCAAACAGTAAACCAAAACAGGTTTATTGAGAAACACACAAAAAAAGTTAAAAGAGAAAAATAGTAAGATCAGGTATTGCTAGTTAAAGTTCAAAAGGTCTCTTGAAGTTGACAGCTTCCTATAACAACAGCAATCTTTGCTTAAAGGAAAAATAGTTGCCACCCAGTAGATAATCCTATCCACCTTCCCCTTTTGTTTGCTCTACCTAAGTTCAAGCCTCCCCAAAGAACAGCAACTACATCCTGGTACTGGCAAGGCTCAGTCCTTCCTTGCCTGGCTGCAGATCCCAGCCCCCTTGGTCAGATCTCAGCAGAGTTCCTTGAGAGCCACAATCCCCACAATTGTCTCCTTCAACCCTTGCTTAGAGAAGAGACCCTTCTGTTCAGTTCCCCACCAGAGAAAAGACCCAGACAGCTAAGATCTCTCCCTATTATACCAAACAGACCCTAGTACTCCACTTGGCTGTTGCTACTGGATACTGGGGGAAACTCCTTCCGCCTGTCAGTCAAGCCTCCAGGTCCCTGGGCAGCTTTTTCCTCCAATTTGTCAGCAGCCAATCACTGCAAAAGGGCCCGGGCAATGTTTCCCACCCTTTCTGCTGTTTGCAATACAGGCTTGCAAAGGCAGAAAGCAACGCAGTTTGCAAAGGGCCAAAGCAATATTACTGCCCTCTGCAGCCTGCACTCTGAATCCATCACAGGCACCTCCAAGGGTAAGTGTAGACGCAGCCCAATTTTGATGATAGTGTAAAAGAAAGCAGAACTTCCAGGTAGCTGTATTTTATTTGCAATCCTATCAGAGTCTGTTCGTGACCTCAGCTGAAATTATGAGAATTGGAGGAAGGAGAGTGAGCATTTGGCACCTCATGAGAAGCACAGGATTCTATTCCCACATGGAGAAATCGACATTTTCATCCACATATGGTCTGAGTGACTTCAGTTCCTCACATTTGGGAATGGGCTTTATTTCCAGATGGAGCACTCTGACTGCTGGAGGCCAATTTTGTTAAACAGTGCAATGTACTGCTACCGTGTGCATAATGAATCCACTGCGGAAAAATTTCTCTCACCTCCAGACAGAAAAGCAGGAGCGGTACCCTTTGTTAAACTCCCTCTAAATTACTCAACATTCTGCATGTTGAGCATGTTTTCTTTTATTACATATGCCCCTCATCTGAGGTAAACTGAGGAATACACTCAAGGGAAATTCTAAGGTGGGAAGAAGGACTTTCAGATGTCTATTTCAGGAGTTATGCATTTCCATTGTAAAAGACTCCACAGTCTTGTCTGAATTGCAGAAACTTGTGCAAATGGAGCACGAATGATTCCCTGCAGTTCACAGAAAAATGCATACAAGTTCTTCTTTTGTCTTTTTCACATTTTCTGCCATTTCCCAGCAAACATGGAAACCACCCACCATGCCATGCAACTCTGCATGATAAATTTAAAAATGTGAAGAAACCATGCCAAAAGCCGTCGAATGCAAAGAGGGAAGGCAAAACTGCAAATGTAGGGTGCAGTGTCATCTGACACTTTGCCTCTGATATTCGCAAGGTGCGTTTTGGTCTGACGCAGAATATCAATAGAGGCACTTGCCGTTCAGTTCACCGGTCCCACTGCACTTGCCTTTGAGTTCACTGACCACCATTGCTTAAATCAGGCGGGTAGACCAAGGAAAGGAAGCTTCTGATACTTCCAATAGTGCTTAGCAGCCACAAGGCAGTGGCAAACAACAAAGCCTTTTCAGTGGAGGCAACTAGGGCCTCTTCTGCACCTACATGTTAATTCAGATCAAGGAGCAGCTAAGAACACATTGTCTGCATGGCAATCCAGATCAAGGAGCTGCTTAGTACACATCATCTGAACAGGACTAGCACAGATCCAGATAGAAGCTCACTAATCTGGATTAGTGGTAGACCAGATAAATGTGGCCTACATCTCTGATGCAGATCAAGAAAGGGGCATCTGCACATAGAATGAATCTAGGAAGAGGGTGGGCATGGTGTTGAATGACATGTGCCATCCCAACATGACTGCAAAGACACCTTCACAGCTCCTTCTCACAGCAGCCACACTAATGACAGTGATGTCTTTGCAGTGCCTGCAAAAACACCTCCCATCCACAGTGAAGGTGTCTTCAGTGTGGGTGCTTTGTATGGCAGTACTCTGCATTCACTGGTCTGGAACATTGCATTACTCTTTAGCATGCATTGGCTCCCATCTGGCCTCTGCAGTACAGATGTTATGGCCTCCTGTTGATCTGGATCCAGCTAGTATAGATCTCACTAATACAGATCTCGCTAATATGGATTGAGGGCCTGAGATTTGGAATTACCTCCTTATAGAGTAGAACTATGACCAAAATTGACTCAAGACAAATTTGTCACTGGCCAAGGTTCTAGCCTTGTAGCAACATTTATTTTAGTTATTTTACTTTATAAAAAAAGTAATGTATTTATATCTGAAATAGTAGTACCCTGGGAACACATAACATAAAGGAGGAGCTTTACCGATTATGTAATTTTGATTTATAGTAGCATCATTATAATGCTGATAATGACTGTGACCTCCTTTGATTCATGGTGTTCCTTGGTTTTGGTACTGAATGGATTGCTACAGTTCTATTGATCCCACTCCTTGGCAGGAGAATCCTCTGGGCTTGGTGTGATTGCTCACTGTTTGCCTTTTTTCATGAATTGCCCTCCTGAACTTTTGTTTTGGATTTGAATGACCAGGTGGACAACTATGCCAGTTTTCCATCTTCTCACCCCTTATAAAGCATCAAATGACAAACAGCAGTAGTAAAACAAATGTTTGTCCATGTCAAAGGTCTGAAGCCATGAAGCCTAGATACCAGGATTACGAGATACCAGATACCTTTCTGCACTGGGCCTTATCCTGGGTAATATTCCGGAGTAGGGCCTTGTTATCCACAGACTGCACTAATGTGAGGCCCCTATTCTGGAATATAATCTACAAGGCCCAGTACAGAAAGGGACTTGCTTCCATACAAAGAACAACACCCCGGCCTTGTTTATAACTCTGTGAATTATTTAATATTTCTAAAAAGTTTAATCACTATGAACTCTGTGGGAATCTCACCTATTAAAGAATAATATGTAGCAAAGATACTTCCCAGCAGGTTTTGCTTTGTCAGCAATATTAATCTCAAGTGTAATATTTTAGTGCTGCAATAGTTTGCCATCCTCATCAGTTGAAAGTACATTGGTTATAGAAGAAAAGAAAAGTAGGTACCAGATGACACCCGGCGTATAAGACGACTCCTGACTTTTGTGAAGATTTTTCTGGGTTAAAAAGTAGTCTTATACGCCAGAATATACAGTAATAGTGATAGGCTTATTTTTTATTTTTATCAGGACCATGGCTTTTTCCATTGTTCATTGCAGTATCTGGGGTGGGGGGTGGGGGGAGAGAATCAGCTGTCATTGCTCCTGGAAACAAAATTCCCACCAGTTGTGATCCTAGTTGCAGAGATTTTTCCAAAGAGAAGTCTGTCTCACTGACTTCAACATGCCTCAGTTCTTAGAAGATTTTACAGGATCGTACCCTTTAATCAATCCCACTGTTCCTTGGATGGGGCCCAGAAAATGTAAGGAGAACACTGAAATGCTGCCTTAAAATTAGCCAGACTGAAAACGGGACAGCAGAGCAATCCACTGCAATTTTATATCATATGACAGATATGTTTGAAATATTCATTATTCATACAAATTTGTATGAATTCAGACATTTGTATATGACTCTAATGTCCAGACATTCGGATTTCCAAATTTGAACAAATATGAATATCAAGTTATTAGTCTGAATAATTCAGACATTTGTATCCATACGGGTACATACAGGATGCATCTCATACATACCTATATGCATTCCATATGCATCCATACATATCTATATGGAATGCATATGGATGCATACAAGTATGTATGAGATACATATGTACCTGCACAGATATGAATGTCTGAATTATTTGTACAAATCAAACGCCAGACATTCTTTTTTCTTCATTCAGATACATTAAGATTTTCAAATATTCAATTTGTTACTAATCGAATCCAAAAGTTGCATTCGTACACACCCCTAATTGATAGTGGTGACGGTTTGCACTATATGTCCCCAGCCACAACCCTGTAATCATTTGAGTATTATACAAAGGAATATTTTACTATCTCTTGTAATTACAGTAGGAATAGCCCAGGGCTCTCTAAGGCACAACATAATTGGAATTCCCTTTCCATTAAAACAAAACAAAAGGCTTCTAGTTTTATAAATTTCCAGCACTGATTTATTTAGGAATCTCGTTACTTTTCAATTGCAGCCTAAGAGAGTTCAGTCCCAGTATACCTGCCAATACAGAATCTTCCTAATTATTAACTAAGAAAGCAATACTTTGTCAGTTGGTCATTCAGAAGTCCCAAGCTAGTTCAACTTCTTGCCCAGTTTTTACTGGCCTACCAAAATGACTTTTGTTCACCTTCTCTTTTGCCTACTAAAATTCCATAACAAATGATCTGCCAGTAAAAATTTGCAAAAGTAAACTCAGCTTTTTTCTGCTCTTAGGCTTTCATAAAGCTATGTGTCCCACAGTGCTTCACAGAGCACTTAATTGCATATTAGCAACAAAGGAAATGCAGCAATTTGCTCTGTACAGGCGACAGCCCACATACTGCTCTGCATGTCAGGGCATCTTACTCATTATTAATAACTTACTTACAGACATGTTGGCCATGCCCATTTTTTAGCCATTTCTCTAAATATTTTGGTTTTTAAAAATGACTTTGAATCATTTGTTATTTAACTCTTGTGTTTCCAGTGAAATGAGACAGATATGGGATTATAGCATACATATATGTGCATCTGTGCTGCAGAAGGTAAAAAGCTTAAGATCTCAAGGAGGGGACCATCTTGTAGTTCTTTCTCTCTCAGAGGTATAAAGGGCAGAAGAACTTTCTCTGTGGTGGCCTCAGACTCTGGAACAGCTTCCCTCTGGAGGGTCATCAGGCACCTACATTATCATTTTTTGGCACCTGGTTACAATACTCTTCTTCAGCCATGATTTTGATGTTTAGCTTTTTCTGGGTGTTGTCCTGCCAGAAGGGAGGGATGGAGGGAGGGTTATATTTTATATACTTTATATATTTTATTTTTTATTACTGTGACCTGCTCTGCGACCTTTGGTGAAGGGCAGGATATAAATTCTTTAAACAAACACACATCCTTCTACCTGCATTGAAATTACTGATTTAGAACCAGTCCATTGGACAGCATCAAGGAATACTTATATTTAATTTTTAGACATAGGGGCCCTTTCTGCTCCTACATTGTCATGATCCTGCCCAGCAGGATGGAAACAAGTGAGGCCCTCTGGTCCACATCACATCAAGGCGTGGTCTGGAACAGAGCTGTCTGCACGGTGACACTGTTCTAGACCTGTCCTTGCATCTGCCCCAAAGCTTCCAGAAACTTCAAAGCTGACCCTCAAAGACTGACAGCAAAGAACAAAAGTTCCTAGCCTAGAGTCCCTAGGGGATCTATTTCAGTGGCACAACAAGGAATGAAGCTGAAATGGGTCTCCCAGCAACCAGAACAAGGAAGCAGGCACCTTCTGCATGCCTCCATGTTTTAAATTTGCCCCTGTTGTTACATCAGTAGGTCTCAAAAAGTGAGGCTAGGCAGATAGAAAGAGAGGAGGAGGAGGAAAAGGGAGAGGAAGAGGGAGGAGGAGGAGGAGGGTTGGCTTTTCTACTCCACTTTTTTTCACCAATAAGGGGACTCAAAATGGCTGACAAAGCTTTCTATTCTCTTCCCTCCAACGGAACACCCGGTGACGTAAGTGGGGCTGTTTTCACAAGAATGTGTGCAGAAAAGCTGATTGAAACTGCTATTAAAATGGGATTCAGTCCTTCAGGTGACCCTCAACTGACTGAAGGTGCACCACTACACCACTCTATGGCAGACCAGGAAAATACACAGTTGAGCTCGGAGGTGTCTCATCCCAACCCCAACCCAGTCTTCAACCATGATGTAGTCATTGTTAACTGCTTGTCAAGAGGTTTCACAGCAGTTCAGGTGGTTTATGAACTGCTCTGCACCCTATTCATTTGCATCTAGATGACACCTTTATCTATCAGCTTTGCCCTCAGGCTAAGGAGAAAATTCCAGTATGACTACTGAGCTGCTTTCTGCCTGTGCCTATGATCATCCAGAAAAGTATTTTTTAAAGAAACTGCACACATTTAAAATGGATTAGAAAGGAAGTATCAATTTGTCTGAGAGAACATTCTGAGGTTTACAACCACAACACAAAGGGAAGTAATCTTCTCTCACTAGTGTATATCTCCTTACAGTTGATTCCACCACGCTCCAATACAATTGTTCTAGTACATCATTAACAGCACAAGAATGAGTTATGGCTAGGCAGCAAAGGTGGGTGGAAAACAACTCATGTAACCCAGTGTGGCTTCATGGAGCTATTAGAAGAGTTAATGGCTCAAAAGAAAATCAATGGCTATCTATAATATCAATCCAGTAGTGGTCCCTTAAGAAAAATAGGCAACTCACTAGCAGAACAAAAGAACAGTATAAATATTTAATTTTTAAGAAAAGTTTTTTGGGATGTTGTAAGCTGATATGGCAGATTTTCTAAACTATTCTATTGCAACTTGGTTTCTTCTGATGGGTAGGAGAATAAGATCAGACAAGGGGGAGTATTTCTTCACCCAGAGAGTCATTGGTCCATGAAATTTGCTGCCAGAAGAGTTGGTAACAGCAACCAGCCATATGACTTCAAGAGAGGGTTAGACAAATTTATGGATGACAGTTGCATCTGTGGCTACTAGACTGGATATCTAGGTACATCTTCCGGGCTGGAGAGACAGGCAGGATGCCTCTAAGGCCATTTGCTGGGATTTGCAGGTGAAGGTTTGCCCTTGTCTTCTGCTTAAGCAATTGGCTGGTCACTGTGCAGGACAGGATGCTGAACTAGATGGGCTGTGGCCCTCAGGCTGAGGAGGGCTTCTCTTATGTTCTTGGCTTTCAGGAACACTCCCATTATTGAGTACCATTGTTTTGTACAACTTGGTTTTGTTTTAGTGGTTGATAAAATGTGTCTTCTCTCATTCACTGTGTTGTAGAAACTTGCAATATCACAGTTTGGACTCCATGGTCCTTTCCACACTTGCCTGTTATTCCAGAACAGGCTGCTCCCTAACGCTTTTTATCCACATAGGACTAGCACTATCCCAATTCACAACTGTCCTAAGATGTGCCTATCCTGGAATAGTTGTAGATCTCTTTGAAGAGGTTTGGAACTAGGCATTGGCATTTCCACACCTGAACGGGGATATTTAGGACTCATTTCAGTGCCATGGCATTTGTGCATCATTACCACTGTTCCAGCTTTGAAGCCTATGTACCTCCTCTAAAGATCACTTGCAGAACCTAAACAGAGAAGTTGGCATGCTGCCTTTGAAGATGACAGTTAGACATCGGCAAGGCCGCAAAGACAGCCCTGATCAGCTTTATACTTGTGCTCCAAACTCTGTGTATGAGTGATAGGACTCGAGTCAATCACCTAGATGGGTGGACAGAGAACCAATTGGTTGGAATGGAACAACTATGACACCTCTGTATTGCTGAAAAACTTTACCCTGGAGTGACTGCCTCCATCTATCCACATGTAGACAGTGCCTTAGTTTTTGTCCCAGTACAGAGTAGACCAGGATAGTTGGACTGCTCCAAGGTAAGTGACTGAGGAAAGCAACATCAATGATTGAGAAAAGCTTCATTTCCATAGTAAAGGCTCCTTAATCAGGCCTTCAGGGTAGCTGGCCTTCACTGAGAATAATGCAAATTGTCCTTATTTAAGTTGCCTTGGCTGTGTAATTGATACAACATTATAATGTGGGCAACTAGAGCTGCCCATGTGGCACCATTTCATTGGATTCCATAAACATCTCCAGGAGAGGGCCATTCTGGTGTGCTCTTGAAGTCCTCCCCTGGCCTCCAACTCCAGAAACTATGGAACATCCATCCCTCAACTTCTGAGGAAAATCAGGACAGCCGTGGAGCACATACCACTTCAAACACACCCCTTCCATCCTTGGGCTCAGACTCAGTGATCCAGGCCAAGAACATCACTCACCAAGGTGGGCACTGCAGAAGCAACCTGAGATCCCACATTTTTCATAGGAGTTATTTATTTGAACAATGGAAGGAGCCCTTGGGGTGGCAAGCTGAATAGAAGAAACAGAAGACAGAAAAAGTGTTAGTCCTTATCCACACTACTTTGGTATACAAGACCTATATCAAAATCTGCCTTTTAATTTCTATTTTTTGAAAAAGAAAGCATTGAAGCTTAAATATACACATTTACTTGAAATCTAAAATGTGTTTCTCAGATGTGTTCTTCTGATGATGCAGAAACTGATGAGCAGATGCATTTTACTGTGCAATAACATAAGTTACATCTTGTCATGTTTCATTGTAAGTGTACTTTTAAAAAAATCAATTTTGCTACAGTACTCTATTTTAGGTTCTAAACATTATTATATAAAGCTGTTACTAAGAGACTCCCTGAAGTTATAATTCCAATGCTTTTCATCATTCAAAGCATTTTTTCCAATTCAGGCAAAAAAAAAAGATATAGTTACTGCTTCTGCAGACCCTTTTTTTTAAAAAATGATTTAATAAACATTTTATGAATGTTGTTTAGCTTTCGGTGTAGCAAACTTCCACTTTTAACATTTTAGAAAATATCAGTGGAATTGGTGCATTGAAATTGGCTGTTATTGCTAATATGGTATATATTACAGGAAGTAATTTATTCTCAATTTATTGATTTGGATAGGCAAACAAAGAACAGAACAGTTCCCTGTATACTTCCTCACCATGATCCAGCTGCCACAGTCTCTTGAACAGCCAACTGCAGGTGTCTACAAATTTCTGGACTACAGCTCCCATGATCCCTGGTAACTAATGGGAAGGAGTTGCTGAAGAAACCTGAAAGCTTCATACACACCATGCATCATGGACATTGTTTGGAATCTGCATAGTTAGATTTAGCCAAACAGTTAAGAATGGTGCCAATAACTGTTATGTGTTATGGCACTTAAATTCTACTTTTCTCCCAAAATCTTCATGGTGGTACATATTTCTTATAGCTACCTTGTGGTTTGGTTAGCCAGAAAGGGAACGATTGACCCAAGGTTATGCACTATGCTTTCTCTGGCCAAATGGTGGTTCAAATTCAAGCATGTCCCAGTCCCTATACCACTCTGATCCTTTGGACCTGAAGAGCGTGTCACTCTTGTGGGGTTTTTTTCCTAATGAGGTCTGTACATAGAGAAGATTAGATGTTAGACTATTCTAAAAGTACACACAAGAACACAGATCTGACTATGTAGTTGCTCATCCTGTTAGAAAAATAGTGCTTGGAATTAGGATGGACTTTTTAAAAAATGTTGCTTTTTTATTAATGAACCTTTCAATAATTTCTGTTCCCAGTGTTACATAATAGAGATGTTCACTTTCTGGTTCCATTCAGACTCCTGGAATGTGAACAAGGGCATATTTAGTCTGAACCCAGTCCTAGTGCATAAAGCTGAATGAGTAAACAAACAGTGGGATATTTTGAATGAAGATAAGATTTTTAGTGGACAAGCTTGACAATGGCATATAAATTGGATATTGGTAATAGACTATTTACCAAATTGTTAATGAAAGAGGAGGAGGAGGAGGAGGAGGAGGAAGGGTTGGCCTTTATACCCTGCTTTTCTCCCCCATTTAAGGTGACTTCAAGTGGCTGTCAAAGAGTTAAGAGTTCGCCTTGATTAAAAATGAATTTTAATGTAAAAAGTATTGTAAGGGGAGGCGATATAAAGTTTTGTAAAAATGTGTGGAAGAGATATGGATATGTCTTTTGTGTAGTCCAATAATTTTTTAAAAACTATGTACGGTGACTCTTTTGCTTTTAAGTGGAACCAGATAAACCTGAAGAGAGAGTATATACTTGAATAGAATTCTGACAAAACGAGGAGAACTCCATTCACATGGAAATCGAGTCAGTGGAATTTGCTCTTTCTTTTCATTACAGGGAGGCCTTCTGTTGTCGGGCTATTCACTTGCACCAAGCAGGTCAAATTCTGCAGTGACTTTATGGCACTCCATGTTGTTGCTGCTGTAATGACTCTACATTAATATTGGCCGAGGCTTCTCTATGGCTCTTAGGCTACCGGCTTCCTTTATAGGGCTTTCATCACAGCAGGATTAATTTCTCTTGTCAAAATTAGTACCCATTATGCTAATTAAATTTAAAGCATTCATTAACCGAATGGTAATTGCACTAAAAATGCATTAAGGACATTATGATTTACAAAACTTGCTTTCAACAGAAACTGTTCTTTCTTTAGAGAAAACAGCTAATAAAGACCACACCTACTAGGAACAAAGATCAGGGATGATAAGAGAAGGATGAGAAAATTGTATTTCTTTTTTAAAAAATATATGGAATTTCCAAAGAACATTTTTAAAAAGTACAAAGTACGTTAACCAAAAACAAAAGGAAAAAATGATCAGAATAAGAAATAATAAGGAAACAAAACCTGTAAAGATCTTAAAAGTTTAAAAGTCACTTCACTTCCAGTCATACCCTTAATGATTATAAATGTTCTCCAATTGTAACTCACTCTTTTCTAAAGCAGAAAATTTTGCTCCTAAGAAATTATTAATTTGGCCAATGCACTCCCCCCTCCCTTGGTTTTATTTGATTTTGTTTTGGTGTCTCCTTCTCATCAATCTTCCCATAACTTGATACAATAAATGCAAATCTTCAAGACCTATAATGAAGTATAGCACCATAACTCCTATCCTCTTCAGCAGAGCACTTGTGATAAGGAAGCCAGGTAGCTTGGATGAAAAATCTGGTTTTGCTAAGGCCTATAAGAGGAATTTCAAAAGTGCAGAAGAGCTGTGTTTACCTCCTTGGAATCTGTGGGTGAATCTACACTGGCTGGTATATCAGACTAGTAAATGTACTAGGAACCTCCTTTCTGCCTATTGGTGGGATCACTGCAAGGCCATATTCAATGTATGCCAGAGGCTGGTTAAGGAAATGGTTGGAGGTAGGACAGTTAAAAGACAGCCTTTTATCCATCTATAGGGATGTGCATGAATATTTGTAACATTCATTATTTGTATGAATTTTCAAACGTTACAACATTCGTACATTAACCTTTGTTACAAATACAAATGTTTCGGAACATTCATACAAATAGTTTGGACATTTGTTAAACTGGGGATATTTATCTGATATGTACACGTTCGCATCAGATACATATTGGATATGTATGTGTTCATATTGGATATTCATACAAATTCACATGAATACATGCTGTCGAATAGAATCCTACCACATTCGAAAGGGATCTGTTTGAATATGAATTTTCTAACACTCAATTCATTACAAATTGAATGCTAAAAAATCCATTCATGCACATTCCTATTCATCTAGTAAATTTCTTATTCATTTAACCCCTATGCAATCATATTACCTCAGAGGACCTTTGCTGTTTGTCTAAATCCTGTGAGACTATCAGTGGCTGGTTGTATGGAAGGCAGAGGAAGAGCAAAATTGCAGTTCATTGTTAGCCTCTGATCTTTCGCCTCTGATCTCCTGAAAATCATGGCAAACTGGGCTTTGACCCAATATGGAAGTGAGCCAGGTTTATCATATGTTGCAGAGATCCAAGGCTTATGGCAAAGCACTATTAAGTCCTTCCCCTTTACCCCTGCATTTGCCATCACAGTGCACAACTGGAAAAAAAAAGAGGTGGTCTTGTAATGTAGGAAAATGACTATTTTTCACCCATGGCACCTCTTTTGCAACCCCATTTTCGATGCCACAATGTATCATACAGTAGGGTAACCAAGGTGGCGATAAAATTCTGAGCAGAGTCAGGGCTGTACTTGATGTGTCTAAGACTCTGAAGGAAGAAATTCTCAGTAGGCATAAGGAGGCCAAAGACTTTAGATCTTTTGAGTAGATAAGGGCAAATTTCATCCTGAGTCTGACAGTCCCTTTCAACTGTACTTCGTGGCACCCAAAACATGCCTAGAAATGCTTGGAAGTGTGTTGAGCCAATTCATTTGGCTTCTTTGAGGTCCAAAATGTGCCAATACATTTTCAACTATGAACATTTAAGATTAAAAAGTGATTGGTAGCACCTTTCACACCGTAAGAAGCCCACTGAGTCCAAGCACTGCGCTACTAAAGGCTGTCCCTGCTGGACTGAGAGAAAGGAAAATCTTCTGCCTTTCCTACTGTCTAATTTTAGCATAAAGAATTCCAAGGGAAATAGATTATGGTCTGGCAGCAGCTGAAGACACAGTACTGCTGCAGTTAAATGTATCTGCCTCTGGGCAGTTCATGGATGGTGAACTTAGTAAGAACTATACAAACTTTGTCTTGTGTTCAAGGATGGAAGATAGGTGGACTGAAAATGGACGTGACCGGTCTGCAATATTGCAGTACATAAATGAATGACATGCATTTACCTCCACGCAAACACTGGTTTTACAGAGGAAAAAGTGACAATGTGTATGAGGACCTGTACCTTTGCCTCTTGATGTTCATGAAGAAATATGCCTACAAAAGGAAACCAAAACAAGTATAACTTTCCCTTGTGATTGAAGGCACATTTAAAGACTTGGCACTAAAAGGATAGTATCAAGAAACACACTAATAGCAGCAGGTAACTAGCTGGACCACCACTTGTACATTAATATGTTATTATTTTGACCAGAATTCAATAGTCCATTTTAGGGTAAATTTTAGGAATCTGTACTGTTTAGACATCTTGATTTCCTTTTATAAAAGTTTCCATGCTAGACTTTTGTGCCTTTTCCATAGTGGTTTACACAAACACATAAGGATGCATATCTGCAAGTTTACAAACAGTTCAAATGTACACAATTTAGACAATTTATATACCACCCTCAATCACAATCTTAGGGTAGTTTATAAAGTAAAAGTAAAATATTTTTTTAAAAAAAATAGTAATAAAATTTTATAAAAGTTTTAAAAACTGATTAAAATGTTTTCAGGATCACTTGTACTGATGCATGCAGAACTGGAAAAAATAAAAGCTTACAGTAACGGTGGGATTGAAAGTAGAGTGGAAGTTATTCAACACAGCATCACCTGGGCATCCCCTGCTGGCCACTCCCCACCCTGCAACTACTTAAGAGGGCAGAGGAAGAGGAGAGACCCCAAGCATCACCTGGGCATCCCCTGCCAGGCCACTCCCCACCCTGCAACTACTTAAGAGCAACACCTGCAACTACAGGGAGCAACGCCTGTCTGTGCCTGATGGGATCCTTCCTTCTGCACAACTGTGTAAAAGCAGGGAGAGAGGGAAGATGCTGAACACCATCTGGGAGCTGCCTGTTGGGCTCCTCCCTCCCTGCAACTACCTAGGAGCAGCAGGGGACAAGGAGAGTGCAGTGCCTGATGGGACTTTCCCCTCCTTGCATAAATTATGATTAGTATTGAAAGGTGGTATGCATGAGAGTATGTGTGTCTTTTTTTAAAATAGCAGTTTTAAATTCTTTTCACTGTTTAATATTGTTTTAAACTTTGTGTGTGTGTGTGTGTGTGTGTGTGTGTGTGTGTGTGTGTGTGTGTGTGTGTGTGTGTGGCTGTGGCTGTGGCTGCGGCTGTGGCTGTGTGTGTGACTAGCCAGCCTCCAGCTAGCTTTTTTTTTTTTTTTAGCTACTATATAATATTTTATTTGTTATAATATGCTATATATTTTTTGGCATGTAAACTGCCTTGGAGAAAAATTATCTTTGATTTATGTTGTTTATATTTGCTGTATTTTTGATGTAATGTTTGAATTTTGCTTTGTATTTTGTTTCCGTTTGTTGTAAACCGCCTTGGGCAAAAGTCTCTTTTGGAAAGGTGGTATATAAATTAAAAATGGAAATGGAAACAGTGAGTTAAAAAAATTGAAAACTTTTTTTAAAAAAATTAAATCCCTTACTAGCCTGCAGTTACATGCAATTTGAAAAAGGTGTGAACTATACAGTGTTGGGCATGTAGAAAGCTTCTTTTACTTCACATTAAAATTTTACATTTTTTTAAAAAATAGAATTTGAACTTTCCAGCTGAATGGGTGAGCTGAGTTACTCCGACATTTCAAAATGCATACCTCTCCAAACTTTGCTTTGCTTAGACATTTGTGTATCTTAGTGGAAAGTTTATAAAGGTGTATTATAAAAAAAAAACATGCAAAAATGTCACTAAGGGGAAATGACTTGCAAGAATGCGTGCATTAGTCAAGATTTCATACAAAAATAGTCCTATGAAGACAACTTTAAAAATAAAAATAAAAAATGAACTTTCCCCCCAAAAATCTGAAAAACTGATGTAGAAATTGACCAATCAGAACTTCCAAAGGAATAAAGTCTGACAGAAAGTAAACCTGATTAATCCACAGTTCTAGAGTAATAGTATATATTTGCCTTATTTTTTATCTCTACATGCTGCACAGTCCCAATGGATGCACCTACCCCATGGTCCCTGCTTACATATGGAACTAGACTTTTGTTTGATAGATTTGCATGGAATACCCGTTTGATTTCTGATCCATGTGTTCAGTTCGTTTGTTTGTATTTCTGCTATCCTTGCAAGTTAAGTTCTACAGAGAAGTGAAAAAAAGAGTTTCTTTTCTGCTATCCTGCATAAGTGTTACTAAATGCTGAAGAGATTTAATCAATTTGAGCAGAGCGTTTTATGTAGCCAGAGCTGGCCTTGGTCCCGTCAATGAAATTTATGGTGTAAGATGACAGCCTGCCAGAAAAGGCTAATTTTAGCAGATGTTGCCTTCAAATATGGAACACTATCAAAGAACGGTAAAATTCCATTTACTTCAGAAAGTGTGCAGAAAAAAAAAACTTTACTAAATGTTGTAAAATCAAGAACCTTTTCCCCTTACTCATTTATGCATTGCTACTTGCATAAAGAAAAACATACCCACACTTAGTATTTTTCTACAGCAGCTCACTGCTTAAACCTGGGACATGAGCAAGATACATTTATAAGTGAAGGGAAAGAATACTGGATGCCAGAAATAATAAGCCAATATTAGTTACTATTTCCATTTTGCCAGACTCCAGGAGTGATTTTTCTGGGGAGCTATCCAATAAGCCAAGAAAGTGAGATTTCCTCAGAAGCAAGGCGCTATCCAGGGTGCTGGATCAGCAGTACAGTGCATCAGCAAAAGGAGTTTTATTACTGCCCCAAACTTCTTTTAATGAAATATTAATGTAACCCTTATATAGAACACGTATTGGTTTCCTCCCTCTAAGAAAGGATGGAGAAAGAAAACATTTGACCTTCCAGGGCTCTGAATCTGTGGCTTTATTGTGTCAGTCATCCAAGTAGTCACTGGTCATGATGATTCCCAGATCAAAAGTGGTGCCTGATATTGTCAGTTGCTGTCAAACAGAATAGGAAAAGAGCTATGTTGTTGTTGTTTAACTTCCTTTATGGGCATATATTTCACAGAATTAGGTAGTGTTTTTATTAGACTCAGAAGGGCTTTTTTGTGTTCTAACCTCAAAGTATTTCCTTTGATTTTTTATGAACATTGGACATGCCAGGCACACAATTCTTTTTCTCCTCCCTTTGGAAGGTCTCATGTGGTTCTGATACAGGAAAATGATGGAGCATACAAAAAGACAATTAATATTTTATCACAGAGTAGTATATTCCACTCATTGCTTTCTGAGCCACAACAATGAAGTGTGAATATACATCTTCATTTACATTACACAAGAATTATTCTCAGGGCTTTAAAGGAAGGAGAGAGAGAAAGAGAGAGAGAAGGACCAGTATTTGAATCTGCAGAAAACTCTGTCTTGTGTCCTGAAATGCTCCATTCCATTCACACACCCCATCACCCTTGCTTTACGGGTTATATCTTTAACCTACAGAAATCAGGTCTGCAAATATAGTTAACAGATGCAGTCTTCTAAAAGTCTTAGTACTTTTGCTTGTTCGTTCACATGCCATGTTCACACAATAATGTGTGATCTGAAGTAAAATAATGCCAAGCTGCAACTTTACTTGTAAATATCAGTTGCTAAAATAACTGGTAACCTCCAGATTGGACTATTGTAATGCGCTCTACATGCAGCTGCCCTTGAAGATGGTTCAGAAGCTGCAGATGGTGCAGAATGCAGCTGCTGGACTGCTGACAGGTACATCTGGATGTAGCGAGACTATATGAAGATTCTGGACATATATGAGTCTTTCTGATATTCTGTGTTTACCAGTAATCCAGATTTGGGGGGGGGTAGCTATGAGCCTCACTTCCGCACACCAGTAGAGTTAAAAGGAATACTGAACTTCTGCTAGTACCTCTACCTTCACTAGGCAGAGCATTGTCCAGACAAGGTGGTCCAACATGGCCCCCTGTTCCAGTCTATATGCAATAGACCAGAGGTCAGTTTTCACTTAGCCTGCTGGTATATGCTCGGGAAGATTCTAGGAAGCACCGTCTGCACTTGCAAGAGGTATTTCCATCTCCTGCCATCCCAGAAACTACCCCAGAAGCTACTAGTGGTGCTGCACAAAATCGAACACTGCATGCATCTACAACCTTACCTGTTCCAGCCAGAGGAGTAGCTCTCCTGGTACCGGGGGTTGTCTGACATGCCATACAAGTATGCTGGCACCTCAGACGACCCCAAATGTGACTGCATATATGTAGCACATCACTGTTGTCATGGTGATGGCACAAGCATACACATACAGTTATGCAGGGCTCTGCACAGAAGATGGTGGTTCCTGGACACATGTTTGGACCCAGGTAGGTCTAGAGACACATTGGGGGTGCAACTGCTAGTGCACACCAGTGGAGATGCACTATTCCCATCCTGCAGACAGGAAGCAAAGTTTAGAAAAGCCCCTGTTCAAATGAGTCCATCAGTACACTAGCCAGTGATAAAGCAGATCAAAGAGAGATGAATACAGCATACTTCCATGGTCCAGTTTACCATGGGAGGGTCATTTCAGTAGTGCAACAAGGTGTGCTGCCGAAATGGGATCCCCAGTTCAGGAACTCCAAGTTCAGGATCTCCAAGTTCAGGAACTTTTTACCCTAGTCATCAAAGCCTTTGGAGGGCAACTCTGAAGCTTGTACAAGCTTCAAGGGCAGTGTCAGGGCCAGAATGGAACAGTAGATGGCCTTACTTCAGTTCAGAGCAATCTGTCCCCATGTTGGAATGGACCACTTGATCTGGACAAGCTGAACCAGATCACTGTCAGGTCAGTGCAGAAAGACCCAAAACAGTAATTTCCCATGTATTTCTCTTGGCTTTTCAGTGCAAATATACCCACATATCTGCATACCTTCCACATTTTTTGAAAAATAAAGGGCAGTGCAAAACAAGGCCTAAGAGAAATAGGACTAAGAAGAACCTGTAGATGTTTTTCTTTCTTTTTTTTCATTTGATTTTTCTGTTCTTCATGGGTAGCTGCCAGCCACAAAACAGATCTGATTTCCCATGCCTTTGGCTAAATTAACAGTGCAATAGCTCCCAGGTTTATGGGGTTTATTAAGGTTTTTCATGACTGAGTCAACAAAGGCCAAAACTATCTAGCAAATCATCAAACGCACACATTGATTTCCTCATGACCTTCAACACTGTCTAAAATACATCGTACAAATAACGGATGAGCACTCCCTAGGATGGAGACCTCACTTTATCCATATCATTTGGATTAGACTTCAGGCATATTTATCTTGCTCTGAAGCATTGTTACACCTTTTAACTTTTTGAAAAGATAGATAGAAGCATGGAATGGAAGAGAATTTATTGCTGCAACCAGTTTGCCCTTATCCTTGGAAAGTGATGGTGGTAAGAAACTCTTTTCCAATGTAAGTAGTATTTTCAAAATCAATGTGAAGTGAATCAGGATAGGAAAGATCAAGATATGGAAGCCATAAGGTGGTAGGGCAGGTATAAATCTGAGAAACAAACAGGATAGAGGGATTTGTTGGTATGACTTGGGATTCCCTGCCAGGTAACATAAAATATTTATATGCAGGAGTTTTGAAATAATCCTTTTGTGGTTTATACCTGTCATAATCACTCCCCATAGTGGCGACTGGCTGCTGTTTTTCAGGACCAGAGAAGCCCCAGACAAAACAAAAATCTTGAGTACTTTCTATACTGTGAAGCAATCAAAATGCTTGCATCCTGTTATGAGTATATATAATACATTTGAGAGACTGTGGTGTTTCCTAAATCTACACTTACTACAAATGGGGAAGTTTACTTTGGCATGTAGATCCATGATGGCAATGAGCTGCTGTTGATATCTAAAGGAAAGAATCCACTTGATTATTTTAGTGCAAGTTGGACTATTTATGACCCTGTCAGGCTATTTTGATCCGAATATAGGGCCGAGCACACATTTCAGGCTGTTCCCACTTGTTTGATGGTAAACAGGACTGAATCTGAATAGCACTGTTCCTACTCACCACCCAAATCCCCAGCACAGAGAAACAGACAAGGCAAGATTGGCGGAAGCAGCTCATGGGGCTCAACCCACTTCGCTACCTCCCCCTCTCCACTCCCACCCCATCAAGTCTCAGCAGTGGTGGGACTGCTCCTTCCTCCTCCTTCTCGCCCTCCTCATGAGCCCGCATGCACCCGATCTGCACACAAGCAGATCAGCAGCTTGGGGGGAGGGAGAATAAAGTTGTCCTCAACTCTGCTTTATGTTTTGTTGGTGGGGAGGTGGATATTTTATTTTATCAGTAGCATGGGTTTACGGTGTTTGTGTGTGTGTACCAGCTGGTTGGCTCTCTTCCTAACTGGCTGGAGGGGGGGGCAGGCTGTGGGCTGGCGGGCTCCTTTGACTGCCGTAGGATCTGCAGCCTCTTCTCCCTCTCTCCTTCCGCCCTTGCCACATTCCCCCCTCTCTCTTCCTCTGGCTGGCCAACCGGCCAGCCCTTCCTCCTCCTCTCCATCGCCACTGTGAAATCCCACCCACGCATTGCTAGCATTGGCCAGAAGGCTACAGCTCCACCTCAAATAGCCCTGGACTGTTCCCATTTGGTGGTGGTGGTGGTGGGGAAGTGGGCTCAACTCTGAAAGAGTAGAAGGTCCTGCTTTTCTCAGGAGTTTTTTCCCTCAGATTTTTCTGGGAAGAAGAACTTGAATGGGAATGGCTGGATGCCAAATTTGGATTAATTGCAGAACTCATGGGAACACCAGATACCGAAGTCAAATTCGGATTAAATGCCTATGGGACCGCACCCCATGAGTACTTTGAGTTCAGGCAGATACCGAGGTTTTATGTATGCCTCACTTTCTAAAACATAAGGGTGCCTCCAGACAGCAAGAGGCAATACAGGCTCTAAAGAAGATCCCACAACTGACTCTTCTTGCCTCTCTGTGTCTGTTGGCTTGCTTCGTTACAATCCCCTACAGATCCCCTATGAATCCCCTACTTATCCTCTCTGAACGCATTAAATCTGCCCTGAATCCATTTTGAATCTGCTTTTAATCCACTTTGAATCCACGCTGTATCCTTGCAGATGTGACTCGTGCAGCTGCTTTCCCACCTCTCCAAGTTCACGAATGTAACAAAGCTTTCTGCAAATGTTCCTAAGCATTTGATTTGAATTCAAATGTCTGAATTTGTATGAATTCATATTAATTTTGAACGTTACGAATATCTGTGAACATCCCTATCTCCCTAAACCCTAGTAGGCAATGACAATGGATAACCTAGGGTATCCTAGGGTGTGTCCAGGCTTGAGAATACTGCAGATTCTGAAACACTGTGAGGGTGTGGGTGTCACTCCTGATGCCCAATTCTTTGTAACAGTGGCACATTATGCCACCACTGCTTCAAATTTGCCTACTGCAGAACAATGAGCACTCATTCCACAGTATCAGGGAAATTCAAAGTTTCCCGCCAGTCCGGACAGGACAGGAAGAACAGCAAACAAGAGCTGAGCCTGCAGCTCAGCTCCTGTTGGCTGCCCCATCCCACATGACACGCGCCTCACTGCATGCAGCACAGAAGTCTTGCAGCTGCCACAGAAGAAGCTGCAGACCTGCGTTTCAGGTGGGGACAATGAGTCGTCACTTCGCAGCCAGATAAGCTGCCAATTTTTATATAACTGTGGATTTATTTCCGCTAGTCTGGAAAGGCTGAAGACATGGCTGAAGACATAGCTGAAGACGTAGCTGTACTTTCAGGCATGCTGGTTGGTGCCATCTAATGACTTGAGTTTTAATTGTGTTTTTATATTGGTGTTATTATTATCCACCCTTAGACTTTAGGATATAAAGTATAATTGTTTCACAACCCAGCTGGGGCAAATGTTTCCTCAGCTGGGGGAGCTGGGCCAGTTACAGAGTTTCACATCTTCCAGCCAGGTGAGCAACATGTTTCTGAAACTGCATTCTTAAGGTAGGTGTTCCAGCTCCGTAGCACATTTTATGTTCTAATTTGTCACCACGGGAGTCTGTATTTGCTTGATGGTCGAATCTCACTTACTTACTTAAAAACACTTAGCTTTTAAGATTTCTACTTGAAAAATTTACATTCCTAGAGCAGGCACACTTTCAGAAACCAGTATAGTATACTAATCCTCAGCATTTATTTCCTTTGTGGCAGCGTGGACTGTGTGTAAGATGCTGTGAGAGAAACACACACACCCCTCAAACTCTAATATGGATTCACCTCCAAAACAAAGGTTTCAAATAAGCATTTAATAGCTGTCTCCACAGATGCATTTCTCTGACACTGCAAAATTTTCAGCAGAAAATGTGAATAGGTGAAAACGCTATAATGGAATGGCCTGGCCTTAGTGTTATATTGGTTTCAAATTGGCCATCAGCATTGAAGTTAATGAAGTGACCTTGAGCAAGTCACCATCTTGCAGCTACAGTTTTGGTGAGAACAACAGCAGCAAAATCAATCATCCTTGCTATCGGATGCCAGCATAGACACCTCTATACTGTGGTGCAAAATGAGCTTCTAAGGAACTGATAAACCATATACTGAAACTGGGGCATTACTTAGTTCTGCTGAGTCGAAATCTAAGGCTGCAGTCTCAGAACTCAGGAAGTCTTAATTATTTTTATTTATTTTAGATGTTTTTAAAAATAATATAAGAGCAAAAGTTCCTTGCTTGAACAGATTAACCCAGCAGGCTACTCTCACAGTGGCCACCAACTGTTTATATGATATACAGCCCCCCATGACAATGAAGAAGAGGAAGAAGAGGAAGAAGGAGGAGGAGGAGTTGGATTTTTTACCCTGCTCTTCTCACCCATTTAAGGGGACTCAAAGCGGCTGACAAAGCTTTCTATTCTTCTCCCCACAACAGAACACCATGTGAGAGCTCAGAAGAGAGCTGTGACTAGCCCTAGGCCACTGAGCTGGCTTTGTGGAGGGGTGTGGAATCAAACCTGGTATTCCCAGATAAGAGTTCCACTCCCTAACCACTAGGCCAAACTGGCTACTGATAGCACTCAGTACCTATCATGACCACCAGCCCATCAAAGATCCACCTTGGAGGGGCTAACTACTCAGAGCTCCCAACACACAAAAGCAATATGATCATCCCTATTTATATTCTTTGGAGAAAGTACATTGTTATTAAACGTCCTAGAAACGTGTTAAGAATTAAGATTAGCCTGTCTGAACACTACTTCTGTTGGGATCTTCTAGAGGTTTTTTTTAAAAAAAACTGCCAGAGCAGCTTTGGTGCTTGAAAACACAAGGCAGAAAGGAGAGAGACAGGCCTTGAGGTCAGTTTTCTTCAATAGGATAATGATTTTATTAATAATCAGTATTGAAGGAATAAAATAAATGGCAAAAATGAAGGGGCACTGCACCAAGTATTTAACAGAGGCCAAAAAATAAGCAAAAAAGAATCCCAGTAGGGTAACGCAATGCCTTGACCAGACAAGGGGCAGTAGCTTGGTACAGGGGGAAAGTATCAATTATTTTAAAAGTACATCTTTTGGGCAATTTAGAGGGAAAAGTAAGAAAGGAGCCTATTCTAGGAATATCCT
The DNA here is from genome assembly GCA_014337955.1 of Aspidoscelis marmoratus. Classification (NCBI taxonomy): domain Eukaryota; kingdom Metazoa; phylum Chordata; class Lepidosauria; order Squamata; family Teiidae; genus Aspidoscelis; species Aspidoscelis marmoratus. The sequence goes on along the minus strand of MTQE01001134.1, from coordinate 38,667,186 downwards.
GTGCTTATCGTATGAGATTTGTGCTATAGAAGAAGAGGAAGAGGAGGTGGCATTTATACCCGACTTTTCTCAACCATTTAAGGAGGCTCAAAGTGACTGACAAAGCTTTGTACTCTTTTCCCCGCAACAGACACCCTGTGGGGTAGGTAGGGCTGTGAGAGCTCAGAAAGAGAG
>MTQE01001134.1:38598520-38642972 GCA_014337955.1 Aspidoscelis marmoratus | reverse complement strand
CGGATCTTCTTAGATCTGGATCTAAGGGCTGCGGTGGAAAAACACCCTTAAAGTCTCTCCTCTATAAAGGTTAGTTGCCAAAGGATGGAGGGATACCACAAGGATTGGGATAAATGACATTTTTGTATGGAACTAAAGATATATCTTGAGTCAGCTGCTTAGGGTGGCATTAGCAACTATAGCTGTATCATGGAAATCAGCAGTTAAATGTAAATTAGAAATGTGGTCCTATTATATTCTTGATCATTTTAGGTTTGATGTATATAGACAAAAGAGATTTAAATCTATGGGTGTGAATATAAAAATTTATGCTGATATTGCTTGGGAAAGGTTATATTTATATACCACAAGACAAGACAGAAATAACAAATTGATAAATGATGTTAAGAAATTTCTAATGAGTCTGGGTTGAATTGAATTAATTTAATTTCACATGGAGGGGGATATAAAAATTGTGTTCTGTATTTTATTTTGTAGGAAATGATGTTTTGTAAAATAAGAATCAATAATATATATATATATAACTGAAAAAAAAAGAACTGGGCAGAGAACTGCTGAAGATCAAAGACCTCTCCCAGTCACTGCCTTCTTCCTGCTCCTGCTCCTCAGCTCTGAAGAACACAGTTCAGGACATGTTGGAAGCAGGGGTGTGCATGATTTTTTTTAATTATTTTTTTGTATATGATTCGTATTGAATTGAATGCAAGAAAATTTGTTTTCTTTCAAAGCAATCCTTTCAAAAGTGGTAGGATTCAAATTCAATATGAATATTTCATATGAATTAGATACGAATCCCATACGAATCCATAATGAAGCTTCGTACAAATGTATCAAAACATTCCAGTTGGATTCAAATGTCAACCTTTGAATATGTTAACATTCAATTAGAATTCAAGTGTCCGAATTCAGCTGAATTCATATGAATTTTGAATATTATGAATGTTCATGCACATCCCTAGTGGGAAGGAGTCAGTGCCTCTAATAAGGCTGCCAGCCCAGCCAACTCGGTTCTAGACATGGAGGGAAATTATCAGTTGAATCAAGGCAAAGTTCTCTGGTAGGGATCTGGTAAGTAAGGACAAATTATTATTTGCCACAGCTGAACTGTCTCCCTTTAGCTTGGCTGGCTTCATAACAAGGTCAGCAGGTAACAGATGCTAAGTCAGATGTTGCCATTCAAAATGCTTTGATCCACAATGCTAGTGATGCTGGGTAGGGGTGTTCACAAATGCATTTTTTTGCATATGAATTTGAGTTGAATCAAATATTTGAAAATTCAATTTGATTTGAATGTTAAAAATCTGGATTTTTGACAATCTGATTCGAATCTGGATTATTCAGATCTGTACATTCAAAAATCCAATTTGAATTCAAAAATACGAAAGTTGGTAACATTCATATCCAATTTTTGAATCTGTGCGCATCCCGTTTTCATCTCATATGTATCCCGTTTTCATCCCGCATTATATTTGTATGCGATATATGTGGATCTGTCCATTCGAATTATTCAAAAATCCATATCAGATTTTCAAAAATCTGAAATCTGTTTGTATGTGTAAATTCGGATTTTCGAAAATCCAAATTCAAATGTTGATATTCAACGGATTCAAATAAGATTTTTGAATTTTTTAATATCCATACACATCCCTAATGCTGGGTGGTTTGAAGACTGAATCTTACAAATGTTTGGACAATTTGAGGAGTGGATTTCATAAGTCATAGAGGAGGTGATCCATAACCAAGATGAAGTATATAAGCAAGTTGCAGTGATGAAAGTCATTGAGGCTGACAATGTTAAGAAACCTCGTTGCTGCTAACCAATCCCTTCCTTATCTCAGGTAAGTTCATGATAAACAGTATGGTAAGAAGAACTGGCTAAACATCTTTTCAGTACAATAAATGTCAACATGAGTCTCAATGAGTCATGCAGTCATCTGTAACTCTAGATGTAGAGTGCAAGCATCTGCTTCTTCGTACAGTTCAGTTAAGAAAAGCACACTTACTCAGAAATAAATGTCGCTAATCTCCATGGCACTTAACCCCTAAAGTCTCCTGATGCTCTAGATCAAGGCAGCCCAACTTCTGGCTCTCCAGATGTTCATGAACTGCAATCTTCAGCTGCACAGGAAAGTGGGAGCGTTAGAAGCTGAGGAAGTCTGCAGATCAAACAAAGATTTTGAGGAAGAATATCTCAAGGACAGTCAAAAAGAACTGTTACAGGAAATTAGTAAAGAAAGCATGTTAAAGACCAATGAAACAAAGGAGGCCTACAGAAAGGAACAGCTGAAAACAACTCCTTATTGTGAACACTTGACTTTTCTTAGGCTCTTTCCCTGTATTCCAGAACAAGGGCCCACATAGTAAGTTTCTGGGCCTCATTACTTCACAAATCAGTGTGAATCTGGGAGACTATGGGCCTTTTCCCACTAGTGCTTAGAACTCTTCTAAGACCCCACTAGGAACCCAATCAGGAAAGCCCTGTCCCCATCTGGACCCCATTGAAGGCCCCATCTGCAAGGCCCTGTTCCCACGAGTGCAGGAGAAATCTGGATTTAATGGGTTCTCCAGGCCCTTAAATATAAATTTCATGTGGACCTAATTAAAGGTATCCACAATGGGTTCTTCAGGCATCTTCAAGATGTGGATCTCCAGAAGAACCCCATCTCAAAGATCTGAATCTTGAAGATCCTGATATTTGACTGTGCATGGAAAAAGGGGGTCTGTCTGCATTAGACGAGGCATAATCCTGATCAGGGAATTCTGGTAGACAATCAGGCCCTGATCCTAAACAAGGAGGTGTGTCATGCAGACTACCAAGAGACATATTTTGAGGATGTACCCTTGAAGGCTTTCAGGCCTGGTTGTTCCAGATCCACTGATTCCAACCATAGACAAGTGAATGATGAAAGGTCCTTAAGCATCTTCCCAAGTATAAAAGTATTAGTGAAGTTTGCACAGTGACTGGTTTCAGCTGCAGTCATGGACAAACAAAAAGTCTGCCAGCTAAACACAGGGCGACATGAGAAGTTAATTGCTGGTTTGTTCAGTAATCATTGCCAAAGAAGATTAATGTTTTGCAATTTAGACATTGTCTTAATTATTTAACGTAGCCCTGTCTTACCATCCTTTCAGAAAGGTCCCAAGTATAAAATTACTAATGCAACTTGCACAGTGACTGGTGGAGAGCAGGTGATCAACAAAACCATCTCACTGCCATATTTTGCTGCAGCCCAACATGAATTGCAATGTGTAAGACAGTTACTGAAACAGAATCAATCATACCGGTGCCCATTTGTGCTCTTCATCTGAAACCAGGAAGATTGCCAGGGATGGCTGGAACAATGATGAACAGATTGTAATTGCTTCATACAACCATATATGTGTACATGATCCCTTACCAGCCAGGAAAAATAAACACATTTCCATTCCATGATGATTAAGTTGTAGCTCCTTCTGATAAACATCACTCTACGTGATGCACTTGTGGTCTGTCAGATTTGACAAGAGTTTCAACTGCAGTGGGTGGGCAAGCAATCACGGACAAACAAAATGTGTGATCATCACTCTGCCAGCTAAACACAGGGCGACATGAGAAGTTAATTGCTGGTTTGTTCAGTAATCATTGCCAAAGAAGATTAATGTTTTGCAATTTAGACATTGTCTTAATTATTTAAAGTAACCTTGGCTTATCTTTTCAGAAATGCTGAAATGAGGCCTGTTCACACTTATGTGTAGGCCGCATATCAGGGCGCTCGGGAAATGTTCTGTTTGCATGCTAGGCCTCCACCTCTGTCCTGGAGTGTCTGAGAGCATCTTGCAGTACCCTAATCCCTAATCCTCCCTAGCTGCATGAGGATGGAGTAGTACATCTGTGGTTGCTACTGCACAGCAATGCATTGTGTCATAATTACCATGGCAATTTGGATGGTCTGGGATGGAACGCCTGCATTGTAAGAACCCAAAAGTAAGTTGGGGGTGGTGCCAGCACTCATGGTGTGAACACCGGCCATGATCCCTGAACTTAAATTCAATGAGACACTATCTCACTGAAGTTAAGTGCAAACAGGTCCATTGTTTGGTCAGCCAAATATTGTTTGGAGCCAGTTTGGTCTAATGGTTAAGGAGCCGGACTCTTATCTGGGAATACCGGGTTCGATTCCGCCCTCCCCCATGAAGCCAGCTGGGTGACCTTGGGTTAGTCACAGCTCTCTTCTGAACTCTCACAGCCCCACCTACCTCACAGGGTGTTATGTTGTGGGGAGAATAATAGAAGCTTTGTCAGGCGCTTTGAGTCCCCTTAAATGGGCAAAAAAAGCAGGGTAGAAAAGCCAACTCTTCCTTCTTCCGGTGGGGGGGAGCAATCAGAGCTGACGTGCTGATCTCAGTCGGCAAGCTTCCAGTTATCTTATCGGCAGAAAATGTGAACTTGGCTAACATTTTCTGACTGTTTTTTGCTCTCTTACATGGGCAAGAAAATTTGGATACAATATCCACATGGACCAATGGGAGAGGTTGTGGGTAAAAGATATTAAATTTACGGCCTGTATGTCACTGAAAGAGAATGTATACAAGATGATGTATAGATGGTATTTAACACCGCATAAGTTGGGAAAAATGTATCAAAATATGTCAACGAGGTGTTGGAAATGTAAAAAAGTAGAGGGCACTTTTTATCCTATGTGGTGGACATGTGAAAAAGCAAGGAAGTATTGGACGACAATAGGTAATTTGATGAGACGAATCTGTAAAAATAATATTATGTTTAAACCAGAACTGTTTTTGTTGGGAATAGTAGATGAGAACTTAAATAGCATGAAGATTTTGATATTGTATATGGTTACTGCAGCCAGGCAGGTATATGCACAGAAATGGAAGGAGGAGAAATTACCAACAGAGGAAGATTGGCTAATTAAACTGATTGAGATGGCTGAAATGGATAAACTGACAAATTTGTTAAAGGACAGAACTGTAAATAGGTTTTTGGAAGTTTGGAGCCCCCTTATCGAATTTCTGCAGGACTTGGAGGTCATGACCGAAGGTTTTGGCTAACATATATCGAAAAGAACTTAAGGTGTATATGAGGAGCATAGAATTCAAACAGATTGAAGAAAAGGAGTCGGAAGAACGGAGGAAGTCATGTATAAAATTGTTAAAGAAGTCTAATAATGAGATGTCGATAACATTCTTGTTGTAATGATGGAAAAAATAAATTTAAAAAAGAAAAGCCAACTCTTCTTCTTCTTCTTCTTCTTCTTCTTCTTCTTCTTCTTCTTCTTCTTCTTCTTCTTCTTCTTCTTCTTCTTCTTCTTCTTCTTCTTCTTCTTCTTCTTCTTCTTCTTCTTCTTCTTCTTCTTCTTCTTCTTCTTCTTCTTCTTCTTCTTCTTCTTCTTCTTCTTCTTCTTCTTCTTCTTCTTCTTCTTCTTCTTCTTCTTCTTCTTGTGTGCACACTGCATATAGATCTAAAATATGTATTCAATGTTTTTAACCAGAAAAATGAGTTTTACAGTCCTATTGTTGCCAAATGCAAGATCAGGAATACAGACATTCATGTGTGATCCTCATCTGTCTAACAAGTCCATTACTAAACTTGATCATCTCATTTCAACAACATCCATGAGTGTTTAATGTTCAGATGAAATGCTGGACAGAGCTACACCTTTTATCAGTGATTGTCTATGGAACAACAAAAATGCAGAGATATAGTTGTTTTTCCTGCCCATCACCTTCCTCCATCTCTCTCTCCACACTGAGCTTGTTCCTGGTGCTGTTACCACTGCCACTACTACTACGCCCTTAAAGAAGAACAAGCAAACAGAAACAGAGACCTCTAAATTTCAAGGTGATTGTAAATGACTGAGGTTTGGTCACACTTGGACCAGGCTCAATCCCTGACATTTACAGGTGGAAAAAGTTAAAAGAACTTCTTTGTTCAGAGTAAAACTAATTATTATAATGCTGCATTTAGAACTTATAAATGGTTTTTACAAAAGATGTCCCTTACTGCATTATCCACAGTCCGCAATAGAAACTAGAAACTTGTAATGACCATGATCCACAATAGCTCTGATGGCTCCAAAGATGTGGTGGAGTAGGCAACGCCATTTTACCCAGAAACTACCCAGAACATCTGGAGCATGAGCTTGGACCATCTGAGGTTGGAGAATAAGTCAGCTTGTATTCTATTGGAATTCAAATGTCTGACATTGTATAAATTTGTACAAATTTTGAATGTCACAAATATTCATGCACGTCCCTACTTCCAGCAGCAACTCAGGCAATTTTTCTGCTATATTTGGATATTGCAGAATAAAGCATGGATATTCCGGAATATCGAATGTTTATTCTGGAATAGCCAAATATAGTGGAATTTAGTAAGCAATGTCTACATGAAGCCTTAGAGAGAAGGCTTGGGAGTGAAAATGTTCACACACCAGTCTGCCCCTCCCCCCACAAGAACATTATGGGTGTTTTTCCACTAGCACTAAGTACCAATTAAGGACTCATTGAGCACCCATTTGGCTCAGAGCAGAAAGACCCCATTTCCACTACAGACCCCATTAGAGCCACATTTGTTTCCACCTGTTCTAGGGAAATCCAGATCATATGGGTCCTTCAGGATATATAATCTGGATTCCTTGTAGACCCCATTAAAGGGGTCTACAATGGGATCTTCAGGCATCAAATCCAGATTATACAGAGCCTGTTTCCACCACAGTCGGGCAATGGGGTCTATGGGCGGCTCAGGGGGGGCACCCATGGGGGGGTGCCCCAAAACTCAAAGCTTCAAAGCCTGTGCACATTCTTCAAAGCCGGCTCCGAAGTTGCCTTTAAAGAATAGCACAGGCTCCGAAGAGGACCCCATGCAAGAGCAATGTCATTGTCAAAGGCTCCAGATAATCTTCGAAGTTTGCGGCAGATCACTCCGGAGATTCTCTGGAGCTGCTCCAGAGGATCTTTGAAGAATCTACAGAGTGTCTACGGAGATTGCACCCCATCCCCCAAAACATGTGGGGTGACAGGCGGGCCTCATGTGGGTAGATCTGGATTCGCCACATGGGTGCTCTGGCATTTTCACTGCAAGCAAACAAGCACTCGTTGCTATTGGGTGCTAGACCACCTGTAGAAATGCATTGTGTACTTCCCTTAGTCCGGTCTACTAGATCCAGATTAAGGGAAGTACCCATTCCTTAGATCTGGATCATCTTAGATCCAGATTAAGGGAGGTCAGTGGAAAACCCACCTAAATGCTAGAAAAGGTGGATTAGACAAAGCCTGGGAACAGGAGACACACACTGGCTGTGGTCATGCCTTTACTTTAAACCTTCTTCAGTCCATCTTCATTTCTGACTGTTCACACCTTTTCATTTCTATCTGGTTTATTTCTGGACTTTCCACCTTCCATTTGAACGTTCCTGAATAGAAATCCACAAATAATGTGGATAGAAATGAAAAAGTGTGAAGGGTCAGACTGAAGAAGGTTTAAAGTGAAGATGTGACTGCTATCTCTCTCCTTTTGTTATATCTGAACATAGCCTCAGACTGGCTGCTGCACCTGACTAATTGGGCGTGACTTATGAATCACCATGTGCATTGACAATTAGGCTTTTGACCTTCTGCCCATTTTCTGACCTAAGTGAAGATGTGGCCCTTTGGCGTCAGTACCAATCCTGTGCTACAGCTTTTGTCTGACTTGTCTCGAACTCTGTTTGTTGGATTAAAAGCTGTATTGTTAGGAATGTGTTCTTGTTTACCTGCATACAAGCTTTGCCTTATCTGACTGACATAGACAACTTGGCAGCCTCTTACAATACATATCTGGCAGTCTCTCCTTCTGTCTGCTCATGTTCAGACCCACCCATCTGTATCAAGCCTGCATGATCAACTTCCAATCCTCCAGATTGTTGGGCTCCAACTCCGCCTTACCATCTACGCACCAATGGCCTCACATTCCCCCCAGCCACACACATCCTTACCTCTGAATGCAGCTGCAGCCAACATGAACTCTTTTGAGGCCCAACTAGGTCTTCTGTAAGTACACACATACATCTGGAAGGCCTAGTTGGGCCTTAGAGGAACACATTATGGCAGTGGCAGCAGCAGGGGTGTGGGTGTGTGAAGTGGGTCAGGAAGGGAAGGGTAAAGAGGTTCACTTCACATGCAAACACTAATCAGACATTCACCTGCAAGCCAAATCCTGCTACATTTATGGGGGAAGGAGGCTTTGCATGAAGCTGAATATTCTCCCCTTTGATTTCCATCAAATCAAAGGGGGGGGGAATTGATTTTGTGCACATCCCTACCTTATAGCTATATAATTAAGCCAAAAGTTCCTTTCAAAGCACTTCCATCTTACTCAGTTATATGATAGTCCGAAAGCCTTTAAAAGCCATTGACTTTTTTAGCAACTGTAAATGAAAGTGTAGCTGGGTGATGCAAGCAGCTAAGGAAAGGATGATGAAATTGCAAGTTTGGTTCAATAATGAAACCATCACCTACAGATATTTCAGTAGAACACTTGGCTTTCTAATGAGATTTAACAGAACTTTTTTGTTGTTATGCTGTACCATATGTGATTAAAAGATGTGTAAAAAAGATCTACTACCCCCTGTTGGATTGGTAGAAGTAGGCCTTAAAGAGTATCTTACAGAAATAGGCCAAGGGGAAAGTAATGCATGCTGTAAATGGAAAAATCAGAAGGTAAATGACTTCTGAGTTCACTATGACAGCTGGACTGTCCCATGCCATTTGCATTTGGGCCCTCTTCTCCATTATGGGCAAGCCTCCCTTATCTCAACATATCCAGTGCAACAGACATAATTCCTTTGTGTCAGGCACAACTCAGTTGAGGCCAGCCAGCCAACTTTGCAAGGGAGATGGCTGAAGTGAGAGACACTGATAGGAAGCCTCCTTTGCCTGTCCCTTTTGATCCTTCATCCCTACCACAAGGGAAAATAGTGTCCATTCAGTGGAATTCCATCTCTTGGATGAAACACATGCCATGTATATGATTCATTTCATTCCTGCCCTTGCGGAACTTCTGTTCCAGAGCTTCTGAAGTTTCCACTCAGCCCCATCAAAGTATGCACAGGGAATTGCCCAAGAATTTGGCCATTTTCTATATGTCCCATAAAAGAAATAGGTGGAAGGTGACTGTCCTCTATGGAGTGGGTGGCACTTTAGATGGAAACACACTCACACCTGAAGCAGCAAGAAGACAAACTTGGTTCCAAAAGTCAGCCAGGGGAATCAGTTACTGGGAAATCAGTTCAAGCCAAGTCTCCAGGGAGTCAGTCCACATAATCAAGCTAGTCCGGGGTAAGATACCAAAGAGGAGTGAAGTCAGGACATGAAGTGCAATCCAAGGGGTTGCCAGAATTGATCTGTTGTTTGCAATAATGGGCAACGGCTCACAGCTGCTTTTATTAGTCCAAGCGCAGCTGCTCCCTGAAGAAAGGCATTTCTCATGAAGCCACAATGACCAACACAGCTCTGTCTTCTCCCTACTAAGCTGACTCACCCATGGTCTACTGTCAGCCAGGCCCATTTGTTCTGTAGCAGGCCTGGCATCTGCCATATCCCTGCTAGATCAGGCAGGCTCAAACTGAGGATCTTGTCCTGCTTCCTCAGCCAGGACTCACCCAGCTGGGGTCCATCCATCTGGGTTCATCAGCCTGGAATGAGTAGGATGGACATGCCATCATCATGTGAACAGCTGCCAACTTGCTCTGCACCACCTGCAGCCCCCATGGTAAAAACACTTGTTTGGGGCATGATCAATCTCCAGAGTGTTATGGAATGAACTGGAGCTCACTGGTTTGGGGAATTATTCTTCCCAGCTCACCCTAGGGGTCTTATAAGGTGAGTGAGGTAAGTTTTATGAACTGCCAATAAAAAACAATGTGCAGATTAGTGAGGTGGATAGGGTCAGTGGAAATGCACCCAAAACCACACAGAAGTTCCAAAAAATAAACAGCTTTTATTTAAAAACACAGAGAAGATTGTAAGCAAAAGGCAAGCAGAAAATATACAGCTAGTCCAAAAGTATAGACAGGAAAATGGTGAGTTCCAGTTACTTTGATCTTTGATTTCTGAGGTTACATTTTCCTCTAACTCAACAGTAACGGGGGAGGGGGCACAAAAAACAAAAATGCAACACAATTCCATTCAACTTCACAAAGACAAGAGAGGATTGGGCCATATTACATGCCCTATGTCCAAGGAACAGGAGAGAAGGAACAAAAAAGCAAAAGGGAACAGGAAGGAGGGAAGCAAACAGGAGACAAAAGGGCAAGAAAGAAAAACAAAAGCAGAAGCAGGTCCAACAGAAAGCAAAAAGACAATTTTCTTTTTAAAAACCACAAAAAAATAAAGGGACATTAAATAGGGTTGTTGTCTTTTTTTTCTCTTTTGGGGTGAACCAGGGGGTAAGACTTGGAGGGACAAATATTCAGGTGTGGTTACCTTAACTTGAAAAACAAGAACCATAAGGGGTTTCTGGGCTGTAGTAGAATGGCCTGGGGGGATATTCAGGGTTACTGCAGGTCACCAAGTAACCCAACTGATAACTCATTAACACAACGACTGTAGGCTATACCAGCTGGAGCTATCCAAACTACTTGCCGGTCAGCCCCGTCTCCATTCAAACGCAGCCTCAACACACCCAGAATAACCTAACCCTTCCCTGGACCAATCCAGCTATGGATGACTTAAAAGTAGTCCACAGGGTGACCAGACTCCTTCTCTGATTACTATCTCTTCCAGGCATTGCATGGTGAGGAGGTGTGGACTGCATGATTGTGACTCACAGTCATTAGCAACTTCTGGCTTGCCATGGCAATGTCCAACCTTGCATCGGATGCCAGTTCAGACTTTGCCATGGTGATTTGGGCAAACCATTCACACTATAAGCCCTGCTGGACAGGTACAGGGCTAATTCAGCCCTTCAGTTTGACCAGCCTTGTATGGTATAGTTATACCACACTAGTGAGTATGAAAACATTCTGATATTACATTACACAAAGACTATCTCAATTGGCTTTCTGCAACAGACTGAACTAGATTTATATCACAATTCCCCTTTTATTAAATATAGTATGTTTTAACCAAAATGTAGTAGTTTCTATTGCATTATTCCTCAATTATCCCTATTGTCAGTTGAAGAAATATGTTAAATGGACATCTCATTTCCAGTATTTTCAAGAACACGGCACTGAAGATAGATGATCCCCTGTTCTTAGATTTAAGGGAGCGTACAGTTTCAATTAATTAGAATCAAGCATGAGAATAGGAGAATTCTGGTGCTGGAATGAATTTTCTCCAGACTTCTTCAGTAGCTTGTTTCTACTTACAGGCTGCATCCGCACTCAAGTTTTGATTCAGCTTCGATCCACCTTCAAAGCGAGAGAACCTACCAGCAAAATGATCAGTCATTTTTTTTCATGCTATCTATCCCAGAAGTGAATTTTCTGAGTTAGATAATGCAAAAGGAAAACAGAGTCTCACTTTACTGAGGTGTTCTCTCACTCTGAAAGTGGACTGAAGCTGGATTAAAACTTTGGTGTGAACACAGCAACACACAGGTTGATGCCTCCTGGAATTCCATAGGAAGGAGAAGACAACAAGTCTAAATGCTTGCTAATGTCCCAAAGGCTGATATTCAGATATATTGCTTCTAGGGAAGTGCACGAATATTTGTGACATCCGGAATTTGTACAAATATGTACGAGTTCACAGATTTGTGGCTGAATCGAATAGAACCTACATTTGTAGGCCCCATTTGTCCACACATCAGACTATCTGGTATTTGTTGAAGTTTCAGTCGAAGCTTCAGTAGATACCAAATGCCCTGGGGTCTCCCACCCCACTGCCCCTCCTGTCGCACCACTTACCTGCTGCCACCACTGCCGCTTTCTCCTAGGTCTTCCGGGTTAGTGCATGCAGAACCTGGAAGAGCTTCTTCAGTCTCCAAGAACCACCAAAATTGGCCCTGGAGATGCCACCACAGCCTCCCACGCCCTCCCAATGTGCCCCCTTTTGGGGGGGGTTCACAGTGGCACCAAAGGGCCTATTTCAGTGCTCCCTGAAGGCCGTAAAGACACTTCTGGGTCAGGTTTGCACGATCCCTGGATGTGGTTCATGTGATGCAGACCCAGGAGGGCCAAAATAGGTCCCAGAGATGCCTCTGTGGCCTCCTGTCCCCCCAATGTGCCCCTTACCTTTTGAGGGCCACAACAGTTCCAAAGGGCCTATTTTGGTGCTCCCTGGAAGTCATAAAGGCACTTCTGGGTCAGCATTTTGCGATCCCCGGATATGGGTCATACGATGCTGACCCAGAAGAGCCCCTTTGGCCTCCAGGGAACACCAAAATAGGCACTGGAGATGCCACTACAGCCTCCCACCCTTCCCAACACACCGTCTTATCTTTCAGAGGGTCGTGTTTTTGGTGCTCCCCAGAGGCCATAAAGATACTTCCATGTAAGCATCAATGGTCCCCAGATGTCAATGGGGAATCAGAGAATCCTACGGCAATTCTGCCCTAGCTTGTGTACCATTCCAGCAAGCAAACTAGGAGCTTCCGTTCTACATGCTGGTGAAGTTTTAAGGAGGCCCGGCCAACAGTGAGGCCCCGTCTTCACGGCAACCTTATCTCGAATTCAAAATGTTTTGAGTTCTCCTTGGCCAGACGGCAGTTCGGCTTAACACGCTTTTTCCGTGTTAAAGCACGCCAAACCGTTTTGAATCTCAAACCTGATTTCAGCAGGTCTCACTCCGAATCGTGCGGTCGATACATGTTTCATTTTTTACTGTGTGGACAGTACCGTGTTAAGGGATGAGATTCCGTGTTCAGGGTGTCCCTCCCCCAATAGCTTGCTTCCAAAGATAGTGATTTCATTGAAAAAATCCACCCTCAAACAGCCATTATAAAACTCCAGTCATTAAAGCTACACTGTAGCTCTAGGCACTTCACACCTTAATAACAATGTTGCAGTTTTGCGCAATTCTAGCTCTTTGAAAGTGCTGACATTTAAAAAAGGGAAAGGAAAGGAAAGCCCTGGAGGCTGTGGCTGTTTGAGTTGCTGCTGCTGCTGCTGCTGTGTGCCCTGGGAAATGCGTGAGGTGAAGGAAAAGCCCCTCGGTCCCCTCCAGCTCAGCCTCTTGGCGCGAGGGAAGCGGGGGTGAGAAAGGGGCATCCAGAGGCACAGGGAAGGGAGAGTGAAAGCAGGCAGCCTTTCATGACAGCTATAAAATCAGACACTTTCGCTACATCCCCCCCCCCACATCTCTTGTTAAATTTCCCTTCCGATAAATCTGGTTCATTTTTCACCTCATTCCCCGCCCCTTTCAACCATCCCCAGCAGCCGGGGTAGAGGTCTGATCTCTGAGGGAACACCAGTCAGAGAGAACGGGTGGGCACCATCATGACTGGCTATGGGCAGGGAGGACTTGCCGTGGGGCCTCCGAGGATTGAATCTGAGATAAGGTTGCTGGTGGGATGCCGTTGGGATCCCGCGGACATGGATCAAGTTGAAAGCCGTGGAGACAGTTTCGTTCCGGTTCAATTATTTCGGTTTCGTTAAACCGAATTAAGGCATGCCGTGGGGATGCAGCCTGATACTCTAAGTACACAAAGCCCATTTCCCACATTTGATTCAGCACAAATGAGGGAAAATTAGGCTTTAGCTTTGTACAGAAAGCAAATAAACCTTCCCCCTCCATTCCTAACCCTCCCCACTTACCTGTTCTTGCCACTGCTGCACCTCCTCCTTCCAGGTCTTTGTTCACAGACCGGAAGTGCCTTTCCAGGCTCCGGAAAGCCAGTTTTGCACTCCAGATTGCATTCCAGAAAGAGGCCTGGAATGCCACCGGAACATGCCCCAAAGGTAAGGGGTCACAAGGGAGGCGGGTAGAACCACTCCAGTGGTGACCCAGACCTTTCTCCAGGCTCTCTGGAACATAAAAAAGGCTTTCTGGAGCCTGGAAAAAGGCCTTCTGGTTTGGGGGTTTTGCACTCCGGAGAAGCTGGGAAGAGGCCTGGGGTGCCACCGGAGTGCATCTGAGAAGGAAAGGGGGTACAGAGGAGGCCACAGGGGGAGATTTGGGGGAGTGAGATGCCCTGGGGCTTCTGATATCCATACCACATAATCCAATTTGTAGATGATTAGGGCCCTACAAATACGGCCGTTTGATTTGTTCACAAATCTCAGAATTTGTACATATTTCTATGAATTGTGAATGGCATGAATATCTGTGCACATCCCTAGTCTGATATACCAGCCAGTGCAGAAGCACCCTTAGTTATCAATTATCTATTGTCCATCATGATAAGGGCATTATAGAGGAATGTCTTCAACTTACCTACCTCCTCTGAATTGAATCTACACAAGGATCTCTGAAAGAAAGCTGTTTCTCCCTGTTCCTAGCTCACCCCTCCCAGTATCTGCACCCAGATCGTATGAATGAAAAAAGTATTATCAGTTTAAATTGATCTGTGTCTTCAAGAGCAGGTTACTTCAGATAATTGGCAGTTCCAATGGGAAGGAAAGAAACACTTGTTAGAAAAGCTACAAGTTCAGCCAACAAATGAGCTGGAATAAATGCATAAATGCATAAATAAAATAAAAAGATCCCCTCTATCCACCTTCAGCAAGTTGTCAATCATCTGAAATTACTTGCTGTTGAGAGAACAGGTACCTTTAGGTAGGCAATGGTTTTTCTGCTTCATCCCTTGTTGGGATAGGATAGCTCTCCCCATGACATACATCATTCAGCTCCACCTTCCTTCTTTCTAGGAGTCAGGTGAATTAAAGACATCGTATTCTTTGGCCTGAATCATGCTGGAGGATATGGAATTATGTGATGTATCAAAACATAAGCAGCTAATACGTGACCTTCAAAATGTTGCTGAATTGTTCCATTTCAGTATGTCTTATGGTTGGCCATGCTAATGAGGCCTGTAGTTCAGCAAAGTCCAGAGAACATGTATCATCCACTATAAGATGGGTTTGCCATTGTTATTGTTGCTAAATCTGCAATGAATCTACAGTACACGCATTCAAGTACTGGAGATAAATATATGCGCTTCTTCATCAGACAGATTTCAGTGCAGTTTGCACAGCTCAAATATAAAACCCATTTGCTGGAATTATGACTTAATCAGAGCTGGCAGAAATCTGTGGCTGAAATCCTATACTCAGTTATTTGGGAGTAACTGAAAATACTTCTAGGTTAACACACACAGGACAGCAATCTTAAGATAGCTGAAAGGCATTTGCTTGGTTCTGGTCTCAAAAGGATATCAGAATGCCTGCTGGCCTAATACCTCCTGAGCATCATTTCAAGAGATAACCTTGTGAAAGAGAAAGACCACTCAATCCATGCTTTGCACAAGCTTTTATGCCAATGTCATAGTGTTTTCCATAAGATGGAATTGCTTTAGATAACCCTCATAGTAAATGTGCTCTAACACCACAGTCATCTTGGTTGCCTTTTTTGTATACTTCTCTCTAGTACCACATTTGCCTTTTTTGCAGTTGTTCAAGCTGGACTCTGAATTACTGTTTAGTTCAGCTCTGGCATGTGACTACTGCTTTAGAAACTGATTCACAATTTCATATTCATTCAAGTCCTGTTGTCTTCCTTAATCGAGGGCATTCTGGGCCTTTCTGCACAGGCTCTAAAAACAGATTTAGAGCCTCTTCGGGGAGGGATTAAGATGTGTCTTCCACACTGGAGGCCACATTGGAGCCCCTCTGAGGACGCAGTGGGAGGCCCGGGGTGCGTGAGGGTGGCTGGCCAATGGGAGGCCACGGCGCATACACGCAAAATGGACACCGGGCCTCCCACTGCCAGAAGCTGCCCAGCAGTGACCAGGTAAGGACCAGATTGTGCGCAGATGACACTGGGCAGGGTGGGGGCGGGGGCTGAGGCTTCCCTCTCACTCAAGAAGGCGCAATCGCGCCTTCTCGGGTGAAGGGGAAGCCGGGGAAGCCGGCTGCCGGCCTGACCAAGCTGGCTCCAATGGAGTCAATGGTGGAGGCCGGTGGGCAGGCCCAGCTGTCAAACAGGGAGAGCATGCACTCTCCCTCTTTGACAGGCAGGGCCTCCGGAGGCCCGATTGGGATGGGTGCTGGTGTGCCCACACCAGCACTCTCCCCAATCTGGCCCTGCAGACGGGCGGGGCCTCCGAGAATCTGTCCCTGTTTGGGAGAGATTCTTTGAAAAAAACATTTCGCCGGAAAACGGATCTTTTAGATCCATTTTCCAGTGGCATTTGCAGAAGGGCCCTCTGTTACCATCTTTTGTTCATGGCCAAAGTCTTTCCCAAAGCTGTATTGTGGTGGCTTTATCTTGATCAGAGTCCAGCATACAGAACAAGGTCAAAAATGAAGAGCAACAAGAACAACAACATAGCCTTTTCCTTGCTGGGTCTTATTCCAGGATAAATCCAAAAATAAGGTCCCTTTCCACTGCTGGACAGTGGGTCACAATAGATAATGCAGACAGCCCATCCTGGTACAGCTTTGGGAGCTGCCAGCAAACATTCCTGGCCTTTGAAGTTGTCTGCCCAAGTCTTTTTGACTGGGTGCCCAGAAGCAGCCCGCTTTTAGGACTGCTTCAGGTTACCTGCCCAAAATGTTGCCAGGCTTAGTATACCAACCCATAACCATGCAGCTTCTGCACACAGGCTGTGATCTAGTATACTATAGCAGTACACTTGTGGACTGCCTGTAAGCACCCATGGTAGAAATAGGATACAGTGTGATTTTGGCACCATATCACACTCCAAAGCTCTATCTGATATGGACAGAGTGTACCAGCAAGGGGTGATGCCTCTACTTCATTTCTGCAGCATGGTGGGGACAAAGTGGTCTACCGTGTCCCTTAGGCTGGTCCACCAGCCCAGTGTGGAAAGGGCCAATAGGTATTTACGAGGACCTAAAGCCATACAAAAATAACCTTGGGTCAGCCACTGCCTCTTAAACTACCTCACAGGACTGTGGGGAAAAGAAAATGGCGGGGAGAACTGCATCTGTTCTCTTCACCTTCATAAAGGAAAGCGAGATACAAATTTAAAAATAGGCCAGAAATGTAAATTGAGACAAAAAGCTGTAAAATGTCATCAAGTTTTTGTGAATGTCAACATTTAGATGAAAATATCTTTTTAATGTAATAATATATGGTTGCAATCTGTGTTATATTTATTCACATGCACAACTTTTTATAACCTCTTACAGAGAACAGATCCCAAAAGGATGACATATACTCTTTAAAATTGATGGCAAAGCAAGAAAACGTGGATGAAATTGAGGACATGATGAACTTGCTACTCTGGGACCATTATACTGGAATATAGAACACTTCTCCCAGAAGCGTTCATTTTTCTGGGACAGTCTCCTGACCTTCATAATGCAGAATTACTGACTGATTAGCGATTACTGTTTTTTCCATAAGTTCCCTAAATCTATCTGCTGCACAGCATTTTTTTTTCTGCCTGAGTTATCTTAATTTTAAAGCCTTGAAACTGCATACCAGAAGAGAACACACATGTGCCTTTCTGGCTTTGAACAGGACTGTTCCTGATACAAAGCAGCCATGCAGCTAATTACATGCTGCAGCTCTTGCCTTTTTGGTCCTTTTGACCTAAGGCACAAATCACATGAGCCCCAGAAAGGAAATATGTTTAAGTTCAGTAATATAGGAGTGTAATACAGTAGATACTCCTGTAAATGCAAGGGTTCCATTCCAGCAATGAGAATCTGTGTTATGGGAGCCATAAACTTCATTATAAATCTCAGGGTTAGGGGACCTGTGGCTCTTGTTCTCTCTCTGTGTGTGTATTCAAAATTCCATTCACATGAATAGGAAAGGATTCCCAATGCTAGTCAATAACAGAAACAAATCTGGACTGAAAGGGGAAAAGCACATACCTCCAGGAGCATCTATCATGGTAGCAATGCCAGATTACACAAATGTTATGCCTGAAACCTCGGTGGCACGGATGCATACAAGGTGTTCCACCCTCTCAAACTGCAAAACAGAACATGCAGATGACCAGCATCATGCAATTCCCCCACTGAGACAAAGGGGGGTTTGCACACTTCAGTGGTGAATACACATCATGCAAGATGAGGTGCCAACTCCACACACACAAGGATTTTAAGCAAACTTCCATGATGAACACAATAATGCCACCTAAGGTGTCAACTCCAAACAGTCTGCAATGCTAAACTCACTGATGCCAGCTTCTTCCATGTCAAGTGCCTTCAAGATCTCAGCATGCTGCTGGCTTCACCTCTGATGGTAAAATACATAACAGCAAATCACAGAAACACACAGAATAGATTTCAACACTCACATTTATGGTCTTTTTTTTTCTTATCAATATAGTTGAAAATCTACAAGCTAAGATATTCTGTGGTTTTGTGTCCAAATAAACAGGGTGCAAAAAGTGTGCCATAGCCCTCTCCAAAACATTCCAAAATGATGTGTGTTCATGTGTCTTTTCACTCGTTCTGAGCACTGTAAAGATGAAATTTTATCCGTAGCAATACATTGAGCAACTACATGAGAGTAATAGTAAGCCAAGGATTCTTAGCTTTGGTTGATTCTGGCCTTACTGCACTTCTGTGCAAATATGATGCAATGAGATCAAGGCAGTGCTTCAGCTGGAGTCTTACCTCAGTCTGGTTAACCTGTGAACTCCAATCTGACAGCTGACTCTGAGTCCTGCGTATTTATTTGGGAGTAGTTGTCCTGAATTAAAGGAATGTCCTCCTGAACAGCACTCAGAATTTACTTTGTCCCTCAGTGAGCTTGTCTGATTTTAGTAAATAGCACTTGAATGGGAAACCACTTGCAAATTCCATATACTTTCGCATAGGCAGGAATACTAAAAAAGGAATTTGAGAAGAAAATGATGGCTAACCAATTATGTATTATTGCCAAGATTCATGCATGCAATTACTGTAAATCAGTTTTGATTTAGTGGCATCTTAACACTGCACCACTGAATTCATCTGATCAGAATAGAGAGCTGAAGACTTGTAATCAGGTGCAAAGTCCAACCATTAGACAATCAAGGGAACTGCTGGCAAGGTTAGGGATAGATCCAGCATCCCAAAGTGTGGATACTGGATCTATCCCACATTTTCACTTTCCTGGGAGGATTTCCTATGGAAGTGAAGGTGCAAAAATGTCCTATGTTGTAGGAAGTAATTTGTTTGTTTGTTGATGAATTTTTATCCCACCCTTCACCAAGAGGTCCCAGGGAAGGGCTCAATAATAGTAATACATAAAAAAAATTCTGAAAACATCTTTCAAATATAATCCTCCCTCTCTCCCTTAGCAGGACTAAGAGGAAGCTAAATGTTAAAGACCTAGGTAAACAGTTTTGTTTTAAGCAGGTTCCAAAAACCATACAATGCAGGCACCTGGAGAACCTCCAGAGGAGTCTATCCCAAAGTCAGGGACCAGCACATAAGAGGCCCTCTTGCTGTCTTGGTCTTCATCTCACACAACAGCTGGACCCACTATGAGCTGCTGGTGTCTTGTGTTCAAACTGATCTCCTGGGGAGCTTTCCCATTGAGGGACCTGCATGTCTGCATAGGACTAGGCACTGAAGCAACATATGGTGCAAAAAGTGTGCCATAGCCTTCTCCAAAACATTCCAATGAATAGCTGATCAAGTCTATTGGGCGCAAAGAGCCCTGCACCATTTTGCCAGACTCCCAGAAGTGGCTGTGTAAGTGCACTGTTTGTGGGCACCAGCAACTTTAGAGGTTGGGAACTTTGCAGCCCCAGACCAAAAGCCCAAGCCAGTTCTGGATATTATAGCATAATTGGATCCTGTCAAAACATCTCAGGTTATTCCTGCTTGTGACTCTGGTGAGAGCAGAAGTCAGTGAGAAGCAGATTTATTTATTTATTTATTTATTTATTTATTTATTTATTTATTTATTTATTTGCAGACCAAATAGCCATTTTTTTATTGTATTCATATTATAGCTTTGTTTTTTCCATTTGTTGTAAACCGCCTTGGGCAGAAATTTATTTTTGGAAAGGCGGTATATAAATAAAAAATGGAATGGAATAGCAAGAGAAAGGCAAGTGAATAGAGAAAATAATACTTTAAATCCCAAAAATCAAGACTTAGTAAATGCAGAGTAGCTACTAGCTAGGGATGGGCAAAAAATGTTCATCACCTTCACAATTTATACATACTGTGAAGCTTTGAACCTTCGCATATGAATAGAACATTGGCTATATTTGAAAACAGACATTTCTGTGTGAAGTGAATGCTTTTGTGCATTTGTTTGACATTTCATTACATTCATGAAGGTGAATTTATGGATTCTTAGCAAATTTGGTACAGATTCAGAGGTGTGACTGATGGCAGCAGGGATCAATGAATATCTGAAGAACACTGAAGTGAATTCAAAGCCTAGAACATTTCAAGTAGTTCCATTCGCACAAATGTGAATTTTCACTGCATTTGCTTCAATGCAAAGCAAATGAGGAAAAAAAATCCATGCACATCCCTACTACTAGCAAGATGCAAAAGAAAGCAGAGTTCCTGCAGCTTTAGAATCAGCAGATACAGCTTACTATGCAAGCTTATCCTGCTGAAATCTCCTCTTTACCCAGCTATTCAAAGATCAAGAATACTATGGTCTTTTTTTACAGTTGGCCATTCTAACTGAATGGCCTTGAAGTGGTTGGTGCTCAGCATGGAAAGACAGAAAGTACTTCATCTCCACAAGGCAGAAAGGGAGGTTTCTGAGGAAAAAATGGTGAACACCATCAGACTTTTACTCAATGTAGTGATGGGGAAGTACATAGTTATAACTGCTGTGCTCACAATTATTCATCAGCTGTAAAACCAGTAATGGGATAAGGATGGCATTCACTGCGGTGATTTAAAAGGTCTTGTAAAGGCCGCCTCTCCGCCCTTATCTATTTTATATATATATTTATCTTAATTTGGTAGTGTGGTAGCGTTTTGTTTACTTGTAAATCAAACTCTGTTATTTCCTTCCAAGAGGCGCACCTTCCATTTCCTTTTCCCTACTCTTTGGCTTGATAATAATGTTGCCTCCCTTCTGATGCTGCAGCAGACAGCACCCTGCCCCCACTCTGCCAATCTCCAGCAGTGGGTTGGATACAGTTACTGTTTAGAACTCTGGCCCTATTTGGCTCCCTTTATAAACAGAGAACTCGATGAAGCTTCTTTGAAACAACAAGAACATGTGTTTATTGAATACAGTTAGTCTCAAGCCAGCTTCTTCTTCAAGTTACACTTTCAGCTTCTGTTGTCAAACAGTTCAGTCCCTAACTTTCACACTCAGTTCAAAGCCTCTTAAACTTCTTGAGTAAACTCTCAACCAGTACAATATGTGTTTGCTTGCCCTTATATTTTCACCAGCAACATCAAACACGTATTAACAAACTCAGGACCCCAATTCCCAGCTTCCCTCAGGACAGCTAAAGGCCCCTTTCTCCCCTTCATTAACCTCCCTCCAGGATTAACGACCCAAGGCAGAGAACAGAAATTATCCCCTCAGGTTCCCTTTTATATGGGCCTGGCTGGCTAGCTTCGCCCTGATTGGCTGAGCTCCTCCAGCATTCTATTTCACCCCTCCCCTTGGAGTGCTCAACTAGCCCCTCCCTTAGGCTACTTACCCTTGACAAAAAACGCTTTGGCGACACTTTTAAGGGTCTGGACTTACCGTGTTCGTCACACTTTGCATTTTAAACTAAAAAACGTACTTTTTGGGATTGAGGGGTCCTAGCGGGAAGTTCCATTGTTTTCCAAAGCTGATTTTGAAAGTGGCCCAGAGTGCATAGGAAGCTCCCTCTTATTAAAGTAATTGAGACAATAGAACAAACCCAGTGTCTCATAAGATCTTTACGTCAAGGTTAGACTTCAGTTTGCTTTAAAAGTTTGTTATGTACAAACTGGGCAAAAACCCTGGCCCTGCTTTTTTCATAATAATGATATGAATATGCCTCTGAAAACAAATGACGTGGAGAAAAGGTTCCATTAGCATGAGTAATCAAAACTCTTAATTAAAATTAGACATTCTCAGCTGCTTTCTAAATGAATCTTGGTAATTCAGAATGATTAAGCAACTTCAGTACTTAATATTCTGCAAAAAAAAAAAAATGGGCTACATTATTCAAGAAAACACATGCACTTTTAAAAAACCAATTCAAATGAAATGGTATCCTAAAAATAAATACTTGAAACTTGATACTGAGATTGTACTTTGCGAACTCACTACTTCCCAGATGTTCTGTTCCGTAGCTCGTATTATTTCAATGCTGGATGGGGGGAGGGGGCTCTAATCCAATGTCCTTGGGAAGCACCAGGTCAGGGTGTTCATCAAGGAAAGCTTCACAGCCACTGTGGTGCCACTGGTCATGTGATTGGTCACGTGATGATTGATCAGCAACCAGTGGCAATGCAGCAGCAGGGAAAGTGTGATGCAAAAAGTTTCTGTTTAATCAGAGAAAAGGTCTCTTCCGTGTCAGAATTTCTGCATTTTTGTTAAGCTGGTAGTGTCGTGGCTGGAGCAGGCAGCAACAATGAAGCACACACACACACATACACACACACACACACCAGCAGCAAGAAGCGAGGTCAGTCCAAATGAGTTGAGTCGAGGAGCCAGATAGTCAAACATAGTCCAAACCAAGCCAGGGGGCAGGTTACCAGGAATTAGTCAACAGCCAGTCCCAAGGGTCAGAGATCTAGAGAGAGAAACATGAGCCGAGTCATTGCAAGTAAAACCTTTGTTTGCAACAGGACGGAACAGGTTACATCTGTTTATGTGGGCTCCCACTGTTCCTCCCCCTTCTGTGCAGCTATTTGGCTTCAGGGCAGGTGGATTGTCACACCTGTGCTTTCTCTCGCCAAAGCAAACTTGCCTCTGAGTATGGCTCACAGTCTGACTCTGAACCGTCCATGTCTGAGTGGATCAAAGCAGGTTCCCTTGTGGCATGGATCCCGCATCTGGGGTTACAGGAGGGGTGATTTCCTCATCAGAGGATTCAGACAGGGCACAGCACATGACAAGTAGCTGCCTACTCTGGGACTGCAATAATTTGAATGCCCCAGACATAAATTAAAAATATGAAGCTTACCTTTACTACAAATTAAGGGAACTCTGCAGGTGAACAGAATGTTCCTACATTCTCTCAATACTTTGAAGCAGCAGGGAGGGCTCTTCCAACCATGTGGTCAGCCCCTCTCTGAGAGGCCTGCTGATTCCCAGGTGAGGACAAATTCTCATAGGATCTCATTCAAACACCCACGAAATGCAGATGAAAGGAAACTCCACAGCCAGTGCTCACATAAGTAGAATTTTTTTTCCTAATTCAGAGCACTGGGCTTTATTTTTCAGGGACTGCAGAGCATCATATAATGTGTTTGGCAGATTGCCAGCTGCTCCATCGTCCTTGTGAAATATTCCTCCAGTCCGGACACACAGTCCTATAGTCAACTGAGAGATGCAACTGGTAATCCTCAGTTCCAAGCTGAATAACTGCTGTCCATGGTCCTGGAATGCCTAGTCATTCTCATCTGCTTCCCCATCTTGTTTTAGTTGTTCCTTCGACTCAGCAATGGAGAACATGATCCAACAGTGGCGTCATTAAGTAGCATGACTTATTGATCTGCTATCAACACTGTTGCTGTGGAGGTGGAGAACTACCTGAAGAGGCATTGAATGGCTACTCACTGTTCACAGGCCATTTCTGTACAAGAATGTGCTGTCCCGATTATTTAGACAATTCAAATGGAGACCCACAACCAAACCAATAACTGGGAGAGAGGACAGATAAACAATCTTCTGCTTTAATGACATCATATTTTCATAGTGGCCAGCCAGGCACTCCTGGGGATTCTATAAGCAGGTTAGATGGGAAGGAGGAATACTAAGGCGACCTAGGTAGATTTTGATTGGCTGAGGGAGGCTGCAAGACCCTTGACAAGGAATCACCTTGGATAAGCTATAGGTCAGGGATGGCCTATGGAAGAGCTAATAGAACCACTGGTTTGGGGCACCAAAGCTATCCAAGAGAGCAGGGAACAGGCATAAGGTGAAGACTGAAATGAATGTCAGGCTGCAGCAGAGAACTAACTCTGCCTTTTGTATCTAAGGTTGGAGGGGCACAATGTACCAAAAATTGACTTGAGGCACCTGAACCCCTAGAGCTAGCACTGAACATGGCACAGACAAAGAAGGCCATAGACAAAGAAGGCAAGCAGCCAATCTCGCTGTACCCACTCATTTTAATTAGCCACTAATTATCTGCAAAAAAGGGTCAGGTCAATGGTAATACTAGTTTCTATACTGGCCAGACTTGATCAGTCTTTGCAGACCAGATAATAGGCTAGTAATCATGTGTAATGTACTGATCATTTCCATTTCCAAAATTATGTTCATTAACTACTTTTTTGAGAGCAAATTATCCTCCCAGGATAAACACTTCTATTATAAACGAATGGAGCTAGAGAACCTCTGAACACTAAGTACATCAGGACAGTCTATAGATTTCTATATAAAGGAGATTTCCTACAAATTTGGCACCAAACAAATTCGGATGCTGAAATATCAGCCATGTTTTATTGGTAAGGAACATCTTGATTCTCAGTCTGCCAATCACTTTTCAGGACATGTACCGAGAGTGGGAGAGTAAATTAATACTGTGATTTATGGCATAAGAATGGAGGAAGTCAAGCCAGACATAGAAATAGAAGCAACTTCTTCGAAGATCTCAGTTTCATTCCCAGAAGTATTTCCCTTCCTCCATTTTCAGGGCTAGCTCTAGGGGTTCAGTAAAGGATACCTGCTATTAGCTCACAAGGCAGACAATTTAAATAAATATGTAATTTTTAAGCCCACATATAAGATTTATTAGAGTAATCTGGGTGGCTAATCTGAGGGCAACAGTGCTGTTTAAACTGAACTTCCTATCAGCCTCCTCTATGTAGAGTTGACTTAAGGGTTAGGCTGTGTCCATACCTCAGCAACACAGGGGACATCAAAATAAGGAAGCTTGATCCCATCCCTGGAGCAGGGTGTGGGACATCCACATGTCTTGCACTTCACTCATCTTCACCATCTTCTGAGCTGATATGTCAGCTCTGGACTTGAACTGTCAGTTCTAAAGATGAAGGCCCTGCCAGGTGCTAGGAAAAGTCCTGGAAGTGGGTCTTTGCAGGCATGGCATCTACACAGAGGACTGTGCAGGTCGCTCTCACCACTGCCAAGACTGAGGGCAGTAGGTGTTGCTTTTCCCTGCTTGAGGAAGAGCACTAGGCTCTTGTAGGCCCCTAGCTCCTTTCTCAGAGTGCTCTACAGCAGCAGGTGATCAAGGTGTTTGGCTGCTGGGTCCTTAAAGTTTCCTGGAGATTCCCACCACCATTGGTGTTGATGCTTTCTTAGTCCAGAATGTTCAGTTTATGCGAGATGCCATTATTAAGTTCCTGAGGTGACCTGCCCAACACAACATCTGATATCTTTGCTCAAAGGATTGCACTCTCTTGCCACTCTGCTCCTGGCTAAAGTTCAAGGATTTCTTTTGCTAACTTAAAAAGCCCTGCATAAACTTGGAGGCATGTAACTAGAAGGGCTGTGGCTTCTCAGACACGTTTGCCTGCTTATGTAGATCTTCCCAGTTGTAGCAATACTTGGGGGGAATCCTTCTGGCAACAGTGAATTTATGACACCAATGAAACATTTACTCTCCCTTGATACCTAGCAATTAAAATTCACTGCAATGTATTGATGCACTGATTGATTGTGTTTGTATGGCTGCTCTATAGCAAGAGTTCTCTGGCCTGCTTACAAATGCATTAAAATTAAAAAATACAAAAGTAATAAAAAATGACATCGTGATTTGCTTTCCAGTATCTTCTACTTCGAGTGCTATGCCATAGCCCATCCTGGCCTGACTTCAATGATTGGAAATCAAAGGTCCCAGATAGGGGTGTGCATGAAGCCAAATTCCCACATTTGATTTGATCTGGGGTTGCCCAGATAGGTAAGGACCCATGCTTGGCCCATGGTTTTGCTCTGCTATCGGGCAGGGACAGTGAGAGATAATTGCAGACATTTTCCTTCCACCATCTAGAGGCAACCATAAAATTATCAGTATTTTATCTTGCCAATACAATTGTAGGTTTCTTTGTGGATTAAATTACTTGCAATATTTGCACTTCTATTATTTGAAGATAAGTATTATTTTAATGAACTTACCATTCCAGGACACTCTCACATGCTCTGGGTTGCTCCATTTGAACACTGTGGCATTGTTTCTGTCCTGGAGCTATCTGGAGCATGTGAGGGCATCCCAATCCTCCAAAGCTGTGGAGGATGCTCACCATGACCAGGAGCATCCAGTCAGCACCATTCACAGCCCCACTTCCAGATACAAAGCTGTAAGGAGGCGAAGTGGCATGGCTGCAGCTGCCCAAACATGTGCTGCTTCGTGATCACCATGGCAATAGCCAGAAGCATGGCAGAAGTTGCCACAGTTGTTGCTATGGTGATTCAGATGGTCTGAGACAGACCATCCACACTTCAAAAGGCCATGGGTGAGTTGGGGACAGCACTGGTACTCACGGTGCGAACACTGGCCACTATCCTTGAATTTACCTTTAGTGGGATGGCATCCCACTGAAGTCAAGTGCAAACCAGGCCAGAAATTTTTCCCTTTGGTAGCACAAGTTTGAGAAGTGTGTTCCTTAGCCCACACACTTGAAAGTAAAATCTATTCAAATCAATGCAGCGTCCTTCCATAAATACATTTAGGATTAGTGGGAGAGAGAAGAGGCAAGGGGGACTGCAGTAATCTATTTCAGTGGGTTCTTTGTTGATGTCTGCAGGGGCTACTTTGCTTTAGAAAAAGAAAATGATGAGTTGAATCCCTGCGGAATGATTAACCTTTTTGAGAGTGGTAAATAAGGCTTCTAGTGAAATTGTTCTGATTCAAAAAGGTATTTGCTTTGAGACATTGATTAGCACTGCAGTTTTCATTGATCCAGGTTCAACAGCAATTCAGTGAAACTGCATAACAGATCCTATGCAATAAAAACTATAAAAATACAAATTAGGGAGCACTCAATGAATTTCATCTTAAAAGGGCAATCTCACAACGCATGGGGATTTTTTTTTTAAGTAATGTATAGTTAAGAACAAAGGGAACTGGGGCTGCCACCGCTGAAGTAAAGAGGAAAACAAAAATAAGGCCAAGTTGGCAGCCCAATAAATGGAGCATTGCCTAAGTATAGTTGTAATAAGAAAATGAAAGGAACTGCAAAAGCCAGCATTGCTAGTTGAAGTTAGAAGTAGCTACATCCCAATGACCAGTGCAAAAGTATGATTTTTTTCCCTATCTTCTGGCTGTGGTCACACTTAAAGTTTACTCCAGCTTCAGTCCACTTTCAGAATAAGAGAATACATCAGCAAAATGACAAGCTGCTTTCTTTCTGTGTTAATTAACTCAGAAAATTCACCTTTGGAACAGATAATGTGGAAATAAAATCACTGGTCACTTTGCTGACGTGTTCTCTCGCTTTGAAAGTGGACTGAAGCTGGATTAAACTTTGGGGGTGAACACAGCCAGGTCAAAAGTTAGGAAACTAAGGTCTTTCCCAAATGCCACTGCAAGTGCCACCCTTGCTAAAGTTCATGGGGTAAGCAAAATATGGTTTAGATGATCATGACAGTCGCTACCCTTCTTCTCCTGCACTGTAACTGTCACAAGGACCAAAGGAATGTCTCAACTGCAATAGGTTATAGGTTATGAAAGCTAATGAAGAAGGAAAAAAGAGAAAGGGAGGTTGCATAGTGTGAATTTGGAATAAGCATCATGAAATACAACAAAGGGAAGCACAAGGCCTTGTTCATTATCACCAGGCAACAGATTGTGGTCGGGTTGTGCACCTCTTGAAAGAGGTCCAAAGCAGAATTAAATAGGGTGCCATAATATTACCATATCCTAGTCCACCATTTCATCTCATGCAGACAAAGCACAATATTCTGGTCCAAAGCCCAGAGTGGGAAGGACCTTAGGGTTTTGTTTGTTTGTTTTTTCAGTTCTAAGGATCTTTCTGAACTTATTAGTGATCTGGATTAATGAGCCCCTTAATCCAGATCACAGGCCTTTGACTGTAACAATAAACAATTTGCATATATAAACTGAAAAAGCCTGAATGTACTTGGACAAGAAATACATCTCATCTTAAAAGAGCAGCTTCAAGAGACCAGCAACTTCTTATCTTCAAAGATGGGCAGCTTCAACATGCCTCCAGCCATCTTAGCCCTCTGGATTTTAGCTGGATTTGTACTGAGCAGCCCTTCCAGCAGAGGGCAATCTCCAACAGAGGACCATGCTTTGACAACCCTTCAGTGAGGCCAAGGGCCTGGAGCCAACAGGAGGCAATCTGAGGAGTAAGGCGGGGACACCTGCACAGGGAAGAAAGTCGACCCAGGAAACTACAGGCCTGTGACCCTGACCTCAAGAGGAGTATAGAGTCTAGATCATGAGAAGTGATTATTCTTCTTTACTTTACCTTGGTCAGACCTCACCTAGAGTACTATGTCCAGTTCTGGGCACTCCAATTCAAAAAAGACATTTTGTCTAAGAGAGCAAGTACAAAGGAAGGCTACCAAAATGGTTAGTGATCTGGAAACCATGTCCTATCAGGAAAGGTTGAAGGATCTAGGAATGTTTAGCCTACAGAAGAAAAGACTCAGAGGTGACATGATCACTGTCTTCAAGTATCTGAAGAGCTGTCCCAGTGCAGAGGGATCATCCCTAATCTCACTTGCACAAGATGGGAGGACTAGAAACAACGGTATGTAACTTCAAGGGAGTCAATACAGATTAGATATCAGAAAAAACATCCTGACAGTGAGGACGATCAGTCAATGAAATAGGTTGCCACATGAGGTACAGGGTTCTTCTTCACTGGACTTAAATTTGTCTGGGATGGCTTAGGAAATCCTGCATTGAGCAGGGAATGACCCTAGAAGTCCCATCTCTTATGATTCTTTGATTTTCTATGGAGCAACATGCTTTCTCAAATAGTGCACTTGGAAACCTTAATCCTAGATTCCTAGTTCTCGCTGTATATCCCTCAATATTGGCTAGCTGCCCATCACATGAGCCAGTATTTATCAAAATTTCAGGTACTCTTTACATTATTAGTCATATTTTGAGGGTGTCCCATGACTGTAATAAATGACACCACAACGTCTACACCAGGAAGAAATTAGTACATAGACCCCTGAACAGTTCTCTGCAAGGAGAAAGGGAGGGATGCTGTACTCTTATTAATTTTTCTCTTTGCTACAGAGCTCATTCTAATGCTGTTTGCTGGCTACTACATGAAACAAGATGCTGGCCTGATTCTTATAGTGCTCTACTTATGCTCTCACCTTAGTAACATTTGAGGAGGGCATCCAGTAATGAAGGCTTGGCTCAGATTAGATTTGAAATGCTCTGCTCGAGAACTGAGCAAACCCAGAGCGCTTACTTCAAATAATAACCAATTGTTCTTGAAATACACTCACAATGTTGTTGGGAGACCTTTCCCTGCCACAGTACAACTGCTCTATTCATTAAGTATCTTCTTCCGCATTATCAAGTAATTATTTCTATGTCTCCCTTCAGGATACCAATTACCACTTTGCCCCTAAATTCCAAATGCGTTTTCAAAGTTCAGAATATTTACTATTGCCTGCAGCTCAGGTGAGATACATGTCATTTGCTTTGATGCTATTTACCTTTTAAAAACAAACAGTTGCGTGAAACATATTCATAATATACTGTGGGATTATATATAGTTCTAAAATGCTGCACTAGGGCCCTAGTCACACTAGTAGTTTAGGGGGTTTTTTCCACTAGCACTAAGTACCCATTAGGGACCCATTAGGCTCAGAGCAGGAAGACACCATTTCCACTGCAGAGCCCATTAGATCCACATCTGTTTCCACCTGTTCTAAGGAAATCCAGATTGAATGGGTCCTTCAGGACCTATAATCCGGATTTCCTGTAGACCTCATTAAAGGGGTCTACAATAGGGTCTTCAGGCATCAAATCCAGATTATACGGAGTGCGTTTCCACAAAATGGTGCCTGCATAAGCTCCTTCTCACACATTGTTTGACACTTGATTATTTGCCATTTTAGATGGCTATTAGGCTGTGTAACAGTTGGACTGGAACCTGCCTGTTCTTATATTTGCCAGTCTGTTACCTCAGAGGAATTTCATCCCTTTTTGAAGCATCTTTGATTTCTGTGCAACCATAAACCAGGTTATTATTATGGCACATTCATACCAATTAGTTTGCATAGCAACAATCTGTCGCCATGGTCTGAAAGTTGCTTCTTGCATCACACAGCTTTTATTAAGAGGCCTCACACAATCAGTTCCTCTCAGCCTCAAATCTTACAGTTTTCATTCCCCCAAACCTAGCATTTATTCAGTGATAAATACCTAAGGCTACAGTTAGACACACACTTAAAGAGATGTCTTCTGGGCAAATTTGAGGTGGGGACACCAAACATTTTACTCCTGTATGTGCTTTACCTTACCTCAAACTCTCAGAAGGATTATCTCTTAGATGGAAAATCTTAAGACTGAGGGAGGGCAACTCAAGTCACATTGGCCCAGAACTTGGGAAAATCTGGCCAATACTACCATAGGAACAAATGCCACTGGGTGGCCCCAGAACTCGGGTCAGCAGCAACCAAAGAGGGGTGAGCACTTGTAGTAAGGGACACATTGCCAGTCTTTGAGGCAAAGGGACAGCAAGGTCTGGAAATATGAGATAGAATGATTATCTTTACAGTTTGAATGTCTGTTTTGTTTTTAATGACTACAGAAGAAGCAATTTTGTTAAGCCCTGCCCAAGTGTAGTCTAAGAAAGAAATCCATTCACGCTACAATCCAATCTAGACTTATTTAAGCATGGGTATCATTGAACAAAATGGGACATACTTCTGGGAAAACATAAGTAAAGTTTCACTGGTTTAATTTTCCTGAAGGCAAATAAGAAAGAAAAAGACAAAAAGATAATCGATGGCTCACTGATCTCATTCTTCTCAACTCCCTGGGCATTTGCAACTTCAAGTAGTGCTGAAAGCCCAAGGAGATATCACAACTCTTCGACCTGCTACTTATATTGTTTTCTTCCTGAAGAAACTGCAAATATTTGTTTACATTTTTGTATTGTTCTATACCTGATGGTCTTGGGAAATTTATGAAACCAGCAATCTAGGCCCGTGGTCACATCTTCACTTTAAGCCCTCTTCAGTCCATTTTCAGGTCTGACTACTCACACCTTTACATTGCTATCCATTTTATTTGAGGACATTCCATCCTCCATTGGAAAACCAATGAGAATATGAGAAAGATTCTTCCACCCAGGCAGCAAAGGACAGGCAAATGCTGCAAGACACCCACATGCACATTTTTGAATGCACCCAAACTGCACAGGACAGGACGCTGTTTAAGATTGCATTCAGATAATAGAAAACTGGACCCCTAGAGTACACCTAGGGTCCAGTAGGCCAGCGCACCAGCCAGCATAAGGTCTATACTATAGCCTTCCCAGGTGCAAGATCTGCCCTCAGAAATGCCCTGTATGCAGAGTATGAAAAAACACTCTTGAGAACTGATCAGTTCTCCCTTCAGTCATCACCACTCCTGTCATGTGAAAGTTACAATGGTGGCAACAGGGCAACTTATCATTAGTGATTTCTGCCCACTATTGTTATCCATTGGACCAAGAACGAATGCTTCTGGGACCATTTCTGGTCTGGCATTAAACTGTACCAGTTAGAAACTTCAAAACTTCCAATTCTTTGTATCAGCACTGCACTTCTACCCATGCAATGGGACTTGAGCCCCTCCCCACTAGGACAGCCTTTCTGGCAACCCTCTGGATGCAACCTCCGCAATGTCCATAATTTGATGCCTATAAACAGTACTCCCTGGAGTCCTTGTAGCATGCCATTCTTCCAAGTAAGGAAAGAATAGTATCACAGTACTAGCCTCATTTCACAATGCCTCGTGGTCACCACTGTAAACCTGGCCCTAGTTCCGCATGCCCCGGCCCAGGATACGCAACCCATCCCACACTTGGACAGGTTGCCAATGGAGTAGACAAGGTAGTCTGCATTGGGAAGGTCCATCATATCCCAGTGCCAGTCACTGATGCCAAAAATTGGGCTAGACCTCAGACTCAGCTCTGGAATTTTCAAAGACTGGGAACTTTTGCTCCTGGCCTTCAAGGTTTCCAGGAAGACCCTCCTTTGTGTTGTATCACCTCTGAACCCTCTTTTGTCAGCAAATCCTGGACCACCACCAAAAACTGTCTCCAGCATATATAAGTAAAGCTCAATGTCAAGGTCTAGAACTGGGGCCTATTCGCACTTGGCTTTATTCTGGAATATATCCTGGAGTAGGGACTTGCTGTCCATATGCTGGTGCAGGCTTCAGCAGGCCCAACGTGAGGTCTGCCAGAGTCTGCATTAGCATGTGGACCACAGACCCCTATCCTGAGATATACTCCAGAAAAGGCCAAGTGCGAATAGGCCCCAGGATAGGGCACCTATCCCACTCTATCCATCCTATACAGTCAAAGTATTTCAGAGGCCAGGGGCTGCTTTGTCCCATGTTAATATGTGAAACCTTCCACAGACTGGGGGCCATGCTATTTTGTGCATAAATACAGGGCTCTTTCTGTTGTGTGCCCAAGTATCTAAGCTGACCAAGCAAAAATAATACCCAAGAATCAGTGCACATTGTCTGATCACAGATGATACCAGGCTATATCAGTCTATGGAATTTGCTGCTAGAAGAGGTGGCAACAGCAACCAGCCTTTAAGGAAGGGTTAGGCAAATTGATGGATGACAGATGCACCAATGACTACTACAATGGATATCTAAGTACATCTTTCAGGCTGGGGCACAAGCAGGCTGCATCTCAGGCCATTTGCTGGGGTTTGAGAGCAGGAGGTTTACCCTTGACTCTGCTTGAGATGCCCATGGGCAACTGGTGGGCCACTGTGTGAGACAAGTTGCTGGACCAAATAGACTGTGGCTTGATCCAGCAGGGCTCCTGTTATGTTTATGTTCTTACGTCTCCCAAATTCAACTCAGAAAGAGAAAGAAATTTGACAGCACATGTAACTGTGATGGCCGTTCTCAATCTGCTTTCTTTTCACAGTTTGTAAGTTTGTGAAGGGAATCTAAAACCACACTCAGCATGCACCAAAGGACGGATTTATCCTCTCAGTGTCCATGTGTAGCCACAGCCTCTGCCGCTTATTTCCCACCCTCTCTGAAAGCTTTCCAGCACTCCAAACTACTTGCATGAACTGCACTGTGGACTTGTAACCAATAGCAATTACTTCAAGGACTGGAATTTTTATCTGCCTAGATTTTTTACCTGTTCCAGTCTTTTTTTAAAAAAAAAACTACTTTGCCCTACTTATTTTAGTGTCATTTTGGCTTCAGGGTTGAAGGCTTTATACAAATTAATTGATCATGTTCCAGGTTCACAAGCATGGCAAGAAACTTGGCATTGTTACATCTTAAATCAAAACAGAGCCTATGACCTTGTGAAGAGCAGGGTGTTACCCAAGAGTGTCCTCTTTTTCATTTGACTTGTATATTTAATGATTTATATATATATTAGTTAAAGCATTAAATATACAAGTCAATGACCAAAGACCAATATAGCCTCATATATCTATGAGAAAGAGAGAAGACAGTAAGTTACAAATATAAAAAAGCAATATTAGACATAATTCACAAATATGCATAAATGAAGATATTTTTAACATATATGTCTTTGTTAAATGTTACAGGAAATGGATGAACTGAACTCCAGAAAGGAAACACCAAAAGCCAAAAAGAAATAAAATATGACCAGTTATGGCAGCTCCCTATTAACTATATACTGTAACAAGCCAAATAAGATGCCTCGCACTTAGCTTTTAAGGTTGCCTTTCGGACATGGATAGTTGCTGTGGATTAACAGATAACTGGTAAATAGAAGAGTGTAGAAATTGATTTTTATGTTTCTGCATTGAATGGTAATGAACTGCTTTGATGCTGGAGCTATAGTTGTGCTTTCATTTTCATTAAATTTCCCCTTTTTAAAAATAATTGCATTTTTAAAAGAAGAAGAACTAAAATCTGTCAGAATCATCTGTCCTTTAGGCATATCTGCGAAGGACACTTCATCCTTTTCTTTTGGTATGGCCTAAAGGGGCCATACCAAAAGAGGGGCAGGTGTGTGCATTGCCGTGTTGGATCTCACATATCACCAGTGCCTGGTGCACTCATTGAGGTGGATTCTACTCTCACAAGCACTCTTTCTCCAGGGTGGGAATAAGTGCTCTGTTAATCTTGAAAAAGACAAGTTCACTCTTGCCTCGAGTGTGCAAAAGGTTGACAGCAGCAAGACTGGCCAACCTCCCATGTGCAATTGTGGAAGGACTGAAAATGCCCCATCCATCCATCCATCCATCCATCCATCCATCCATCCATCCATCCATCCATCCATCCATCCATCCACATTTTTATCCCACCTGAAGGTCTCAAGACAGAGTACAACATTAAAAACCAATTATAAAAATAAGCATACTAAAACAATATAGTGCCTGAAAGTGGGAAGGAAAAGCTGTCTGGCACTTTGCATGATGGCCCAGATTGGAAACTTCAACACCAAGGAACTTTCCCCAGCCTCAAAATTAGCACAGGGTGAGATATGGGACCCAAAAAGAAAGCGCTGGACCCTGCAGAATCAAGTGCTCTAGCCCAGGAACTGGCTATCCAGCACCTGTGCAAATCCTGACTTTAACTCTCTGAAAGGTTTTAGCCCATGTGCAGGAATGCGCAGAAGCACAAATCATGTTGTTACCATTATACACATCACTTCTGCAAACAACACCCTTTTAAACTGTTGCCTGCCTCGTCTTTCCAGAGCTATTTAATGATAACTTGACATTAAATAGCTCTCTCTCTCTCTCTGATGCCATTCAAGGCTTCTGCTTCACCAGAGAACTCGGCAGCATTGCCATTTCTAAAGGCTGGTATGCTAGGATTCCAAAATGAAACTGACCTCCTGGTTTGAATACAGTATCTCCAGGTCTCATTCCAGTTTTGAACAGAAATGTATGATATTTCCCTCTTGTTGTATCTTAACCATACCTAATTTGGTTAACCCCCTTGGACAGTCTATTGAAACATTGGCTACATCTCTGCTCACAGGACAAGGCATGCTGCAACACAGCTTCTGTTGCTCCATTCCCCTTGCAGCAGCAGCAAAGAGCACCTCAGGGGAACTGGGTCACCCCATATCTGACTGTGATTGCTGATGGAGGTGCCATTTTGTGAGGAGGAGATTTCACCACCCTCGATATTCTAAAGAATTTCTCCTCATTCCAAAATGGAGATGAGGAGGCATCCTGTTGGGCATCAGTTATGGTCCCTCCTTCATGAATCTTGAATGAAGCTACCTGTCCAGGTAGTGGAGACTCTGTCATATGTCCCCCTACCACAGTAGGTAGCAAATAATTTGACTTCTACTGCCATTTCCTGAGACACTTTCTGGACTGCCACAGAAAAATGTCTTCCAACATATTCTGGCCCATGGGGGCATACTGTCTGCACTCTACCTCTTCTCTGGAATACAAGAACCCCATTCCAGGACCAAGAAATGGTACCATTTTTGTGCCAAATTTTTGACCAATGTGGACAAAGCATGACAAGGGAGTGAAGTCCATGCTAGCAGGCAAATGGCACCAGTTATTCAACTATTTATCATAGAATTATGCCAAGTGCAGAAATGGCCTAAGGTTCCAACTTAGATCCTTAGATGCAGATCTAAGAAGATCCAGATCTAAGGAATGGGTACATTCCTTAATCTGGATCTGGTAGATCTGGTTTAAGGAAAGCACCCCATGTGTTTCCACGGGAGGTGTAGCACCCATTAGCAATGGATGCTAGCCCCCCTGCTGTGGAAACACCTTTGCACCCATGTGGGGAATCCAGATCATCCCCCAAGGGTCCACCCATCACTCCTGGTGTTTCGGGGGACAGGGGGGTGCGATCTCCAAAGTCCCTCCAAAGAAACCGGCACAGACTTCGAAGCTGCTCTGGAATCATTTCAGAAGTCTGGTCAGAAGCCTCCAAAGTCTGGGCAGAAGAGCCCCGGAGCACCCGTGATGTCAGCGGGAAAGAACTCTGAGATCTCTCTGAAGTCTGCGTTGATCTTCGGAGAGACTGGTGGCAAGACTCTGGAGCCTTTTGCTGATCGCTTCGGAAGGAAGTTCGCACGGTATGCGCTAATAGCGAATGGACTGCACTGACAGCTCCGGAGCTCTCCAAAGTCGTTGCTGGTCTCTTCAAAGTGACTTCGGAGTCATTTCAAAATGACTCCGAAATCACTTCAAAGCTGGGATTTCTGGGCTCCCCCCACCATGGCTCCCTCCCCCTAGCCTCCTCTAGACCCCATTGCCCGTCACTAGTGGAAATAGGCTCCCTTTAATCTGGATTTTCTGGCTGAAGACCCCATTGCAGACCCCATTAATGGGGTCTACAGAAAATCTGGATTAAAGGCCAAAAAGTACCCATATTATCCAGATTTCCCCAGCGGCAGTGGAAACAATCATGTCCCAAGTGGGTGCTGTGGTGGAAATGGGGTCATCCGGCTCATACCCAAATGGGTCCTTAATGGGTGCAAAAATGGGTACTTTCTGACAATGGAAAACACCCTTGGTCTTAGGCCATAGTCAGACCTTCACTTTAAACCTTCTTCAGCCCATCTCCAGGTCTGACTGCTCACATCTTTTCATGTTTATCCATTTTATTTGTGGATTTTCCACCCTCCATAAATAAAACAGATAGAAACGAAAAGGTGTGAGCAGTCAGAACCAAAGATGGACTTAATGTGAAGGTGTGACCACAGCTTTAGGGTGTAAAATTTGCAGTCTTTGAGCTTGTCTGACTAAGCTGTTAAAATAGGCATCCCAGAAATCCTGTAAAGTCTTTTAATGCTTTCTCTGGTAGTTTCTTTTTTTTTATATTTATGGCTTAGGCTGAAACCAAAATAGATCTAGATGGGGAAAAAAGCAGAATTTCTGTTTAGATGATCTAGCACAAAGGACAACCTTCCCCAAAATTAATGTGAGGGGAGTACTTTCCTCCAAATTCTTCAGCAAGAAATAACCTTACAATATGACCACATCACTTTATTTTTTTTAAAGTCCTGCATGGCATATTAAGCACTCTGTTTGCAGATTTCTGCAGGCCTATGTTTCTGTAATGCACTGGCAATAATGTCATCTCCCCTAGGCATAATGATGCTGCATGCATGAACCTGTGATTTGCGAGAGTCATTAGGAACCTGATCCCCGTAAATACCAAAGGATGGCTGCACAGAGAATTTTCTGAGCCACAGAATTTCCTTAATGCCAGGCACCTATTTTTTACCAAACTACTACAGCAAATAATAGCAGCAGCAAAGGTTTTAAAAGCTTTGTACCTTTACCTACAGTATTTCTTCTTTTTGTCATCTGAAAAGGACTCCATAAATCAAATGTCAACTAGTGCTTCACATATTGTCATGTTGAGCTAACTGAACTTTTTCCACACCACCAGCAGCCATCTGTGGAAGGAAGGAAGGAAATATGTTTACCAAGAAGATATGCTTACTGGCTAACAATGGGTAGTTAAGGCAGGTACATTTGGGGCTTAGAACGTACACATTTTCGCATGTTGAGATACTTTTCCCGGCTGCATTGCAATGGATATAAATATTTTAAGTGTGCTCACAAGATGGAAGGCTAAGCTGGTGCTTAGTTCACATGACTGAGCATCGCTAGGGATAGCTTTTTTAAAGAATTCAAGTAACAGTATATAAAAGCAGGAAATATAATAATAGGAGGCAATGGACTGGGAAAGAGATTCAAAATACTGAAACACTATGAGGTTAAAAAAATCACTTGGAAAATAGTGTCTGGTTGTAGTCATTCCCTTTCAGAAGACTTGCTTTGTTAGCCTTCATTTATTTCCCTGTACATGTTTTTGCTTCACCTTCAGATTCATGATGAGGCTGATAGGATCAGTAAAATCATACCTGAGAGGTGCAATTAGACGTGGCTTTTTCAAGTTGTTCCTTTGGGGGAAAGTGTCAGATGCATAGTAATGGTGCCTTCCACACAAGTGTTCATACATTTGGCTGAAAAGCTACCTTCTTTTGCCACATCTCCTTGCATTCACTTTCACATCTCCCCTGACAACAGTTGCTAAAACCAGGGGTCTCTGCCTTTTCCTTTCTGTGATTGGTAACTTGCCCCCTATCAGTGGTTTCTGTTCTGAGATTGGCTACTTTTCCCACCAATCACTTGCTCTTATTTCCTTAATTTCTGATTTTTGAAAATCCAGAACTCTAGAAATGAGAATATATACTGTACTGTATAACTTCCTGTTTTTCTAATTGCGCTTTTATTTCTCAATTGCCGTGATGCTGCCATTGCTTCCTCTCCATTTTCAGCTTTCCTGAACCATCCTCCTCCATGTTTGCAGATGTCCCTTCCTGCCGCTTCCTTCCACTTGAAAAATACAGTTTCACACGTTTCCATATTTTTAGAAATAAGGAAATTCAGATATTTTAACTTAGGAATAGGAGCAGTCTCTGTCACTGGTAGTCTCCTCTCACAGGAGGCAACTTCCAGCCGTTGATTATGCAGTTTTCCCTCCAAAAAGAAAGTGCAGTTTGAAAAAAGAGATCACTACAGGACTGAAAAATTATACCCATCACTAAGGCAAACTATCCCAGGCTTCAAGACCAAAAAAGTCTTAAACAGAGATGTATCAAACACATTTGAATCAGATTGGATGGCTCAACTGGTTACCATCCTACAAGGATATTTGATCCTAAACTCAACAGTGGGGAAGTTGGCACTCTGGTACACACAGAAGATGTATCTGTAACTCAAAAAAGCCCTCAAATAACCATTACATGAGGAGTCTTAAACTGTGATCCTCCAGATGTTCCTGAACTACACATCACAGCATTCCATTCTCAGAATTCTGTGTCCACACCACTAGTTCACATTCACAGTCCTTAGAATGGAATGCTGGGAGTTGTAAGGCAAGGATAGTGGGCAGGCAGCAGTTTGAGGCCCCTGCTTTAGGTGGATCAGGGAATATTGGTAGATGCAGATGCATACAGGAAAGGAAAGAAAGAGGGAAGGTTTTGATCAATATGAGGAATTGAGATCTGGTTTTGTTCTATTTATGGAAAGACTGTGGGATAAGACCCTTGTAGCTGAGAACTTCCTAATTATTCTTCTGTATCCATGTTGACTTGTTTACTTTCAGGAAGAGATCCTGCTAGCAAAGTCTGGCACATCTACGCACTTTAATGGAAGAAAATCTAGGCTGACACAGTAGGGTTTACGTTGGGGGTAAAGCAGCCCAGGATTTGTGCTGTGAGTCACAAAAAACATCTGTTTTTTAACTTCAACTAGTCTCACTGCTGTCAACTTGAACCAAACTAGGCAAAGAGCACAGGAGGTTTTGCTTTTTTGTGTGTGTGTAAGCATAAACTTTCTACTTAGAAGAAATTACCTTGAGGAAATGTTCCTTTCATTCAAAGGAACCTTGATAAAATTCTAGGTACAAGAAGAACATGCATAGGTTCTTATGATGATTGCATTAGCCCACATTATAAATGCTGTGCCGGTTACACAGTCATAGTTTGGTTACCCAGCAAACAATAAACACTCCTGACATGTGACCAAAGAGATAGATATGCATATAGACAGCTATGAGGTAATATTTCCAATGTCCTAGAAAAAGGGAAGAATATTATGTCTTTTAAAAACACAATTATGTACTTTCTGGAAATGTTCAAGGCAGGACACATGTGCCCTTCTCTTAATAGTGCTTGCTTCTCAGGGAATAATGACAGAAGTTACTTCAGTTTGCGCTATACCAAGGTCCCTCCTGCATTCATAAGTTCTGACAATGTGTCTGCTGTCAGACTGATGGCAAAGACAGATAATTTAAAACCATATACTAGAATGAACCAACGTTAGCTTTTCTTATAAGTTCCACTTTCTTAAAACCTTTCCTTCCTATATGTGTATTTTCTTAATTTCTAAGAGCTACAGTATACCAAAATAATTAAAAATTCAGGTAGCATTTCAACTTTTCTCCCCCCTACACACGAATTTTCAGGAATCCACATTTTTCTTTTCCTTTTTTAAGAACTCTTTTTAACTTCCTTTAGAAGATAGTAAGCTGCGAAGAGGAATGAGATAAAGAAGTGGTGTTATCCATTATTCATCCTTAGGCCCTTTTCAATGAATTTATCATTAGAGACAGAAATTATAGTGTTTTTTCTTTAAAGGAGAGGAGCTAAATTTTAATTATACAGTTCCTGCTCATCTCGTGTACAAATTATAATATGCTTAAAGCATAAAAATTGGAAAGAGAGGAATACCTGATAAACACAACTTTTCTTCTTTTGTGTTGCTGTAGAATAAGACCTTGTGTTGAAATGGGCATTTAAACCGGTAGTAATGCTTTTCCTTAATCTTTCCCCAATACCAGTTTGTGTAAACAAAGAATGGAGAGAGAAAAGGTTGAAAAGTCAATGCCAAAGTCATTACTTTCCATGTCAACATCCTGCCAAACAGTTTGGAAACTCCTCACAACTTTGAACAGCGTTATGATGAACTTGGAACCATCACTGCTAGACTGGCCCATACTATCCTAGCTAGCATATCTTCTTAGCACAAAGTGCTAGAAGAAAATGAATGTAATTTGATGTCATTTTTCATTTGCAAGTGAAACAGAGATATGCTAATGTGATGGACTTCTCTGAACAGCATATGCTAATTCAAACCATTAATCTTCATGCCTGCTGTGTTATTTACTTGCACTGAAATATCCCCCCCCCCTCTACTTTCTCTCTGTAGTCACTCCAGGCACATCCAGACTGCTATTCTGAAAGTACAGACCTGGTTCTCTCTGTTTAAATGTGCCCAGGTTTGTCCTTCCCACTGCAACCCATCTGTGTCTGCCTTTCTTTGCTTCAGGCCACTGTTGGCTACATAGGGGGAAATAGTTTTCATATCACTGAGTAAGTGATGCATGTTTGCCATTGTGCCCAAGAGAAAATAGGAGGGGAAATGTATTTTTTTAATATAGTTGCCTTCTCCAGAGTGGGCAGGTATAGTTTAAAACTGGTTTATGTGAACAGATGGGAGTTGTGTGAGAAAACAACTGGGCAAAGCACTTTGGTTTAGAGAAGTGACAAAATGCAGTTCATAAGAAGTTTGTTTCCTAGGAACTGCTCAGAAAGGGCCAGGACTATTAGATATCTTAATTCAGCAGCCCTGGGCACTCTGTGACACCTGGAGCCTTCTCAAGAGCAGGTGAACCCAGTGGGAAAGGTGCAGGAATTCACATCTCCATGAAATGCAGCCACCACCATTATTTATCCTTTTCCTTGTGGATTGGGCCACATTGCCTGCACATGCAATTTCCTCACCTTTCATTGAGAGATTTCTCTGCACCTTTTGCACAAAATTCACCTACTCCTAAGATAGTTTTGGGTGCTGGAGAGAGCTCGGGCTGTTGGGAATTGCACTTGATGATCCCAGACCTCTCTAAGCAGTTTGTGAGAAATGAACTTCTTACAAACTACAGCTGGACACATCCTTATTTGGGCATGCATCACTATTAACACAGAACAACTACCAATGAAACCTAGTGCCTTTTCACACTCACTTCTGAGAAGCAGTTCCAGTCACTCCTGGAGAGACCTCTCTGCACACTTGTTTTATTTTACAGTCAGAAAACTATACTTTAGCAGCATGTTGAAGTACAGACTTGAAGCATACATCTCCTTGATCTGATTCAACATCTTTACTTATCTAAACTTGTGAGTCTTATGAACTTATTTACATAAGATATACATGTCTAGAGAGATGCTAGAGTCCATCTATACCAATAGGAGAGAGAGCATGTGACATACAAACTGTTATAGCAGAGTTAACCAATCAGCAGTTTCCATACTGCAATATAAATATACAGATAAAATTACACCCCTTTACACTGAAGTGGATGTACACTTGCAATCATATACCAACAACACTGCCATACCAAAGCTTATCAAGGCTGCCCCAGTCTTCACTAGTTGTAGATAACTAGAATGTTATTCACTGTTTGACCAGAAACACCTAGTGAGTTCCTGGTCAGTGGTGTTCACACCCTCTTCTGGGTATGATACTGCAAGTGGTCATGGCAGAGTGGCTACAACTATGCAGTCTCATGCCATATCCCAATCTCCATGGCAATATCCAGGTATGCTCCAATGTTGTCACAGCTGTTGCCATGGTAATCTGGCCTGCCCAGGCCTGCCCACCTGCATTTCAAGTGTTAACGGTCCAGTTCGAGGCTGCCATTTCAGCAAGTGAAGTGTGAAGAGGCCTTTATGGTCTCATGCAAACAAAATGCTTCTGGCACTCACCCCTTCACTTCTCCCCTGCTTCCTTAAGCAAATAAATGCTGATCTACACCTGCTTACTCTGGAGAATATGAAGTACAAATTTTGCGATTTGTGTGACGTTCTTATGATTTTTAATCTGTTTTTCGCCTATATGCTTCCAACCTGAATTCAAGGTGCTGCTAAGGACCTTTAAAGCCATAAATAAATGGCTTAGGACCTCAATACTTGAAACACCTCCTCTCGTACAGATCTACCCACGGTTTAAGATCTACTGGAGGGGGGCTCCTCCATGTCCCACCCAGTTAGAGAGATCCACTGCCTTCGCCCCTTCCCTTGGAGGCCAGATTAGCACCAACTCTTCTAACTTTTAGGTGCCAAGGTAAGACCTGGCTCTTTATTAAAGCCATTGGACATTAATTCACTCAGGCACAATTTTAATGAGGTGTGTATTTAATGTCTTGTTGGTATATGGGTTTTTTATTGTAAGCTGCCCAGAGATCCTAGGATATGGGGCAGGATATAAACATTTTAAGTAAATAAATAAAATAGAAAACTTTATTTTGGTTCCCCCTAGGGCTTGCTCATATTATTTAGGTCAAAAAGCAGGAAGAATAAAAGACAGCATATTTAAGGAGTCTGTAGGAGAAGAAACTGAGATGAGTAACCTCAGTGAATCAGAAGTGCAACCAAGAATATGAAAAGAAAACAATAAATAAAAGGGAGAGTTGAGGTGTAGAATAACAGTGTTATATTACAGTTATATAACTGGACAACAATTTCACGAGAAGCTAGGAAAGCACTATTTTCAGTAAACAAAATTCATCCTTTTTTCAGTCATATCATATCTATGAAAAGCCTAAACAAACACCAGACCTTTGCTGTGCCAAGCACACGCGTTTATGACCAAAGTGGTGTATATATATTGCTCATCTACCAAAACAAAACAAAACTCCAAGAATTAGCTGGCAATGGGGAGGAAGGAAATTGATTTCGCAGAATGAAGTCTGGGAAAGAAAAGGTCCATTTTGTAAATATCACCAGCCCTTGAGAAGTTCAAAGATACGTATTCAGCGCAATGGATCGTGTGGGAGTGACAAGGCTTTCTGAGTCATGGTGCTGAGCCTGCTGCAAAGAGACCTATTAAAATAGCAGCATGTGCAAAGTAATATCCAAAGAACAAAAGATACACTGAAGGTCACTTATTTCTCTGTTGATAAAAACACAAAAGCCCAAAATGTCACCACTTGAGCTAGATTTCTCCACTAGAAAGCTAAGTATGCTCAATAGTCTATATATGCCACGCATGTCCTTTATAGATTCCTAAATTCAGTATAATTAAAAGCCCACACGTAACAGTTTGTAATTCTTAGTTTACTTTCCTTCCTTCAATTATAAATCACAAAATTTGAACTATTACGTGGGAAGAAAAGACATGGCCCCTTTGAAATTTCTGACCTTACCTTTACTATCATATGCATTGTTGAAGGAGATGCTTTGACTCTCTCATTTCTATAACTGGCAAAAGAACCTCTCAGTATAGGATTATAGCATACTGTTGGAGCAATCAGAACATTTGTTCTCATCAGCTGATTATCTAATAATTTAATAGACACCAACTATCTAAAGGAACACCTTTTTTCATACCAACCTGCCCATGCATTAAGATCTGGAGAGGAAGCCCTCCTGGGTGTACCACTACCTTCAGTAACCAAAGGGGTGGGC
The DNA here is from genome assembly GCA_014337955.1 of Aspidoscelis marmoratus. NCBI lineage: Eukaryota > Metazoa > Chordata > Lepidosauria > Squamata > Teiidae > Aspidoscelis > Aspidoscelis marmoratus. Next base: position 38,598,699 of record MTQE01001134.1, on the reverse strand, counting down.
ACTGAGAGAGGGCCTTCTCACTGATGGCCCCTAGGTTACGGCTCCTTGAGGTGAATCAGGCATCTCCACTGTCGATCATTTAGGAAGGCAGTGAAAATGCACCTCTTTGCCATGGCCTTTGGTTAATTGGGGATACACTTTTTCTTCCCACTTTCAGACACTGTTATTGCTTTAATATA
>MTQE01001134.1:38584956-38595090 GCA_014337955.1 Aspidoscelis marmoratus | reverse complement strand
CTCCTCCTCCTCCTCCTCCTCATCCTCCTCATCCTCATCATCATCACCATCATCATATCTATTGCCCCTTGAAGATAATGAAAGGCTAGGTGCTGGCAGAAGACTTGCCTCTCTGTTCACAATGCTGAATTAGCAATACTAGCAAGCACTGGAAGCGAGAAGCAAAAGGTGACAACAACAAAGATGCTTTGTTGGCGCAACAGACACATCACATAGCCATTCACATAAAACAGTATGTTTCTTCTATTACTTAAAGAAAGCAGAACATTTCTTTAAAATCATTATTTAAAATTCCAGTGGTGATCAAAATGATTAAAAATACATTCAGAGAATAAAACCAGAAGTCTGCATATACAACAACTGTTGGAAATTTTAATAGCCTTTAAATACTCTTTTCTGCCTATAAAAAGCCATAACATTTACATATCTTGATCCTTTGCTTTTTATATTATGGCCTTGCTTCCACAAACTGGGCTTGGAGAAGAAGCAGAGCTTGCTCTGTGACCTGGTTAAAAAAACCAGCATCCATACCAATAGCTGCTGTCACCTGACAGAGGTCTTGAGATATCCTTCAAGGAAATAATTTATTTATATACCTGGATCCATTGCTTTTCAGTAGATTTAGGTTTATTGTCTTTGTGAGTTGACTAGCAAGACCACGGATGCTTTTGCACTTCCTTTCCTGTCCCGTGGATGGAAAAAGTGCATTAGAAATTAATGTTGACTAGTGCTTGCACTTGTGAGCACTAGTCAACAATAGCTTACCCCACACTATTGATCACTTACTTGTTTTCGATCATGTGGCCGATCCTCCGCAATGATTGGAGCGTAGTGCCCTGTGGGATTCCACATGCGTCAGTGCCGTTCCTACGGCAATGCTGATGTTCTGTGCCAGCGCAGTTGAATCAGGGTGTCATGTGAGCTGCCAGCATGCTTGCGTGACAGCTCAGATGACCTCCTCAGCCAAACAGAGTGCAGATGGTCACCTGCTGAACACTTAAGGTAAGGATATGGCCAGGACTGGGGAGGGTTGGGTTGCTTGTGGTGTATGACATTGTGCACCACAGGTAGTTTACAGTTAGTCACATCTGGGCATACAGGGAGTGCTTGTAAGCTGTAAGTGCCTCCTGTCAGTGCAGAAGCATCTGCCCAGATGTTGGCTAATTGTAAATTATAGGCCGTTGTGCCACTTGGGCTCATGACTTTTTCTACCCTGGGCCTTATCCTGGGGCCTGTATAGTCTGCCCCAGAATGCAGATGGCAGACTCTGTTCTGCGATACCCAGAATAAGGGCTGATGCAGAACAGGCCCATGAGGCTACATATGATGCCACAAAAGCTCTAAACAGGCAGAGCAGGATGTAAGATGAAAGCAGGTTTCCTATTGACTCGGCTGTCTTCTGCTCAATAGTACATGGGTGCATATACATTACATAAAGTCAGTGAAAGTTTAATTTTGTCCTTTGCAACAGACTTTGTCTTATACATGTACCTTTTTTTCCTGATCCTACAGCATATTCCTGTACAAACTTCCATTCTCTCATATGAATGAGCATGATGCTATATTGCATTAATATCACCAAATGCCTGGCTATTAATTAATGCCCTGCATTACTGCATAGCTCCTTCACAGAAAAGAGAGAGAGTTATGTCATTCTTCTGAAGGCACCATCCCCTAGAGACCTGCACACAATGAATGGTTGTGTCTGCATTTATGATGTGTGGCTTTGTATCATCATTCATTTGCAAGCAAATATGAAAGTGAATATCTGGGAAATCATCAGTAATGCTCACCAGTGACAAATGCCCCCAATTCCCCTGTACATGGTTGAAGCTGTAACTGAATACCTGGCAGCAACATTTATGAGCACATTTTTCTGCACTGTTAGCATTCAGGCTGTTCAGTTTACCTATTCATGGCTGTCACTAGGAAACATTATATCTACCCTGATCACCCAGAGTTGTGATTAAATCCCTCAATCAAAATAAAAAATGAGTCTTCCCCTTTGAAGGATCTAGGTGTTGTAGTTTGACAGGTAGCAGGCTAAGGTGTATAGCTCTGCATATATTTTGGAAAGGCATTACCCAGCAACTAGCATTCGGCAGCCAAATTTTAATTCTAAGATGCTGCTATTTATCATTCCCATGTGGCTTCCAGTGAGCAAAATGCTTTAATCTTATTCATCTTCTCATTTATCCCCACAACAGTCTTTCATGATAGAATTGACTGAAAATGTCTGAACTTGTTCAAGGCTACCAAATGTGCAGAAATATGAACCCAACAATACCCTGTTGATAGTCATGATGGCTAGAGCCCTTTCTGCACTCACCTTTTAAGGTCTATTTGCAATTACAGAACTTCTGGTAGAACTTGCTAAGAGGGAGAAGGACTTCCCTTATCCCACCTTAACCAGCCTTCAAGCATGCCCTGCCTCCCTACAAGTTCACTAATTGTTGATTAGGTGTGGAGCATTAAATCATGCTCCATACCTTTACCAACATTGACCAAAAGCGTACCTGAAGCATCCAGAGGTGCAATCATTCACTCTTCTTCTGGTTCCCTGCAGTTGGTGGGCAGGGGAGATGGTATCCACACAGGCACAGTGGCATTGACGGCCATGATCGATTGCTGACCTTTGACATGACCAGGCCACCGATCCCCAGAGTAGCATCCGGTCACTGAGTTGCAAGTAGTGGGTGCTGTGCATTCGATCACAGGCGCTGATGTTATCAGTCGCAATACATCCCTCTGCTTGAATGGCTCCCAAGCATGTCATGGAATAGCCAATCGTGGCAGCGAGGAGGTGGAACATCTGGCTTCGGACGTAGCAGCACGGGCTGGTAAAAGGGAGGGTCATTCGTACTTCTGGCCGATAATGGACGCTTTGGGGAATAGATGGGCTGCTAGTCCAATCCAGAAGGCATCTTCTTTTTGGTTTTCAAACACTGATCTACCATAAAAATGTTTTGAAGTTTTTTTCCTGTAAATTCCCATCCTGGAAGTTAAGTTAACCTGACAGGTGGCTACATGTCCATGTAAGCTCAATACAATCCATGCACATGCAAACAAAAATGCTCATTGGCCTGCAAAGGGGAGGGTTTTGATTTCAAATATGCCTTTTCTGTTTGTGTTCTAATTATTTGTGCAGGGGGAAAGTGTTGCATCTATTGTGCTTCTGTTCGAGAGACCATGTTTAATACATAATACAATCTTACCTCTTCTGTTGTAGCTTTAAATTCAAAGGTTGGCATGGCAACAGATGTTCCCAGATTGCAGTGTCTGCCTTCTTCAGCCATTTTGTTCAGGATCCCCGGTGGCTTCAGGATTAACCGCCTCCACTATTTTATTTTGCATAACTACGTCAAGATTTTTCTGGGCAAGAGCAGCAGGCATGCAGCTAAAGCCTAGTATATATAAGCTGATTTTCCTGCATGGCAGGTCTGCATTTTGAAGCATGCTTCTGTGCTATCTAGAAAGCTCCAGAATGATGGACCAGTGAATTCACAGTCAGCATGTTTGGAACAGGAGATGCCCAATTTGCTGTTCATGGGAAAATTATCCACAAACACCTTGCAGTTTTCTGCATCTTATTCATTTTTCATATCACCCATTAATTCCGAATGGAAAATATACCACCTTTCCTTGCCTTATCGTGTAAGCTGGCCTGGTTCCTTTTACAGTGAAGCACCATTTAATACAAAGTTCATGCCACTAGCACAGCAAATGGATCGAAAAAGAAATTTGCTTCATTTGGATTTTGAGGCTAAAACTTCACACAGTCTCGGGGTGCTAAGCTGGGCCCTTGCCACAGCAACACACAACATGTTTGCATGTGGGCCTGCTGTGCTCACACACAGAGGGTGAGGAGCCCTCCAAGCACAGATCTGCAGCCTTGAGAAGGAGTGTTATGGAATCATCAAGCTCCTTTTCATGATTACCTGTGGCTACAAAATCAGGCCAGTCCAACAGAGTGGCAAGTGAGAGACAGAGAGACAAACCCATCAATCAGTCTCCTGTGACCATAGAGCCAGTCATTTTGACCCACAGCTGCCTTGATTGGCTGAGGTCATAAAGCACCAGCAGCAGCAATTCTCATGCCAAACCCAGGAGTCAACCTAGGCCACTTTTGCTGGCCACTGGGGGTGGGGGTGGGTCACAGCATTCCACAGTCAACTCCCACAGAGGCCATGGGTTCTGCACATTGAATAGTTGTGAGGAAGAAGGAACGTCAGCAGGTGTAGCCTAAATTATTATTTCATTATTTATTTATTATTTGCATTTTTATCCCTCCCTGTACTCAAAGATCTCAAGGCAGGTTACAAGATTTAAAACTAAATATAAACCTATTAAACCAATCAAAGCATCTGAAAATTTGGGGGGAGCTATATCTGTCATGCCTCGTGTCCTCTCCTGCTCCTCGGAGAAAGCCAAACCGAGGGAGGTGCGCCTTAGGAGCCAAATGTGGAAGCTGCTTCTGTCCCCCAAAATGTGGTATTTTAGATTCAGAAGATACATAATGCCCAGAGTTCACTCCAGAGAGAACGAAAACAGCTGTGCTGCTCAGTTCGCCTCCACGTGAAACAGCTGTGACACTCGGGGCATGATTCTCCAAATCCTACTTAAGAAACGCCCATTGCAAACAAAGAATCTCCTTGGCAACCCCTGACTTGTGCAAACCCTGATTCTTGGCTCCTGACTTCCCAAACTTAGACCAACCCTCTCTGGTACCCTGACTCTTGGCCTGTTTGACTCCACATACTCTATATCCCCCAAGAACTCTGGTAACTGACTTGGCATTTGCTGTTGCTAGCTGCGAGTGTCCATGTGCAAGTGCTTTGCTGTTATCGCCTGCTCTGGACACGGCAATATCCCCATTTAGCCAAAGGCCAGGGCAAAGAAGTGCATTTTGCTGCCCTCCTAAACATGTAAAGTGAGGGTGCCTGATGCACCTCAAGGGGAAGACCATTCAATAGCCTGGGGGCCACCACTGAGAAGGCCCTATTCTGGGTGCCCACCCCTTTTCCTGGTGAGGGCAGTGGTACAATCACAAGCTATACCGGTTGAAATTCCTTCTGCACAGTTATTAAAGGAGTCATAGCCTCCTTTTGATGCAGCAGCCATTGTCACTGTGCATTAATAAGCATCTTCTAAAGCTAGCTCCAGATGGTTCCTCCCCTTGATATTGTTTGCTCCTAACTTAGCAAAAGCTGTGTCGATGCTGTTTCATTTTCTCAGTTCCATGTCCTCCAGAGCTTCGGAATAATCTCTTTGCTAGGTCTTGAAGAATGTCTTTTGTAACCATGATGTTATGGATAGTTATCTTTTTTCTAATGTAAGAAAGGTCTTCCCAGAAAAGCCACTTATATACTTTCATACCTTTGGGTGCATTTGTATCACATCAAATGTTCAAGCAGCAAATTTGCTTTGACTTGTAATCTGCTTCACATTTGGGGGATGAAAATTGTGCACCTTTAAAATGCTGATGGCTACAGATAACGTTCCACAAGACCATCAGGAGGCTGACATGTTTTAAATGCAAATTTAAATATATGAAAATAAGAAAAGCTATTAAACCACCAAAGTAAATATTTTCCTACATGAGGCAGTAGAGAAGAATTTCTATTTATCTTGATATTCCAATATAGGCCCATTCTATTGCAGATTAGAACAGTGTCCTGGGAGATCTAACAAAGATTTCCAATGGCAGCTTATCCTCTCCGTCACACTTTCATGAAGCCAATGCATGGACTACTGTTTATGGTAGCAAAAAAATATTTACTTGGTGACTCTGACCAGCACTATACACATGAAAACCATCCTTTTTGTGAATCAGTTACACAGGCCCACCAGCATTCCCTGCTGAGTGAAAAAGCAAGTGCCCTTTTATGTGTCTTCTCTGAAGAAGGCAACTAGCTTACTGCAAGCTGGTAAGAGACAACAGAGAAAAGTGTCTTTCCCTGCAACAAACTACACATGTGACCACAGCAGTTCTACAATCAGCTCATTGGAAGGAAGGACATATCTCTCCATTGTTGCCTTATCCCCTCAGCATAAGCTGGTTCTCACACACACCTGTCTCCTCTACTGAAGGTAAGAAAAGTTTTTTGGACCCAACAGTACAGATGGTATACATATATATGCAGATTCAATGCAGAACCACAAAATCAACACTGGAAAGGATTTACAGATAATATATGCTGATTTCACTTACCAGACTACTATTAAAATTATGATGTTCCAATATAGGATGCACTGGAAAAGGTTCAGATATTCACTGATTTCATGCATCACAGCTCTGGACAGGCAGGGGGCATTTCTGGTCTGTAAACACCTCCTGAAAGTGCAGATGCACCTGCCCAGATGTTGCCTAATTGCAGACTATGGGCTGAAGAGCAAATCAGCCCCAGATCAGAACTGTGTTAAGGACTCACTGCCATGATGCCCAGCGTTCCAGTAAGTGCCTGCCCTCTCAAGGAGTAGCTTGGCCCTGTTAGGATGCCGAGTTCGTGCAACGGCCAAGTGAATACTACAGTGTGGACACAAAATACTGGTAGCAAGCATTTTGAACAGTAAACCTAAACAAGTTTATTATTATACACAAGCAATACTAGAAAGATAATAAGGTTCAGGTATTTGTTGGTTTAAGTCTATGAGTCTCTTAAGGTTACCAGCTTTCCAGCCTATCAGCTCCCCTTTCTCTAAAGGAAAATAGTTCCCTTTTTAAAAGACAAACCTCTCCACGTTCCTCCCCCTCTGGCTTGCTCTGCCACAGCTCAAGCCAAGCCAGTGTACCAGAACATGGCCCTAGATGATCACAAGGCCCAGTCCGTCCTTGCTTGACCGATCATCCAGCCTGGTCAGTTGCTAGTGAAGTCTCCCTCAGAGCCACAATCCTCACGATTGTCCCCTTCAGAAATCACTCAGCCAAAAGACCAATGGTCAGCTACTGGTCCAGCTCCCTCAGGTTCAGCTCTCTTCTGTTCCCTTCAGCTCTTGTCCCAGCACGAAGACCCCTGGTCAACTACTGGTCCGGCTCCTTCAGGATTCAGCTCTTCTGTTCCTTTCAGCTCTTGTCCCAGCATGAAGACACAGTCTGCTGTAATCTGAGTTCCTTTATACCTTTTTTTGCCTTGGCCCTGATTGGCTGTCACCTCCTAGGGAAAGCTGCTGAAATAAAATGCTGCTGGAGAGTCCTGGGAGAGGTGCCTGTTCCCCTTGCCTGATTGGTGGGAACTCCTCCTCTAGCCCCTCCAGCACTCAGATCCCCGGACAGCTTTTCCCTCCAACTACCAGCTGCAGCCAATCATTGCAGCAGGGCCTGCACAGGATTTCCCGCCCTTTTTGCAACCCAAAACCAAGGGTTTGCAAAAGGCTGTTTGCACCAAAGCTGACTATTGCAGCTTGCAAGAAGCCTGCAAGGCCAGAAAGCAAAACAGTTTGCAGCCAGAATCCCTGAAACCGTCACACTCGCTAATCCCAATTACTCACTGATCCACATCTGGTTAATACGAATCTAGCTAATATGGATTAACTAAGTGCAGAAAGGACCTAAGACTCAGACAGGGAACTGTTTTGCAGGTATAAGAGAGACAACCCTTGCAAAACATTACTAAATAATCAAAAGAACAAAAAACAATCTAGAGATCCACTGCAATCACAGAACCATAAATTACTCTGCTTAGCTTGGTTATAATAGCAGGTTGAGCCACCCACTGAGGGAGGCATAGCAAAGGACTGTAAGAAATTGCCACTGTGAGGATTACAACAAGAGTTAGGACCTGGCAGCTTAGTTCTTCTGGCAGGTGAATCAGTGCATCACTTTCTGGTCAGCTAAGCACCTGAAGCTCATGGATTACATGAATGTGAGCCATTGTTCAAGAACCTCTGAACTGCAGTATGTTTGAAGAAGTTCTAAAAGTCTTAATACAAATGTGTATGTACATAAACAATTATGCATCATAGGGCATCTACACTGTGCAATCCAGTCTCCAGGAAACATACACAATCAAGGACAATAAGTGATTTAAAAATACATTATGGAGGAGAGGAAAGCATCAGCAGACCCATAAATGAAACCAAAGATCAAAGGGAAGAAAGTACTAGGTTGCTGTAGCTGAGAGGCTAAATGAGTCATATACTTTAGACAACAGAAAAGTCAAAGCTGCTGGCACTCTTCTTAACCACAACTTTCAGGAAGCTTAATTTGGCCTTTTCTGCACAGGACAAAAGGTTCAAGGAACCGTCCTTCCACTGGTTAAGGTGGGATAAGGGAAGTCCTTCTCCCTCTTAGCAAGTTCTATCCAAAACAGCAGTCTAGATCAGTCTAGCAGTGGGGAGGGGAGGCTGATCTGGTCACTGCAGAAAACTGAAGCCACGGTCACCAGATCAGCAAATGTCGGAGCTATGTACTTGGTATCTTTTCTTCCAAAGGTTCTTTCATTCTTTCATACTTTTGTGAAATAGTATACAACACTTTATTTTCTTGATAGTTTTGACCTAGGTGGCTTTAAGAAAGCTGGATGTTTCCTTTTTCCTAATAGGAACATCTGATTCATCTTCTCTTTCATAGGCACCCTAGTACTTAACTTTTGCCTTTGGGAAAAAAGAAAAATATATAGCTGAAGAAGAATTCAGCTTATGTAAGCAAACTAATAGAATTAACTGGATGCATTAGCCACTGTTTGTAAACTATGCCAGAAGTTTTTCTGGTGTAATTCCTAGGGTAGTTCATTACTATTGGGGGTTTGCTTGTGTTACTAATTGGGTAAGTCATAACCTCAGTTTTGCTCAGAGGTAGAAGCCTGGAGCTCTCCAGGTGTTACTGAACAGCTGATTGTGTCAGGCTTAGCCAACATAGTTAGTAAGCAAGACTTTGCGGAGCTGTGTGAGCCCTTGCAGTTGTCAAGGAAAGCAATGCAGGGAGGAGCTCCAAATAACTTGAAATGGGAATGTCTGCAAAACATTAAGATGCCTGCAGAGATGCTGATGTGTTCTGGGAGTGGTGGCAAAAGAGAAAACCAGAATAAGGAACTCTGCAACCATTAAATACATGCAGTGGAATAATAAGCAAAATATGAAATACAGTCTAATCTAATAACCCCAAGATGGCCAAGGGTAAAGAAGGCATGTGGTAGGGCAAACAGCTGCAAATGTCTTCTTCTCATCATCAGGTAAAAAAAACCCTGAAAGTGGCCCCATAAATAAAGAACAGATGATATTCTGGACACCTCACTAGATACTCCCCTTTTCTGCATTTACCTGTGGTAAATCTGGATTAGTGGATCCAGATTAACCAGACCCACTGATCCAGATCTTTTGGAGGCATAGGAGGGACCAGTGCCATCTGCACGGACCGCTGTGATCCAGCCCAAGCCTCCCTAAGGCTGCAAAGCTCAAGCTAGCCTCCTGCAGCCACTCCCATGGCTAGGAGCAAAGGTACCTAGCCTTGGGATCTTGGGGGAGGGACGATTTTCAGCTGTGTGCTATGGTGCACCACTGGACAGCAACTCTAACACACCCCTGAAGGCTAGGAATTTCATTCCTAACTGTCCGGAGTGTGGGGAGCTGTTATTCAGTGGTTTGCTGTAGCATGCTGCTTAAAAGCAGTCACCCAGCCCTGAGCCTAGGAACTTTTGCTCCTAGCCATGGGGGTGGGGTGATTTTTGGTGGCAGGCCCCAATGCACTGCTGAATAGCAGTCCCCAGCAGTTCTGAGGCCCTTGATTAATTGGGTCTACTACAGAACCAGATTAAGGGCTTCCTTAATCCAGATCTGTCTCTTGCAGACAGAGAGCAGACCAGCAGGAGGCGTGGCCTCATAGATCCACATTAATGTACAGATATATGTGGCCTAGATCCGGATTAAGACTCCATAAGAAATGCCTGAAGTCTCAAAAGCAGCATTCCAATCAGTAGTAAGATGAGCAATTTTATCCTCAAACTTCCAAACCTCCTTCAACAGGCTTCTTGGGGTTTAAATACCAAAGTCCAATGCAGCTGAGAGCTCTACTGGCTGACCACTAAAGGATGCAATAGAGGTTACAAAGGAAGCCTTCTTTACAAACTTCAGTGCCATACATTAAGCACACAGTGGCCGCATCTTCACGGCATGAGTTATTTCAGTTTAAAGAATTCG
>MTQE01001134.1:38498719-38541483 GCA_014337955.1 Aspidoscelis marmoratus | reverse complement strand
GGGGGGGGGGATTGTAAAATATGGAACATGTACTTATGTGTTCTAACTCCCAAATCATTTTATGAAGCAGTTGATAGAAGTGGATGAACTTTTGTTCAATTTCTGGTTCCGTTAAGAACATAAGAGGAGCCCTGCTGGATCAGGCCACAGCCTATCTAGTCCAGCATCCTGTCTCACATAGTAGACCACCAATTGATTCTTGACATCTTAAGCAGAAGACAAATGCAAAACCTTCACCTGCTCTTGAATCCCCACAAATGTCTTTTAGAAGCATCCTGCCTATATCTTCAACCCAGAGATGGTGCCTAGGCATCCTTTCTAGTAGCCATGGATATACCTGTCCTCCATGAATTGGTCTAACCCTTTCTTAAAGCTATCTAGGCTGATTGCTGTCACCACCTTTTCTGGTAGTAAATTCCATAGAATGCAGTTGTTACCACCTTCCTTCCTTCCTTCCTTCCTTCCTTCCTTCCTTCCTTCCTTCCTTCCTTCCTTCCTTCCTTCCTTCCTTCCTTCCTTCCTTCCTTCATCCATTCATTCATTTGCATTTTATCCTGCCCTATACCCAGATGTCTCCGGGCAAGTAACATTTAAAATAAAACATTATTAAAACAACAACAATATGTATCAAAACAATATCATCTGCAAGTGGGAAGGGAAAAGTGCAACCCCATTTAATCAAAGGCCAGGGCAAAGAGGTGTGTTTTCACTGCCTTCCAAAATGTGTACAATGAAGGTGATTGATGCACCTCAAGGGGAAGACTATTCCATAGCCTAGGGGCCATCACTGAGAAGGCCGTCTCTCGGATGGCCACCCCTTTTGTTGCTGAGTGTGGTGGGACAACCAGGAGGTCCTCTCCTCCAGATTTATGTGTAAGACAAGCAAAACCAAGACAAGCAAAAAGCAAAAACAGCCATGTGGACCCAATCCATATTGTGAACTTATGCCAAATCAAATATTAAAAATGTGCTAGCTCTGCAATTCCCAATAACAAAATAATTATCCTTGCAAAGAACAGAATCATACTCAGGTTGTTGTTCTAAAAATATTTACATTATATTACAAAGTTGACTGGAAAAAAGCATGAATTCAATGAGCTCCTTGTCAAAGAAGAAGAGTTGGGTCTTCTACCCCGTTTTTCTCACCCATTTAAGGGGACTCAAAGCAGCTGACAAAGTTTTCTATTCTTCTCCCCACAAGGGACACCCTGTGAGGTAGGTAGGGCTGTGAGAGCTTAGAAGAGAGCTGTGACTAGCCCAAGGTCACCCAGTTAGCTTCTTTGAGGAGTGCAGAATCAAACCCAGTATTCCCAGAGAAGAATCCAAACTGGCTCCATTCCATCCTCATCTTTATTCTAGATCTCCCCTCAACCATCAGCCAGTATTGCTGAGTTCACTGAGCACGTCCAGGGCTTACTAGGGTGTTCTATGCCTACTTCTTTTACAAATATTTTTGCATTAATGGAAACCATTGATCCATTCATTCTATCCTTCCCCTGCTCACTGCTTTTGAGTAGATCACTTTGGCTGCATAAGCCACAGCCTATACAGTACTTCAAAAAATAGAAACAATTTTCCAAAATCATCCACTCATCCTTTTCTGAGTAGCCATGTTAGAGGACCTAAATGGAACTCAGTGCAGTTGACGACACTTAACACTTCACCTAGAATGGGTATTTTATTTTGTAATAAAGATTCACATCCTCCTCCTCACTTTTAAAAAAGTAGAATATCATTGAAGGTTGCCCAAACAGAAACTCTTTGCAATTTTCCTACTGTGATAATACAAAAGCTTTTGATTAAATGTGTCAGGGAACAAAAGCTAAGCCACTTGAAAATCAGTGTGTGTTTTTATCAGAAACAGCAGCAGAAACTGATTAAAAGAAAAAGGGAAATATTCTGCACCTATGAAATGAAAAACATGATTCATGCAGTAAATTAGCAAGATATCATATTCAAAGTAACCAGCTATTTATAAGTAATTTTGTTCTCAGGAAAAATTGGGACACTGTGGCAACATCTACACTTTCCTTTTGAACCTTCCCAGATGTGTGCTGCTGATACTGATGGAACCAGATGCCAAGAAAGACCTCCCTGGGCAAACTTTCCACAAATGCCCACCAACATCTTCTGGGACACCTTGCCCTGTACTTAGCACAACTGCCAGGGAGTGGTCTCTTCAGCATTCAAAAGTAATGGACCCTAGGTTGGTCCAATCTTCAAACCACACATTTCAAATTCATAAAAGAGTGTTCATATTTTAGTCCCCTTTCAAAAGTTTATTGGATAAGTTGACACAACCATATATTAATGCCACCAAGTGAATGCATGGCTAAGGACACTTCCACACAGAACCTCAACTGGGGCCAGATAGGAATAGCCTCTGCATCTGCTGGAATGGGAGTAATAGTGGGAGAGATCTTGAACCTCCCTACACACTTAACACCACACAGATAGCCAAATTATTGTGGCTCTGGAAGTCAATCCATAACCCATACAACATACATTGTGCACAACGCTCTGGAAATCAACCCAAAACCCATGCCGCATACACTATGTGCAGCTGGAACTTTCATTCATCATTGGGCAATGCATCAGAGACATATTGCCCCCCCCCAAAAAAAAATGGCCATCCAGGGAGACTTCAAACTAGTTTCTTCTACTCAGAGAAAGTTGCCCCAATGGCCTTTAGAATGGGAGGAGACTGCATCTGGAACAGGTGCATTTGCCTACTCTACCTCCTACCAGTCCTATGTTGGGTGGAAACTACCACATAGATGGTGCCTAAAAGAAGACCTTTGACGTTTCTATTACTCACAATTTATCTATGCCCATTGTGGCAAACAGGTTTGGAACACTAAGGTTCTCAAGTAGGATTTATTTCTCACAAGAACATCTAAACCTGATCCACAGTTTATCTTAAAAAATATTTTCTCAGTCTCATATTGTGTTTATTCAAAAAGGCAATTGAAATAAGGCTGCATCTCCACACATTTTTTTAAAAAGCTCAAAAGTGGCTTAGAGGTGGTAGCACGCAGATGCTAGTGTCATGCACAGGAGGCATTTTCACACCTTCATTCCCATCCACTGGATGGGAAAGGAGCATGATGACCCAACATTGACTAGTGGTCACATTTGAGCGCTAGTCAACTTTACCTGCTCCCTCCTCCCTGGATCAGATATTCACCTTAATCGATCCTAGGGCCCAGTCCTCCTCTGGGTGCCGCCATTTTGGCAGTGGTGCCTCTGCAACTGTGCGGGACCTCAAACGACCCCAGAGCGCCGGTAAGAGCTAATGGTTGCACCACTGGACGCTTGAGGTAAGTGCTCAGCTAACGTTGGTTAATGTGTGGAGCACGATTTCACAATTAGTGTACTTCAGGGGAGGAAAGGCCCATTTGTAGGCTGTAGCAGCCTAGTCAGAGTGTATATGCTCTTTCCCAGAAGTGCACTAATTATTGTAGTGCAAATAGGCCTCTGTATCCTACACTAAGGGTGGGTTCCCATGGTACTAATTTGTATCTCTATTGCCCCTCCACTGAAGTGGATTAAAGAAAAGCGGGTTCAATCCGGATTTAAGCATTCCCAAGGGGGTAAGCAAAACACGCATTTAAAATGAACGGACTGTCCCCAAGGAAGCGTGTTTTGCTTACCCGCATCTTTTTCTCCCTGCCCCTCGCTGTTTCATTGGGTGATCGGGCGGAAGGAATTTCCAGCTGCCAAAACGCCTCCCCCCCCCCCAGCCAGCGATCCTGCAATCCTTTCCTTCAAAAAAACCAGAAGAAAAATTTAAAACTTTTCTGTTCGTCTCCCCTGCTTGCGAAGACTGCAGCCGGCACACTTTACAAGATCTCCACCCAGCCAGCTCTTTTACACTTTCACTTTCACGGAAGCAGTTCATCACAATGTATCTTTGCTGTTTCTCTTTGGGATTGGAAAGAGAAACAGCAAAGAGAAAATGCCTGCCTAGATCGCTGTTTGCATAGATCGCTGGCTGGATGACAGGCAAAAGAGAGACAGAGAGAGAGAGAGAGAGAGATGACCTCTCCGGCCGGCAATTCCCACCTGGGAGAGAATCCCCGCCCCTTTTGCCACAGAGCGATCCCATGGAAAATGTTGCGCTGAAAACCCACGTCTTCCAGAAAGTACTGCTTTAAACAGGTATTTTTTTAAAGCGGGTTTTCCCCATTAGCGGCGCTGGAAACCCAGATTAAAGCCATGCATGGGACCGCTCCGTGGCAAAAGAAGATTTTCAGCAGACTTATTATTGCATGGGAACACAGCCTAAAACCCAGAAAATGTATTTTGGAAGTAAATTTTCTGCCTGGCCTTTAATGTGGATTAAAGTAGTAGTATGTAGACCTCACCACTTCTAAGCTGCTTTTGTTCCCCTTTTCTTACTATGTGCCTTTACAATTGTAGACTCTGGGTAAGAACACCTAAGAGTACATCCTACAACAGTTATTAAAAATATAAAACCTTTGCCCTAACATAAGGAGCTGTCAGCACAATGATAAAGGAAATTTCCTTCAAGCATTTAATAAGTTTAATTTTTATGAATAAGGCATTTAATTATGTAGTGATGTTAAAATGGCTTAAAAACAAACTGTCTCTTGCACATATTTCTTTTCTAATGTAAAGCAACATCTTTTTATTTCTTAATTACCACAGCTATTCAAAATGCAATACCCAGACAAGTAGTTTGTGGAGGAAATGGACAGGGCTCAGATATTTTAATAACTTGAAAATATTTTCCAGACCTCACCTAAAAACTAAATACCTTATTACAGCCATGTATGTAATAAAAATGAAGTGTTAATAGTTCAGAATGGATTCGTTTTTGAGAATTTTGCTGGTGCATTAAGCAAACACTACTCAGCCTCTGAATCCTTCTGAGAACCATCTGTGTTTAAAATTACATTCAATAGCACCATCATGTGGCAAAAACGAAGCAGAAGAACTATACAACAGGAGTTGGAGAATGTTTGGCCTGTATTTTTTGGGCATCCCTAACCTACTCACATAAAATACTTAGAAATAATCCCAGTGTTTCCTGTGAGTTCAGTTCCAGACAAATATCATAGCACTGCAGTGTAAATCAGTAGGATCTCTCACAAATAATCTTCCATAGAGACTGCTTCTCTCATGCTAAGGAACCCCTCAACCTTTAAGGCCGTATATTCACCCCCTGAATATATTTAGCAAATTTTGGCTTTTTAAATCCCTTCAGAAGGACTTGGGTCAAGGTCTAGGTAAACAGATGGTGTGGTGATGATGATGCTAGCTGTGGCAGGCAGTAAGGCACTACTCCCCAACCTTAACTTCTCTCCTCAGGGAGATGAGTCTGAAACACAGTGTGCATGTGAGGAACCAGAGGTGGTGACAGAGGAGGAACAAGAACCCAGCCTTAGGTGTGGGTCCTGCTCCTCAGACAGAACCAACAGTGACAGTATCATGACCATTTAGGAACAGGTTGCTCAGGAGCACTTTGAACTCTGCCCTAGTGCCCAAGCAAACCCTGTCTAGAACCACTGCAAGGCATGGATCAACAGGTGGACAGATGTCCTTGGACTACAACTATAATGAGACACCTACTGTGATAACACCATGGCACCCTTACTGCTGCTATTAGGACTAGGTTAAGGATGCCCACAGACTCAGTTGCTGAAAAAGTGATATGTTTATCATCACACAAGTAAACTGACCTCCCATATCTCTTTGCCCAGGCCATTGAGGACATTATTGCCTCAGATTTTGCTTTTAGCGGTGAACACCACCTTTTGTTGACTGCTCCAGTTGCTTGCCCCAACTGTATTCTGCAGTACCATGATGCCTTCTGTGTACAGGGAAATCAGAAGATGCACGAGTGTCTGTCCATAAAAGTCCACCTTCAGATGACCATGTAGATGATCTGTGGGCCAGCAACAGTATACTGCATAGTTCTTTCCTGACACTCACTGAGAAAGGGTGCACCTGAGCCTGGTGAGAACCTTCAGGGCCTCGTTACATGTGGAGCAGAAAGTCAGCATCTGCAGCATTGGTGAACAATCTGTGCTGATGGATGGGCCTCTGGGTAGCCACGGCTTCATGGTCACAGACAATCGAAAGAACATAGCTAAGCCAGCTAGTTAGGCATGGTATGAGGCCATTGTGAGATGCACAAACAGCACCAGGCTTTTAGCCTCTCTGAGGCTCCATTGCACACCCTGCTGGCTGTTTGTCATTTCTGTAGTTGGTGATGTGCCCTAGCATAGCAGCTTTCTTCCATAGGGATTTAAAAGATGGGAGGCTGCTCAAGAGGCACAGCTTTAACATCAGTTGCTGGTACACCTGATCCTCCAAGATATATCCACCTGGTGGAACTACATCTATATCTTGCTCCAACTCTCTAGTGAACAACACAATTGTCCTATTTTCTTGATGTTCTTTAAGTAAGCACAGGCATTGTGAAATAGACATTTTTAGATTGTTTTATCCTGCAGTCCCTCAAAACTCACGGTTTCCTGTGTGTTTTGAATATCTGCACTCATGCTTTTTCAGCCATCTCTTCTTATTCCTGATTGCAAATGGCAGTGGCTATCTTCCTCTCTACACAGGTCTTTAAAGAAAATACCAGAAGCTGCTCCTTTCCTGGAAATTTTTCACATACACCAGAAACAGAGGTTCCCCGGTTCTCTTGGGCCTTCTGAATTTTTGCACCAATTATAAAGGCTGCATCCCCACTTACCAAAGAAGACTCCCACCACCACCTGAGAAAGCCCCACTGCCACTGCATCTACAGTTGCAGTGGTAGAAGTTCCCTTACCACAGTCACACTGCCCCATTTCCAAGCACAATTACCAACAGAAGTCCCACTGTTGCAGGACAGAACAGAGGCATTTCTGTTCACTGCTGCCAAGATTCCTCATTCAGAAGTAGAGACAGGGGAGGTGTCTTTTTCTGTGGCAATCATGGGAGCGTCTGCCAGGTAAGTGGAAACTCAGTCAAGGTGGCCAAATGGTGCCCTTAAGAAGATCAACAGCCTCCTGTATTCTATTTAGTGTTAATATTAAAATGCTCTGTGAGTTTTTTGTGATAGACAAAATACAAATATTGCTAATATTTGATTATATGAGCAGCCTACTTTTCCTGCTACATATAAATATAATATCTGGTGTCATCTTTTATATGGGTTTGCTCATCGTATGCACGTGAAACTTACAAAAGTGTCAGCAGTTGCCAATTATGATCCAGCTTTTTACACCACCTCCTACTATCATTTTTAAGCTGAGGACATTGTATTTCTTCCCCTTAGGGATCAAGGAAAATCATCTAAATTCAGAACACATAGAACAGCCAGGGCAGTAACTGAAAAGTCACTCTTGTTTAAATGAAGGGAAATGTGTAGAGAAAGTTCCTCTTATATAATCTTATGGTTGAAAATAGCAGGCATCTGGTTAACCACATTTCTCCTTTTGGTTTCTTAAAAAGGGAAATGTATTTTCAGTGGGCAGGACAACAGTGCTTGTTTAGATGCAAGGAAAACTGAAATGCACAGTTGAAGGGTAACTCAAAAAAGACTGTTTTGCTCCCTAAAGATGCAAAAATTGTCAAGACTTTCCCTGTGAAAACTAGCAACAGTGTTAGAGCTTGCATCACCAGGCCGGAAAGGCCATTTAGCCTGCAAAACACCAGGTGCCTTGTAATCTAGTAACGTAGACATAACAAGTAAAGTTCCTGGGAGAATTCTGTGCTATGAGAAACAGTTCCCTGTGTAACACAGAACAGTCCTGTTCAGGATAGTCCAAAGTGCTTACATGGGGCATCTGCTTCTCTATGACTTCATGTTATTCCTTATGTATAACTGTTTCTACTGTTCTTGTATATAACAGTGATGTAGATGATGATGTAATGTAACAGTATTCATATATTAGTGGTTAAGTTGTTTACCTGTATTCTTTTCATATGCTCATGCATTTATCCAGTATATTCAAGCATTTACTCCGTATATACTCTGCAACCGTAAAGTAATAAAACCTTCTTTTCGGAATGCAATCAAGACTTTTTTTTGCATGTGAACTCCAAGCACATAGGCTATCTGCTGTGCACTTGCCATGTGCAAACTCTGTTACCTTTTATAATTCTAACAAAAATCAAGAACAACTGTTTTGTTTTCTAGAGCTATTTGAAATGGGAATACTTGGAGGTATTAGCACTTAATGTACATGAAAATATTTCTGAATCTACTAAGAAAACAACAAATTTAGAGAAAGAACATGAGTAAACAAACAAAATGTTTTCATAAATAATTTTATGCACCCTTCAAAAGAATTCTGGATCACTTACAAAGATGTGAAATAAAAAAGAGATAATATACATCATGGTTTTAAAATAGTGTAATTAAAACAACCTGTCGCTGTTTTCTTCCTCAAAACTGATTCTGCTACAGTAGAAAGACTGCTGATGGACTCTCAGCCTGGGAATTTTTCACAGGGGCAGGACCATCAGGGTGCAGTCTCCTGATATGGACACTGCTTCAGATAACCAGGTACAGATCTGTTCAGGGCTTTATAGGCAATACCTACAAAGTTCTATTGTTCTATTAGCAGATAATGAAGTCCTCACAGAAAAGTAATTAAGAATGAACAAAACTATTTCAGATAATTTTCTGAACCTCTTTAAGAGCCATATTTTAACTCTGCTTAAGATGGAGTTAGTTGCCGTACCAGAAATGCTGAAGTGGGACTCATTTGGCCCCAAAAGCACAGAGTTTCTACGCTGCCCCTCTCAGTGCCTTCAGCATCTCCAATATATTCCTCCAAAATTCAGGATTAATACCTGACTTCTCTACTATTCAGAACAGTTTTGAAACAGTTTTAAACACACTTTGTGATGATGAGCACCTGCTCCTAAAATCTACATACTATCCTATCATGTTCTAGAATCTAGACCCAGAAAGGGTAGTCTAGTCACATGTTTAGCAGTAAAGGTACTAGGTCAGACTGCCAAAGGCCAGAGCCTTATGTTCAGACACTCCTAGGCTTCATCAAGATGGGGGATAAATAGCACTATTATGGCTTGGCTATGTTGGGATTGCCACACAGCCTGTGATATCAGGATGAAGGTGATGCTTTGCTCAATGGGAGTTACATAGGGAAAGCAAGGTCAACCTTGAGGATACTTGTTTGTGGCATTTATATCCGACCTTTTTTCCAAAGAAGTCAAGGCAGGCAATTTTTTTCTGTCACAAGGGAATTCTCCCCATCTCCACGAATTCAACTCTGGTTCTTAACGCCCTTGCTTTTCTTCACGTGTTCAGACCTAATATCAGGGGGTTGAAGACTGGAAGGGACGTGGCGGGGAGGGGTTTCGGGGGAGAGGGTGTAAAATCGGCTGTAATGGACGGCTAGGATCTGGGAAAGCATGCAGATGTGAGCTGGAAATACATGCAGATTTATGCACTTCAAGGCAGATCTGGACTTTGCGTGGCAGCCCCTCTTCTGTGCACGGGCAGAGAAACTCGCTCAGGCCTGTACATTAAGAGTGATGTTCGGAAATTCATTCATAATATCTTAAATGGTTATATTTGCTGCATTTGCACGGAGCAGAGTAGCTCTCCACTTCCAGAGGTGATGTGGACGTCACATCTTTATTTATTTGTGCTCGTTTCCTACTCAATGCAAAATGGTTTCAAATCAGGTCACAGAAAGTAGGGGTGGGCAGCCGGCATAGGACCTTCTCAGTGGTGGCCCCCAGGCTAATGGAATGGTCTCCTCCCCCCTCACACACACACACACACACACACACACACCGAGGTGAGCCAGGCAACCTCCCCCTTTTTATTATTGTGTATTTTGCTTTTATTTCTGTAACCCACCCTGGGTAGGATCGAATTGTAAAACAGGTGCAGACACTACGTATGCCAGGTAGCCCAGTGTCTTCCTTCAGTACCGCTTCCTCCTTGGAGGAAACGGGTCTGGCAACAATGTCAGGCGTCTCTCCCGCAGTAGCAGCTGGTTGGCCACCGTAGGAAGAGGCAGGGGGACCAAGGCACGGGGAAGCTCCGCCGCGCACCCTTCCCCTCCACCCTGCGACGTTACCTGACCAGCCTCCGCGGCTGCTACGTGTTTGGGGTTCGTCGTCAGACTCCGCGCGCTCACGCGCGGATCACGTGATCCTTCGTTCCGCCAATCGGAGGCGCCGCGGCGCTGTTCAAACCGCCAGGCGGCAGTTAGTGGCCCTGGTTGGGCTTCCTCGCACTCTTTCCCCTCCGCCGTCGATGGAGAGTCGGCTGGTGTCTCCCGGACCCTATCGGGCTACCAAGCTGGTAGGAAGGAGGGCTGAGAAGCGGGCTCCGTCCTGGTGAAGGGGGATGTCCGCAGGCGGAGAGGAAGAGGAGCATTGATGGAGAGCCCCGAGGGGATGGAGGGAAACCGGGGGTACTGGAGAGTGCTGTCAGGCAGCGGGAGAGGACGGCGACAGTGCCGCTGCCCATCCCAATGCAAGACCCTGAGCACCGGGGCAACCGCGGGGTTTAATGCAAGGCAGGAGACGGAGATGGGACTCCCCCGACTTCCTTATCTCCCCCCTCCATCCCTCCCAAATCGGCCCAGCTGCGTAGGCTTCTCCGTCCCTGCAAACTTCTCCTCTTCCCTGTGGGCTTGGCGGTCGCACAGAGCGCCTTCTTCCTCTAACCGAGGTGGCGGCAGCAGAAACATTTTATTGTGTGTCACACACCTAAGGTTTAATCCAGCTTTGGCCCGCCTTCAGTGCGAGAGAACACGTCATCAAAGCGACCAGCAATTTTCTTTCCGCATTATCTCTTTCAAAGGTGGATTTTCTGAGTTATTTAACACTGAAAGGAAACAGCTTGTCACTTGGCTGATGCATTGTCTCACTCTGGAAGTGGACTGAAGCTGGATTAAAACCTTAAGTGTGACCACAGCCTGTGTCTTTTTAACTGGGGGAGCTGGCCGCCTATGCAACCTGGCTCTTTAAATGGTGGCTTCTATCTGTCCAGCTTTTTGAATTGTCGAGTGCAGTTGTGAGGCATCATCAAGGTCAGCTCATCAAGGCTACCAAGCCACCGTGTAGGATTATGCCCACCTTGAGTTGGCTTTGCTATTTTCTTCCCGTTCCTTCAAGTGGGAAGGGAGGAAGATAGATAAAAAGGCAGTTTTGTAGTAAGTTTGTTTCTTTTTCTGTACATGAGGGTGATGAAAAGGATCCCTTCCCCTTCAGTGCCTTGTAGAAACACTCCAAGTGAAAACCTCTCTTCTTTGCAGCTACTAAAGTTTCAGGAGTCTTGTCTTCTTCCTAAGCATACAAAGGTGTAATTTTCAGCAGTGTCAACCTACATAGTGGGCTCACTAAGTGATGAGATAATAGTTACTGGAATACTATCTCCTACAGTAGATAGTTACTGATCTACTGACAGTATTTTCATCCACAGGTTTATTTCCTGTTTTTACTTTTAAAATTTCATGCTTTTAAATCAGCGGTTCTCAACCTTCCTAATGCCACGACCCCTTAATGCAGTTCCTCACATTATGGAGACCCCCAACCACAGGGGCGGAGCAGCTGGGAGGTGGGAGGAAAGGGCGGCGGGAGACTCATCGCGACCCCTCTGAAAAGGTAGTTCGACCCCCAAAGGGGTCCCGACCCCCAGGTTGAGAACCACTGTTTTAAATGCTTTGTCAACCCCTCTGAGTTTCTTAAGAAAGGCAATTAATACATAATGTATGAAGAACCACTACATATGTGCAGTTGATCTTTCTTTCTTCCTAAACTTCTTGTGTGCTATTTTGCAGTGGAATGAAGTTACAAAATGTTTTCGGGCAGAAATGCCAAGGAAGAAGCACAGGCAACACTTCAAAAAATATGGAAATTGCTTTACTGCAACAGAAGCAATTGACTGGCTTCATGAGTTACTTAGGAATAATAACAATTTTGGGCCTGAAGTTACTAGGCAGCAAACTATTCAACTGTTAAGAAAATTTCTCAAAAATCATGTGATTGAGGATATAAAAGGAAGATGGGGATCAGAAAATCTGGATGATAACCATAACTTGTACAGGTAAAATGCACTCTTAACCAACAGAATCAAAAGAGGGGGAAAATTAATATTAAAATTCCTCACGTTTCTAGTGTTTATACTAAGAACAATCCAATGTGAATTTATTCATAGTTTCCACTATAGAATAACATGTAGAATTGAGATCCATTTCAGCATCATAGATGTATGACATAAAACTACATCCTGCACTTGTAACAAGACTAGTGGAGATGGTGGGATTAATCTAACTTGTTGACTACCACAAGTTAATTCCTCTTTTCCCAACCTTCAAGCACCTATGTGTGTGAGATATATCCACAGTTGAGTTTGAGTACATCTGGTATATATTGAGTGATCAGTGCCTTTCCAGATGCTTTTAAGTTTAGATTAATCCAATTAATTATAATTTTGAGTTTTTGTTTTGAACTACAGATTTCCTTCAGTTTCTCCAGTGAGAATTCTGCCACGCCAGTATCCATTAAATGAGGCTACAGATAATATAAAAAAGGAGCCAGGAATTGTGTCCAAATTACCTCATTTTTCTAGGAGGACACCTAGAAAATATGAATGTCAGGTAACACGCTATTCTTTGAGGATAGTATTTATTATAATCCTGTAAATATGAAACTGGGAGTAATCTCCACTGGATACGCTAGGCCATATTTGTGAGTGGAGGCACATGGAGCTGCTCATGTGCTGACTCTTTCGTTTCTGCCTGAGAAGGAAAAAAAACTGCAAAGTACTAGATCTTTAAAAGAACATACATTGTTTTCTGTGGTTACTAACAAAATACCGAAAATAGCATTTTAAGGGTTGCCAGTAACCACCAGGCAGTGGACATTGGCTTTGTTAGTTAGGGCTGGAGAAAACTAGAAATCCACCACAGTGAGGGACCAATGGTCTGTTCTCTTGCTTACAGGGTTACTAAAAATGTATTGTGGGAGCAGAAAAGCATGTAATCGGTTACTGTAGGGACAACTAGTCGCATAACCCAAGAAGAGGATGGGCTATTGAACATTCTCATAAGTCATATTGGGAGTAATGCATACTATGGGTTGCGTTCCATGCTCTCCACCCAATCTGATGAGGAAGATCTGCAGATGGACTGCATAGAACACTAGTCATAGTGTGCACTCCTCCAGATACAACGGACTGAAAGATGCCTCACGTTAAGTGTCAAACAGTCTAATGACACTCTCTACTTTTCCTTTTTTCATGGTTTCAAGCACATATAATACTTTAATTATTGTTCCTTTATAGGACAATACAGAAAACGCTGATAATAAAAAGGCAGATGACAGAAAAACTATGTGTAGCAGGCAGATAACTCAAGTAGACATGGAAGAAATTTGGAGAAACGTTATTGTGATGCAGTAAGTAGTAAATCGTTTTCTTTCCTCTTGTTATCTCTCAGCTGAATCTAAAGATAAAATCAATAACTCCCAGGACAAAGATAACTATGTTACACCAATGAACCACCAGTGTTTTTAAACAATTGTCTTCACACCTGCCTGCCCTTGGGGGAAGAGAGTAAGATAAATGCTTATATAAAATGTTTGAAATAAATCAGCAAAGTCAATCATTCTGCAGTCGATAACTAGGAAGCATTAATACCAATAGCAACTCATAGCTTTAAGAGCGGGCAATTGCAGGCACCAACCAGATGACTGTTGGCCACAGGCACTTGCACTTTTCCTTGCTGTGCCAATTGAGGAGCCACCCAGGGTAATATGTGTTGTTGAGGGGCAGCAGTCACCCAACCTACGCCTGTGATCACCCAGCCTTAAAGCTATAAGACGCCACTGATTAATGTCATAAGTGTAACTGACAGATTGGCAAACAAAACTGTATATTAACAAAAATAAATTGTGCATTTGTTACTTAGTTGTGTCCAACTCTTCATGACCCCATGGACCACAGCTTGCCAGACCTGTCTATTCTCCACTGTCTTCCAGACTCTGCCCAAGTCCATATTCATTACCTCCATATAATACTGTCTAACCACCTCAGCCTCCTTTGTCCCCTTCTTCTGTTGCCTTCAGTCTTTCTGAGTATCTGCATGAATTGTTAAGAGGTAAATGAAATACAGAGTTTAGAAAACTGGATTTGTATGATCATGACAAAACTGGCTGCATATTTATACTAGTGATGCCATGATCAGCAAGCATAGTGAAATGAAGGCTTGAAAGCAGAAAAAAAAATGTGTGTGTGTTTGTGTGTATTTAGACTCACTCATTGGCAGCATGCAATCTTTGAAAAGTTGGCCAAGGATCCATAGGGCTGAGTAATCAAAAATATTATTGCAGTCAGGTTTAGATATTACACATGGTTTAGTTTTTGACTCAGAACTTAAGGTTTACATAGGCAGTTTGCTTCCTCAAGAATATACATTTCATGAACAGTGAGTTTGACTCAAGAACATGCAGAACTGTCAAATTATTTTCTGCAGGTTTCTTGCACTTTAACAGTGGTAAATCCATTCCATCATTAAAAGTGGAAAGGTTTTGACAGCTTCCAATCCAATATTTGACATTAGAAGATACTGACGGTTTCTAATGCAATAGTTATTTCAATCTTACCATTAATATTGCTGATTACAATAATAAAATAACCCCAACTCCCAATGGAACCTCTGGGACAATCAGCTAACATAAATAGTAATTCTAAGGACTTAAAACAAATTTTAAAAACAGATTTTTGCTTATTTGGGGAACTTAACCCAACTTCTGTTGTAGTATTAATTTGTAATATTGAACCCAAATCCATTCTGTATTCCAACATTCATGAAACCAACTAACATCTCTACATTGATTTTCAAGCAATGACATGAACAGCATAATAAACAGACTGTGTTTATAATTTAAGAATTACTAGAACCCTGAGTTACATCATATGCAATCTTGAAAACCTTTAAAAGAAAGATTTACTCACTTCTAGAACTCTTTGTTCCTTCTCCCACAGTTTGCAAACTATTCTAGGTGTACCATCATTGGAAGGAGTCTTGCATCCTACACAAATAGTTCCTCAGTACATAATTTACAACATGACTAATACAAGTAAACGTGGTGTTGTTGTTCTACAAGACAAATCAGGCAAGTTCTTTAAAATTTATTTTAAAATTAGTATTTTTCCTCTGAGATTTCCCCAAAAATGCATAAAATATAACATCTGAGTTAGAGTGTATGCGGAGATCCAATGAACTGTTGTAAAATATATTCCTTCACTGCAACATAACACTATAATGCAAACAACAAAAATGAAATCTAAAATTTGTGGTATTTTTTTTGATCCATAGATTATAAATTTGCTTATCAGTTAAAAATCAAAGGAAGATTCGAATATCCATTCAGGAATTAGGTGTAAGGGAGTGAGTAACTACTGGCCTGATGCATAATCTAACCTAGTAGTTGTGAGGAATAAAATAAGATAGCATTTTACACTCTTCCCACATATACCACTGCACTCCATAGGAAAAATATGAAGTTTAAATAAAAAGCCATAGGAGAAGGCAAAGACTACATGATCTTCATGACCCTCCTTTCCTTGTCATTTTTCCATTTCAATTGGTTATCGCTAGAAATCTGTAACTAAGAAACCATGCCATTTTCTTCTTCTTTCCATTTCCTCCTTTTTTACATTGTATGTTTTATTGTAAGCTGTGAAAGTAAATAAAATAAGTCAAATGCCTCCATTGTGACTTGGGTGAACATACATTTCTCAGGGGGGTTAAAACAAAAAACTGGACTTTTGAACTATGTCTTCTATTTTTTTTATTTTTTTTTAATTTTTTTTGCCCAGAGTGAGCAAGTATAAAGAAAAGGAGCATAAGCTGGAACAGATTTATTCATATTCTACTTGTGGACTTTCCTTAAGTGCCTGATTAGCCACAGTGACTGCTTTCCCACCATGCACCTTGGCATGCAAGTGCTCTCTCTGGCCTGAATGAAATGAGTCAGGCCAAGAACAGGAGACACTCTGAAGAGCATACCAGCAACCATTCATAAGACCATCCTTCCTGTCTTTGGTTCCAAGTTGCAGACTAGGGAGATTTTAGCAGTGTGCCCAGAAATAAGAGAAAGGGTCTGTTTTCAGAGCCCCAAAAAATGGCACCAGAGGCTGCGACTTGAACAACCCAAGCCCCAGGAATGTGAGATAGACTACTTTAAAGTAGTCTTCTGTTGGCATATTCCCTGACACAGTTTTCAGTCCAAGAAGTGCTCCACACAAAGGGCCCATGCTGTTAATAGCATTTCCCAGGAGACTGTGCCTCCCAGAGACTGCTCTGGGCAGCATTTAGCACATGCAGAAAACTGCCTGTTTAAACATTGGTTTGGTACAATCAAGCAGCAGACATATGTTCTTTTTTAATAACTTATTAAGCCAGCTTTTAAAAATGAAAATGAGAACCTTTGTCTCTTTTTTGTTGTAGAAGACCTCCCTCACTGGGTGCTGTCAGCTATGAAGTGTTTGGCAAACTGTAAGTTAGAGAATTATTGTTTGAAAAAAGCAAATATTCTACCTTTCTCTTGGACCAGTGTAGAAAGATAGTAAATAAAATAGAACATTCTGGTCATGGCCATTAGGCTTGCTTTATTTTAGAAAGATTGGAGAAAAGATGAAGCATAGTTCCATGCAGGAAATGATACATAACAAATTTGGCAACATGCATTATTAATACATTGACCATTCTTTAAAGATTTGGCCAACCATAGTAATAAATGAAACTTTATCTTCACCCTGCATTTAAGAAGCTTTATCTTCACCCTGCATTATCTGCCCAAAAGATAAGAATGTTCCTCATGCTGTTTTCCTTTATATTAAAATATTTGAAATGCCATTGAGATCAGTATTACTGAGACTATTTTCTTTTATACTTTAGGGCCAAGATGTAATGACATGAGCCAACCAACATATATGGGCTTTGAACGGGATGTATTCAAAACAGTTGCAGACTATTTTCTTAGTCTTCCTGAACCTTTGCTTACTTTTCAGTACTATGAACTATTTGTAAATGTCTTGGGTATGTACATTTAGATTCTGTGGCACCCTAAACTTGAACATGCAACTAAAATGAAAAAGATGTCATAAGTATCTTAGTTTTCAGAGTGACATTATGTCTGTCTTCGTAGAAAAAAATAATCCATTGTGTATCTGTGCCATGATGTAGCAAAGTAATCCTAGTTCCTTGTACTGAGTGTTAGAACATACAGCATTTGTTATGTCCTTTGTCTTGCATATTTGGATTACATGTTGCATGTATGTTTCTTAAAAGCCTCAGTGCAAGTTTTCTTTCCATAACACTAACACTTACATTTAACCTCCGCTTTAACTTCTCTGATAATGTCACTCGTCTTGTTTGCCCTGTCACATGGCCTACATCTCAACTTATATTTCATTTTCTGATAGTTTTGTGTGGCTACACCACAATTCCAAATAGATCCTGTGGAAAAACTAATAACTGGAATAAATCAGAGCCTTCGAAAACTCCACTCTTAAATTCTTTCAAGTCAACTGAATGTCTTCTGCTGAGTTTGCTCCGTCGTGAGGCTGACAAAAACAGTGATCCTGAGACACATGAAACAGTTTCTGTCAGATGTTCAGCCGAAAAAGAATATGGTACAAACCTCCAGCACTGTGATTTGGCTAGTAAACCCACTGCCGCTCATGAGCTAACAGGTGGCAGTTTTAAAAATCTTTCAAGACTGAACAATGAAAAATCTCAGCTCCACAGACTTAAGGCAAGATGTTACTCTTTGGAGGGAATTGCAGATTCAAGCTCAAACAAGCTTAGTAAAAAAGGATTTAAAGTTCTTTCTCAATCTGACATTCACATAATGCCATCCACAACTAAAGAAAACCAATTATTGTACTCTAACCAAAAGCCAGACTCTTTACTGGAACTTTGTTCAGATAACGTTAGCTCAAAGCCAAGATGTGGCTTCAAGAGAGTTTCTGCACCAAGTGTTCCTGATCAAGAGCTGTCTAATGGGAAAAACAAATCAAGACACCTTTACAGATCTCACAGCTTTCGTGGAAATAGCAGCTCCGGGATATATGGTATACATGTTCCTGTTGCAGAGATTATGGCGAAACCGCATCCTATAGTCCTTTGTGACCAGAAACCTCAAAGTACTACCCAGGCGGTTGACAACAAAGAAAATAAATCTGAGGAGGCTGGTATGATAATTAATAAAAGATTCTGCAAAAGTGCAACACAACTTTCAGAAAACATGTTCCCTTCCAGCCGCTTTATGCTGACTGGCACATCAAGTAAGCCTGTTTCCCAAAGCATGCTTTTTTTTAACTAACTAGTTTGCTTTTCTGGTTTTTGTTTTGCTAAGCTTAAGGCTTTACATGGCTAAGCACGTTATGTGAGATTTTTCAAGAGATCCTAAGGCTCATGAGGTTAAGTAATTTAGACTGCAATGCAAGCATTTAGTAGTGCATGTTACTGCTACATATGTTACGGTATCTATTTCTATAATTCAGCCTATTTGTAACTTTCTTTTCTCAACAATATCTAGAGAAAGACAAAACAATTGGTGTTTGATGCCGACTTGAAATAATTAGGTTAATGATTCACATAATTAGCCTATGTAGCATACTTGAAATAACTTCATAGTGTTTAGTTGCATTTTTGTAGCAAAAGAGAGTTCAGTCTCAGCACAGAAGGTTAGAAAACAACACAGAACAAGCCTTTAATTAGAATGGATTGTGCTAAAATTGTTTCTTTGCTTTTATAAGGAAATAATTTCCACAGCAATGTTGCCAACTCTGGGCTTATTTTAAAATGTAGGGTTGTTCATGGACATTTGAGTCCTCTTGCAGCTTCTTTATGTAAGATCAGCAGACAGACAGAAGCAAAAATGGATTAAAATTGTTCGGTTTGCAAAGGTAGTTGTGTACAGGTTGGGTCTAATACAATTAAAATGAATCTTCTACCGTTTAGTCATTTGATCAGTGCTATAAGCAAACTAACCAATCTTATGTTCCACTTTTATCAGAAAAGTCATTCTAGCTTTGTGTTTTTACAAGCCCCTTCATGAGGAGGGGGGCAGTAGGAGGTTTGGGCATCCTGGTACTGCTTTCAGTGTAATTACAAGGAACAATCTCTCTCCCAAATTCTTAATTTACTAGATCTGTTACAACCTCATTTAGAAAGAGTTGCTATTGAAGCACTGCAAATATGCTGCTTATTGCTTCCACCACCAAATCGCAGAAAACTTCAGCTCTTATTGCGTATGATCTGTCGAATGAGTGAGAATGTTGACATGCCACGACTTCATGATGTAGTTGGCACTAAATCTTTGGTAAGACTCCTTGCTTTTCAAAACATTTTTAATTACTTAATTGTATCCCTTTCTTTCACGTAGACAGAACATTGCTATTTTCCAGTCTGTTTTTTCACTGTCATTATCTTTGAGCTTAAAGGGATATGAACTGATAAGTAATTAGATACAAATCTCGTTTGTTCACTAACAGTTTGTCTAAATGCTTCCAGATGATACAGACATTTTCGCGCTGTGTTTTGTGTTGTGAAGAAGAAATAGACCTTGATGAGCTACTTGCCACACGACTAGTTTCCTTTCTAATGGACCATCATCAAGAAATCTTAGAAGTTCCAGCTTATTTACATGTTGCAGTACAAGATCACCTAGAAGCTATACAAACAACTCAGGTGAGACGGAAATAAAATATATACCCGTATATTCCGGAGTATAAGACTACTGGGCCTATAAGACGACCTCCAACTTTTCTAGTTAAAATATAGAGTTTGGGATATACTCACCGTATAAGAAACAACACCTGGCGCATAAGACGACCCTCGACTTCTGAGAAGATTTTCCTGGGTTAAAAAGTAGTCTTATACGCCAAAATATACTGTAATTATCTTACTGCAGGACATCCTGTGTCCCAAATACTTGATTAGCAACATTTTAAAAGCTCAACTCTGATCTTAAAACATACTATTTTTGGTCAGCTCTTTAAAGCTCTTGCTTAAAATGCAGATTTAATCATTTCAAGGGTGCTTGCAGTGTACATTATTTTTCTGTTTCACAAAAGGAAAGGAAAAGAATGAAAGAAAAATGAGTGATATAAAATACAAAACCTGGTACTTGGCATAACAAGAACTCTTCCAAGAACATAGATTCACAGCAACAAACATTATTATAGTGTTGTAGTGAATGCAAGGGTCATAAATAGTGGGCAGCAAAAATCCTAATGCTGGAAAGAGGTTTCACTTACCTCAGACATTTTCTGGTTATGTGAGACTATCCCCTGAAATTGTCTTTCAGTGACACCTCCACACTTTACACAGATTGTTGATTAATGAAGGGCTATAGCTCAGTGGTATCTCAAACTGCCTGGAGAACAGAGGATTGAGAATTGTCAGTTCAGTCCTCAGACTCCCTCCATAGGTTGGCAGTGGCAAACCCCTTCTACATATTTGTGAAGAAAACTGCATAGAGATGTCTGTGGAGGTGACTGTGAGTCAACCAGGATCCCGCCACAACAAAGTGGTACCCAGCAACAACATGGTACAAATGGGACGTCTTTGTGCTACATGCAACACACTTTTCTGAATACCTTCCCTGTATTTTGTTTCCATTCCAGCCAATTATCCATCACTTTAAATGCACCAAACATGTTCTCTGGGCAGTTTGGGGAAAACAGGGAGCCTTTTTTTTTTCCTCCTTGTAATTTTGCAAACCTTGGGATTCTCTTGAGCTTACCAATATAGGAAAGCTGTAGTATAGGTCCTAAACTCACGTGCAAGATAGTAAACCCAAGGAAAGCAGACATATTTAGGACGGAACTAAAATGTATTTACGTGAGGTACAAAAATGTACCTGAAAGTGTTAATAGCTGTTCCAACAAAAAGGATTATTGAGATTAATGTTAGATAATTATTTGAGAATGCTGTGTAGCTTATTTTTTAAAAAAAATCTCTCTAGTTGGAAAGATGTATATAGTAGTTTCTTTTAGGAGTCTTATAAGCTGTAAAATTACAAGTACTGATAAATTTCAGTAGAATTGTTATTATAGTTTTGAGCTTTTTCTGTAGTGTTGAACACTTAGGACCTGTTCCCATTACAAGCTTAAAACGGTTTTCCTAAACCGAAATAAAAGAACCAGATGCAAACACGAATTTGCCTGATCCCATTACTTTCAACTTTAATCATGTTTGATCCCGATTCTGAAAGCGCTTGAAAACTTCATTTGGGAAAGCGTATCTTTTTCTCCCCCCCACCTGGACAACCATCCTGAGGGGAAGTGAGAGGGCGGTGCGCGACCCCCTCCTCCCTCCCTCTCTCCTTCCGGCGGCAGCAACAGGGACCAAGCGAGGGTCAACCGCCGTCACGTGGTCTCTTTTCTCCCCCCTCCTTCTGGCGGCGACGGGGATCAAGCGAGGGTCAGCCGCCGCCGCCACGCGGTCTCTCGTTCTCCCACCGCTGCCTCCGCCACCGAACCCCCCTCCCTCACAGACACGCGTGCACCCGCACAAGGAAAGGCAGCCGCCCATGGCCAGTCATGGTGCCCACCCCCTCTCTCTGATTGGGGTTCCTCCTGCCACAAAATTTTTGACGTGACAAGGGCAGGGAGTTCCTAGAATGCTATTGGGGGAGGGAAACCCTAAACATGCATTCTCATCCCACCGTTCCCACAGTAAGAAATGTAAACCGTTTCAAATGCAAGAACCGGAGCGAGATCTGTTGAAATGAGTGTTTATTTACATGCTTTGGAGCAATTTAACATGCGAAAAGCATGTTAACCCAACCTGACTTGGGGACTGTGAGAATCGAAACCGTTTCGAAGCCATTTTAAGCTTGTAATGGGAACAGCCTCTTAGTTGGTTTCAGGTGACTATTTTGCAGAAATAGGTTGGTACTTTTTGGGCAACATTCCATTCTTTGGTAAACTAAGAATTTACAAAACTAATGGTTATAAGTAATGAACTAAATTTAACCAGGTTTTTTTCATTTGTATTGTAATTATTTTGAAAAATCCCAAGCACTAAGTGCTCTTACAGCCAAAAAAAATATGACTGCCTCAACGTTGTTTTTCACTTGAATTTCGCTACACTTTGGTGCCATACTCCTTTGGAACTTTCATATCTTATAAATAGGACAACATTATTAACCTTGTTCGATTTGTTCTAAGAATAACAATTTATATAGTGCCATTCATTAGGTTCCTAACTTAGATTTGAGCTGGGAACTTCAGTTAGTGTTCTTGCTGCTGATAAATGTAATTAAATGTAGTTAAAAATGTGCAGCTTATACTTCACTACTTTATTTGCAGACTGAATATTTAGAAGAACTAAGCACTATATTTCCATCTTACTCCTACTGCAAGAGGATAACTTCTCAAGAATTTGATGAACAAAAGATTTCTACCTCTCAGGCAGCAGTTGCTGAGCTTTTAGAGAGCATTATTAAAGACAGTAGGTTATCTTTGAAGGACAAGAAGAAAAAACTCAAGCAGGTAATAGAGCATAACTTAATTAAAACAGAGCCATTATTTATTTATTTATATTTCTATCCCGCGGGTTACAATATTATATTAATCTTAGACCGGTCCCTGCCCTCAGGCTTACAATCTAAAGAGACAAGATACAAAAGGAAAATGGTGTGGGAGGGAACAGGGAACAAAAGTGTCCTTGCAATGGTAAAATACTTTTATTTTCTTTTTCTCCTCTATTCCCCACAGGCAAGATGGCTCCTTCATGGCTTGTGTGGTGACAGTTGGGGGAGAGGGGTCAATGCTGGGAGCTTGATGGAACATGCTCATCCAGTTATTGCAAAGAAGTCTTTAGATTTTTTTAAAAAAGACTAAAACCACTAAGGAATTTCTAGCACATTCACACAGTGGAAATTGATGGGTTGCATTCTGAGAACGAGAGGGCTGTATTCCTATTCCTTTTGAAGGCCCATCCTCTGTTGTAGAGCACTTATGTTTTAGCCTTAAAGTAGCATGTTTATCCCTAGCAAAATGGACACAATAAAACTACTTACGTTGTTGCTTTAACTTGGTACTGTTGAACTAGATATTTTGCTGTCAAGGAAACAGCAGTACATCAGATGCTTTAGTGATGTACTGGTAGCTATTGCTGTGTTTCCAAATTCGTCATTCATGGGTAATATAGCATTACTTATGTTCCTGTTCCAAAGCATTTCACTGGCACAATTCCGTAACAGGAAGACATTATATATTTTTCAAATGGTTACCAGTGGAATGTAGAATGAGGCCGCATCTCATTATGCAGTAAACATGCCCTTCTAGAACCTCAGGGTTGCACATCTCTATTCTGGCCTTGCCTGGGTGTCTTAAGGTCAGGATGCAAAGAACAACACCGTAGTTCCTGCCTTATAACTTGGCTCCCTCAGTATCTCACCACATTCTGTGAATATGAAGTAAGTCATTCAAAGGGACTGGTTGCATGCTGAAAACAACACATGAGGCACCAGTGATCACCGACACGCTGTGACCAGCAGCGTGAAGCTCCAGCCACATTGGCCAAGACACGTTGTCAGAGTGCCTTCCCCCATCCCAGCCAGCTTACTGGTGTGAAAGGGGACTTGCTTTGCCACAACAGATCAAGCTGAGTGGCCGTGTATTTTAAGATCAAATAACTGAGTCATTTTAGGCTATCCAAACTCACTGCAGAAATCCAGATCGATGTACCACTAAAACATAGCTCTCCAGCCTTTGCTTAAATACATCCAATGAGAGGCTGTCATCTATTTAATTGATTCCACTGCCCAACTTTCCATAGTTTAAGGAACTTTTTAAACAGTCAGTTTGAATCTACCTCATGTTAACATGAGCCCACCATTCTCAGATAGTAGAATATAGGTCAAGACCACCTTCTGTTGTTTTCCTGAACAACATCCTTTTCAGGTGTTTGAAAAGTGCCATTCTAGTTTTTAATGTGGAACAGAAATGGGATGAGAACACTAGTGTGGGGAACCTACCATTTCTAAGCTACTTTTGAAATGCTTTTTTTTAACACTCGCAACATTTTGAAGACCCAGCATTTACCTTTTTTTCACTAACTTGGCTTCACTTGGTGTTTTATGAACATTCCAGGATATTTTCCCATGTTATTTTCCCTTCTAGTTATAGTTTTGTTTTTGAAGATAGTATAGCTGCGCACATCTTAATTAGAGAATACTAGGGATGTGCACAAATGTGTTTTTTTATTCGATTCGCACTGAATCGAGTGCAGGAAAATTTGTATTCAATTGAATAAATCCCTTTGAATGTGGTAGGATTTGAATTTTACACAAATGTTAGATATATATCCCATACGAATCCCATAGAATCCGTAATGAAGCTTCATACAAATGTATCAAAACATTCTATTCAAATGTGAATGTCAATCTTCAAATGTGCCAACATTCTATTCCAGTGATGGGCAACCTATGACACGCGTGTCACAGGTGACATGCCAAGCCCTTTTGGGTGACACACATGGTCACCCTGGCACCTAGGCATGTAGTGCTTGCTTGTTCTTGAAGTGTATGAAATACCAACTTTCAACTGAAGATTTAGCAAACAAAATTCAGCAACAAAAGTCACTAATGTAAAAAATTATTTGTTTTTGCTTTTAATAAAATACATATATCAAAAGTATGTTTTTTACTAGAGCTACAAATATCACAAAATTATGGATATTTCTAGATGTGACACAGCACCCGAGTTAGACTAGGTTTTCTTGCGAAGTTTGACACACCGAGCTCAAAAGGTTCACCATCACTGTTCTATTCGAATCCGAATGTCCGAATTCGGCTGAGTTCATACGGATTTCGAATATTACGAGTATTTGTGCACATCCCTAGAGAGGACTCAATGTTTTCCCACTCCTTGCATTCTAGTCCTGTGTACATTGAATCTGGCACTTCTGTGGAATTACTCTCCAAAGAAATTCACATAAAACTGAACTTTAGCAGGTTAATGGCTGGCAAACTGTTTACATACTTGGCCTCTACTTTGATATACAGTAATAAATATTTAGGATATTTTTGATAAGAAAAAGCTCATATTGAATAATTAGTTTTCTTAAGTGTTTCACACGGTTTATTCAAGGTCATTTGATACACAAGTTTATTGTAATCTTCTTTGGGGATAAAAGCACAACAACACTGGCAGAGTTTGAGAGGAATGCTGTTGTTCTTTAGGTAACCTCTCACCACCTCCAATATCCAGAGAAACTTTACAGAATTGTACTTGTCCTAGGATTTACTTAGTAAGTCTTATGACTGAAGCCTTGCTCTAAACAAGCAGCTTTTAAATCCTCAGGTTGTTCCTACTGTTCTTTGTATTCTCTAGTAGTAATGTAGACTTTGTGGGGCTTTAAATTGCTTCTTAAATTCAGCCAAATGCTCATCAGCCTATTGAAACCTGCTGCTGCACAGCAAATTGGCTGTCAACAAAATAGCAGTCAAATCCTGGATAGTAAAATGACTTTTGCTAATATTTTTAGCTGAGTATAGGTCTAAAAAATATAATTTTGTGAGTGGCCCCTGACACAGAATGCAATGTTTTTCAAATTAACGACAAGGTGGGTATGGGATATACAGATGCCTTTACTAAGGTTGGTTAAGTATAAATCTACTTTTTGAACAAGAAAGAGGGGGAGGGAAACAAGAATGTAGTTTTTCCTTTGGAGGCTAAAGTGACAGTACTGAACAGTGTTCATGAAGATCAGTTTCTGCATACAAGTCAACCACATTAACTTACTTGTGTGCTCCTACACACTTTACATAAAGGGAAGGAGTGATTATTCTTTCATAGTCCCACAAGGTCACATTTCTAAGCCCAGTAATGAATATGCAAAATGCTTAGGGCTTTTTTCCCATACTTTTGTGCACAGGAAATCATGGACACAAAACCCTTCCACAGGGCAGTAACAGTGGAATACACTAGCAAACAAGCTTTTGTTTTGCTTCCAAGTGCTGACAGTATGTTGGGTTTTTCTTTCCCAGCCTTTGGCCATTTTGTACTTGGAGCTGTCTAAATAAGCTTTTGCCAGTTGCCAGAAAGTGCCAGCTACACAGCACCTTTTTCATCAAACACAGTAGGTTCTGCCTGTGATCTTCTAAATTCTTCTGACCTCTGGAAAATACCCATAAACCAAAATTTGTCCTTATATCACTCTTTAACACTGGCAGTATAATATAAGTAAACTTGGGCATTTTCATAAATCTTTAAAAACAGACTTGTCCTAAAATATTTATAAGGCTTACTATCTCAACAGAACATAGCTAGTATCTGCTTTAATCTTAATAAGTGCAAAGTAATGCACATCAGGGCCAAAAATCCAAATTATGTCTCTAAACTGATGGGGTCTGAGCTTTCTGCAACACACCAGGAAAGGGATATCGGGGTTCTGGTGGACAGTTCAATGAAGGTGTCAACCAAGTGCGCAGCAGCAGAGAAAAAAGCTAATTCAATGCTGGGAATAATTGGGAAGGGAATAGAAAACAAGTCAGCAAGTGTCATTTTGCCTCTATAAATCTATGGTCAAGCCACACTTGGCATATTGTGTACAATTCTGGTCACCACACCTCAAAAAGGATATTGTGGAACTGGAAAAGATGCAGAAAAGGGCAGCCAGAATGATTAAGGGTCCCTTACAAAACCAGGCTCTTCAGTCTGGAGAGATGCCGTTTAAGAGGGAATCTGCACGGTATAGAAAATTTCTTTTTTCTGTCACACAACACTAGAACCAGGGGGCACTCTATGAAACTGATAGGTAGGAGAGTCGGATCCAACAAGGGGAAATATTTCTTCACCCAGAGGGTCATATTGGTTTATGGAATTTGCTGGCGTAAGAGATGGTAACAGCTATCAGTCTAGATGGCTTTAAGGTAGGACTAGATGTGCTGTGGCCTGATCCAGCAGGGCTTCTCTTATGTTCTTATGTATAATTGCATTTCTGAGAATTGTGTGTGTGTGTTTGCTACCAATAATGTGGCATGTTTTCCAGTTCCAGAAAGAATATCCACAGATCTACCAGAACAGATTTCCAACTACAGAAAGTGAAGCCATCTTGTTTGAAGATAAGCCTACAATAAAACAACCAATGTTAAGCCTACGGAAACCAAAATTTCGTACTATGAGAAATTGATTTATATGTTTTGGGAAGTTGCTGTGCCTGGTGTCTGTCTGGCAAGTTCTTGGGAATGTAAATATTGTCAACAACATTCAGATGCACAAGAAGATACAAATGTGAATTTGTTGAAATATGCTACAATAGATTAGTTAAGAAATTATTCATTTTGAAAGACTGGAAATTGTGACATTGGTCTCACTGTCTACAATATAACCTATCAATTGTACATAGCTATTCTTTCTATACAACTTGAATTGGTAAAATGAAGGCAATAATAAATGTGCAACTCACAGTGACCAAAAAGAGGAATACCAAGAAATGAGTCCTATCTTCATATTTCTTTCCAAAGTTTTTTTTTTTAAATTACAAACTGGTGTTGCTCTTTGTTTCACCAAACTGGTGTACATGTTCTTATTTTTGAGTGAAAGCAATTTTGCAAGAAACTTGATTATACAAATCTTTGCATTTTGCACATATCTGCACATTAAATTAGTCATATTATCCTTAATATGTATCTGTGTAAATAGGGAAGCTGAATAATGCATAGTTTAAAACAGGATACATAGAACATAAGCTTGTATGTTCTATGTAGCTATCTAAGGTGCCTTCACACATGGGTAAAAACCAGTGATGTTTCTGAGCCTATATTGGGGTTGCCACACATATAGCAATCCCAATATGCTCCCAGGTTAGCTGTACAAACCCCAACTACATCCTTATAGAAAACCCGTCAACAGTGCTATAAAAGTAATCACTTATGTTTTTGTCTAGCATACTCTAGTAGGATCCTTCCTCTTGTAAAATATCTATATGTAGGAAGTACCTGTTGCCTTTGTTTTTTGTTTGTTTGTTTTTGTGTGTGTGTGTGCCAATCAGAAGTAAGAGCCTGGTATTTTTCTGGTATTGTCTTCTCTTGTCTGGTTTGACTAGCAAAGTTCTAAAGAAGATCCCAGTATTTCCTCTTACTGTCTGGAGCCATCCCTACCTCAGGGATCATAAAAATAAATCTTTGGTAGAAAAGGTACTATATTGTTCAATAGCCATAAAAGGCTGGTTCATATATTGTTTACACTTATGTCCAAAAGAGCTAAAAGAATGGCCAGTGGTTAGGTCATTTTATTACATTCTTGTACCTCTGCTATTGTTCTTTCTTAGATCAGGTCAGTGGCACAAACCCAGGTTACCTGGATGGGGACGTAAGTGGTGGTGATC
This sequence comes from Aspidoscelis marmoratus, assembly GCA_014337955.1. Classification (NCBI taxonomy): domain Eukaryota; kingdom Metazoa; phylum Chordata; class Lepidosauria; order Squamata; family Teiidae; genus Aspidoscelis; species Aspidoscelis marmoratus. Next base: position 38,513,116 of record MTQE01001134.1, on the reverse strand, counting down.
TGTTTCTTCTAAAGATCTGCTGGTTCTCTCCAGCCAGGCCCGGAAGGAATGAACAGTGTTTTTCGTAGACTCTCTTTTATCAGGAAAGAAATGCTTGTCTGGCAATCAGTACGTTGCTTTTGATTCAACACAAATGTGTTTTGTTGCTATCAAATTCAAATTGCCAGCTGCCATTCCTCCTAAATAAGCCAAAACTGGAGTCCAGTCTGAGTAATTATCAGGACTGTGAGATGACCTGAAAACCCAGATAGACCACAGAAAGCTACAAACTGCCTTAGAACTAGTTGTAGGTCTAGACTCATTAAACCTTCCATAGATGTACTGGCAGCTAGAGCTGGTGGACCACCAAGGAAATTGAATTATTCTATATAGCCTAAACTGTATCCCAACCCTTCTTCCAGCTGCCTTTCAGAACAAGTTGAAAATAAATTACAGAGAAGTAATCTCCAAAGGCAAAAGAGGAAGCCCAAGGGCATTCCACCTGCAGGCCTGCTCGCCCCTATGACTCATAGGGTGTTTTTCCACTGTCACTAGAAGTACCCATTAAATACCCATTAATGAGTACAAAAATGCCATTACGTACCCATAAAAATGGGTACTTTTACTGACAGTGGAAAAACACCCATAGTTCATTTGCAAGGGCGCAAACCATCTTAGAGCCTATTCTTTTACATATAACCCACTATGCAAAGGGCTCAGGTGCTTGTGTTGCCGCTGTGCAGATTGACGGTACCAGCACAGGCAATTTTCATGGACTGTCATCCGTCCAGAGCCATTAACAAATACACATACAATGGCCAACCTCTAGGGCCATTTTGCTGTCTGTAGCTTAATGACCCCAGTTGGAAACTGAAGCTGGGGAACTTTCATTCCCTAGCTTTAATCTTTGCAAGAGGTAGGATCCTGTGGTCCTGCCTCTCAGATCTGTGCAGGGACTGCCTAAAACACAAATTCGTTCATCTGGATGTGACCTTGTAATGTTTGCTATTCATGTGTATCTATTTTATGGCTTTTGTGTTAATTTAAATATTAACAGATGTATGATATTAATTTTGATCTTTAAAGATCCATTAAAGGATATTTGTTTAATAAAAAGTTGACCTCATGATTTCTGTAGTGTTTTGCTCAAAAACACAGTTTACAAAGTATGGCTATTGTCAGAACAGAATTAGCTGAAAATCATTCAGTTGTACTGCAGCTTGATATTTATTTATATTTCTATTTTGACTTACACCCAAAGAGTGTGGGTCCCAAGAAAATCCGCATAAAAAGCAAAAAGAAGTTAGTTAGAACACTGCCTGCATTAGGAAAGGATGCTGTTCCCTCAGCCAAAGGCCAAAGTAAAGAGGTACATCTTTACCTATTATCTAAAGACATATAAAAAAGATGCCTGTCATTTGAGGGGAGACTATTCCATAGCCTGGGGGCGGTAATTGAGAACACCCTCCCTCCTTAAGTGCTGAAGGGGTGGCATGCCAAGGGCCTCCCACCAGCAGATCTTAAAGCACACACTTGTCTATATAGAAGGAGGTATTCCTTTAGTCAGCCATTACAGTTGTTTTAGGACTGGCATGATGTGTTTGCCAGTTAGCAGTCTAGCTGCTGCATTTTGCAGCTACTGAAGTTTCCTATGTCATGCACATTACAATAGTCCATTCTAGAAGTTACCTGAGCATGGATTACTGTGACCAGGCTGTCCCAGTCCAGAAAGGATCATGGATAGAAAAAGGCACTCCTGGACACCACCTCTATCTATATTTCAAGTGCCAGCATAGAGTATAGGTTCTGATCGGGTCTCACTCAGTAGCTGGCTAAACACATTTTTTGCACTACTTGTAGTTTCTGAACCATCTTCAAGAGCACTTCCACAAAGAGCACGTTATGAACTTCCAGGCTTGACTACTGGAATGCATAGATCTTTCTTTCAAAATCAAGCTTTTCTAACAGAGGCCTCTACTAGTAACACTGCCAGCAGTATTCACCCCTATACAATTAGCCTTCTTGGAGTTCTGTTTTCAACCAAATACAGTCAAGAATGCACTCTATGTCAGGCTCCCCTTGAAGACCGTTTGGAACCTGGAACTTGTGAAAAAATGCTGCTTATAGGTATTTCCCGTCAAGTTCACATCACTTAGGCCGTGTCTACATGCAAAGAAAAATCCATTAAAAAGCCTCAGAGCGCCTCCATGCCAAACTTTACTCTGGGCTTCCAGAGCCACAAAGGAGGAAAATCCGCAGCAGAAAAAAACCCTTTAAACAAAACTACCTCCGCACTTTTTGGAAGCCGTGGGTTTTCCTGGGAGCATGGAGACGTTTTCTCCACATCTTCTCCCATATTCCACTGAATTTTTAGGCATTTTTTATCCCTGCAGAAGAACTGGCTGTCAGAATCAGCTGCCTGCATTCTCGTCTTTCAGCACACAAGCAGAGCTCCGAACTGTCACATTGTTTCACTTCGGAGGGGGAGAGAGATTTTGTGCTTGCTAACAGGGAAAGGTGATACTAATTATCATTATCATTACCATGGAGATTGTTTCTCAGCAAGCAAATCTCCCCCCCCCATAATAACACAGCCTCTGAAATGAAACAAAGTTTCACTTCATGGGTCTGGTTCTGCGCTAATCAACTGCCATTACATGAATTTGACAGTTGAAGGGAGTCTGCTTTCAGGTATGCTTGTAACCATGTTGCAAGCATTAGTTATAGAGAGAGTGAGCTGCTTTCAGTTATGCTTACAACTGCTTTTAACTCTTGGCAGCCAAGTAAAGGGATGATCTCTGTTGTGTTCTGGAGGTTCAATTGAGGTTTTTGCCTGTCATCGCTGTAGCGGGCAGGGGGTGGGATTGGGGAGAAAAAGATGTGGGCTCACAAAAAGCAGTTTACATGGAGACAGGAAAGTACGTTTTAAATCCATGTTGCCCCAAACCACATGGGGATGCTTTATTTCGAATTACAACCCGCATTTTTAAAGAGGGAAGGAACGACACAAGAGGGAAGGAAAAAGAGACCATGGAGACACACCTTTAAAGAAGGTGTTTTCCAAAAAGATAATGCAAAATTAATGAAACACGTTTCTGATTTGGGAAGGGGTGAAAACCTGCTCTGCAAATGCATAGCAAACACACCTGCAAAGTGGATTGAAGTGTGTAGCAGAAACTTTGATATTTAGTTGTCCTGTCAGGGAAGTAGGAAGGGTTATATTTTAAGTATATTTTACACTTTATCATTTTATTTTTGTGACCTCCCCCTCAAACCTTTGGATAAAGGATGGAATATAAACACTCAAATAAATAGCAACTATTCTAATTAACTGTTGTAATCTTCTGTTTGTCACATATCTCGGAGTCCCTTCCTTACATAAAGAGGAGGTCTGCTAACTACATAACCCTAACATGGAGTTCTCTTTGCGTCTAGACTTAGCAGTAGGTTGGTGCTTCTAAGCTAGAGGTTTGGGTAATGGAATAAAGATTTGGTGCCAAAGAGCAAACACATTGCTGGCTGTATAATTAGAGTTCCACTTTCTTTTTCCTTCTTGTTCCTTTGTAATCCACTTCTGCATGGGGATTTACGTCTCTAGAAACATTCAAAAGCCTTGGAACAACAGGACAAAAATCTTATAAAGCTTCAGAGGGATTTGAGTGGTGAAAGGTACTTCTGTTCCCCCAAGCCAAGCTGATTGGCTCATATGTATTCTTAAAGCCATTGCTCCTGCAAAACCTCACATTCATATAAAGATCCAGAACACATCTCTGGCAGCTGTACTCTGCATTTGGCTGAGGAAAAACTGGAATCTTTTCTTGGGAAGAAAATGTCAATCCAGTAAGTATCCTACCTAAGCTTTTCCTTGCATAGAGCTTAAACATCAAGGGGATAACTATAAAAACAGCAATAGATTGTTGCAGCTGGTATATTTGTCAGATGTAACATTGCCTGCATTTTTCCACACCCCTGCTTATAGGACGTCTATAATATTATGACAAAAACAAAAAACTCCCAAACCACGAGGGACAGTATAAAAATTCAATAAGCAGTGGGAAAGGAGAAAACTTCTAGAAGCAATGAATTCATGCTGTTGACTATTGACACCTAAAGAGAACCCTTAATGTGAAACACTTCTTACTCTAGCTGATTTATAAAGTAGTTTGGGGATTAACTATTTATATATAAAAAGTCCAAAGTGCCACAGGGCAAGCAAACAATGCTGGAACAACAAGTTTAGCATTACAATACAGTACATAGAATAACTGTGCCGCTGAGTTCAGATTACGGTGAATTTAGAATTACTGTGTTGTTGAATAATCTGTATGTTTAGCCTAAACCAAATGTGATTTTGGACATGGAGAAGAGATAGGTGGCATGTGTGCAGAAATTGTCTGCATGAAGCCAAGAGATGCTCAAATGAAAATTTGGAAAATCATCTTGTCTTAACCTTGTTTTTTAGATTAGATATGTGTTGCAAATCCCTTCAGTGGAATGGAATCGAATGTAAAAGTTTTTAATAAATAAATAATACAGGGAACCAGCCAAGTCTATGTAAAATTGACGTGTGTGGCCAAGAATATTCATTCTGTACTCATTTACTTTGTAATCTAGCCACGATCTGCTCAAGAGCAGTTCTCTCACACTCTCTGAAACGTGACAGCATGCTGTTTGCATGACTGCCGCTGTCCCAACTGTGAAAACATGGCAGATGGGGAACTTTGCTTCCATCCAGTGATGTTGTCAGGAACACCAGGAAATGACTTGTGTGACCGGGATTGATGCAAGGCAAGTCCACCTGGTATAGGTATGAAAGTGCAGAAAGACTCGGGGTGATCAAAGGAAACAGGGTCATGTCATGTAATCCACTCCCACTGTGCAACAAGTGCACACTGATGGGCAGTGCGCCATCAGGGCAGTCCCATATGCAGATATTGCCCTTTTCATGCCAGTTAAAGCAATGCATAGTTCATGTTCTCATCTTCGTTATCCTGAATCTGTGAAATATTGACTTTCCTCAACTTTTAGAGTTGAGCACCCAGCAGGTGGCTACAAGAAGCTATTTGAGACAGCAGAAGAATTATCTTCACCGATAACTGCTCATGTCACTGGTTAGTACACTTCTGGTGCATTCTTTTTACTCTACCTTAATCTTATTTTCATAAGCAATCACTTCTGAGCCTCTCTTGCCTTCCTATCACAGCTGTCAAACTCAAATACACAGTGGGCCAAAATTAAAAACTTGGACAAAGTCTGGCCCAACCTTGATATTTATTGAAAAATGTCTACAACTGAAGAAGTGTTTCCTTCTCATCAGATACAATGATGAACCTTTTCATATGGAAACAAACTTAAGTTTTGCTTAAACACTGAATCTAGAACAACCAAAGCTTAATACTATAAATATATGTGAAATCAAACGACACATAAACGACACATCTATGGCATTCACTTTTCCAGAAAGCTTCTGTTTTCCACTTTCATTTGGACATTTTTGGGAGGGGTGGCCTGATGTGATTGGTAGCATGAGGTCGCTAATGAATGTAAGCAGAGGAAGGGGCACTTGTGGGTCCTGAATGACATGCCAACACACCAGGAGAGCAGTGCATGCACTATCTACCAGTGGGCCAGCTATAGCAGACATTTGGTATTTTCTTGCGGGCCAAATATAATTACACTGCAGGCCAGATTTGGCTCGTGGGCCTTTGACATCTATGCTTTGTATCCATGATATAGAACTCTAGAGACAGCTACCATATTTCCATAAATGAAAAACAACTTTTGATTCCTTTATTCAGCCATTCAGTTCTCTTGTTGGCTCAAATTGAAATCTTGGCACTGTTTGCTGAGTAAAATGCCATTAAGTTAACCTCACGGTTCTACATAGTGGAAATCTGTCAGAAAAACTGTCACCCACAAAATACAATTGTCTTTCCCCATGTCAAATGTACAAATGCCAAGTTCTTATCCAAGCGGTTTTACCTCTATATTTCATCAGGTCATAAATCCAGCAACATGATTTATACTGAGGGGCCTCATTTCAGAGGAAGCTTCCTTCCAGAGTTAACAAAAATAAGAACCATTTTGCACAATGGTGTTTACATCCCAAAAGATAAGTTTAGGATTGCAGCCTTAGTCAGAAACATGGCTGGTCTGAAGACAACTGACAATTTGGAATCCTGTACAGTGAAGTGTCATTTCACATTCACAAGGATCCCAATCTTAGAAACCATCAGGAACACAGAAAAGACACATGTGGAAACTGACTATTATGGTGAAACCAAAAGATGAAAGGCAAATAGATCCCACAGATTCTAACTTTAGTGTCCAATTGTCGATGAGAGAAAAAAGTGAGAACTAACAAATGCTGAATAGCAAAGTCCCTCTTCCTCCCCCTTCATATAGTGATGAAACAGATTAAAGAAGATAAGGGAAGGCTGACCTCGACCCTTTCATGACTTCCTGTTCTGCTAACAGGCTAACAGATCATAATGGGCACCGTTCTTATTTTGGCCTTATTTCGGTACGTCCTCCAGTTTTTAGATATCTGATGACTACTCTTTATGCTGTCATTGCCATAGGTAGGATTCCAGTCTGGCTTAGAGGCAGCCTACTCAGATGTGGGCCTGGTTTATTTGAAGTTGGCTCTGAACCATTTTACCATCTGTTTGATGGCCAAGCACTTCTTCACAAGTTTGAATTTAAGGAGGGTCATGTCACTTATTATAGGAGGTAAGTGCTCATCTTTGCACTTACTCACTGCTGTCAACAACTATATGGAAGAAAGTAGCCAACCATGTGTATTCATCGCCTCCCTTTTTGGTTCCTTCACAGGTTTATTCGTACGGATGCCTATGTCAGAGCAATGACAGAGAAAAGAATTGTAATCACGGAATTTGGCACATATGCTTACCCAGATCCCTGTAAAAATATATTCTCCAGGTAACAAAATGAAAGTGCCTACAGTGCAAAATTGACCCATGTTTACACCATAGTGTGAAAGTTATATGGTCTCTTTCTTCATCTAATTTGGCAGATTTTTTTCATACTTCCAAGGCGTGGAGGTTACTGACAATGCCTTGGTTAATGTATACCCTGTGGGAGAAGATTTTTATGCCTGTACTGAGACAAACTTCATCACCAAAATTAACCCGGATAATTTGGAGACCATTAAAAAGGTAATGTTTCAACAGATGAAAGTGAGAGAGACATCCAAGAGAAATGAAGGGCACATTGATTTGTTATCTTTGGCAGAATTCCAACTCTCAGGTTTATCCTGATTCAACTGTACAAGATATTAGGCAATAGTAATAACAACAGCAACAAAGAAGTGCATGATATCAGAAAACACTGATAAATGCAAACAGAGGAACTTTAGGTTCTTATTTATTTATACTTTTATCCTGTCTTCATACCCAAAAGTCTCAGGGTGGATGACAGCAATAGAAAAGAAAATATAAAATCAACAAATTAAAATAAAATCCTAAAATAATAACTAAAGTGGAAAGGGGAGGATGTTTCCTTATTTCAGTGAAAAGCCAGGGTATATAGTATCAGCACCAAATGTCATTCCAATGACATACTGCTGGTTAATGGCAGCTGGTGGGACAATCAAACAACCTTCATGTCATAGTAAATTGCCCAACTTAGTTTTATAGAAGTTGGACTTCAGCAACAGCAGCAGAGAGACCAATAATTTTACAGAGTTTGCTATAAATATATTGCAAAACAGGCAGGCACACTTTCTCTTATGTAATACTAGAGAAAAAAACAACAATGTCATTAAGACAATAAAAGCAGAGATTTTGGTCCTTTTTTATTAGCAGGAGGAAAACATACTGTATATATTCAATAAATTTGAGAATAAACAATTGCTAGGCACTGTTAAAGGCAAGTACTCAAGTTCAAATGGCAACCTGCCAAACAAATGTGTTGGACATTGCATTTCATACACATCCAAATGCAAAAGTAACCACTCTTTTAGGAAAACGTGCAAGATTTGAGATTCAGAGTTGATCTTCAGGGATAGGAGGATTTCAAGCACCTTAGCATGTAGATCTGAATCTTATCCAATAAATACTATAGCAGCCACATCCGTATTATCAAAAATCCAAAACAAAAGGTCATGGTACCAGTTTCAACAGATACTAGATTCCTACCCAAAACAGAATTATTGACCATGATCTCTATAGAAACTCTTTATTTCTGCCACAGATAAGTTTTATGAGCTGCAACAAATGTCCAGAGATCATTCTTTTGCTGTTGCTGGGTATCGTTAAGGTCAATTTCTCGTTGACTAGATGGGTACCTCTATGGATGCCTCTATGAAGTTTTATTGGCAGGCTTGCAGAAATTGTTTGCCATTGCCTACTTCAGTGGGGAGGCTGAGGATTGAACTGAAACCCTCTACTTTCTAGGCAGCTTACACTATCACTGAGCTACAGTCCCTCCAGAGACCATTAGGTAGAGTATAAAAAGGTAATGAATTAACTTGCCTTCCTACTCGCAGCTGAAAAGTTTTAAATAAAAATCATGCTTAAAATAAATGGATGGTATTTTGGAAAAAATTACCTTTCTTCCATTATTTTTATTAACAATGAATATGATGTCCAATTATTTATTCATACCTGGGAAAATAGCACATGTAGATTTCTATACATCTTTTTATATCATAATCTGTGGGGATAAGTTTGAATTCCAAAGTTGGCATTTCCCTCCCCCATTATTTTCTTCAAATTTCCCATAGAGTTCAAGTCCACTAAGATGACTGAATTGTCCTCCATTTTCTCACTATAACAACCCAGGAGGCTAGATTGTGTCAACAGGTGATGATGCTCACCTGATGAGCTTCCATAGGTAAGCAGGGATTGGTATCAGGTCTCTCAACACTCCATCTGAGTCACTGACTGTAATGAAAAACTGGGTATTGTCAACTGCTGCCGCAAGTTCCATTGACTTAATACTAGCCGTTGACTAACATTTGGTTGACCAACCTACTTACACAAGAGGAAACTCCATAAAGTGAGGGACAACTATATTATTACTTATAATGGCACAGGACATAACAGGATGAATTATTCAAGTCTATGCAATGTTACAATTTAGCCTGTAAAATTTATATGCTCTTCTGATATGCTTTCCAGGTGGATGTCAGCAAATATGTTTCGGTCAACGGAGTAACAGCACACCCCCATATTGAGAATGATGGCACAGTTTACAACATTGGCAATTGTTTTGGAAAGAATTTTTCCCTCGCCTACAACATTGTACGGATACCTCCTCTACAAGCAGGTCCGTTCATGCAATTTAGACTTAAGATTAATGCAACCTAGTTATTTCTTTCCTCTAAGTATACATCACAGTTTTATACTGCGATGTACTTCTCACACTTCGCAATTTCTACAGCTTTAGAGTATCTTTTATACCAACTGATTTCTGATTATGTTTCCTTTTGTGGCAAATGTGAGATTCCAGATTTTCTGGAAACAGATGCTTGTATCCGAAGATTGAATGTTGGTTTATTTATTTACTTGGAAGGCCCAATGAAGCTGAATGTATGTCCTTGCACCAAAGCCCCCTCCCCATGAGAAGGCTGCTGCAAGCAATGGTACCAGTGCAGGAAGAAATGAGCCCTCTATGAAAATTGGAAGCTAGGGCAGATAAAGGAGTTAGCAAGAGCTGGACCAGGTACCCACTACATCATCTGTGACAAGAATAGAACATCCACTGATGGGAAGAACCAGCAAGAAAAGTGGCCAAGAAGTTAAGTGTGCAAAAGAAAAGAAAGCTAGATAAAGAGCAGGTGATCCTTCAGCTCAGACTAGTGCTGTGTGTTTACATGGCCCCAAGTGTGGACACAAGTCCATCAAATGAAACCACTAACTTAGGTATTCAACAAAGAAGCTTTACCACTGAGTTTTTGCCAATCTTAATTGGCTTGTATAGCATTAGCAGATGGTTGTCTCTCTGTATCTTTTTTTCAGACAAGAAAGACCCAATGACCAAATGTGAGGTGGTGGTTCAGTTTCCCTGTAGTGACAGATTCAAGCCATCTTACGTGCACAGGTAAATTTAACATAATACAAATCTATTATGTAAACATACAACTTCTTTGTATTTTCATAAAAGAGCAATTTTACAGTATTATTAACAGATCCTATCCGGAAATAAAAACTGTTATTTCTAACAGAAAACACTACGTAAGAATTTACTGAGCTTTCATTTCATATTAGCAGATAAGCACTAGTTAAACAGAACCTGAGTTCTGAAAGAACTAGCAGAAAACTGTGCATATATTAAGTATACAGATCGCTGAGACATGTTATTCAAATACCTCTACTGTTTTCCCAAACAGTTTTGGGCTAACTCCAAACTACATCGTGTTTGTAGAAACCCCAGTGAAAATTAATTTGCTCAAGTTCCTCTCTTCTTGGAGCCTTTGGGGAGCAAACTATATGGATTGTTTCGAGTCAAATGAAAGCATGGGGGTAAGTTAAGTTATGCCTTGCCTATCTGATTACCCAAAGATATACCAATTAGGCATACACTAGTAGAAATAGTTCTGTGGTTCCATAATACAGGTGTTTTATCTTTTTTCCCCTAAGGTCTGGATGCACGTAGCTGACAAGAAAAAAGGGAAGTACCTTAACATCAAGTATAGGACTTCACCCTTCAATCTTTTTCACCACATTAACACATATGAAGATAATGGATTTCTAATTGTGGACCTTTGCACATGGAAGGGGTGTGTATGAGCATTAAGACTGCATACAGATAATTTCTTAAATCTTAGTGGATTATGAATCTTGTATTCTTGCTCTGCACATTCGACCGCCCTTTTTTTCTAACTTCAGTTAATTCGGTGTGTGATCAAACAGGACTTTTTGGAGTGCCTATTTATAAAGCACCACCCCATCTTTTGTCTTTGGGCAGGTACGAGTTTGTTTATAATTACTTGTATTTAGCCAATTTACGAGAGAACTGGGAAGAAGTGAAGAAAAACGCACAAAAAGCTCCTCAGCCTGAAGTTCGGAGATACGTCCTTCCCCTCAACATTGAAAAGGTATCTGCAGCACTTAAATATATTCTTGACTCAGACATTAAGGTCTGAAAAACATGAGTTGAATATTATTTTGTGTCCTCACATCTGGGAACAGTCTTTTGTATAAAGCTATGCTTTGGTTCTCACAAACTACCATGTAATGCAAAACTGTTTTATAGAAGTAATTGCCACCTAATGGGCAGTGTTTTCAGCTACGTTGAAACCTGACGTAGCCCATAGTAGTTAGCCTTTTTACCTCTAGCCTTGTATAAGTTATCTTTGATCAGCTTTTTTATTGTAATTAAGATTTGTTTTTGTTGAAGACTGTGAATACTTGCAACATTACAAAATGCACTGATGTCTATAATGAAGCCAAAAAGGCCAAACAGAGAATCGAATACTTTCAAAATTGTGAATAAATTTTTGTCCTAGGCTGACACAGGCAAAAACCTAATCACACTACCCAATACAACAGCTACTGCTATTCTGCGCAGTGATGAAAGCATTTGGCTAGAACCAGAAGTTATTTTTTCAGGACCCCGTCAAGGTATGACCAGTCTTAGTCAGTGCCAACAAAAACAGCACATAAAATGCCTTACTGATTCCTGCAAATGTGTATCCTGTTTTGTTTTATAGCTTTCGAGTTTCCACAGATAAACTATACAAAGTATTCTGGAAAACCTTACACATATGCTTATGGTCTTGGACTGAATCACTTTGTTCCAGACAGAGTAAGTGTAATACGCTGCATTAAACTAAACTAAGGATGTAAACCTAACCTCACTTTGGAAGAAAACATAAAGCACAGTTGGATTTAGTTCTACCGATATGGCAAGGATAGTAATTCAGACCTTTCTAATAAGCAAGTGTAAGTGAACATCTAGGGTGTTTTTCCACTGTCACTAGAAGTACCCATTAAGTACCCATTAATGGGTACGTAATGGCATTTTTGTACCCATTAATGGGTACTTAATTGGTACTTCTAGTGACAGTGGAAAAACACCCCTAGAGTTCTTAGTTAAAACAGCCAAGCCAACAGTAGTAGGATTTTATAAGGTATGTAGTTTTAACAGCATATTTGAAACCGGGTTTTGAAATACAGTTTTAAATTATCAATTCTAAACACAAATCACAAAGAAAATCTTGGCTGCACACACTAACAAACACAAATATTACCATATTTAAAAACAGACATATCAATCTGTTCTTTCCAAAACTGTCATGGATACTGATGAAAAAACAGTAGAAAATGGTTATATATGTAGATAGAACATGCATGAGAATCTCAGTCTTATTTTAAATTGATGCCCCATTTTGTCTAAGGTCCAGTTCTTATAATATGGTACAGTCAAAAACAGAATCATTTTATTATACTCTTGTGGCATTCCATACCGTACTGATGATTGAGTCCTGAATAAAAGATGATTTGGCCTAACTTTGCAGTTTGATGCACATCATAAATTTGTCCTTTTTATGCCAATAAGAACATTATTTCCTATAATTCCTTACCAGTTGTGCAAGATGAATGTTAAGTCGAGAGAGACCTGGGTGTGGCAGGAACCAGATTCTTATCCCTCTGAACCGATTTTCGTTTCTCACCCAGATGCCCTAGAAGAGGATGATGGTAATTTTATGATGACTTTGTTTAGGTCTCTATCTTCTATACTGTGTGTAGGACATGATCCAGATGTCAATTATCAAAACGCATTACTATTTTGATTTACTGATTGTTCTTCAGCAGTGTAATCTATATTATAACCAATGGCAGACATTCATGACACAGTGGCAGAAAATTAAGGATTAGGGAAAAGATGCTTTAAATTGTTGACAAACTCCACTACCAAACTGAGCTACATATATTTCTGACACAATTCTATTAAAAAGGATTGTGTCTTAAAAAGGATTCAGCTGTTTCCCCTATGGTACCTATCTTCTAACCATTATGAAAATGAAGGAAAATGTAGAATGTTAGATCTTTGTAATTTTGTGCTGTCCTCCACTCAGGGGTTTCAGGGTCACAATGAAATGGAAATTTTCATAAGCTTACACTACAGTAATCATTTTTAAATGTACTATTAACTCTTTCTTCTACTACTATATGTTTTTAAACATAGTATCAGTAGTGACCTTTGACGAAACAATGGTTAACTGATGTTTCTGGACAAAAAAAGTAGAGATATGTTCAAATATATGTTCAAATATTTGGCTGTACTGTAATCAAACTTATCTTTTTAAAAAATTCAGGTATTGTTCTAAGCATTGTTATTACACCTGGCAGTGGACCAAAGCCTGCCTATCTTCTGATTTTGAGTGCCAAGGACATGAGTGAAATCGCCAGGGCAGAAGTGGATATTAACATCCCAGTTACCTTTCATGGACTTTTCAAAAGAGCCTAACAGTTGCTGTCACTGCGCTCCTAGTAAAAGTATGCTTCTTAGCATGACGGATTCCAATACAAACCACACAAATAAACCTAACTGTCCAACAATTTTGTCTATTATTAGAAAAAATACATTTTATAAAACTGAAGTATTTTGCATACTTTGTGGAGCTGTTAAACACTTGGATAGTTTAAAGAAGTGTTCAAGAGTGGAACTATATGCTTTTGTGTACCACCATACACACATAAAACATACTGTATATGAAAATTGTCAATATTTGATAATCCTATTCAATAAATAGATGGCAGAAAATGTGTATGAGGTGGCTAAATAAGCTTACTTCTCTTCCAGTACTTGGTAATGTGATAGCTTGTAATTCAGGCTGTATCAGTATAAAGGCAGAGCCTGTGCATTAAATAAATATCCCTCCTACAGTAATAATCATTACTAGTTCATAGGTTACAGCAGCATGTTGTTCATACCCTTGCTAATGCTCTGAACCAGAGGAACACTGAACCAGAAAACTTTTGTTCCCTGCTACAGTGTTTCTATCTGGGGGCGGGCTCCTTCAGTTTGGTCTAGTGGTTAGGGAGCCAGACTTTTATCTGGGAATACTGAGTTCGATTCCGCCCTCCCCCATGGGCTAGTCACAGCTCTCTTCTGAGCTCTCACAATCCCACCTACCTCCCAGGATGTTCCGTAGTGGGAAGAAGAATAGAAGCTTTGTCAGCCTCTTTGAGTCCCCTTAAATGGGTGAGAAAAGTGGTGTAGAAAAGCCAACTCTTCTTTATTTATTTGTACTTCTATCCTGCCCCATACCCGAAAGTCTCAGGACGGCTTACAATATTATATTAATCTTAGACAGGTCCCTGCCCTCAGGCTTACAATCTAAAGAGACAAGATACAAAAGGAAAATGGTGTGGGAGGAAACAGGGACACTATTAACGATAATGAGAAATTATACTCACGTGAAGGTTCATTTTCGACGGGGTCACG
>MTQE01001134.1:38463516-38474997 GCA_014337955.1 Aspidoscelis marmoratus | reverse complement strand
ACTGCCATCCTACAAGAACGAACCTTCACGTAAGTAACAATTTGTCGTTCCTTCTCCACAAAGCCAGCTGGGTGATCTTGCAAAGCCTCACCAGGGGTTCGGTTGTGGGGAGAAGAATAGAAACCTTTGTCAGCCGCTTTGAGTCCCCTTAAATGGGGGAGAAAAGCAGGGTAGAAAAGCCAACTCTTCTTCTACCAAGGTCAATTGTTTGTATCAAACTATGTTGCTGATACCATTTGCTGTGGTTCTTTCAACAAAAAAGGGCATTTAGAGTGTTGATCAGCAAGATTCCCCAATCAAGCAGTACTATCAGAATACAACACTGTGTTAAGCACCGTACTCAATTTTGCTTACCAATCTGATATGAAGAGTGCAGCTATAATCTTGTGGTGCAAGCCCCAGGAGCTCATCGGCACTATATAAGGGATGTTCATACTCTAGAATATCTTCAGGAATTTCATAATTGAGTGTTGAAATAATATTTCGAACACATTCATATGCTTCTTTTTCTGAAGCTGCAAAGTGGTCAACACAACCACTGACCCTGAAAAAAAAACATGTCACATAACCAGTGGGAACAGGAACTTTCAGGATAAAAACAAACATCATTAAAAAAAATGTACACTGAGTAAAAGTCTTTCTTTGTATGCCTCAGAAGTATTCCTGAAAGAAGTCCAATATCTGAGAGACTTGTGCATGTACATTACAACCGTACTTCAAGGAAAAGAGGTTTTTGCATCAATTTTCTTCACAAGTTCTTTTAAAATTTTAATACAAAAACTAAAAATTGCATTATCATTAAATGTGTACTTCTACATCACTAATAGCTCCTTGTTCACAACAGCGAATTCTAAGGGAGGGATAGGCCGGCTTCTTCAGTCAAATCCTATAAATGTCTACTCTGATGTAAGCTATGCCAAGTTCAATGAGTTCTACTCCCAGAGGGAAATGTGTGAAGGAGATAGAGCACAAAATCATAACAAAAACAGAACTATATATTTTAACTTTTATTTTTTTATCAAACCTACATTGACAGGGAAACAAAAATAATTAGAATTTAAGGTGTGACCCAAATCCTTGAACAGAACAGTTCATCTAAATAAAGCTATTACACCTTGGCATCTTGGATCCTAGACAGACAGGAGTTTCTACTTCAACATGGCTGCTTTTCATCTTTTTCCATTCAAAGGCCTAGGCGTTTTCTAAAAAGATCACTTCCCTATAACGGGAAATCCTGCACAGCGGCACCCACATATAATGCCACTGAGCACTGGCGTGGGTTGTTCACAGTGTCACTGTTACTTTTCATTTTCCTGCATTTCTCAAGTGACAAAAAAAAGCTAGAAAACACAACTATTTGAGGGAGAATCCCTGCATACAACTAGCCAAAAGCTTTAGCAAATGTAGTTCAGGCTGATTCTTAATCTGAAAAACAGATTGAGGGTCTGAATTCAGGACAAATGAACAGATTCCTCTTTTGCTTCTGGGTTAAAGCAACCATTCATATTACAGAGAACTGTTCATACAAAGACTATAAATAAATGTTACATCTACTTACTTAGCATGAAGGCTGGCTCCTCCTAGATCCTCAGCATTAATGTCTTCTCCTGTGGCAGCTTTAACTAAAGGAGGCCCTGCAAGGAACACTGTGCCAATTTTGTCCACAATAGCTGTTTCCTCAGCCATGGTAGGAACATAAGCGCCTCCTGCAGTACAAGAACCACACACAACAGCCACCTAGGGGATACAGCAAATGATCCAAAATTTAGATTTGTAGTAAACTTGAGATCACAATATGACCAATCAATATTATTGATAAGCGGCATTCAATTATTCATCTCAGACTATCTCTTGGGTACAATATCATGGATTTCAGAGACTGTGACAGTATCTTTTTAAAACATAAAACCAAGGGAGAAATAAGGAACTCAAAGTGCCAACCAATAACCATAGAACTGTAAAACCAATTAAAAAGACCTATCTATATTTGCCCAAGGCATTTCAGCACCTTGCCTTCCACAGAGGCTCTGCAAACTAAACATAAATATGACAAAGTTTTAACAAATGTTATATAAATACAATGAAACATAATAACAAATATAGAATAGAAGGCAAACAATAAAAGCTTACATAAATAAATTTCCAAACAGCTTCTGCTGAAAACCTTTGACCACACAAATGAATATTCCAACATAATACCCAATAGGGATAGCTGGCACAGGTGTTATAAACCTTACAATTTGGGGGGCAGTGAACGTAAAAAATTTAAAAACAACTGAAAAGAAATGAAAAATCCTTATAACTTCATAAGCAAACACTTACAAAAAAGCCTCACATTTAATTTAAGTACGGTAAATCCAAACAATCTAGCTTTTCATTCAAACCAACAGAAGATAACATACTGAGCTCCATTATCCAGGGGCTTGTTCATATCACCTTCCTGTTAGGTCAGGGCTTTGAATCAACTATTCAAAAGTGCGAAATTTTCTCTTTCAGCCACTCTGTTGTGGATTTACTTTGTTTATAATCACCATCACATTGCTTGACCCACTTTTTGTTTTTCAACTCCCCAACAAATTCCCAGACATTCTACTCTACTGGTATAAAGCAGGATTTCTGCTCTTTCAATAATTATATTCAGGTCCTGAGACTAGAAACATACCACCAAATCATAACACCTCAACTACCATGGTTCACGTGTGGGACAAAGTTCTTTTGCTGGAACACAATGTTTCATTTTCTCCAGATGTAACGTTCTTCATTTAAGCCAAAAAGGTTCACTTTCCTCTCCTCTGTTACACAGAATATTCTTCCAATAGCCTCTGGCCTTTGGCAAAATTAAGATAAATGGCTATTTGTTTTCTAGAGCAGCAGTGCCCTTTTTAGCATTCATTGCTTGAGAATGCCCAGAAGCAGTTGGTGGGCCACTGTGTGAGACATGGTGCTGGACTAGATGGGCTGTAGCCCAATCCTCTTAGGTTCTTATGTTCACTCCTGTTCAGTGTTTTCCAGACATTAGACAATCCAGAAGAAGTTGAGAAGTCTTAGTCACTGTCTTAGGTTTCTTCACAGTTTTCAAAATACCATACATGTTGCTTTTCACTGGATGATACTCCTGGTAAGAACAACAATGTTGCTACAGCTTTCCCCCATTTCTATACCAGCTTGGCTGACTACAGATTAATAAAGGCCACAGCCTTCAGCAATCGTTTTGCTACTCCTTCCCACCTCCCTGAGCATCAGCAACCTTTTCTGAAATCCTTGGGAATCTCTTTTCATTGCAGCATGAGACACAAGTCTATGTCACAATGGTACCAGCCAATTATTGCCATTTTTAAGAGGAAGTCCCATCAGATTAAAATCTGGTTGGCTTTCCACTGGTGGCACATCAAACTTTACATCTGTTCCTTAACAGAGCTGATTATCATAGGGGCTCATATACTTTTTTTTCTAACAGTGACAATGCATGTGAGATCAGTATATTCAATAAAAACATACAAACCCACTGTATTTTACTTATTTGTTTAATTAGATTATTTATCATCAGAACTTCAATGAATAGCAAGATTACTCAGGCCAATCCCGCATTTACTGTTGTAAATCCGGATTTAGTAGATCCGAATTGTCCAGATCTGGTCCTAGGTTAATCTAGTTCATGTAGTTCTGGATCAAAATGGAGACCCTATATAAACAGGGATGCTCTGCGGACACCGTAACACACATCCCTAGGCATAGAACAGGCCCTTTCGAGAATTGTCACCTTCAGCGCTGCACAACTGGTCAACTCAACTGTCACGTCGTTTCAGTGGGTGTCGGAGCTAGCGGCGTAGCTGTCTACGTAGTGTCTATGTACAGCTATGTGGGTTGTGGGTGGCTACGTAAACTGCTATGTAGGATGCGTGGTGCTTCATAGGGTGTATGTAGGGTGGCACCACTGGTGCTGCCCGCCTTCATGTAGTGGCTTCTGGGCCCGCCCCTGGACCACATGGATCCAGTCTACCGTGTGGACACTAACTGGGAAACCTGGTCTTCAGAGAGGTCTTCGGGGTCTACAACTAATGAAGATTAGGGGGCCTGAAGACCCAATTAAAGCCAGATCTCTGTAACACCCAGGGGAATGGTGCAGCCTTAGTGGGGCTCTCAGTGCAGAAGGTGTATAGCATATGTGTATCTCATGCATACCTATCATTTGCTTAATGAGGTCTACAAAGCCCATGCAGAAATACCCTTAGGTCACCTGAATGCAGGAATCCAGATAATTCTAAAAAGTTAACAAGCTTTCGCAACTATATATATTTCTTTGCCTGTATTTTTTAACGCTGCACAGGGCAATGAAGCACCTGACAGATATTTGAAGCAAGAATTTAATTACCAGCAATGGCCTTTTTCTGCCACACTATTTCTGACGGTACCAGATCATGGATTTGTGCGGAAGATGCAAAATTTATAGTGTTAATATGGTAAGGTGCTTTTCTCAGAAATTCTAACATTTTTACTTATTAACTGAATACTACTGGGAAATATATTTTAAATTCACAGATCTCTATCAAACACATCATTATACCTGAGGGATTTTCAGTGCTGACATCACAGCTTCATTGTAGAAAGTTCGGCCACCGTGGAACTGGTCAGGAAAAAGCTCTGCCTAAAAAATGAATTGGAGAGGAAAGAACCATTTCTATATTGAAGGTTTTAAACTCATTTGTATCTACTTTGAACTGATCACCCACAAATCATACCCAGACATATTTTACAGCAAGCCCAATATAAGAATGTTACCTTTTCCCCAAAGGAATTAAAATGTAACCATTTAAAGCTATAACTAATTGGCTATTGTAGTAAACTTTGTTATGATATTGGACTGAATGCAAAAGTAAAGTCACGTGTAGGACAGAAGTTTAACTGAAGACTACTAACATATATAGTACTGCAGCCAACCCCATATTTAGCACCTCCATCTTCTGTTCTGCAAAGCTTTCTCTGAGGGAAACACACCACCTTGTACATAGATAATACGGTATATGTAAGAAGATGGAAAGGTTAAATACAAAGTTGACTGCAGAATTGCATACAGTTTGAATTTGTTTTTACTGTTTTTCTTATGCATAAAGTTCCAAAGCAGAACTATTATGTCTTATCCAATAGTTTTGTTATCTGGACAGACCAGATACTTTTACCTGAAAAGCCAATTTCTATATTCTCAGCACTGTAATCTGAACATCCACCCCAAAAGAGAATGCATGATGACAACTGACTTAATGCTGCACAAGACACAGAAACAGCCATCATGCATCTATAAATAAGCATAGGAAACAAGGATAAGCCAATAATAACTAGGACAAAATCTGAAAAAAGTAGAAAGGATTCTGATTTGCTTTCTTGCAAATTAATATTCCTCTCTCTTTGTTCGTCACCAGCTTTTTCTGTTTTAGTTGTTTCATGTATTATTGTAACTGTACACAATCAATCTATGTTTAAACTTAAGATTTTAAAATTTGAATCCTTTTTTCTTTTCACCAATGGGGTCCCACTACAGGCTAAAAAATTATTTTGAGGAAGACTGTGATCGAACTAAGTCCTGTGAAAATCAAATTCCTGTACATATATGATCCAACTAATACATAAGTAATTTCGTTTACTAGAATGATGTGCTTCATGCCTTGTGAGTGCCTTGAAGAAAGGAAAGGCTAAAGGTGTAACCTGAGAAAAAATCTGGAGTAGAACCCCTAAGGTTGTTGGATGACCCACACGGCAGCTCCTAAGGCCAATCCAGCTCCAGTTATCATGTTTGCACTCCTTTAAATCAAATCAACAAGGCCAAGAGGGAAAACTCAGTTTCTGAGCAACCCATGTTTATGCCTAAGTTTCTTCCAATGTCTTTCAAGAAAGAAGGGTGTCTCTACCTTTTCCTTTAAAATTTTAGAAAAGCACCACAAACCAAAAGAATAGCAGTGTACTAAGGAAAGAACAAATTCATTTGAGGAACAAGAACCACTTGAAAATCACATTACTGAGCCAACGTATGTAATCATTAGCTACAAATGAGAAACTAATATATATAAAAAAGCTTTGTTATAAATGCAAGGGAGAGAATACTTTTGTTTGTGCTCTGGGCCACAAGAACATTTGTTGTTTTAATGGGCTCCTCCTTGGCTCAAAACAGTAATCTCTCCCTTGAATAGCTACATTCCTTAAGTTTGCATAATGAAAGCCATAATACCTAATTAAATCAGAGGTGTGCATGAACACAAAAAGGCTAGTCCAGGTATTGGGTTTTATGCAGAATATGGAGGCATGTTTCAATCCTTCAAATAAATGGGTAACACGCATGACCCACTGGGAGGATCCATGGTCCTTCACCTATGGAAAGCTTTATAGGTTTCACAGTGCACTAGCTGGCAAAAAGCTAAAAAGCTGATGGCTCCAGCCCAGCAGAGGCCTTCAGAAAAAGGAGGAATGATAGACAAAGTAAGGCTGTTTATATGATAGGAAAAGGGAGGAGATGCTAGGGTGAGATGGGAGAAGGGAGAAGATGGGAGGAGACCAGATTGTGATTTAGGGTAGGCTATGCAATCACACAAAACGAATTATTCAAATACCCTCTCCTTCACTTTTGTAATGGATCAAACCCCATGAATTTGAGTGCATCTCTAAGTTAAATTACATTGTTTGTGATTTAGAAATGAAAAGAAACCTCTGCACTACATGAATAAACATTGTTGGTGATTTAGAAATGAAAAGAAACCCCGGCACTAAATGAACAGATGGATTTTGAAGCCTAAAGTAATGCAGCCGCCTTTCCTTTTCATACAAATTTTGTGGGTTTTAAGCAAACCAAAGGAACTTTTTTCCTGCAAATCAGTGCTTTTCTTGCTTTACTTAGATTATTTTCCAAAAGCAGAATATCACATACTGTACCATAGCTGTACACATCATTCACCTTTCTCCAAAAAGAACAGCTACCCCTGATTCAGTAATTATAATATGGGCTAGTTATTCCACCAATGTTTCACTAATAAATAAATATTACATATAATAAATGAATATCAAATATGACATATAATGAAAAAACTAATCTTGAACAGTTCTCAAAAAACTAATTTAATGGAAGATTTACCTGAAGTGGCAAAAAAGCTCCCCCACTGTCCACAAGATAAACACACGGAAGTCTATTTTTAAGTGCTATATCTTGAGCCCGAAGTTGTTTCTTCACTGTAATAGGATAAACGGTCCCGCCTTTCACTGTTGCATCATTTGCTAGAAAGACACACCACACTCCACAGATTTTTCCAATTCCTGTCACAGGAATGAAATAAACCACTTCAGTCTTTCAACAAAAAAATAGCATCTTAAAAATATAAATTATTAACATGAAAGTATATTCTAGCTACATCAATATTTAATTACCTGGATAGATAGGTACCAATCTTATGTTTTCAGCAGCATATAAAAAGACAAACACCACAGCTAGTATTTGATCTAACCTGGTTTATTTGCAGTTGTATCCAAGGAGAACAGATTTGGAATCAAGTAGTAAGAAAATAAATAATGAATCAACTGGCAGTATTTTCACCAAGACATTCCTTAAGTTCTATACAGATTGATATTCTTTGTTTTGTAGTTAAATGACTATTTTTGTTCATATTTCATAACCTGATCATCTGCATATTAACTCAATTACTGGGTTTTATTATAAGCTCTTTTAGGGGATAGAGGCGACACAGTTGAACTGACGATTCATTCTCTGTTTCAAGCTGGCAATAGGGGCACTTCTGGAAGCTCCTTGCAGTTCTTTCTCTTGAGAGATTTTGAAAAAGCATCATAGAAAGCTGTTTGTTTCTGTGCTAGCCAATGTGAACTGAAACAAACATACATAATAGAAACAAATTCTTGAAACTCAGTAACTGAGGGCAGGGCTATGCCTTTAACCTCCATCTTCAAAAGGGCTTAAACAAAGTAAGATCAATGATCTGTTCCTCAAGGATGGAGATGAGAGACACAGTTGACTGAGATACTTCCAGGCTCAAAGCAGAAAAGGGTGGAATAGTCATAGGGTTTTTTTCCACTAGCACTAAGCACCCATTAAGTATTCATGAGGAACCCATTAAGGACCCAATAGCCTCAGAGCAGGAAGATCCCATTTCTACTGCAGATCCCATTACAGTTACATTTGTTTCCACCAGTTCTAGATTGAATGGGTCCTTCAGGACCTATAATCCAGATTTCCTGTAGACCCCATTACAGAAGTCTAGAATGGGGTCTTCAGGCACCAAATCCAGATTATACAGAGCATGTATCCACCACAATAGGGCAATGGGGTCTGGGGGGGGGGAGGGCATACCCATGGGAGGGGTGTGCCCCCAAACCCAAAGCTCCAAAGTCTGTGCACAATCTCTGAAGCCGGCTCTGAAGAATAGCACAGGCTCCAAAGAGGACCCTGCACGAGAGCAATGCCAGTCCTATGGACCTTTGTCAAAGGCTCCAGAGAATCTTCAAAGTTTGCGGCAAACTTGAAGTTTGCAGCAGCTTTATGATAAAGCTTCAGAGTGTCTATGGAGATTGCACCCTCTGTCCCCCACAAAACCTGCAGTGACAGGCACGCCTGGGGGTCTGGGGGGGGCATACCCATGGGGGGTGCCCCCAAACCCAAAGCTCCAAAGTCTGTGCACAACCTCTGAAGCCGGCTCTGAAGAACAGCACAGGCTCCAAAGAGGACCCCGCACTAGAGCAATGCCAGTCCTATGGACCTTTGTCAAAGGCTCCAGAGAATCTTCAAAGTTTGCGGCAAACTTTGAAGTTTGCAGCAGCTTTATGATAAAGCTTCAGAGTGTCTATGGAGATTGCACCCCCTGTCCCCCAAAAAACCTGCAGTGACAGGCAAGCCCCACATGAGTTAATCCGGATTTGCCACATGGGTGCTCCAGCATTTCCACTGCGGGCAGACTAGCACCCATTGCTATTGGTGCTGCACCGCCTGTGGGGAAGCATCAGGTACCTCCCTTAATCTGGATCTACTAGATCTGGATTAGTTGAAGGACCCATTCCTTAGATCTGGATCATCTTAGATCCGGATTAAGGGAGGTCAGTGGGGAAAAAACCATAGTGATTCATCCACTTGCTGCAACACCCAGCATCTGCTGTCTGTACAGATCCAAGAATATTTATCTTGTAATGATGTGTAAAAGAGGAGAATATTCTGCCAGCCTGGCATGCTGCTTCTACTGAAGCATCCATTGACAATGCTGTTGATGTTGTGGCTGATTTGGCTGAGTGACCTCTAACATTGGGAGTTCCTTCACTAAGCAAAGAACAATAAGCAGAGGGTTTTTATCTCCAAACCCACCTCGCCATTTTAGGTTTTGCTGCCTTAAAAACAGAAGTCATTCTGACCAGTGGGTTTTGGAGAGAGGGTCTGAACCTCCTATGCAACCCTAATAACAAACTTTTTAATTACTTCTTTAATTTCATTTCAACCCTCAACTATTCAAAATATTCTCAAAATATGTGTTTTAGTAGGTTACAGGTCCACAAATTAATTTGGCAGCAACCATCTCCTTCTGAGTTAGGTCAGCACTTTACCCAAACCTGGCATTGCAGCTTTAGTAAACCACAACAGAATGCAAGTGTCTATCTTCTATATCAGGTACAGGTTTCACTGTACCCCTGTACCACAGTCTGACACTAATCAGATCGGGATGCAGAGGACTCCTCTATGCTCTTGGAAGGTCAAATTGCATAGTCTACTACAGTTTACATGGGGGGCACCAGGTTTTCCAGCCGCTACCTAAAGATTTCCAGAAGAGAGCTTTAGGTCTACTTCAGGTAAACTTGACCCAGCCAGTGAATCTAGTTGTCAGCACGGCACAATGAAGCTTCAATAGATTAATTTACCAAAATGAGCCAATTAAAGCTTACAGCCCTACCACAGAAGCATGAAGGTAGAACATCTCAATAAGGATGATCACAGATGTCATCAACAAACACTACAAGAAACATCAAACAGAGAAATGGAACCGCCTGCTTATTATTTATATAAAATATTTATGTACCCCATTAAAATATAACCCTGAAGCAATGTACAATGAACAAAAGCAGTAAAATCACACTTCATATAAAAATGTATTTAAGATCAATAGCAAGGGGGAACAGACTACACTTCTGATTCACTTTTCCCTGCATCTGCCCCCACCAATATATATTATAACATCATTTGTCCTAAAAAAAAAATCATTTCCCTACATTGAGACATACCAGTGACACATCCTCCTGCGGGAACATTACCATAAGGCAAGTCAAAGCCTGCAAAAGGGGAGAGCTCAAGGAAAGATTCATCATCAAGAAGCAGCTTTAAGCGTTCACGAACTAGCAGTTTCTTGTTCTTTTGAGTGTGACGAAAAATCCCATCTTCTCCTCCTCCTTTCCTGGCTTTTTCAAGCAATTCTGTGTATCTAATACCAAAATAAAAATCCTCAAGAAATTAAAAAATAACCTTTCATTTTCAAAGACACAAAATACCTTAAAGCAAGTAAGGCAGCCCATCTTCTAACTACTGGACTACCAGGAAAATAAGTATGTTAAGCTCCCAGTTTGTATGTGAGCAAGTGGATCTAAAATAAGGCTGTTTAGATCCTGCAATTGCTTCTCACTTTCCCTGCTAAGCAGCAGGGCTTGCTCCTACAGTGGGTACTTATGGGTATTTTGATGGCACAAAATACCTGGAAATGCACAAGCACCACCCCATGCTTTCCCAGAGGCCATATTCCACAAACTGGTCCCTGGGAGTAAGCACCCAGGCAAGCAAACCATACTGCTATTTCAGGAAAACCTGGGTTAGGAGCTGATCTCCCCAGCAAAGGGATATAGTGCCAGGATAATCCCAGGTTTTAGGCCCTGTCTGGGCATAGCCAGAGTAAGCAGGAAAGACTAAGGGTGTTTTTCCACTGTCACTAAAAGTACCCATTAAGTACCCATTAATGGGTATGTAATGGCATTTTTGTACCCATTAATGGGTACTTAATGGGTACTTCTAGTGACAGTGGAAAAACACCCTAAATAAGGAATGTCCTGGTGAACTGACAATTCAGCTGGGAATCTCCATAGACATTCTGTGATTTTATGTGCTTGTTCCCTCTGTCATTACTTCTCAGTTAAGCAGGGGGACATGCCCAGCGTTCTGCTCTACTTACTCCAAAGAACAGCATTGCTTACTTGGCCCTCTTGAGCCAGATGTCACACATAAAGGGAAAAATTTCTCAGCTTCACCATACAATCTGTGGGGAGGGAGTGGGTAATGAAGCCATTATGAAACTAAGCTTTTTAACCCCAACAGTCAGACTAGAATGGATGATCTATATCTCTATCTACATCTAAGTTTTAATCCAGTCCACCTTCAGAGTGAGAAAACACACTAGGGCTCTGTTCCCACTTCACTTTTTAAATCCAAATTAAACTTAATACCGAGGCGAACGCACATTCTGCCCA
>MTQE01001134.1:38427080-38463425 GCA_014337955.1 Aspidoscelis marmoratus | reverse complement strand
GTTTGAGTATAAATCGCAGTCAACCTGAATATTGCTGTTCCCACTGAAAACACTCCATAAAACACACTGGGAAAAGTTATATGCTGTTTCTTTCTGCATTATTAACCCAGTGGTGGAAAGAAAACAGCTTGTCACTTTGCTAATGAATCCTCAATGTAATAAGGACTGAAGTTAGATTAAAAGTTAGATACAGATAGGCCCCCAAAACCACTTGAAGCTGGCAAACCACCCACTGAATTAAGAAATGAATGCCGTGGAGATATCACAAAATAAATTATTACCTCTTGATGCACATTTTACTGTTCTTTGTGTTGCTTTCAAATACATGCTTATAAAGAGAAGGAATGCTCCCATCTATTACTGGAAACATTTTAAACTTCTGCTGTTGATTTTTGACTTGGAAATTCATAGTAGAAGAATGCGTCCTATTACATGGAAGCTTGATAATGTACTTCATTCTATTATTACAGTTCAGAAAGTTCCATGTCTGACTGTCTGTGCCAAATTCCTGAAACTTGGTCTTAAAGGTCCGGGGTAACAGGCAGCAGGATGAAAACAAAAGACAGCGAGGATACTTATAGAGTACCCCGAAAGTGCTACAGGTCCACATGATCCTGAAAAACGCAATAGTGTATTTACTACTTATATTCAACATCACCGTTTACTATTCACACAACTATAAAAACTGCACTACCCAATATTCATCAACAATTTTAAAACTGTGTATAGAAAAAAATTGGACTAAACTGATTAAAGCAAAATACCCACTAGTTTATTTTACCCATTTCAATGCAGAAATCTTTAAGCACAGGGGAGGTCAGTTCTCAAATCCAAGAAAACTTTAAATTGGAATGTATGCCATTTCTGCTCCCGAACACCACAATGAAGCTTACTTTTTAGCAGGCAAGGGAATCAGATTGGTATGACAGTAACGGCATGATAGGACTTTGCCTGGCCCTGGGCCCATTTCTGGCTGAAATGGACTCAGTGCTGGGATTATTCAATTTTTGGATAGTCCCATTCTGTCCAGGAAAGTTTTCAGAAAAAAAAGAAACGTGATTTGGCATTTGGTCTCCGAGGCTTTAAGACAGTCTGATTTTTCTGTATTGTATAAGAAGATAATAAAGGAAGGAAGGAAGGGTGTTTCCTTCTATCCCCACTGGATTTTCAGTCTATGCTGATGTTCATGGCAGACCCTAATGGTGCAATGCTGAGACAACAAATCTACATCAGTGGCAGCAGACAACACAGCCACCAAATGAGCACTGAAGGAAAGAAAAAAGTTGTTTTTCTTGCTTGCTAAGAGTACAGGGGCTTGACTGAAGTTGTCATCCCACTGCCCAGACCAGTGCTAGAGCAAAGAAACCTATCCTTGCCACAAGCTGAAACACATCAGGCACCTTCATTATACACATTTGGACTTCTGGTCAAAACACACCTCTTTACCCAAACCTTTAATTAAAGTTTACTAGTCTCTTTCTGGCAATGTAATTTTAATTCAACTTAAATTCTATTTTACATAAGAATGTAAAAAAAAAACCCTAAGAGAAGCCCTGCTGATCAGGTCACAGCACATCTAGCCCATATGTTGTCTCATACACTGCCCCACTAATTGCTTCTGGGCATCTCAACCAGAAGAAAGGCAAAACCTCCACCTGCTCTCAACTCCCTGCAAAAGGCCTTTAGAGGAATCCTGCCTGTCTTTCCAACCTAGAGGCAGTACTTAGGCATCCATTCTAAAAGCCACTGATACACCTTTCCTCCATGAATTTGTCAAACCCTTCCTTGAACCTATCCAAGCTGATTTTCTATCTGTTTTAGTTTGGTTTTTTTTACTTTTGTTTTAATCATACATAACCTGCCCTGAGACTCATGTGGGGGATAAATATACATAAATAAATATCTATATAAACAAATAAATATATAAATAAATAACACCTTTGTACATCCCTAGGATGAAGACATTATTTACTTCTGCATTTTCTTTTGACTGTCACCCAAAGATCCACAATTAGGCAAGAAGCCTCTCTAAAGACAAAGCTGGGGCCTGTTCACAAATTCTGGAATATATGCAGGAATAGAGGTCTGTTGTCCACATGCCAGTGCAGGCTACAGCAGGGCCCAAGTGCAGCCTACCAGAGTCTGCATTAGCTTGAGGGCAACGGACTCCCATCCTAAAATATATTACAGAATACAAGCAAGTGTGAACAGGGACCTGCTCTCAATCACATTACCTGTACACCCCCCCCCTTTTAGCTAAGATAATAACAGTCTACTATAGCTACTATAGATCCACTTTCCAACACCTTCTAAAGCCATCTACGGCTAAGCTTGCTGCTCATCACACTATGGAGCACTGAATTATTCAAGTTACTTACACACTGTATATAAAACACACACCCTCTCTCTCTCTCTCTGCCCCCTGAATATAGTAGTGCAATTTACATGATACTAGGATTATAGGATAGAGATATCTATCCGTTCCTGAACTATTTCCCAGTTCAGATGGAAGAGGTCTACCTTACCATTCAAATGATCTCAAACTGTAACTACTTAGAAGTTCTGGATTCATGCGATGGATGATGGATAAATACAATCACTAGGCTATGGAGCATTGAATTCTAAAAAACCCTACTGATATTACATGGGCAGCAGCCATTTGGAGAGGCAAAGGTCCACTATGTCCACACGTGAACTCTGAATCCCAAAGTAGGTTGCTTTGGGGTGTTTTTCCACTGTCACTAAAAGTACCCAATAAGTACCCATTAATGGGTACGAAATGGCATTTTTGTACCCATTAATGGGTACTTCTAGTGACAGTGGAAAAACACCCTTTGATACTGGCTGAGGTCACACCTAAAGTTTAATCCAGCTTCAGTCCACCTTCAAAGCGAGAGTCCATCAGCAAAGTGACTGGTAATTTTCTTTCCACATTTTCTATCCCAAAGGTGAATTTTCTTTAGCAATGAAAGAAAGCAGCTTCTTTCTTTGCTGATGTATTCTCCCACTCTGAAAGTGGACTGAAGCTGGATTAAACCTTAGGTGTGACCACAGCCACTGTGCCCCAACGACTTCCTGGCACTGCCTCTATTACTGCCCTATTTACCAGTTTCGTGGTCTCGGTAAACGCCCAGCAGTGCGAAGGCTGCCCTGGGGAGGAACTCCTATTCTTAAGATTTAATACAAGGTGGGCGCCACACACTTCGGGACACTCTGCACAAGGTCACAACAATTGTGAGGGAAATGGATATCCGAGGGAGGAAGGGAGGCCTGACACGCGGCTGATTAGCTGACCGTTATCTCAAAATATCCTCGAACAACGTTAAAAGCGAGAAAGGCGGCGACTGAATAACCCCGCCACCGCTTCCATGGTCTCCCGCCCCGGCTAAGGGACCCATTTTGCCCTCCTATGGCCGCCGCCGCTCTCTCCCGCTCGCCCTACCTCGTTGCTCGCTCCCCTTCGAGAGAGTCTGACGGGGACTCAGCAATGAAACCACACCACACACACACATATATATATATTTCAAGTTACTTTGTGTTGTCATTGGCCTGTGTTCCCAGAAAACACACACCCCGCCCCCCGCCGCGTGCACGCGCTTCCTCTGTAGTAAACTACTACGCCCTTTGCTCACTCAGGTTAGGCCGACGCTCCTCCGCCCCTTTGGGCTGGCGTGCAATGGGCGGAAGTTACTGAGAAGAAAGTGCGCGTGCGTGTGGGTTCCGCGAGCGTCCTCCCGCCCCCGCCCCCGCCCCCGCCCCCTTGAAGTTCTCACAGGTTGTGCTAAGTTTACACACTGGACAGTGGTAAACCGAGCTGGCGGCCCTACTAGGGGAGCCCCCTCCCCTTCGACCGCCGCAGGTTCCTACTAGGCTAAATAAAGATTTATTTAAATAAATTACTAAATAAATTACTTCTATCCCACCCCGCAAGTTTGGTTTGGTTTGGGTTTTTAGTAGTTGTTAATTAGAGGAGAAATTCTGATTATTTGTAGAATTGTCCTCAAATGTCTCCCCTTTCCTATGTTCCCCTTTCTGCCCCAATTTCCTCATGTTTCTCAATATCAAAACCTTTTCTTATTTTCCTCATAACGCTGTGGCCGGCAGAAGTTTTAAAGACAAAGCAGTAAACGCCAGACAAATTCTCGGCTGCATCCACACTTTACAAACAGCCTCATCTACACTTCACCTTTTCCAGCCAAGACTACTCAAGCGACTGGGGGCAGACAAAGATTTTTAAAAATGAGGGTCCCAGAAACCAAGATTTCTGGAGGTTGGAGTTACATGACCATTGACAGAAGATGGTAGGAGTAGGTGTTGAGAAACAGATTTAAGAAAATCCAGTTCCCAGTGATCTGTCCTCCCGAGGATCTGTCCAAAATAGGGACTGATCCAAGGAGTCCCCTGCGCCTCCGCACACGCTTAGGGAGGATGGATTCTGCCGGCCGGGTCCTCTGGGTGCTGTCCGGAGGCCACAGCACCCATCCCAAAGGGCATCTGGACTCCTGCGCTGCCGGCGCCGCCGACATCACCCCCAGAGCCGCGGGACTGGAGCATGCAGCTGCCAGTCACCATGCGTTTTTGCTGGCGCGTGGCACATAGGCGAGGGGCTTTGGAGGCAGACCGGCCTGCTTCCGCCCTGGCCAAGATGGTGGCCGCCGGCACATCCGGCCCTCGCCTCTCCGTGTGCAGAAGCTTCCTGCTTCCAAAAGGAACAAGGCGAGGGGCCGGATGGAAGACCTAATTTTCTAGGTCTTCCTGGAGGCCGGATCTTTTGGTGGCGAGACCCCATTAAGAACGGGTCTTCCATGCCGGAGTGCGGAAGCAGCCACCATGAAGAGTCCCAGATCCGGCCTCCAGTGCAAAAGGTAAGTTTTCTATGTGTCTTTAATGTGTTTAAAATGTGTTTTTACAGCCAGTGAGAAAGCACCCTACAGTGGTACCTCGACATACAAGTGCCCTGACATACAAGTGTTTTGAGATACAAGCCGCCGAGCGAGTGATATTTTGCTTTGAGATGAGAGCAAGATTTGAGATACGAGTATGTAAATACAGTACAGTACATAACAAAAACAACTGAGGTGGTGTTTTGGGAGCTGGAATGGATTAATGGGAAAATTGCTTTGAGATACGAGCGATTTGACATAAGAGCAAGGTTACGGAACAAATTAAACTCGTATGTCAAGGTACCACTGTATATGACATCTGGAATTAAGCCACTGCCTGCCATTAATGGTTTGCCCTGCTGTGGGTTGCTTTAAAATGGAGCACTAGTTTCTATATACTGTTTGCAATAATACCAAATACCAGTTCCAGAACTGCAAAAAAGCAGACTCCGTTTCATATTTAGTCTAGAACTGTTCCAAACAAAATAATTTTCAGATAGTACTTTAGAGCTTTTTCTTAAATGTAGACCATTCAGCCCCAACCTAAAAAAAAATCCATTCCTTCACCAGGCAAAGTGCAGAATTTTTAAATGAAATTTTTGCCCAGCGATAGTTTCTTTAGGAGTAAGTTAACGTGAATGATACAGATACGACTATCTTTAAGCTGCTTTTTCAATTCATCTTTTTTTACTACGTGGAGATGCAGCCAGAGTTGTTTTTTGTTTCCCCCCTCCTATAGCCTAAATCCTTATTTTACTACACCAATGCCCTGTATTTCAACTGTACAGTACAGCTTTGGATGTTTTAAAAATGAATCTCACATATATATTTCAACTACAATATCATATCTGGGTAACATACTTCGTAGAGCAGGCACTGGAAAATAAATGGTCTTGTGGCTGTTGCCTCTGGACATATCAAGCTATCCGCCAGCCTCACTTTAGTTGTTTTTCACTTTATGGCCCTTTCTATACTGGGCTTTATTCCATATTATATCCCAGAATAGAGACTTGCCTGTATAATCCAGAATAAGGCCCAGTGCAGAAAGGGCCCATGATGTAAGGATATTAGGATGGAAAAAAGCTCAGTGCAGAGCTGAATCCTTCATCTCCTGAGGCCTTTTCGCACTTAGGCCGATAGTGAATATATAGGGAACTTCTGGGGAAGGGCATCTGCACTCGGAGGAGGCTGTTACATCCTCCAAGCACCCCCTGTCTGCCCAGAAGTTCCTTAATTATTCCCTAATTGTGCTCCACACCTTTACTAACCTTACCCAGGGACTTACCAGAAGCATCCAGCGGGGAGCATCTATACCTGGTGCACTGGGGGCGTCTGAGATGCCGCGCAAGAGTGCTGGCACCTGGGACAACCGTAGATGTGACTGCAGTCACAGAGGCCACCGCAACCAAAATAGCAGCGCCCTGAAGAGGACCAGCTCTGGGATTAGTCACAAGTGAGTAACTGATCACACAGGGAGTGGGGCTGTAGTTACCTAGTGCTTACAAGTGCAAGCGCTAGGTAACATTGGGTGATTACACTCCCTTCCCATCCATCCGATGAGAAGGGAAGTGCGAAATCACCCCTGATCAGTAATAAATGGAGCCTTGAAATCTAGAAGTAATATTGAGCTTGCAAAAGCAAAGCACTGGCAGGCCTTATGTTCAAAGCTAGCAGAGCCGTTTCCCCTGCTGAACCAGTATCCTACAATTCTGTTGACTTTGGACATACTGCCCACTTTCGATGCCACCAGCAAGAAGCCCTTGGTGGTGCTTTTATTCTATAATTTCGAAGTTACTTCCACATTTTCAGGCCTCAGTTGTCATCTGTACTGAGCATCCAAAGGGATCTCTGCCACTGACCCTCCTTGCACACATTTCTCCCAATACAATTGTTTCGGGAAACTGGGAAAGAGTTAAGTCTCTGTTCTCTCTCCAAGCTACTTCCTTAACTTCACGTGTTGGGAAGTTTATGTCTCTAGTTCTATAAATGGAAGAGAAGAATCTGAGCCATCTGCCTGTTTGTCCTGATCTGCCTAAACTGGTTTCAGAGAAATTCCTGACGGGGGCTAAAAATCCAGGAATCTATCAGAGAAAACAGGAAAGGTGGTAACTCACTCAATGCGAGGCCACAAGTAAATATAGGTACACAGGGCATTAACACACTGCAATCCTCCGTGAATTCATATAAGAGTAAATTCCACTAACATGACAGGACTTACGTCTGTGTAAAACATCTATGATTATATGCAGATTAGCTATCCCTAGATAATATTATTTGAAAGGGCAAAGTAAGCTCAGATTGTGAACTGTGGGGGCTTTGCCAGGGCTTTATGGGCCTGTCACCCTGCTGATTCTGTTCTCTAGCTTCAAAGAGCACATTGATGGTATTGCATGGTTAGGAAGAAAGCCAACACAAAAGCAGCAGGGATGCAATTAAATCTGAGTATTTATATTGTAACTCACTCATTGACCTATCTGCCAGGGCTGTTGTAAAGATTGCTGAGATAATGAGCGTGGTCACACATCAAGATATGTTCTGAGCACGGCCTTACATGCACAAGGTAGTTTAGCTTGGTTTGCTGCTCCCTTCTGGTGCATGAGGAGAAGGAGGAGAAAGTAGAATTTTCTTTATAGCTGGTGTTTTGTGTAAGCAAAAGAAAGCATAATATCTGCTGAGAATGTAATGCAACCTCAGGGATTCTGAGGTTTCCTTCATATGCAGCAGGGAAACCACCCACACAGAAAGATTTGTGTGAAACCACAGGTTGGTTTACTGCAACATATGAACTCTGTTAATCTAGGTCATGCTTTGTGCAGTTAAAAAGTAACAGGAGAAGACTTTTCAGCATGGAGCATTCCAATTCAGGGGGCCAAGATTAGGTGCTTACTTTCCCTGTTTCTAATTCTAACATTTGTTATTGTTGCTGCTGCTGCTGCTGCTGCTGGGTTATCACCAAGTGATGGCTGACTCCTAGGCCATAGCCACCTTCACTTTTTAACCTTCTTTAGTCCATCTTCAGGTCTGACTGGTCACACCTTTTCATTTCTATCCGTTTTATTTGTGGACTTTCAATTCAGGAAAGTCCAAGTGGAAGGTAGAAAGTCTACAAATAAAACAGGTAGAAATGAAAAGATATGAGGAGTCAGACCTGAAGGAGGACTGAAGAAGGTTTAAAGTGAAAGTGTTACCATGGCCCTGGTTGATTGCATGGGCACCTCTATGCAGTTTTCTTGGCAGAGATACAGAAGTGGTTTGCCATTGCCTACCTCTGGAGAGAAGATGGCAGAGGTGTACAAAGTTGCATGCTGAACTGGCAAAAATACCAGTTCTCCACATGGGTTCCCAGGAGGCGAGCAAGCACTTCCTTGCATTCACCAAAAACTATGGGGGAGGAGAGGCAAAATGTTGATTGGTGACAATAGGAACTGATTTGCACACTTTGCCCTCCCTCCTAGCCTCCACAATACAACTAAGCACACACACTCACAAACCAGAAGTCCAGAAAAGATGAAGCAGCCTATAAACAAAACCTAAGGGTGGGTTTTTTTTTTACATTTTTAGCCTGCCATTTTGCATACCACTTACTAATCCCTTCATTTTATTTTATTTTTTCTTCTTAGCATCTCTATTTGGCTACAGTTCTCTGTTCACTCACAAACAGAATGTGCTAATAGAAGGAATGGTTAAAATTTTGGCTTAAGTGTGTATCAGGAAGTAACTTAGGCTGTGGTCACACCTAAGGTTTAATCCGGCTTCAGACCACCTTCAGAGTGAGAGACCCCATCAGCAAAGTGACCGGTAACTGTCTTTCCACATTACCTATCCCAAAGGTGAATTTTCTGAGTTATTTAACACTGAAAGAAAACAGCTTGTCACTTTGTTGATGTGTCACTTTACTGAAGCTGGATTTAACTTTGTGTGACCACAGCCTTGGATTATTTTTGTTAAAATATAATATGATGGAACTGTATATACTATAATATAGTGAAGCCATATATAACCATAGCATTAGAAGTAAAAGATTTGTCCAGGTAAAAATGTTCCTTGAGAAAACAACAGGAGAATTTCATGCATTTCAATCATTGTCCTGCAGAGGTCAGCAAATGAGTTACTACCTTTCCATTCTTGTCTCACAATTTCTCTTGGTATATCAGGCTGCATCTGTGCAGCGTAGAAAGCTGGAGTTGGGCACCTATGCACACTTCCATCAGGAATACCAGCCTCCTCAAAGGTACAAAATCCACCCTCAGAGGTAATCTATGTGCAGGATGTCATTAAGTGTGACAGCAACACTGTTTGGCGCTAAACCAAAGGCAAAATCTTCAAAGCTGAAGAACTTTGGTTACGTAAATGGGAGTCTTCCTCCTCTGGGCAGGATCCTCTTGCACCCAGCACTCAGATGGACTTTTCTGTGGCAATGTGGACACACCGTGTTACAAACAGTGTTAATCTATGGGGTAGGAAATATCTATAGAAGTGATATATTTCAAATACTGAATGATGTGCTGATGATCTTTAGTCAATAAAGATCTGGCATGACTGTGAAATATGCTCAAAGTAATACAGCATTGTTGTTGAAAAGCCTCCAAGTGTACCTTTTTGATTCGAGATGATTTGCAGTTACTTTATCCAGTGTTTCTAAGTCCTCAGTGACACTGGTGTTGCTTCCAGATGCAAGATAAAGCCCACAATCCTCTCAGCATTGCAATGGGGAGGTCAGACATACTTGTGGCATTCCTAAAGCAGTGCCCATTGCAACATGCAAAAAAGTGCTACAGTGGTACGAGTTTAATTTGTTCCGTAACCTTGCTCTTATGTCAAATCGCTCGTATCTCAAAGCAATTTTCCCATTAATCCATTCCAGCTCCCAAAACACCACCTCAGTTGTTTTTGTTATGTACTGTACTGTATTTACATACTCGTATCTCAAATCTTTCTCTCATCTCAAAGCAAAATATCACTCGCTCGGCGGCTTGTATCTCAAAACACTTGTATGTCAGGGCACTTGTATGTCGAGGTACCACTGTACATCATTGTGGGAAATCAGACAATGACAGCAGATTTCCTATAACAGCCCTGCTTATTTGAGGGCATAGCAAGCAGCATATGAGATCAGTGGGCTGAGGACTTCTGAGAGCCAAGCACACACATGAAAAAACAACAGAAGAAAGGGCACAGGCAGTTGTTGTGGCTCCTGAAAGTCCATCAGAGGCTGATCTCGTATGCTGCTCACCAGACATGTAGGCAAGCCAGAGTCTGCAGTGGAAGTCTTAGAGATCATGGCAAGAGGAAGACTTGGGAACTTGTTTATTTTCTGCATTGTCTTTTACTGAGTGGAGGCAGCCTTAGTTTTTGACCAGCAGAATCCTAACCATGGGACTTTCGGCTGTGTGGTGCGCTCCAGAATGGAACATTTGAGTCATTTCTGATTCAGAAACAGCTCCTCCCATAGAGGAGTGCACTGCACAGTGACTATGTGTGGAGCACGATTAGTGGCCTTTCCTGGCTCTGGTGAGGCCCATCCATACATCTGTGGAGCTAGCTGGGTCACCTAATGTGCAGCGCAAGTGTCCCGGTGCATCATGTGGCCTGGTGCATGTGCACTGACGTCATCATCAGGACACAAAGATGGTGGCGCCTGGGCACCACTCATACTGGAGGTGAGTGTCTGGACGCATGGGAGGAGGGATGACATGTCACAATGCCCCATATCACAATGCAAGGGAACCTCACACCTTATTTAAGGTAAGGACAGTTTGAAATACCACAAGATCTCATTAGGAATCACCCAACCCCAATTAGAACAGAATTGGATTTTAACTTTTTATTGTGGAATACATGCTTATGGATTCCTGAAGGAAATAAAACAGTAGTCACTATATACCTGTTTTCTGGAAATTAAATGATATTGTGTCCGCAAGAAATCTGGAGGGCACTGGAATGACAGAACTTCATGTATGCTTTATACTATTTCCTAAGGGTGATTGAACAGTGATTAATGACTGATTGTGTTCCCTTGAAAGAAAGTAATAGTTCAAGAATTGCCAGTGATTGCAGTCTTGAAAGCCTTTCATTATGCTCTGTTCAGGTGCTATCCAGTCATAAGTGATGAAAATTAGAAGTGTCTGAGTAAAACTGAATTATGCATAGTAGCTTTGGTCAAGATGAATGATGTCTAATATTTCAAATAGTATCATTTGGTGGCTGTGACCAAAAACAGCAACACATGAAAGAAGTTAGGGGGCTGTGTTAGGGGGCTGTATATACTAAATCCTTTTTAGGGGGGTAGAATTCTCTAGTTTTTCAGTTATATTACTACTGAATGAAGCTTAGATTGAATAAGAAGCCAACTTATGTATGACTATCTGATAGAAATATTTCACTGATATATTGATTTAGCTGACAGCACATCTAAACTGTCACTCAAATCAATTATCTGTCTCTTTTTCTTTCTTCTTGCATTCCCTTGTAACCATGAAACTAGAGAAAAAAAGTCATCACAGTAAAGAAAAAACACTCATGCTGGTGATGATAGATCTACAGTACCTATAGTTACTGTATATTTCGGTGTATAAGGCGACCCCCAACTTTCCAGTTAAAATATAGAGTTTGGGATATACTCGCTGTATAAGAATATGACTCCTGCCGTATAAGACGACCCCTGACTTTTGAGAAGATTTTCCTGGGTTAAAAAGTATTCTTATACGCCAGAATATACAGTATATTAGGATTTATACTTTAGATCTTGGGATGTGTTGAACTGTATTCAAACAAACCAGTTCAATGTAAACATCCCACGTTCAGAAGGCTCACTATTGAACTGAACTCCAGGTAAATTTTGGGGTTTGTTATAGAAAGTGAAAAAAGGAATGTAAAGCAAATGATTAATTTGATGCAATTCCCTTCTTCTCCCCTTGCGCCTATGGCTTCCCTCTTCTCCTCTCATGCCAATGGTCTCACCAGTTCTCCCCTTATGCCCTGGATGGAAGAAAAACGGCAGCAGCCAGCCAGCAATTCTTTCCCCTCCTCTTCTCATTGCTCAGGGCACGCAGCAGCAGCAGCAACTCAAGCCCCCTTCACAGCCACAGCCTTTAAAACAGAACCTCCAGCTGTTTTACTTTCTTTTCCCTTTCTAAAGGTCAGAACTTTCAGAATTGCACAAATTTGCAACATTGTTATAAGGTGTGAAGTGGCTAGATTGCTACAGTGTAGCTTTAAGGAGTGGATTTTTATAGTGGCTGTTTTAAGGGGTGGATTTTTTTCAATGAAATCACTATCTTTGGAAGCAAGCTATTGGGGGAGGGAAACCCTAAACACGGATTCTGATCCCTTAACACCCTACGGTCCCCACAGTAAAAAATGTAAAACGTTTCAAGGGCACGAACCGGAGTGAGACCTGTTGAAATGAGGATTAACATTTACAATGCTTTGCGGCAATGTAACACGTGGAAAGCGGGTTAAGCCAAACTGACGTCGGGTCTGCCAGGATTGTAAACGGTTTGAAATCGAAATAAGGTTGAAATGGGGATGCGGCCTAACTATGCTCACACAACAGCTCAGGATGGCTGATAGTATACATGAGTGGTTCCCAACCTTTTTTCACTTGCATAGCCTTGGCAGCCCATTTCCATACATTGCACCCTTCATACGAGCAAAATGTTTGTAATTAATATGGTTGGCATTATTTCAAATATTCCACCATTTCAAATAGTCCTGGGAGGTTGGTTCTCATACCCCACTTTGGGAAATCACTGGTGTATACAACCAGAGCACTTCAGCTTTGGATGAACAGATAAATTGTGAAATGAATAGCCAGCCTGATATAGTTGAACTGCAATTTGCATGGGAGTTTGATATGGTATTCAACCCAAATCCATCCAATGCAGATGAATCATGCTAATGGTGGCCTGGGTGAGACCTCCCCTATTCCATGCTAACATCCCATACATTCCCTTTGTCACATTCCCTGAAGTAATATACATTAAGGATGTGCACAAATGTGTTTTTTTTTAATTTGTATCAAAATGAATGCAAGAAAATTCGTATTCAAATAGCTCCCCTTCTAATGTGGTAGGATTTATATTCGATACAACTGTTCAATCCCATACAATCCCATACGAATGCATACCCACCCCATATGAATCCCATTCAAAGCTTCATATGGAGCTTCATATGAATGTATCAAAACATTTGATTTGAATTCAAATGTCAATCTCTGAATGTGCCAACATTCAACTTGAATTCAAATGTCCGAATTCAGCCAAATTTGTACAAATTTTGAATGTTATGAATATTTGTGCACATGCCTAGTATACATACGTAGTGTTGCTGACTGGAAATCATGCAGGTGTAACCTGGTATTCCCATGCCCATGGTCAACATGTAGCCCCTAATATTCTGAAAAACAGGATGTTGCATACTTGTGCTTTGCGCTGTGAGCAGAACCTTGCTCAAAGAACTTTTGCAAAAAGCAGCAGGTTTCTTGTTATTTACATTATTGAATTAAAGTACTTACTAGTATTTTATGTAACATATATCATGGGTCAGCCTTATCCTATAGAACTATGGATACTGGACAACAGACTAGTGGAATAAGTATTAGTTTTTCAGGATGAACATTCATATAAATTCTGTGAGAATCTTGGAATATGGCTAGTTTCCATACAGATACAGGGACATGGCAATAGCTTCCTAAATTATTTTCTCTTTGTTTTTTCCTTTTAACTCTGCAAAGTGTAACATAACGCTGGACTCAGGATAAGTAGTGTCAAACCTCTGACTGCCAAAGCTACAACCTTGTTTAAGATTTGAAGGAATAAGAACATGACACACTAATGGGCTTTCCTTGTTCTCATTTCCTCACAGGCTAAGAGGCATCTAACAACACCGATTAAATCTTATATTTGGTTTAATTCATCCCACCACTCCACCCCTAAAAGTCATACTTTTTGTTGTTGCAGACAAGCTAAAGAACTGGTTACACTAATTTGTTACTAATTTCTCATGGGAATTAATGAAAATCAAAGAGAAATTGTTCGGCAAATGTTTGTGATGCCTCCAGGAGTTTCTGTATCACTTTTGTAACATCCTGAGTTGAGCTTACCTTCTAGTTGCGATAATGCAGGAGTGATTTGCCATGGCTTTCTTTTAAAAAGATGTCAAGCAATGAACCTCGGACTTTCTGCATGCAGAGCAGTTGCTAGACTACTATGCTATAGAGTGAAAGAATACCTCATTTGACAGAACAGCATAAAACAATATCATTAGCTGTCAAAGTGATAATGGCCCTTTCTGCACTTACATTTATTCCAAACCGTGACCTGGTCTAAGAGCCTGCCATCTGCATGTTAACATGGAATATGGCAATTCCCACTCCCCAATCACACTTTGCCTGCATTGGATGAAAACTATGGTCCAGGATAAGGCACCACAATGGGGTCTTTTCCTAGTCCAGTTGTGGACCTCTTTAAAGGGTCCTCCCAGAAACGTCAATGGTCAGGAATTCATAGGAATTATGGGAAATTGAGTGCATTTCCCTGCATCTGAATTATCCATGGTTCTTTGTTAACCTCTGTAGGACCCGGAACATATCCCCCAAAGAGACAGAGGTCCAACTGAACTGTAATTATAAGTAGCCAACCTCATTTTCATTGGACCAGATAAGCCTTCTCAAATGGTTTCTACTAGATATCTGTGTAGACCTGTCCACTAGCCCCTGCTCAGGGGCAACTGCAACTTGAGTCTCCCATATGTTTCTCTCTGAGTATATGTCCCAAGGTACTCAGTTAGGATTTAGGTTAGTGAAAACCTAGGAAATGCTACAGCCTGGGGGAAAAACACTCTCAAAACTGCTGCCATCCACTCCTGGACATCCATGTTCCTTAAAGAGACATCTTGTACCTCCATCTCCAGAGCTGCATAGTCCATGTAGGACACACAACAGCATGCTGAATCAAATCATTCCAATTCTTTTACTCAGAAATGGAATGGGATAATCTTAGTAGAGATTTTGTCCTGCACTCTACCTTGTGAACCAGCTCTCCTAAGTGCTGTCAGTTGCTCACTATGCTTCTCGTCTCAAGAGGTGGCTTTGGCATACTTCACATGAATCAGCCCTCAGCTGGCTGCATTACCTAATGCATCCTAATAGTAAAGTACGTCTGGGTACAAGGACATTGGGGATGTGGAAAACAGATCTGCTGCCTTCAAGGAATGCTTTTTAGAATCAATTAAGCCCTTTTCTGTGCCTATTCATACACTCTGGCCACATCCCCATTATAAGCTGAATTCGGTTTCCCTAAACCAAAATAATAGAACCGGATGCAAACGCGAAGTTGCCTGTTCCCATTACTTTAAACTTAATTGCGTTCAATCCGGATTCTGAGGATCGTAGGTGGCGTACGTGACTCAAGTGGCTACTTTTTAAAAGCCACTTTTCAGGGCTGCCCTGCCCTCTTCCTCCAGGTGTGAACACGCCAGCCATAACAGACCCCTTCACCAAGCCTGGCTGGGTGGCTGTCGCTTGCCTCGATGGAGGAAAACCGGCAGCGGGCAGCCAGCGATTCTCCCCATTGCCCAGGGCACACAGCAGCAGCAGCAACTCAAGCAAGGGGGCTTTAAACATTCACACATCTCTCAGAACCTGCCCTGCTTTCCTTTCCCCTTTAAAGGTCAGAACTCCAAAGAGCTAAAATTGTGCAAAATTGCAACATTGTTATCAGGTGTGAAGTCCCTGGATTGCTACAGTGTAGTGGCTGCTGTGAAGGTTGGATTTTTACACTGACATCACTGTCTTTGGAAGTGAGCTATTGGGGGAGGGAAACCCTAAACAAGGATTCTCATCCCTTAAAACGGTAGGGTCCCCACAGTAAGAACACGTATCAAGCGCACGATCCAGAGTGAGACCTGTTGAAATGAGGGTTAACATTTACAACGCTTTGGGGCAATTTAACACACGGAAAGCGTGTTAAGCCAAACTGACGTGGGGTCTGTGAGGATTGAAAACGGTTTGAAACCGAAATAAGCTGGTAATGGGGATGCGGCCTCTGAAGAGCTTGTTTGTGACCAAAATCCTAAACCAAGCTGGCCCAATTATGATCCTCCAGAAACTACTAAATAACAACCTTCCATGACTACCAGTCTGGTCCGTGGTGAAGAATGAAGGGAAATGTAATTCAGCAATACCGTTTAGGTCATACTGCCCTAAGCAGTAGAAGCTAAAATCATAA
Source organism: Aspidoscelis marmoratus (assembly GCA_014337955.1). NCBI lineage: Eukaryota > Metazoa > Chordata > Lepidosauria > Squamata > Teiidae > Aspidoscelis > Aspidoscelis marmoratus. The sequence continues at coordinate 38,447,314 of MTQE01001134.1, read as the reverse complement.
AACAAAATCTTTTATTTGTTTTCTGGAAAAGTTGTTTCAAAAAAAGAAATTTATGAATTTAAGTTCAGGAACAATGGCCAGTGTTCCTATCGTAGGCACCAGCATTGCCCTCAACTTACCTTAGGGTTCTTGCAATGCAGACAGTCTGTCCCGTAACATCTGAATCATCATACCAATGATTGTGGCAATTTCTGCCATGTGTCTGGCTGTTGCTGTGGCGAACACAATGCAAAGTATAACTGTGCAGCCACAGCTATGCCATGCTATCCCACTCCTACACAGCATTTGCTCCTGGAAGTGGCTGTAAATGCTGTGTACAGGAACAACTGGGAGCACACTACAGAGGAGGACTGAGGCGCTCCAGGACACTTCTGCACACTCCGGAATGGAGGTGGTGGTGTGGTGCACAGACAGAGCATTCTGATCCATGCTGCACCCTGATCCATGCTGCATGCATAAGTGCAAACTGGCCCATGGTCATAAGAAGCCCAGTGTTTTAACAGCAGGTCTCCAATGTTTGGAGACAAGTTTTGTCCTGCCCTACCTGGAGATCCCAGAGAATAATCTGTGATTTTCTGCAAGCAAATGAGTGGGTTGCTTCCTTTCCCAAGAGGACCTTAACTGGAGGCAGCTAGTCTCCCTATCTATAGTTCTAAATTCTGAGCTGTGTTTTTTAAAGCTGCTATTTCCTTAAATATTTGCTATTATCCTGTAATTAAATGTCATCTTAATCTCTTCATGATACATTTGTCAAAAAACACATTTTACTAGTCTGAAACAAGAAAAAGCCCATATGTTTCTATTCTGACTTCCCCCCAAAATCGAGATATTTATATGCTTGTCTGCATGGTTCCTGAGCTGGAAAACCACAGTCTTTCAGTCGTAAAATTAACTTTAAAATACTTCGGGGCTTTTTTTGTTTTGGGAAAAGCCTTTCAATGTATCTGTTTACAAATAAACTGGGAACAAAATGAAGAAGTTGTCAGACTACCAAGGTGCTTTGGGCTGCAATAACTTTTATTCAGTCTATGAAACAAATACTAAGATACACTTGAACAAGGCGAAGCCTTTGCTGTACAACTCCTTTCACAGCTGAGAAAATCAGACAGTATGTTCATTTAAAATACAGCTGGTATTGGTATTATGGGGCTGGCTAAAAATGGAAATAAAAATATACACTCCCACCGCCATCCGTGAAAGCTGTTGCAGAACCAGAGGAGATACTATTTTGAGGCTTTGCTTCAGAAGCTTCTCTCATATTGGGCATTGATTTATATTGAAAGTTAAATGAATCCTGGGCTGCATTCGCATAGGTGTCATGCCCCCCTGTTGTCAGTGCCCCTTCCTTCATGGATGAAGAGGCTGTAGCGATGCCCAGCCAAGCTCGGGCAGGCTACCAGGCCAGAGAACATGAGGAATGCCTGACACAAGCAGCCAGTAAGCCTATAGCTCAAGATGACAGCAGCTCAGAATCGTAAGATGCCGGGTGACACCCTTTGCTGACCAGTCTAAGGCGGGAGTGTGCACAGCTGCACAGGTCAAAAAGAATCCATGTCTGTCATCTGCGGCAAAGGAGGCATGACTCTGATTTACCTATTTAAGCTTTGTTGCAGAGAAATGCGCATAAGCCTTCAGCTCCGGGATTCATGACCTTGCTTCTTGATTGACTACTGACCGCTCTGACCTTCTGATACCTTCAGCCCTGGAACTCTTTTGACCTTGCATTTAACTCTTGAGCCCCCAAGGTACCTTGACTTGGACTTTTGCTACGGCTGACTATTATTGCTGACCATTGCTGCTGCTACTCCTCTGGGTGCACGTGTGTTTGTTCTCCACACCTCACTGGCTGGAGACATGGCAATAGGTGCCTGGGGTGTCCAGCTACACAACCCAGGACCTGGGCATATAAACAGAAGGATGACCAGGGATTTGGCATATACATGCACTGCCCCAACTTCTTCCCAAAGTAACTGAGCCTGCATCCAGATATTTATGTGGATGCCCACAAGGGAAGAAGCAAATCAGCAGGCCATTTTTTGATGCCCCCAAAATTTCTGATTTCTGACTACATGCTGATTTCTGACCATACTTTCAGAAAAGCAGCCTGGACAGGCACTTTTGAATCTATGTGGGATGTTCCCTACCAACAGCATTCCCCTGATCCATAACAGTTACATTAAGGCAAGTTGTATGTGCCCAACATGTTTTCCACTTCTGTACCATCTCTTGAATGCAGCCTTCCCTGTCAGGGAACACTATACAGTTTTATGATAATTTAGGAGCCCCGTACTGAGAATGAGTCAGACTTCGGTTGGGTTCAAAACTTGTATTCATTCAAATACATAGATTCTGGTTTTCTGAAATAATGGGTGGATAGATTTGCATTTACATGCAGCCACTCTTGGTTGACAGCCAATACTATATACATAACAGGATAATGGAGCTGCATTCAAGGCATGTTCTGTCTGATCAGGCATCAGGGTTCAAATTTTGAAAAATTAAACAAAATCAGAAAAGAAAAATGTTCAGTAAATTCATACTTTGCCTACACCAGTTCTGCACAGGAGTAATGTAAACTACCAAACTCATCGCCTCTCATGGACCTTCTGATTCCTTCTTAACTTAAAAACTGGGAAAGTATCAGCTCTCTCTAGTTACTGACAGAAAGAAGTCAGCCTTTGCTTTCCAAATTGCCTCTTTATCCAAAGAACATGAGACCTGCCCCACTTGGTCAGACCCATCTGGTCCAGCAGCCTATTCTCCCATTGGCCAACCATCTACACAAGGAAGCCCACTAACAGGACATGAGCACAGAGACTGCCCTGTTCACAGACTCCCAGAAGCCTTCAGAGGCATAATTCCTCTCATTATCAGAAACTGTCCCATTGAATGAGCCAGTTTAGTCTTGTGGGTGAGCCATGGTCCTGCTTAGGGGAATTGTCCCAAACATCTGCTTATGTGATAAGCCCAATGCTATCTCAGATGACCTCATTAATGACTGTAGATTTTACATGTTTATTTCTTCATTCAAGAAGCCACTGCAGTCCAGCCTTCTTGAATATTATAATATTGCATGATATTGGCTGATTGATGCTAGATGACACATCCTCCAATTTCTTCCCTGAGGGCTTTCAGTTGAACAAAGTTCCTGCTGCCCCCCAGTTTGGGAAAAGGGTGGTTTCTTAAAACTTTGTTCTGGTACTTCCTATGGGATGTTATTGGTGCCATTCCTGCAGTGCCTTACAATGGATGGGTAAGCACCATTTCTATTCAGTCCCATGTGTGGTACCTAACTATAAGTAAGTCATTTTTAAAAAGCTTTTTAATGGGATCTAGGCCAGCTGAGAACTGGAGCATAAGACAAGAATACTAGTTTCGAGGGCATTTCTACGACCTGAAAAAATGTTCTCAGTAAACCTGTCCTTTTTTCTGATTACATGTGCTGTAAAGGTTTGAGCATTACTTGGATCATCTTCTTCTGGTTAGCTTCACACAATGGAAGTGTAGGAAAAGAAGCATTTGTTCATCACTAATTGCCCGAGGCAACTCTGCAGGGATCTTGCCAGCTGAACTGGAATGTAATGAAATACAGAAATTGCAAGAACTATGTGAAATGGTTCTTAAACTGTAGCTATTGCTTTAGCATAAGGTGTATTATCTAGCAAGGCAGGTTTGAGCTATTTTTGAACAAGATTCACCTGTGGTTTCTTTACAGCTCTTTAGAAACCTTTGTTCAGTAAAGTGGGTCGCAAGGCTTTCCCGCAATTTGATGATGGAGAGCTTTTTGCGGCCTGCCATTCTGTTTATATTGCAATTTTATTGTCTTTTTGGATGCCCACAAGGCCCCCACACAGAGCGTCTAGTTTTCTAAAAGGAAAAATCTGGATCTGTGAGCAACCTATTGTTCAGATGGTTTCATACTTTTGCTTCTGACGATTAAGATATCAAATCCAGCAGTTTTAAGGAATGTAATGCAGTCTCATCCAGACGTAACCCGGAAGTTCTGGGAACCATCAAAAATAACGAATAGGCAGATTTGTAAATACAGAAACTCTGTAAATGGAATAGTGACTGACTGTGACACTTTAACCTAGCACTTGGCATGCTTAGACCTTCTGATTGGCCGCTTTAGAAAATGTTCAATGTAAGTACTAGAAACACTTCAAATTGCTCTTGCTCCCTCTGCACCTTTCGGTCAATGGAATAGTGCCCATACTGTAGAGCCTGCCATTCAACAGCTTCTTGGAAGTCCTGTAGTAGCAGCACTTTCTGTACAAGCAGCATGATGTATTTCTTTTCTGGTCCAGCCAGAGCAAGGGAGGGGGCATCAGAGATCAGGATCCATGCCAAATGCATCCTGTACGAAGTTGCGGTGTGTGCATGCACGTATGACTACACTGCAACAGTGGCATTTGTGTGTGGATCCACCCTCTTTCCTCCTTTTTCTTTCCATGCAGCTCCTCAAAGGGCTACTCAGTAACCTGTTTTTCCACTGTCATGAGAAGTACCCATTAAGGACCCATTAATGGGTACAAAAAGGCCTCTGCCATTGGATGCACTTCCATCAAGTCAGTTTTTATGGAGGGAAAGACCAGAGGCCTTTTTGCACGAGGGCCTATGGAACGCATGTAAGACACCCTGGGATGGAGCATTTGCTCCGCTGGGCTGGAGGTTCCGTTTGGAATCGCCCCAACCTGTCCCAGGGCGCCCATTCTCATCCCGGGTGTAGACCACAAAATTGTGTTCTACACCCAGCCCAGGGCATTCCCAGCCATCCTACAGCTGTTTGGGAGGGAGTGCATTTGCATGCTTCCTCCTTGACAGCTGCAGGACCCGTCTCTGGCTGCCCCCATTGGGCAGGCCTGTCGCGTTCCTTCCCCGGTTCCCGCAGCCCCTAGGGGACTAGATTGGGTCCCCTTCCCCCAGGCATGGGCCTATGCCGGGTTACAAAGTGGCTGGTGCAGCCAGTAACATTGTGCGTCTGCGTGCGCCGCCTGCTCTGATTGGCTAGCACAGCCACTTCAGAACCTAGCGAGCATGAAGTAAGTGCCTCACCCGCATAGGCTCATGCCCAGTGGGGATGCCCGGTGGGGTTCCTGTGGATTCTAGGGGACCCAATCCGGTCCCCTAGGGCCCATGGGAACCGGGGAAGAATGTGACAGGCCTGCCTGCCCCTGGGTCAAATTCAACGGGGCAGGTCTGGGAGGGGCACCCTGCCCCTTGACAGCCTTTTCAGGCTAGGCCATGCAGGGACGGATTCCCCTTTTACACCTAGGCAGGTAGGAATGCATGTCCACACATTCCTTACCTGCCTAGGTGTGAATGGGGAATCCGTCCCCACGTGTCCTAGCCTTACTGCATTACAGCTGTTTGGCCGTAGTGCGAAGAGGCCTCAGATCTCTAGAAATGTGCAACTCTGTCCCTTCAAATGTATCCTGCACTTCCAGCCTGGATATTGAGGGTTGGGAGCAACTTTGGTGTGCCTCAGAAAAGGAACCTGTCCTTAAATAGTATGTTTGTGGCTGCTCTTCAAATCTTCTGTTCCCACTTCAAAGCTTTCGAACATAGCTTCAGTTTCTTAAAGCACACACTTTCCTTTCGGGTTTCATCTACTGTTTAAAATTATTCATACTTCTTACATCCCATTTTAAAATGCAGCTATAAACATGCATCTGAGGCTAGAAGTTTCTAAAGAAGGCCAAGCTCGTCACTGGAGAACAGTTATAAATAGAGAGACTCCCCTTACAATTTGGCCCTCACTCCACAACCTCTGCTCTGTTCAACAGGAAGACACTACAGCTACCTCAGTTTGGGCTGAACTTCAAGAGAGTTGACAAGGTATTGTGGATACAACTCTGCTGAAATCACGAAGACTGGTAGCTGGGTTCAGTATTTAGCCTTCGATTAAACAGTGGAGCCGTGGAGCTGTGGTGTCTCTTGGCCCAAAGAGCAGAGATTGTGGATATGCTGAAAGTATGTTTTTGGCTGCATTTTAAAATGGGCTCCTTTTACGAGCCAGAGGCTCAAAGTGTAAAGATCCAGGACTATAAGGGAAGGACTAGTAAGTGAGGTGAAATGCAAATACTCTTTGATTTGTAAGTTCATAGATATTTCATTAATTAACTAATGGACTTACTATCTGTGGATCTCATAAAAGTTGTATGTGGTTTACAGATAAAACACAGATCCAAAACAAACATTCAGATAATAACAGCTATTACTATGTTATAAATGTGGATAATTTGTAGAGTCTGGGCATACGGTAAAGCTGCTATCAGATATCATGTGAGTCTTGTTTTATCTTAGAATAGTTTGTCTGACCAAGTCTTGTCTGTAGGGATGTGATGAACTGAAGTTCATAAGAAGTTTGTTTCTTATGAATTTCTTCGTGAGTCCCAGGACTCATTCAAAAACCTCAGGCTCCCCTCAGAACTTGAAATAATGACTCATGAATAAGTGGATCACATTGAAAGGGTATAGGAAATTCACCTTTGCTGGTGGTGTGCCTGCCAGAATTATTGCCCTCTTTTGTCTGCCGCTGCATCACCATTGCATGTCATGTCAAGAAGAATCTTCCTCAGGGAATGCTGAAAAGCATGGAGAAAGCCCTTGCTCCTACTTACCCTGTGAATATCCTTTGGGAGTGGCTACTTCCTGCTCATTACAAAGGATGGTTGGCCTAAGGATAAAGTTGGTGGCACCCAACCCACACCCAGTAATTCAGACCTTGAGCCCACTTTCCCTTTCCCCTTCAAAGTTGTTTCAATCAAAAAATGACTAAAGTGTGCATAATCTGTGGCTCTTTACACACTGGACCTTATCCCAAATTATATCTCAGGATAGAAGCCTTCTGTCTACATCCAGGGTTGGACAAGGTTGGACACCCTGGTCTACATGCTGGTGCATAGTATGGCAGGCCCCATCCAGGGCTTACCATCATCTACCTTAGTATGCAGACATAAGACTCCTATTCCAAGATATAATCTGGAGTAAGGCCCAGTTCAGAAAAGGGCGACAGTGCTCAGTGAGGTCCATTTTAATGTGCATTTCACAAGAACTGCAGTTGTATACTGCCTTGCTATCAGCTTTACATTTCTAACTTTTGTTGGCATTCTGCCCCATCAGGTACAAATTGGTAGCACAAATTTCTGGACTGTTCTTTAAAAAAAGAAAAAAAAAAAGCTCACTGCTTTCAACTCCCAGAACATACTGCACTGACTCTTAATCAGCTAAGGAGCTGACAATGTACTCTACTGAACATTGTCTGCCTACAATGTATGTTAAAGTACAAATACACCTAATTCCCCTCTTACCCAATCACTCTCCCCATTCCATTCTGCCCATCACAATTCCTCAAGCAGCCAACACACATCCCCTGCGGGCAAGTTTTAGCATCTCCCTCAAGTTATCCATTGACACTGGCAACAAACATGATTGCAGTTTCAACAACCGGGACATTAAAGCCTTTTCACACTTGGCAAAAAGGTGAAGATGGGGGGAACTCCCAAACGTTGCATCCACACATTGCAGAGCTGTTTCTTCACTAGAAGAGACTCCACACGTGCAGGAGTTCCCCCTGGGCATACAGAGCTCTACTTCTATAGTAGCCGCAGGGTGGAAGAGGTGCAAAGAGAGCATGTGACTGAGCAGTGCAGGCATGTTGCATGCTGTGTTGCCTGGTTGCTACATAAGCAGCACTGCACAAGTGTGTTGGCACCATTGCCAGGGCTCTGCAATTGCCTCTTTAATGTAGGTGATTCATACCTTGCCAAGTCTGGCAAGGTTTGGGATAGATTTGTGCAGAGACCAGATCTATGCCCCATCTTCACTTCCCTGGGAGTGAAGATGCAAAAAGGCCCTGTAAGTTTCATACCATACTTATTGAAAAATTGATCAAATGTGGGATAGACAGGACAATTGTTAGAAGAAGAGTTGGCTTTTCTACCCCGCTTTTCTCACCCATTTAAGGGGACTCAAAGTGGCTGACAAAACTTTCTATTCTTCTCCCCACAACAGAAAACCCTGTGAGGTAGGTGGGGCTGTGAGAGCTCAGAAGAGAGCTGTGACCAGCCCAAGGTCACCCAGCTGGCTTCATGGGAGAAGGTGGAATCAAACCCAGTATTCCCAGATAAGAGTCCAGCTCCCTAACCACTAAACCAAACTGGCTCACCAGTGGATTCATAACTGGCTTAGTGATTGCACTCAAAGAGTGGCAATAAATGGCTTCACATCCAATTGGAGGAATATTTCAAGTGGAGTGCCACAGGGTTCTGTCCTGGGTCCAGTGCATCCCTTTGACTCCTCATCCAGATGATTTTTATAAATGATCTGGATGAGGAGTCAAAGGAATGCTGATCAGATTTGCCAATGACACAAAGCTAGGAGGGGTTGCTAACACTAGAGAAGAGAAGGAGAGGATTCAAAGGCCGTGTCTTCACGGCAACCTTATCTTGGATTCAAAACATTTTCAATCCTTGGAGTCCGCACGGCAGTTTGGCTTAACACGCTTTCCCCGTGTTAAACCACCCCAAAGCGTGGTGAATCTCAATCCTGATTTCAACAGGTCTCACTCCGGATCGTGCGCTTGAAATGTTTTACATTTTTTACTATGTGGACAGAACCGTTGTAAGGGATGAGAATCCATGTTTAGGGTTTCCCTCTCCCAATAGCTTGCATCCAAAGACAGTGATTTCAGTGTAAAAATCCACTGAACAGGGATCACTACACTGTAGCGATCAAACCACTTCACACCTTGATGGTTGGAATAACAACGTTGCAAATTTTGCACAATTCTAAAAGTTCTGATCTTTAGAAAGTGAAGGGAGGAAAGCAGCTGAGGTTCTGTGTGAATGTTTAAAGCAAAGGGGCTTTACTTGCCGCTGCTGCTGTGTGCCCTGAGCAATGGGGAGAGGAGGGGAATGAATTGCTGGCTGCCCGCTGCCATTTTTCTTCCATCCATGGAAGCAGCAGCCACCCAGCCACCCAGTTAGGCTCCGTGAAGGGGTCCCTTATGGGTGGCGCATCCATGCCAGGAGGAAGAGGGCAGGGCAGCCCCAAAAAGCGGCTTTTAAAAAGTAGCCACTTGAGTCCCACCTTGAGTCACGTACTCCACGTAGGATCCTCAGAATCTGGATCCAACGTGACTAAGTTAAAACTAATGGGAACAGGCAAATTCGCATTTGCATCCGGTTCTGTTATTTTGGTTTAAGGAAACTGGGTTAAGCTTTTAATGGAGATGTGCCCAAAAAGGTCTAGAAAAGCTTGAAGAGTTGGCTGTAACTAATAGGATGGTATTTAATAAGGACAAATGCAAGGTCCTACATCTGGGTAAGAAAAATCGTAAAAATGAATACAGAATGGGAGGAATTAGGCTGAGTAGTAGCACAAGTGAAAAGGATCTGGGTATACTGGTTGATCACAGGATGAACACAAGTCAACAATGTGATGCAGCTACAAAAAAAGGCAAACACCATCCTATGATGTATCAAGAGAAGTATAGAGTCTAGATCACAAGAAGTAATTATTCCTCTTTATTCTACCTTGGTCAGACCTTATCTAGAGTACTGTGTCCAGTTCTGGGCACCCCAATTTAAAAAAGACATTGACAAACTCGAACAAGTCCAAAAGAGGGCTACCAAAATGGTTAGTGGTCTGGAAAGCATGTCCTACAAGGATCTAGGAATCTTTAGCCTTCAGAAGATAAGACTGAGAGCAGACATGATCACGGTCTTCAAGTATCTGAAGTGCTGTCACAGTGCAGAGGGATTATCCCTATTCTTACTTGCACAAGATGGGAGGACTAGAAGCAATGATATGAAACTTCAAGGGAGTCAATACAGATTAGATATTAGGAAAAAACTTCCTGACAGTGAGGGCGATCAGTCAATGGAAAAGGTTGCCACTGGAGGTAGTGCACTCTCCTTCACTGGAGGTTTTCAAGCAGAGGCTGGACCTACATCTGTCTGGGATGGTTTAGGAAATCTGGCATTGGTTGGACTCGATGACCCTAGAGGTCCCTTCCACCTCTATGATTCTATGATTCTAACTGTTGCATTCTAGCCACAAGACTGATGCCTAACCAATTTGGTCTAGTGGTTAGGGAGCCGGTCTCTTATCTTGGGATACCGGGTTTGATTCTGCCTTCCTCCATGAAGCCAGCTGGGTGACCTTAGGCTAGTCACAATTCTCTTTCTGAGCTCTCATAGCCCCACCTACCTCACAGGGTATTCTGTTGCAGGGAGAAGAATAGAAAGCTTTGTCCCAAACATTTCAGTATTGCCATGTTGCCAATATTGATAATGTTATAAGTTTTAGAAGTACTATTTATAAAATAAAACATTTCTATAAAACTATCTTTGCACATTTAAGCATCACATTTCTTATACCCCTTCCTTTCTTCTTTCTGTCCCTCCTTCCTTCTTTTTCCAAGCAGAGTTACTGGCCTTGATAGTAAAAACAAAAAAAGTTTTTGGTTTTATCTATTTATTTTTATTAACATTTGGCCAGGATCTACAACTCCTAATTTAAACATTTCCTGTCTGGATTTTTCCTGCGTGCCTCCAATTCTGTTTTGTAAAATACATTTTTGTTGCTGCATTGCAAACTAATCTAGGGGAATAGTGCCTTTTATTAAATCCAGTGGGTTTTTTGTAACCACAAATTTCAACTATGCATAAATGCCTAAGAATGTTACTTCCCAAAACTGGAGCCCATAAGCCAGACATTGTGCTGCATCACTTAATTTAACTCTGTTGAAGGCTGTTCTATTTTACATTTAAAAAAAACTCCAAGCATATTTTTTTTCTTGGAACGTGCGAATTTTGTACATATTTTGTGATCTTCTGCCTTTATTAGTGTAAGAATACCAGTAAGAGTTTAGCTAAATTTCCCTGAACCTTCATTTCAAAGAAAACACTTTAAGGCGAAGTTCCAACTGTGCAAAAAAAAAACTGGGGTTTAAATCAGGGTTTTTAAAATAAGCAGTGAGGTCTGGTTTTTCCCATTCCCACACCAAGCTTTTAATGTGGACTCGCAGGGGGAAAACGTGTTCTCATTCCATCTCTAATCCACCTCTTCTAGCCTGAAATTTTCATGGGAAGTGGAAGGGGCAGACTGGCAGGGGAACAATCCCACCTGGTAACTCCGCCACAGTCAGGGTTTCTGATTGCAACTTTTGGCCGAGAGGGAAAAAGGTCATGTCAGTAATATATGGAGGAAAGGAAGAGACAAACATTGCAATTGTCCACTGAATGCTTACTTTCTGTATGGCATTGGAAGAGAATAGGGCTTAACCAGTGCAGCTTAGTCCACTAGCAAATCTCAAAGCACTCTTTTAATAGGATTCAGTGTAAAATTTGTACCAAGCTATTAGTCAGTACAACTAATACTGTGGGGAGCATTTGCACAATTGCATTCAGTGCAACAGTTCCATCCTTACCTAAACCAATGGGTTCTGATGTTTGGAGTACTGTAATGCGCTCTACATGGGGCTAACTTTGAAGATGACTTGAGAGAGAGAGTTGGCTTTTCTACCCCACTTTTCTCACCCATTTGTGAATGCAGGTGGTGTTGATGTAATCAGTAGGGGTGGAGAACTAAAGAGTCCTGTAAAGGAGACTTGGCAGCCCGAATTGAGGACGATCTGAGGACTGATTATTGGGGATTGTATGTGAACAGGATTAGGATGGCTTCAGTTCAGTTTCTTAAAGGGACAACCTAATTTAGTCAGTGTGATCATGGCCCCAGTATTCCCAGATAAGAGTCTGGCTCCCTAACCACTAGACTGAGCTTCAGGTGGTCCAAAATGCAACAGCCTACATGTTAACCAAGCACAGAAAATATGACAAGATTTCCTGGCTATGGTCACTACATTGGTTACCTGCCTGCTTCTGGACTCACTTGATTGTGACAGGGTTCAGCTCCTGGATATGTTCAAGCCTGTCTGTCCCACCAATCAGTCCCTGACTATCCTGTGTGTTTAGGTCATCTACTAGATCGTATGACACCTGACCCTCATGTAGTATCCAGCCATAAAGGTACCATACAAACATTGCCGAATAAACAGAAATGTTGAATTATTTCCTCTTTTTGAAAGGAGTTTAACACTTATCCAAAGGAAGTTTGGGGGGGGGGAGTATAATGGAGCCTGTTTAAAGGTTCCTGTGAATTCCTCAATATGGGACAATTGTCCCCTCTTATCTGAAAAGGTCCAGTGTGACACTTCTGTTCGATCCTTCCTAAATAATGAGGGCCAAAACTACTCAGTTATTATGTTCATCCTCATCTGGTACATTTTTGCATGAAGCAAAATTTGATTGAGCCAGGAATTTGGCATATTTGATCCCTCTCACTGCCAACTGCAAGCCTGTGATGGAAACTACTTTTAAAAAAATGAAATTTCACAGCATGCCTTCCACCTTGGCTTATGTAATGGAAACACATTTAGCCCGTCTTATTTTTGGTAGGCTTCAAAACTGTTGTAAGACTATTAGTCTAGTTGCATTAAATTTTGCTGAAGCATTTAATTGGTTGATTAAGCTCTGCTTGCCACTGAGACTTGGACTTGCAGGCGTTCACAATTATTATTTAATAGCCATTTCATTTCCAATGTAATCATGTCTCTCCTAAGTATCAAAGCCACAGTTTCTGCCTTCAGTCTGTAAACAGTGTCTTTTATTTGATCAAATCCAATTTGTTACTTTTTCCATCTCCTGATTATAGATACAGAACTTGATCTTTTGTTCAGTTGCAATATAACATATGCGAGGGCTTCAAGGGTCTAGCAAGAAAGAGGTGAGTGAATGAGAAAACTGCCATCCAATCTTTTTTGCAGGTATCATGAAACTGTCTTCAACGATAGCCTAGAATCCACTGCAGGAACTATTAAGAGCTAATTCTGAACATCTGCATAAAATCTTTACACATGTATACTCTGACTCATGGGAGGGAGCCATAACAGATTCTTCTGGTATTTCTCACATTTGAGGCTAATGTCAAAAAGTGGACACACTAATTAGTGTTCTTTTCACCTCCTGAACAATATGCTGGAGATCAAGTGTTCAGGAAGGCACCATTTATGTTGGCATCATTTCACTGGATAGCTCAGACTGAAAATGGGAAGTGGAAAGAAATACTATTTGAAATCAGCCCTGTCTGATTGCACCGTTAGTTCTAGCCATTAAACAAGAGAAAAACAAAGCAAAACTATAGCTGGCTTGAGCAAAATAAATCCCCTAATACTTGAAAAAAACATAGTTCAGGAGCACTAAGAGTAGAAGAGCCATATTTTTTGACAGCTGTCCCTTACATAACATGGGGTGCGTCTACATGCCAAAAATACTCTGGGTTTAAGTTTGTTTTGCCTCGGCGCGTCTCCATGCACAGTTTTGCTCCGGGCTACATCAGGTGTAAAGGAGGAAAATCCGCGGCAGAAAACCCCCCGTTTAAACAAAACTACATCCAACGTTAGGGGGAAACTGCAGATTTTCCTGGGAGCATGGAGACACTTACAAGCAGAACTAAAAGCAACTCACTCCTTGCAGCCCTGTAGCTGTCAGATTCAGCTTCCTCCATTCACGTAAGGACAGCTTATTTAGAGCACATGCAGAGCCATGATCATCAGAGGCTGAATTATTAGGAGAGAGAGAGAGAGACCTACTAAAATGCTGAGAAGAGTGAAAGCAGCCATTTTTAATGATTTTGGCTTGTCAGGCACTTGTTTGGGCTAAAGGAAGCCCTTGCCTGAGCAATTGCAGGCTCAGGCATGGGGGGGTGGAACCGAATGGAGAAAACAAGTGAAGTTTATGGGGGGGGGAGAGAAACAAGGCAGGGAGCGGAGGGGAGGGAAAGAGACAGACACGAGTCAAGTTTACAGGGAGGAGAAACAAGGGAGGGAAAGAGACAGACACACACACGCTATGAAAGAAAGAGATCACTGGTTTGCCATTCTTTACGTGAATGCCGGCAGCTGAATTTGACAGCTGAACGGAGCCTGTCATTGCTCCAGCGGGGGGGGGGGGGGGGAGAGAAAAAGATGTGGGCTTATAAAAAACAGTTTCCATGGGGACAGGAAAGTGCGATTTTAATCCGCGTTGCCCCAAACCACATGGGGACGCGTTATTGCGAGTTACAACCTGGATTTTTTTTAATTGCATCAGTAGTGAAACAATTAGCTGCCATGTAGATGCACCCATGGTGCTTTTCTTCCCAAAGACTACCAAGTTCTACAAAACTGCCATGGAGGAATTATTTTGGCTGTGTCGCCATCACTTACTTACTCAACATGGTTTTAAGAATCTCGCATTATGAGATAGGGGTTGCATTTTACTGGCCATAGAGAAGCAAAATGAAAATCACAAAAACAAACTGTACTATATTTTTGTACTGATATCCCAACTTTTTTCCAGAAACATTCAAGGCATCAAATGTTCTCCTCACTTGCTTTCTTCCCCACAACAGTCCTGCGAAGATGTTTAGGCTAAGGACATCCTCAAATGTCACTTTGAGCGTCCATGTGGATAAGTAGGGATTCTAGTATACTAGTTATAAGTTTTCTAGCTATAGTATGTTCACCTACTTTGTGGATTGAGCTGTCATAGTTGCTCCATCCAACATGCATGCATGGAGACAGAAACAGTGGACTACCTATGCATGGTGGTGGCGATGGTCACATCTGGGCTTTTGCCACTGGCTGATTACCGGTACTGCACGTCACTAATATAAGCAAGGACAGCACCAGCTATGATGTTTTCTAGCTAGGAAGTGATAATTGCAGGGAAGCAATATGGCGTATTATTGCTTCTAACACAATATCCGGATGCTGTCTAGAGGCAGCCATCATAAACTATGACCGTGGCCAGCAGGTCCACAAGGACATCTCCTTTGGTTGGTCTCAGGAGATTTGGGAGGCAGGGAAAGGAAACCTAGGAGGGGGGAATATCTTTCTCTGTGGGAATCAAATTATTATTTTGGGAGAAAAGAGAAGGGAAAGAGAGAATGCACCCACCACCACCCACTAATAAGCTCTGCTTCTGAGCTAAGGCTGCTGTCAACTTTGGCTATACTAAATTTCCATTTGGTCTGGCTCAGTTGAAGTGGTGGTAACACAAAATAATTTAGCATGTCTCTGTATTTGGTGCCTGGGTGAGAGATAACTGTCTGTGGCTTAATTGAGGCAGGAATGAGATAACCTTAGTGTGTTAGTGGAATGTGCTAGAAGAGGTAAAGTGCAAAATTCATATTGGCAGCTCTGATAGAGCTCAGTGCACAAAGCCTTAGAAGGGATTCTTCATATCCTTAGCAGCAGGGGGTGTTCACATCATTATCCTTCTAGACCACCTCTTTCTTCTCAGGGCATTTATTATTTCTGTCAGCAGAGCAATGCATTTCAGCTGCCTGCACTTTATGAAACAACTACATCCCCACACTGTGAAATCCTGTAATCCATGCTGATGCAAGTTCTCTTTCGGATGGTTTTATGAAACGCATCAATCTGGCAAAGGAAGGGAGGCTTGAAAACCCATTTCAATACCATTTATAAGAAGAAAATTACAATTAATTCTTGCCCGGCACAACTCGTTAGGCTGCATAACAGAAGGTATAAGTGATGAGTTTTCAGTTTTACCCCTTAATTCATTGTTAAGATATGATCCTTCATGCTGGAAAATGAAATGAAATTGTGGAAGAAGTCAGCAGACCTCCCTCATGCAAAAATTATATTTCCAGCGAAGTATCTCAGGTTTCAAAGAAAGCCGCAATGACTCCTATGTCTTTAAATGGAGAATAAAGGATAAATAAATACTGTACATAATAATACTATTTGTCGATTGGCCTTTGTTGTCATCATCGGCTAGGCAATGAAGGCCCCAAGATGGACATTACAAAACCTGTGGTAAATCCTAAGTCATCCACGGTTGTCTGCATCCGTGCCTCGTAAAAGAAATGGCTGTGAAAGTGGTTTGGAGTGCTTCTAATCCACATTAAAGATTAAAAGACCTTCAAGACCTTTAATGTTGACTAGAAGTGGAATAGGAACATTAGTACCTGCATGCTACAACCTCTAAGCCACGTTTGAGCTGTTTTTTCATATGTCTAGCAGAAATGCACTGGAAAACTTCCAAAATACTGTAGACTGAAAGGAAATATTGTTACTCAAAGGAAGATTCTTAGGACTGTAAACTAGAATAGTTTTTGAAGAGGTACATGGGTATAAAGCTGGCTCCTGAACTACTTCTAAGTATGAAACATTCATCACATAGGCAGACTCATTTTTCATTACTAGATATTGGATCTAATATCTTGCCAGGTCCACATGTTGCTTGGAATATTTTGTAGATATCACCACTGGGTGTTTCCCACCTCTAAACAATGACCAGGTTCAAGAATTCCATGAATTAAAAGTAATTTGGGGGCATCCTGTGTGGAAGCTGTAACTTTGTTTAACTATAGCTTCCTTTTTTTCTTGGCGTATGTCGAAGAAGACAAGCAAAGTAGCTTATTAAAACAAATTTAATCCTCCTAAGTAGCTAGTGTGAAGCAGAGGATAATCATTTGAATAGTTTGAAGATACATATTCTAGTAAGCACACAAAACATATTTGCAAATTTTCTTCTTTGTGATGTTAATTTTTTTATTCACCCTATCGGTCTTCCTATTAACAGGAGATACTATTTAGCTCCATGCTGCAAAAGGTTGTGCCCCCAAGCTTGCTGTAGCTTAAGGCCTAGCAGAGCATCTGAGATGTGGTGCTTCCATGAAGTGTTTGCCAAAGGGTGTGTCACCTGCCTGAGGCACCTGAGGGTGAGGGCATATAACTGCACTCTTTGCCAAACACTTCATGTACCACTTTCTCAGATGCCCTCACAAACTGGGCATGAATACAAGGAAGCACCCAGCAATGTGGGGAGAATGTGCTTCTGCAGAGGTGCCATGCCGCCCATTGACGGCTGTGGAGACTGAGCTAAAGCTGTTACAAAAGGCACAAATATTAATTATAGATTGTATTATCAAGGGTAGGTGTCTCAGTGGCCACCCACCCACAACAGCTCAGAGCTTGATTCCATTTCCCCTTCTTCTTCATGCATGCTTCACTTCCAGATTAGTTAATGTGCACATAATTCACATTTGGTGAGTTCAGTTTGAACAGAATTGCAAATTGGACCAGTACGTCACATGCCATCAGACCTACATCAAAAACACTGCAAGAGGCAATGTGGAATCTAAAGATCTTAGCATTGCCCTGCACTTTCTGCCACCAAATGGGAGAAGCAATTGCTGACTGACTGGTGTGTCAGTTTTCAAAATCAGATCATTTTGTGTTATAGGAAGCCAGACAAGTCTCTGCCCACCTCCTTTTGTTACTTTTCACATGCTTGAATGGCATCTGGTAACACAAACCTATCTGGTTTTGAGACCAGCCAGCAGACCTACAACTAAGACAGCAACTGCTTCTCCCATCTGGTGGTGTGGGGGGCGGGGGGGGGGGAGAGAGCTATTATGGAAAACCCATTATCCTTGCCAGATAGTGATATAATAGTGATATGATGGGTTATTGCTTGACTAATCCTAGACTGTACTGGGAAAACTCAAGTTAGGTTTGGCATTCCAAATATACAGTGGTACTGAGAAAATTGTGGGTTTTACCCATCAGTGACTGCTATGTATTAATATAATTACTAGTTGGTTAGCAGCTGTAATACTGTAAGAAGGTCATTGTAACTTTGCAGTAAAATTATACCATGATTTAAAAAAAAACGTGGGCTTTTGTGGCTTTTTCTGCACACTGAAATCTTAAAATGAACAAGAAGTCAACAGTAAATAAAGTTATAATGTAGTTTTCAAGTACTGTATTCTATTAAATTAATAAAACCCATTGAAAGAAAACAGATCTTACAGGACATATCAAAATTAAATCAGTACTTTAACATGAGGTGATTCTGCATTGGCTGGTATACAGCAAGCATACTGGGATCCTCTACTGCACATTGGTGGGAAGGAACCTCCAGGCATGGGGGTCCCTTAGACTGCTGTGCCAGTGTGCAGAAGGGAAGCTCCTAGAGCATTTGCTGGTCCCCTACACAGGCCAGTGCAAGATCACCCAGAATCACAGACTTAAAGATAGATTTGCTATTGCAAAAGGCTCTTCAAATGCAAAATCCTTGTTTTATCATGCTTGAAGGGTTATCGGGGCAATGACCCTGCATAAAATGGAAACATAGTTTGATGTCAGTTTGTCTCCACAGACAATTGGGCTAAATGGAAAGTTAGACTGGAAGAAAAAGAAGTGAAAGACTTGTTGATTAAAGCAAGCTTCCCTGATCACATCTGTCTCATACATCCTTCCTCCTGGAATTATTCCTTTTCTCCATTGTCTGTAGCGCCCAAATGGAAACTTCAGGGTAGGACCCGAATGACAAACCTTGTCTTCGG
This sequence comes from Aspidoscelis marmoratus, assembly GCA_014337955.1. Classification (NCBI taxonomy): domain Eukaryota; kingdom Metazoa; phylum Chordata; class Lepidosauria; order Squamata; family Teiidae; genus Aspidoscelis; species Aspidoscelis marmoratus. Next base: position 38,428,888 of record MTQE01001134.1, on the reverse strand, counting down.
TTTATCTGAAGCATTTATGAGGTTCAACTTTTTTCCCCTTGCTGTTGAGCATGGTGGCTTAGGGAGGGGCTGTAACTCAGTCGTAATGCAACCAGCTTGGAAAGCAATCCCCAGCATTTCCTCAAAAGTAGGTAGTTGCAAACCGCTTCTGTATCTCTGCCAAGAAAACTGCATAAAGGTTCCCACGGAGGCACCCAGGCAGGCAGGCAGGAGTCAGTCATGAGGCAAAGGGACCCAATAACAATTGTAGCTTAAGTATTCCAGGGTTCTTCATCAGCCTTTCCTTCTACCAGAACAGTGAGCACTTAAGATGTGGCCCTACGCATCTTCATTTAGAACAGCAGTTCTCAACCTTCCTAATGCCGCAACCCCTTAATGGAGTTCCTCACGTTGTGGAGACCCCCAACCACGGTGGCGGAGTAGCTGGGAGGTGGGTGGGAAGGGCTATGGGAGACCCGACGCAACCCCTCTGAAAGGGTAGTTCGACCCCCAAAGGGGTCCCGACCTCCAGGTTGAGAACCACTGATTTAGAAGTAAACCCTACTGTGTCCAGTAGTTATGCTTACATTCTGTAAAGTGGGTCTAGCAATGCATTAACAATTAGCTAGGTTGTGTGGTCACACCTTATATTTTAGAAGGATGGAGAGTGTTTTCAGTCCTTGGGGACCAAATGCCAAAGTACATTTCTGGTTTTTCTAGGGACTTTCCTGGCTGGAACAGGACTCTCTGGCAATTGGATAATCCAGCCATTAAGTCTGTTTTGGCCAGAAATAGGCCCAGGCAATGGGCTGTCATCCAGCTCAGCAGTGGCATTTGGGGCAACCAGCAGGGAAGGGGCCAAAACTCACCATCCTGACCCTGCCACCCCTGCACTGCTGCTGCCATTGTCATTGCTACATGACACCAATCCCTTGTGGATCTGCTTTCCCTTGTCAAAGGTAAGCTTCAGCATGGCAGTGGGGGAGGCTACCCCTCATTGCTGCTGTCCCCTGCTGAGCTGTCCCCTTGCTGCACACTCACATGTGTGCGCACACACACCGCCAAGTCAAGGTGAAGCTTATCTTTTACCAGGCAAAGGCAATCCATGAAAGCTCTGCAGGGGCTGACAGATAGGTGCAACCACATTGTTCCACAACTTCCCTGTCCCATCCCTCAGACCTATGCTCCCTCACCTCACAGCAAGCAGAAGAACGTGAAGACACCGTTCCTGAACCACTCAGGCCACTGGAATGCCTGTGGACAACAGCAGGAATGGCCCTGTGTCACGACCCCCAGAGTTCCAGTCAGTGCCTGCCCTCTCTAGGAGTAGCTGGGCCCTGTTAGGATGCTGAGTTCGTGCAACGGCCAAGTGAGTACTACAGTGTAAAACAGACACGGGTAGCAAGCGGTATGAACAGTAAACTAAAACAAGTTTATTATAACACACAAGCAATACTAGAAAGAAAATAAGGTTCAAGTAGTTGTTGATTTAAGTCTATGAGTTTCTTAAGGTTACCAGCTTCCCAGCCTGTCAGCTCCCCTTTCTCTAAAGGAAAATAGTTCCTTTTTAAAAGACAAACCTCTCCACATTCCCCCCCCCCCGACTAGCTTTGCATCAGCCCAAGCCAAGCCAGTGTACCAGAACGTGGCTCTAGATCAGCGGTTCTCAAGCTTCCTAATGCCACAACACCTTAATGGAGTTCCTCAAGTTGTGGAGACCCCCAACCACGGGGGCAGAGCACCTGGGAGGTGGGAGGGAAGGGCAGTGGAAGACTCATCTTGACCCCTCTGAAAGGGTAGTTTGACCCCCAAAGGGGTCCTGACCCCCA
>MTQE01001134.1:38414631-38425910 GCA_014337955.1 Aspidoscelis marmoratus | reverse complement strand
ATGGGAACCTTACTGCCCATTGCAGCCTGACCCCTGAAACCATCACACCCTGTGGGGAGAGCGTGGACAACTTCTGGACTCTTGCAATGGCATCTGGGTGTGAGTGTGGCATTTCAGCAATCATCTTAGAACATTCCAGCAGATAAGCGTGAAAAGACCCAATAACTTGCAGTATTTGCATACAAAACGTATGCAATGGTTCCTATATTGAAATAATAGCACTCCTGGGAAGGTGCTGAAGAATTCCAGGTTGGTCTGTGACTCATGTGGTGGTTCACCTAGGAAAGCCATGTGTGACACGGGTAATTCTGCAAGAAGATCACCATCACTGTGCAGCAACATCCAGATATGACTGAGAAATACACAACCAGTGCTCTCACCCACTCCTGGTCTTGCCGGGTTGCACAGAAGAACAATTTTAGGGCAAAAAAATTACTATGTGCTTTGCCTTCTGGAAATCTGAGTTTCACAGAAGTTTTTCTCTTGACAGAAAGGGCACCTCAGAGGCACCTCAGAGAAAGGGCACCTCAGAGACAGTGTGTGGCCCTCACGTTGTTCCCAGACCTCCTAACTCGCCTAGCACCGAATTTCACGAGAGGGGGAGGGGCAGACTGGCGTGTGAACAATCCCACCTCGAAGTCGCCTCTGTTATATTTATTTATTTATATATGCTGCGTCTGACCACAGCCAGGAGGCATTTGAAAACGTGAAGGCACTTTTGACTCCTAGTCTGTTAAATTCCAGTAGATGATTTTAAGAACATCCCTCGTCCGCCCGCCTCGTCTCCCGAGATTTCGCGGCCACTTTTGAGGAGGGAGCTTTTGTTTCCCCTCAGCCAGGCGGGCCCTGTGGGAAGAGGGGCTCAGGAGACCCTTGTGGCCTGAAGAGGCAAGCGAGGCAGGCACGCTGCCCACTTCAGCTCGTTAATTGAAGCAACCCCACTCCGGCTTCCCCCGACGCTATGCGAGAGACTGACACCAATTGCTGCTGAATAGCTCAGGAGGAAGGGAGAAGCGGGGGGGTGGAGGAGGGGAGAGGGAGGGAGGGAGGTGGGTATCATGTGATTCGCTTTCCTTCTCCTTTAAAGCAGGCAGCCACATGCACGCAGCCGAGCCGAGCGCCGCCGGCCACAATCACAGCAGCCGCAGCAGCACCCGGCGGCAGCGGGGGACTGAGGCGATCCGGGCTTGTCCGGGCAATCAGTGCTCAGGCGGCCGCCTCCCGCTCCCATCCTCGCCGGCCGCCTGAACTTTCTTTGCAGCCGCCGTGAGCGTCGCGAGGAGCAGGAGCGGAGGCGGAAAGCGCCGCAAACATGGCTGGGGCAATTATCGAGAACATGAGCACCAAGAAGCTCTGCATCGTCGGCGGGATCCTGCTGGCTTTCCAAGTCGTCGCCTTTCTGGTGGGAGGGCTGATCGGTAAGTGCGCGAGGGGGCAAAACTTTACTCCTACCCGCCTTGCCCTGCCCTGCGTTGCCGCCGCCGCGCTCTCCGGTCCGGTCCGGTCCGGCTCGCGCTCTGCTGGCCGCCGCGGTGCGGCGGCGGCGGGTCCTTCTCGCTTCCCTCCCGCTTCCTCCGGGAGGCTCGTTCTGGAGCCCCGGCCGGCCGGCCGCCGCCGCCGCCTTCTCCATGAGCTAATTAGCCCGGCTATTGTAGTTAAGCAAACAGCGCGCCGCGGGCCTCTTTGTGCCCGGCGCCGTCGAGGGGCTGCCGCGAGGCGAGAGAAGCGGCGGGGGCGGGAAAAAGTTTTCGCGTGTGTGCGCCTCGGCCTCCGATCGGGATCCCCTCCGAGCAAGGGAGTGTGGAAGGGCAGACCTAAGCATGGCGACCCTGCCGGTTCGAGGAAGCAGTGGATCCCGAAGTTGATCCCTTTCCCGTCTTCTTACTTGGCCTCCGCGCCGCCTGGGCGTGCGCCCCGTTGGGTTCCCTTTGGCTGGGCTGCGCGGCGGGGGGAGGGAGAGAGAGACCTAATCGCTTCCCCTTCAGACGATCCTAGGAGCTGCTCCAGCCCTCGGAAGGAATGTTTGCGCATTGTGTCTCACTTGGGGTGTTTCTGCTGGCCTCGCTCTCGCGCTCTCGTCTTGGAGAACGACTTGGCCTTTGCCGAAGCGGAGCAGCCTCTGTTTAGATTGGATTCGGCTGCAATGCAAAGGCGGGGAAGGAAGGGTCAGGGCAGATCGGGAGGAAGAATAGAGGCTGGCGTTCGTTCGGCAGGGTGAAGATAATTTGCTTTATGCGCACGCAACACTCCTCTTTCTTCGCAAAGTCTTCAGGGCAATAAAAAAGAAAAAGCCCGTAATGGACGGTTATTCATAGTCCCCGAGATTTTGCAGAGGGGCCCCTTCCTTAAACTACCCTTCCTTAAACTACCAGCCGTGCTTTTATTCTTGGCGAACGCCCCCGCCCCTCTTTCCCAGGGAAGTTAGCCGCAGGTGTGCATTAATGCCAACTAAAATGCCTTTCTAATCTCGTTCCTGGGATGGGATATGGTTGCCCTCAGGAATCTCGTAGCTCTCGTTCTTTGAATGTGTAGACCTTCCGGGATTCATCCTACAGAGGGTAGTTTCCTATTTAAAAAATCCAACCTACTAGGGACTCGACACATTCGGAACTGTTTTGTTAACCTCAACAGCCAATGTCCAAGGTCCTAATAGCCATTATTTAGTCTTGCCTTTTTTTCTCCAGGTCCCTGGCTCAATATTAAGCCTGATGTTTCCCAGTTTATCTTTGTTTCTCAATTGAGCAGGAATCTACTTTTATATCCAAGGTTTTGCCCTCTGATTTTTGTATCTTTGCAACCAATATTGTTAGAGTTACACAGCTGTGACTTATCTTCTCAAATACACACAGTGACTTTTCAACTCTTTGCTTTTGTTTTTTTTTTAATTTCCCAGCACTTAAACTGGCAACGTGGGCTGCCTTTTCTTTCTGTAGCGCAAGCAGAAGGTTCCTTTTGGCAGACAAATTATCTACGGTTTAAGAGTGGATAAGAAAGGAAGTAAGATGCTCAGATAATGTTAGTGTGGGAAATACTTGCATGGGGGTGCGGGGGTGGGGTGGGGCTGACCCTATTGTGGTAATTCTGCTTAGTTCTCTAAACCGGATGGCTACAGCAACATCTTTTAGGTAGAAAAGTAGTTGCAAAGGTTGTGTTCCTGGGGAGAACTTCTCATCAAACTTTTTAAAAATTCATTCAGACTTTGGAGGTGCTTATCACAATGCAGTCACTTACCAGACACCACTAATGGTCACTTATGGATGGTTCTGAGATTTCTTCCAGAAACAGGTTTTACTTCAAGAACAACCCTTATTGCTTACCTTCTCTAGTTTCAAAAGACGATGGCCCTATTCCACTGAATTTTTCATGAAAATAGACTTCAGTGCATGTAGCTTTTTTTTTAAAAAGCATTTTGAGTCTCAATTGCTATTTGGTGTTGAGCTACAAATAGCATCCTCTGTGACTGTTAACCAACTTGGATGATGATGATGGGAGATGGATTCCTTAATATTTGGCTAACCGCTCTGCTTTGATCCCAAACCTTGCTGAGGTATGGAGGAGGTATTCTCATTTATTCTTTGCCTAATGCTGCAGATGTTCTTGACAGACTTCCGTGCCTATATTTCTGCACTGTTTTGGTTTTGCATCCCTTATTCTTTCACTACAGCACAAACAGTAACTATCAAGTGTAGGTGTGTATTCTTATAAAGCTTGCCCTGTCTGTCTTGTGCCTTTGTAACAGAGATCTGGCTTAACAACTGGGTTTTGTTTTCAGTGACCCGCATCTGAGGTTCTTGTCATTCTGACCAAATTATATGAGATACACTATGAAATCGGATAATTTTAAGTAACACAGCATTTAAACTCAATACCCAGACATTCTAGGGCTGTTTTTCAGCATGTACCCACAGGCTTACAGATAACTGACCATCTTTCTTATAGAACGTACAAGATTCCGTAATAATCATGCTTCAGTTAGGATTTGTGTATTATTTTGGTGGTGTACCACCAAAAAAAAAAATGCTAGAAGTCTCTAAAATTTAACTCAGCACTTCTGTTAAGTCCTGCACATTACTGATCACCGTGCAACAGATGATTTATTACAGTCAGAGATAGGTTTTGCTTAGTTTGTCATACAGTTTAGTACTGTAGAATCTGATATGTCTGCTCTGGGGAATTGGTGGAAATTCTTGAGCTGGAGAGAGAGAGAACAAGAAACAACACGTATACTTTGAGTTTACTCAGTTCTGTGTAGACTTGTAATTGTAGCTTAGTGAGCAAATGTGTAGGAATGTTATTTATTGGGCATGGATCTGTTTAGAAGAGAGGAATAGCCAATAAAATCTGAAGTCTGAGCAGGGAATGTCTTGCCTCCTACTAAAATAGCATCCTTTTATCTCTTGTTATGGCACAACATACAGTAACAGATTTACGTTTTTAAGCTAATGGCTTCATTGCCGACTTCTATGTAATAAAACAGTTTATATATGTCTCCAGATACTAATAAGGGTTGGCAAAGCAATTTCTAGGCTTCATGGTGCAGTGCTATTCTATGCTTGCTGGCGGTAAGTTTGTACTGCCTGTTTTCTGAGACTCTTCAGACTAAGAAAAGTGACCGTTGCTGCCAAGGAGGAAGATAAACCACTCACAAATCTGGAGAATTACTTGTATCTGCTTTCTAAGTAGACATGACATTGCCAGTGGGTCTGCTGGTCTAGAATAGCCTGACTGGGTCCAGTAAAAGTGATAATCTTTCCCAGGAGATCTTTCCCAGCATTCTGTCATTAAGTACCCATTCCTCCCTAGTTGCTCTCAGTAACATTGGTTGCTGGTGGTGGGAATTGCAGACTGGTGGGTTTGCCATGATGGAGAAAGATGGTTTTCCCCTGTGGTAATTTCATCTGTGGATTCTGCCTCTTCCTAAGTTTCCTCATCCAGAGGGCCTTGTTCTAAGATTATGCTGTCGATTGCTTTCTTCATAAAATCTCTCATCTGAATTTATTGGTGAAGCCTGTTTAAGGTCTGTGGAGCCAAAGGAGATTTGTCAAGCTTAACATATCTCTGAGACGGCTGAGAGACCAGAGAAGACTAAGAATTGCTGTAAAAATAAAACTGAACCTAAAATGAAATGGTTAAAAAATAGCATTCTAAAGTTTTAAGATTTTTTGCATACTAGAATAAACTTGGAGCATTTCCAAAGAGAAATGGTTCCCTCCCTGGTGCCGATATACAATTTTAAAATTTACATATACAGGCTATTTCATCACAACTCCAAGATCCTTAAGGTGTCCAGTGCCTTCTGGTGAGAAGCCTGTGACATGGGAGGTGGCATGCTATGTTTCTCTGTGTTTCAGCTTTTGTTTTAATTTTAATTTGCGTATGCTTTCTTGAGCCCATTTGGTGGAAGAGGGTATAAATAGTCAAGAAAATGGAATACATTAGCCTGGATCAGCATTCTCAGGATACAGTCTGTGATGTAGGAGTGTCTCAAGGGCTCCTGTTGTGTTTGGAGGTCCCCATGTCCATCACACCAAATGTATGATGTCTCCAAAAAGACTGGCAACCATGTCTGGTCATTCTCCTTTGGGGAAGTGCAATATATAATAATATTTTTTTGGGGGGGGTGTCTGGAAAAATGCATCTTAGGAAATTGTATCTTGTCTTGCATAGTTTCTTGTAGCATATCAATGCAGACTGTCTGGGTTTTGGAATTTTGGTTCTATTTATAGTGTCCTTCACCCCAAGGAGAACTTTGATGTTAGTCATGAGAGGAGAAACAAAAACAGAACAGCCATATGATTTAATTACTCTTAAGACTCGATTTATATTTTCACCATGCATGTTGTAGTGTACTCCTTGGGGGAGGACAGCTCTTAAGTGTATACATTGAGTTGAAAGAACAACACTTTTGTCAGTTTTGTAGGTATCAAAAGTATTATGCTGGTAGCTTTGTCCTTTTGATGTTCATATAATGAAGATTGGCAGGAGAAGCTATCATGGCATTTACTGGTGTTTTATTGCAGCTGCCATTGTCTTGGGGAGCAGCTATAGTTCAGTGGTAGAGCAAACTGCCTGGGAAGCAGAGGGTTGCCAGTTCAGTCTCCAGCCTCTCCCCACAAAATAGGCAATGGCAAACCGCTTTTATATCTCTGCCAAGTAAACTGCATAGTGGATGTGCAGTCAGCCACAGTTGAGTGGTACCCAGTAACATTATTGTTTTGGATCAGCGGTCAGGCTGCCTGGGACTGATGGGATTTGGAATCTAAACACTTCTTGGGGACATCCCTTTGAAAACACAGTGCCACTTTGTTTATTTTTACTCAGTGGAAATATCTGAATATTGGCATTTACTGCCCACATATAACTATTATAGGAGGACAAACTAGTGGACTATAAGCACTCGACAGTTTAATCTACATTCAGTAGTTAACATTTGTGTTTCAAGCAAATTTAATTCCCAATATTTAAAACCATTACAGGACACTTTCTCCAGTTCAAAATGTCATGTACGTGGGCCATTAAAAGGGAGGAAAAAAACTGTTAAATAAAATATAAATGAAATGACAGTGTTCACAAAGGGGTAAGAATTTCAGATTCCTCTGGGACATAACTATTAACAAAAATTAACAAAAAGAGAGGTCTCCTTCGCTTACAGTGCTCTCAGCGCATAAGTATCATGCTCTTGAGTAAGCTTGGGGGTTACCACTTTTGTTAAATTCTTTCCATTAAAAGGACATGCTTGAGAACTAGGCGAGTGATGGGAGAGTTTAGAATGATAAATTAGCTTGTTTATTCTTATCCTGCTGTTGATTAGTGTAATGAAGCAGAAGCCCATTGTGTGCACTCATTTGGTAGTGATATCTCTGCACAGAAGGGGGGTAATTGGACAGAAGAGTGGAATGTTAACTACACCCATGCTCCAAGAACATCACATGAGGTCACTAGGCTTCAGGTTTTAATCAGTGTAGACACTGTGCAACTGAGATTTTTCAAAAGGACCCATTGGGGTGTGAAAAAGGAGTCTGGAACTTTGAAATGGAAGAAAGAGCTATTGAAAGCCATTGAAGGAAGCACCTGTTGGAAACTGCTTCATTTGATGCAAGGTAGAATTGAGTTAGCAAAGGTTCTCATCTCCACATTTAGATTTATTAGAGTTACTGTTGAGGCGAGCACCAGTTATTTTAATAGATTGCTAGCTACAATCCTCAGGTAACAGGCTAAGCAGATACAGCATTTCACATAGACTGTTGTGCTGCTGTACTGTGCTGTTGACAAAACTCAGTTGGTTTCCCCAGTGATTGTCTTTGATTAAAGGATCATTGTAGGGATATGCTGGTATAGGATCCGTATCTGATATGTATGCATTGGTATAGGATCCGTATCCAGGATCCATGTGCATTCGTATAGGGGATCTATTTGGACAAATACAAATTTTCTTAACATTCAGTTTGGGTTTTTCAGTATTAAATTTATAATATTCATACACATCCCTAGATCAGTGGGCAAGGGTCTTTATAAACTGTATTTGAAAGTTGTTCAGTGGAGGACAACTAAACATGAGTCTCAAGTAGGAATATAAAGATTCTTTATTGAGTGTGGTTCAGCCCACCCAATGGTTTAGCCATGTAGGTGCCTTGAAGAACCCTTCCAAGTAGCCAACCAAAAATGGTGGTGATAAAATGAGAGTTGCCACCGAGCTAAGATGTCTTTAAAAGCACTGGTGGACATAGGAGATTTTTATCTCTGGTAAAAGACAATGGATGGGATGGGTGGAGAACAGAAAGGTGAGGGGAGAAATGGGGAAATCTTGTGGCATCAGATCGTTGGAGTACAAGGGGCATATAGAGCTGAACTACGATGCAATCCTAGTTATCTTGCCCCAAGAGGAAACTTGACATAACAGTTGTCCTTCCTGAAGTTGATAAGTTTCTCTCTGAGCTCTTGGTTGCTTGAAGGTTCTGTTGATACAGCGTAACTCAATCGTTGATTCCCAATCAAAACAAAAACATGGCACCTTTGTTCCTCCAGTCAGCAATGTTCCAACTAGTGTTCAGCTTCATACTGAGACCTTCCCCCAATGCAAAAGATTCATCTAGCCTGAGACTAATGCCTTCAGTTCTTCTTTCTGCCAGGGAGCTTTTTCTGCAGAAGCTCTTAGCCTAGCTCACTTGCTGCTCCTGATACTGGCTCCCCTATACAGGCAGGCAGACTGTCACACTAGAGGCCTTTTCACATCACAGCCGAACGGCCGTAATGCAATTTGGCTGAGTCAGTTTGGGACGCTTTCAGCATTCACATGTAGGCAGGAAAGAACATGTTTACAAGCGTTCCTACCTACCTACATGCAAATGGTGAAAGCGTCCCAAACTGACTTAGTAGGAAAGGCCAGGCAGAGGTGGGGACACCTCTCCCAGGCCTGCCCAACATTGGGTGAGAGCACCCAGGGGCAGGCAGACCTGTCAGGCCCTTCCCCAGGGTCCTGCATGTTGTAGAAGACCCAATCAGGTCCTCTACAACTTGCAGGAACCCACCCGGGCACCCATTCTGGCACCCCAGGGCCCAGGGATGTGTGCGCGCGCACGCAGGTCCTAACTTCTGGCTGTGCTGGGTCTCAGTGGACAGTCTGCCCAATCAGAAGCCGCGCCGTGTGCATGTGGTGTGCGTTCCCGGCTGCCCCGGGTCACTGAGACCCAGCACAGGCAGAAGGTAGGGCCTGCATGCATGCACGCATCCCCAGGCCGCGGGGAGGGTGGGTGGGTTTTGCGTCCCGGTGGCTCTCTGCGGGGCTCAGCCATCTGGATCCAAGTGGCTGAGGCCCACAGAAGCCGGCAATCTTCCCCAATGGGCCGGGGGATGTAGGACCCATGTAGACTGGACCCATGTGGATCCAGTCTACTGAAGGGTCCCACATCCCTCAGCCCATACACAGCTACAGATCGGCCTCCCTCCACCTTGGAAAGGGGTGAGGGGAAGCTGATCTGGGGGTCTCCCCGACTCCTACAGTCCCAATGGGACTGCAGCAGCCGGGAGCGAGCCACCTACCCCCCCCCCACACACACATGCATTGATCCCTTGCCTTGCCGGGCCGGGGTTGCCATTGTGCAGGTGCACATGCTACCAGTAGACGGGGCCCTGTGGGTCCCATCTACCAGAGTCTGTGCTCCTGCGCAGACCGTGGCAGATTGCAACCCCAGAGCCAGCAAGGTAAGTGATTTGTGCGGCCACCCCACCTGTTCGGCCAGTTTTTGGCCAATTGTGGTGGGAGGGCGTGCCCACGGCTGTCAGAGAGGGAAGCGTGTGCTTCCCTCCCTAGACATCCAGGGACGCTTCAAACGCGCTGGGCCGCGTGTAGAGCAGAATTAACTGCTCTACATCTGGAATGCATGGAGAACACGCAGAGACTGGCTGGGACGGAACCGCCGCCCCAGCAATGCGAATGCTCCATCTTTGCAAGTTCTCCGCGCATTCCAGATGGCCCTGTGCGAAAAGGCCTAAGGTTAGTGCTCCTCTCGTGCTACAGTCTGTCTCCAGAGCTTGGATGTCAATGTTGCTGTTATCCATGGAAAGGAAACCAATAGCAGCCTTGCCATTCCTTGTCCCTTTAATATGGCAGAGAATACCTTGCTGGAGCAGAAAGTCGTTGATGCTAATGGACAGAGAGCCTCCTATAACCCCCTTGCCTAGAGTGAATTCTGTTGGGAAAAAATGCCGGCACAATAGAGTGATCTAGATAGCTAGGCTCTTCTTCAGCAGACCTTTGGGGATCCCCCTTTCAAATGTCTCTTTGATTTAGTGTGTATGGCTATAAAGGCTAATCCAATCATAGGTATGTTTAATTGCAATTTTCTATTTGGATGGGCCACTTCTCTTCCCTTTGGTCATTTAGCCTTCAGGGTCATCGGTTGCCTGCCTGGTTTCAACGATCCCTGTTGCCTTTTTGTGTATGGTGTTTTAAAAGTCTATCACCCGTTACTATCAGTCCTGTATAAGCTACCCATTGTTCGTATCAGCATCTTCTGCTGTTAGCCAGACTACTTTACTCAGCCTAATTGATGTCTGGGTTTTTCTATAGCAGAAATTCTCTTGCTCTATCTTTAGCATTCTTCATTTTATATAACGCTATAGATCCGAAGCCAAGACTCAGCAGTCATGGCTCTAGCAGAAATAGAAATCAAAAGAAATTTGTCTTCCTGACAATTTGGGAAAGTAGGTTTCAATTTGGTATGTGAACTGGTTTGGAACTGAACTGAGGCACTTTCTGCATGGGTGCTTCATGCAGATTAAGGGCCCATGGACGTAGACCTCTTCATCTGCATGTTAATACAGATCACAGAGGCCCTGTCCCTTGCTGGTCTGGCTTAGTCTGCATTAGACTGGGCCTAATCCAGATTAAGGAGGCCTTTAATCAGTAATACATACCAGGAAAACCTGGTTCCTGATCTGGAATATGGGAGATTGCAGATGGCTGCCTCTTAAGTTTGGGGTTGACAGGTGTGCTTTTCAGTGGTGTACTGTAGAACACCATCAAAAAACACTCCCTCAGGGCCCATAGCTAGTAGGTTTCTTCCCTAGCCTTCAGAGGTATGGGGATATGGCTGTGTAGCTTGTGTGAACTTTGCAGCAGTGGCATCAGCTCATCTGGATCAGAGCAGATAGTGCTGATCCTGCCTATACCCCCCTACTATCCAGACCAATGAGCTGGATTATTCCAGACCAACTGATAGAGGATTAACTGAGATAAGTGCAGCAAGGGCCTTAGAGTACTTAGAAACATTCAGAGTGATGAAAAATGCAAGAATCTTGGTTGTGATTCCTGATCTTAGAAGCAGTGATTTGGTATGGTGTTGGGAAAGAACTTACCAACCGTCCAGTGGTTGTTGCAAGTACTTATGAAGTGCTTATGTCTTAATAAACTAAATGTTAACAAGTCACCGGGACTAGATGGTATTCATCCAAGAGTTCTTAAGGAACTCAAATGCAAAATTGCCGACCTTCTAGCAAAAATATATCATCTTTCCCTAACATCAGGCTCTGTACCTGAGGACTGGAGGGTAGCAAATGTAACACCAATTTTCAAAAAAGGATCCAGGGGTGATCCAGGCAATTACAGATTAGTTAGCTTAACATCGGTTCCATGTAAGGTGATGGAAACCATTATTAAAGACAAAATTAGCTTGCACATGGAGGAGCAAGCATTGCTGAGCAAAAGCCAACATGGCTTCTGCAAAGGAAATCTTGCCTCACAAACTTGTTGGAATTCTTTGAGAGTGTCAATAAACACG
>MTQE01001134.1:38382200-38404717 GCA_014337955.1 Aspidoscelis marmoratus | reverse complement strand
AATGCAGACAGCTGTTATTTGCTCAATTTTAACTAGGCCTAATGAATTATGGCAGTTTCAGCGTTTTTATACCAATATTTTCTAATCTCTCCCAAATTACTACAGGGATTTTATGAATCAAATCTGGATGGTACCGCAGTGGTATTAAAGAAGATATTTTAAAAAGTTTAGGAACTACTGATACAAGAAGTGTGCAGTTTGGAGTATCTTGCTTTAGGAAAGTAAACTTGGCAGGTTTCAAAAAGGTCAACAAAGATGCTCAGGCAGCTAAAAACAAACATCCATGAAAAGATACTGTATTGTCCTAGAAAGCAGAACTAGAACTATAAGCTTCAATTGCAAGAGGAATTCCTATTGAAGACAAGAAAACATCCATTTGAACAGACTCTCTTCCTTATTGGGCGTGTTTGTTTAAGCCAGTGATGGCAAACCTTTTGAGCTCAGTGTGTCAAAATTTGCAAGAAAACCTACCTTAACTCAGGTGCTGTGTCACATCTAGAAATATCCATAATTTTGTTATATTTGTAGCTCTAGTACAAAAGTTATATTTGATACATGTATTTTATTAAAAGCAAAAACAAATAATTCTTTACTTCAGTGACTTTTGTTGCTAAATCTTCAATTGAAAGTTGGTATTTCATACACTTCAAGAACAACCAAGCACTACACGCCCAGGTGCCAGGGTGACCAGGTGTGTCACCCAAAAGGGCTTGGCGTGTCACCTGTGACACGCGTGTCATAGGTTGGCCATCACCGATTTAAGCAGAGGTTAGGTAGTCTGATTTGGATTCCTGCAAATCCTGCACAGAGTGGGTTATTGGCCTCAAGGCTCCAAAGGGTCACTTCAGACTCTGCAGTTCTGTGGAAGAAAAACAAATTGGGCCTGAATTTCTTTCCTGCATGCAACGTGCATCCTTACCTCTTATACCATTGGCTCTGCTAATGGCTTACTTGTAAATGGCTAAATTACCAACTTGGAGTTTTTACCTGCGTTTACAAAATATGCTTTGTGGATGCTAAAAGTGTTTTGTGTTCTTTATTCCCAGCTCCAAGTCCCACCACAGCTGTCCCCTATGTGGCAATAAAGTGCATAGATGTGCGGAAAAATCACCACAAGACCAAATGGTTTGTGCCCTGGGGGGCTGATCAGTGTGAAAAAATCCGGGACTTTGATGAAGCAATGAGCCGGCAAATAGAAGCCAATGACATTGTGTTTTCAGTCCACGTGCCTCTTCCGTACAAGAAGATGAGTCCTTGGTTCCAGTTCATGCTCTACATTTTATACTTGGACATCGCCTTCAAAGTTGACAACCAAATCAGTAAGTATATGGAAATATAACCAACCTGACATAATACCTCTTAGGAGAAGTGGGTGTATGAATGTTGAGACTTTTTCAGTCTCTACTGCGGTGGTTAAATACCAGTCGCATCTCCAGCTGAACTAACTTTGACTGTTAGAGCTGAAATGGATAAGTAAGGGGACAATTTAACAATTCTACAGCATAACATCATGCCACTAGGTATGCTGGTGGGTACAACTTTAGAAAGATCCACAGCCACCTCTACTTGGATCTTAACTGAGTCACCACGAACAGAAGGGCTCTTCTCATTAACAGACAGAAATGAGATCCATCAAAGGTTTCTACAGGAGGATGGAAGACCTATGTTTGGAAGTACCTTTGATTGTTTATTTTTTGTCTCTCCCCTACCTCTGTTTTTGCATTTTCTTCTACCTACCACCCTCCTCCTCCACGGAGGACATTGAGAGGAAACTCCAGTAAAAAAAATAACAAATCCTGTTCCATCCATCGAGGGACGCAGTGTTATGTAACTGCTGGAGTGTTGATCTGACCCCTGGTTGATTCGGGTTCACTTCTTCACTCAGCCATTGTCTCTAAGCCTGTCTGCCTCATGTTCTGCAAGAGACACTGTGAAGTAGGAAAGCCTCTCCCCAGTGTTATTCAAAAGGGTGTGGCAGGATCATTTAAAAACATAATTCAGACTTAATAACATGTTTGAATTTGGCAAGACTAGATCTGGGCCACTACATGGATTTTTTTAAAAATAAGATGGCGTTTTTGCAAAAAGGAGCCTTAAAGCCTGTGTTGATGTCAGGGTTGTTCAGTTGTGCCTGACTCTTCATGACTCCATCGATCACGACACAGTCCACTGCCTTTCAGAGTTTGCTCAAGCTCATGTTTGCTGCTGCCATGGCTCCATTTATCCATCTCACCCTCTGCCATCCCTTCTCCTTTTGCCTTCAGTCTTTCTCACCTTCAGGGTCATTTTGAATGAGTCCTGTCTTCTCATTATGTGGTCGTTACTGTCATACTGGAACTGAAGCTCGTATTACAGCATAGTAAACTGTGGGTTTAACAGTTGTTCTAGCATATGTGTCTAGAACACTGTGTAGTAATCAGCTGTGGCAATTTGGGATGTTGGGGGCATATTTTTATCGCTGCAGTCTTGTGATGAGTCTCCTTAGTTCATGTCCATCTTGTCTTTAATGTGGTAGGTTTTTAGGAGCATGCATCCTAGTAGAGTTATAATCTATCAGTCTGTAAAAATGATCCAGAGAGCTTTCCCTTTCACATTTACAGGAAATGTGTGGTAACAAAGAAGAGTGATTCTTGGGGTGATTATCACCACCTTTTTTTTTTTTAAGTATCATTTGGGCAGACTTTGGTGCTCATATGCATTGGGGAAAAAATAATAGCATATTCACATTCACCTGACATCAGAAGTCCCAGATGGTCTTTTCCTTTTTGGTCTTGAGGTCTTAAATAAATAAAATGCAAGTGTAGTTTTCTCCTGTAATCAAGGAGAAGCATGAAGGTGAAAGTCATTCTGAGATCATTCTTGGCTTGATTTTCCTGCTCTAATTTGAGTGACTGTGGCTGTGCCCTGTCGCCATTTCTAGACTCTGGATGAGAGTACTAGCTGGCCTGATTCCAGGTCAGAATTCTTTCTGGCGGATTTGCTGATTTTGTAGTCTGAACGAGTCATTTAAGATTCCCCCCCACCCTTAACATCATCCGTTCCTTAAATTTTGTGTGGATATTAGGTAATGGTTGGCAGTGACTTTTAACTACATCATTCCCTTATAGTTTTGTGTAGCAGTTTTACTTGTAGTTGGTCAGTGAGGGGTTTCCTCTTCCTTTTTTTATGCATGGTGCCTAAACTTAACTTAAATGCAATTCATTCTCTTCATTCCTAGTGCAATTCAGACTGCTTGAAAGCTAGGCATACAGAAGGCAACCAGCTTCATGCCTCCCTCTCAAACAAGTTGTCTTACTTTTGGGAAAGGGGTCCCTACTGCTTTCTATGATCTAGGAACAAGCAGAAATTGTTGAGGCTAAACCAGTTTTTTTAATAAAAAAAATTTAGCAAGGCCCAGAGCAGATAAGCTAGAAATATAAGAGCTACTTTCCCTCAGAGTATTCTTCCCCATTTAAGAAGAGTTGGTTTGTATATTCTGCTTTTCTCACACCTAAGGGGGTTCAAATTAGCTGACAGACCTTCTGTTCTTCTTCTTCCCACAACAGACACCTTGTGAGATAATTGGGGCTGTGAGAGCTCAGACTAGTCCAGAATCACCCAGCTGGCTTTGTGTAGGAGTGTGGAATCTAACCAGGAGACTACCAGATAACAGTCCGTTACTCTACCAACCTTGCTAGCCTTTCCAGGGTGGTGGTGGTGGTTGTTCCCACTCCCACTCCTTTCTTCTGCAGGTTCAATGTCAGGGCTTCAGTTTTGTTTGTGCCTTAAGAGCTGAATTGCTGTGTATGAACCAAAGGGGGCAAGACATGCAAGGAAAGAACTCTTTCCTCAACGAGCTTCTGAGGGACAGAGATGCTCCTATCCTTCCATTTCTGTGACAGCCAGTTTGAAATCTCACTCAGAGAGAAGGAAAGATGGACTCCAGAGGCAAGCATTGTCCCTTAGAGCATTTCCTCCCCAGCTTTTCCTTTCCTCTTGCCGTACTCAATGGAGGGGAGGTCTGCCTTTCCTCAAACCTCTGGCCTTTGATGTAACATAACTGTCATGATGACTAGGGGCAGCTATATATGCAGCCATCACTTGATATTTTGCTTCAAGCATGCAACGGTTGTTTTGCAGTCCGCGGAACTGAACAGATGGAACACATTACTGTTGTTCTTCTTTTTAATACTGGGGCCTCCTTCAGATGTTTCTTCCAGTTATTCAGAATATATACAGAAAGGAGAATGTGGTACTGCCTATTGGCTCTCCCCCAAATACAATCGTTTGCTTTTGTCCTCCTGATCTCTATTTATTGGACTGTCAGACAAGTTCCTCACATGTGGCAATGTTGAAATTGATAGTTATACGGAGAACCATGGTATTGGGAGTGAGGCCAACAAGGATAGTAAATCATACAGTGGTTATCTCTTTTTCTCTGTACATTCCTCCTCTGAAACTGAAATTGCAGCTCACCAATGAGATTACTGGATCACGTGTAAGCAGTCCCTTGGTTTTAACTCTGCTAGGTGTAATAATACTGTCTGCCCTATTTGTTTCCCACTTTTATACATGAGGATAGCCATGCTTAGCAAATCATTTTCACTTGGTCGTACAGACACCCTTTGTCACAAGCTTAGATAACTAAGAAAAGGTTAGACAAATTTATGGAAGACAGGTGTATCAGTGGCCACCAGAATGGATGCCTAAGTTTCTCCTGGTTGGAGAGTGAGGCAGGATGCATCTAAAGGCCATTTGCAAGCATTTTTGAGTGGAGGAAGGTTTTACCTTTGTCTTCTGGTTGGGAATGTCCAGAAGTAATTGGTAGACCATTGGCTGTGACCTGACTTAAGGTTTAATCCAGCTTCAGTCCACTTTGAGAGTGAAAGAATACATCAGCAAAATGACAAGCTGGTTTCTTTCAGTGTTAAACAACTCAGAAAATTCACCTTTCGGATAAGTAATGTGGAAAAAGAATTACCGGTCACTTTGCTGATGTGTGCTCTTGTTCTGATGCTGGATTAAACCTTAGGTGTGACCATAGATACTGTGAGACACGATGCAGGGCTAAATGAGCTGTGACCCAATCCAGTTGAAATCTTATGTTTTTATGATCTTACAAACCTGCAATGTGGATAGAATCTAAAGTACTAACTCTCTTAAGTTCTTGCCTGATAGCTCTTGCTATTCTTTCCCACCCACTATTTTGCATTGTTTTAGTGACTGTATTTTGAGTTCTGTTTTCTGTTCACAGTGTATTTTAATGAACTTTGGTTGGTAGTGAGGGTGGTTTGGTTCTGATTCTGTGAGCTGCTTCTGGGTCTTGGAATGGGGAGTAGTATAGAACTATTGCAAATAAATAGGTTGGGTTCATGATTCTCTTATGTAATTGGCTTACCCCTTACTGGTGCATGCCACAGTATATGGTATTCACACCACAGAGTGTCAACTTTCTATGCTACCTGTAATCTTTTTCTGACGTAGCTTTTAAGTGTATTTTCTTGTTCATTTTGTGGATCTCTCCCTGGTAAGGGCAATGCAAGTGTAGTGTTCAATCAGAAACCTGACCCAAAATGTCTGCAGGAATTCTTTATCCCCAGTTGCTTCCTGGTGGGTGGTGGTATTTTGGGGCTTGGCATTAGGATTTCGAGAGGGTGTATGCAGGCAGATTCATGTGGGCATATATATAGAATGCTTTGATCAGGGGACACCAGTGGAGTAAAAATGGCCACAGTGACTCATTGTGTGACTCAGTCCAGTTGCATTCTTTGACCAGTGTCCTCTGGCTGCTTGAATCACCAAGTAAAGATAATGGGAAGCGTAACTCACCATTTTACCACCATGTAATTACTGTTTTCTCTGTTTACTGTGCACAGAAATCCCAAGAGCTTGCCAGTTGCATTGTTATGTCCTTATAAATTTATCATTTAAGAGCAAAAGGTTTTCTGGCAGCGGCGTAAACCTCCCAACTTGGCAGGGTGCCTTGAATAGATCTTTGTAGTGGTTTTGTTTTAACTTCAAGATAATGCAGATTGATTGTGGTGCGCTAACTAAAACATATCTTAGAAGCTGATGGTGTTGACCTTGAAGGATGCTGTGCTTTTCTTTCTGAAGGATATGTATGTTATGCACACTTATGGAAATTAGGATCTTCCACAGGCAAAATAATTTTGTGTCAATTTAACTATTGCTGTGGACATATTAATTAACTGCAGTATTTAAATGTATGAATAAATTATGTTTGGAAATAAGATCATAACAGGAAGATACAATTATTTGGATTGTGAAAGCTTTAAGTATGAAGATCTGACAGATGAGTTATTGCAAAGTGGAAAACACTTTCACCAGTCAGATCCATATTTCCGGGAGGAAGGTTGTTCCAGATGTAACACAACAGATGTATGATGCTCAGCCCAGTTCTTTCTCTCTTTCTCTCTTTCTCTTTCTCTCTTTCTCTTTCTCTCTTTCTCTCTTTCTCTCTCTCTTTCTCTCTTTCTCTCTTTCTCTCTCTTGACCTGTTTAGAGAGCCAAGCAAATGCAGTCCATACCATGACCCAGAGGAAGTAACTGACTTGAACATGGTTGTGCTTACAAAATGAATAGAGCAGAAAGGAGAGGGTCGGCATTGCTGTGGTGAAATTTCATCTGGACAGATGGGGTGATTTAATTTGCTTTCCTGGTGGGTATCACAGAAGGACAAGAGGGAGTTAGGCTGTCCCATTTGAAACCCCGACAGAGCCACAGCCACTTGAGAGCAGGGCAGGCAGGAAGTGGGGTCATTGCAGAATCACCTCAGTTCCTTGTGCCCCACCCCGCTGGCTTTCAGCACATAGTGAGACCATTCTGGATCATCATGTCATGAAACCATTTCCAGCTGCCATTCAGGTAACTGGAAGATCACGCTCACTCCCCCCTCAGACTCCCCCCTCCCTCCCAGAAGGTGGAGTGGATAGAATTCTCTCCCATATGGGCACTTGAAACAGTGGTGCTTGCATGTTCAGGCTGAAAGCAAACACGTGGATTCAACACAGCTTGGCATCAAAATGTGCATGTATACATGGCCTCAGCGCTTCAAATGGGCTAGACTTAAATTCTCCAGAAAGTGACAGTAAGTATCCCTTAATGGGATGCTGTAGTCTGCCTTCAAGCTAAAATGCTAATTGTAGGCAATTCCTCTGTTTTGTTCCCAGCTATTTCAGGTAGACTGTTCAACTGACCAGGCAAGCACAGTACCATCCTGCCTTAATGTTTGTTTATTTAAGAATTTGTATCCCACCATTCACGGAAAGGCCCAAGGATGGGTCACCATAGTAAATCTCAGGATAGGTCACAAGAGCAAAGTATTAGGAGCACTTGATTAGATTTCGACTGTCTTCTTGTAGACACCACTCTTGGCAGTTCTTAAGTGTCACCTGCAGCAAGTGCCAGTTTCATGCCCATCCTGAAAACTTGTCCAAATTTGCAATTCGGGCATCAGTTTTATACTGGCATTAGTGAAATGCCAGATTAAAAACACAGCTCTTGTACACCTATAGAGTAGAGCCTGTTTTTAACAGCAAAAAATCCTGGCTTCAGTTAGAAGCCACACCTCCCCTATTATGTTCCTTTTTTAAACTCTCTTGGGCCTTCTGCCCTGCTTTTGAACAATGGCTTTATGGAAAAATTGGCAGAAGAAATTTCCCAAATCCATCACCTCTTACCTGATGCATGGTCACTTTGGTTTTCTGGCAACTGTTGTAAAGCAGAAAAACATCATGGTAAGTTAATGGTGTTTATAAAGCTAGAGAGGTTTTATAAAAAAAAAATAGGAGAATTGTTAACTCACGGCTGCATCCGGACGAGGGGATTATAGCACCGTTACAGCACCACTATGGTGCGGTTGTCTCTTTTCCAGTATCATAAGCAACCCCACCATAGCTCCATTATTTTCCTCCTAAAAGGTGTGAACAATTGTTGCTGGAAAAAACAGTGCTGATCGTGGGTTTTCCAACAACAGTGCTTTTTAGGCTATCTGGGCAGACCCACCACAATTGCTCCATTCACCACATTGTGTGGAGAGCAAAACAGGTATTCATGCATGTGTGGAGATGACAAGAAGTACATCCAAGTATTCTGGACACCCAGATGTGCACATGATGTAACATGTGCAAAGATCCTCTGTGTAGCCAAGAGACAATAATGGCAGGGGAGCAATCCCTACCCCGATATCTGACCACTGTCTGAAGATGGCCTAGAAGTATCATGTACAGTTTTCTGGTGCCTAAATATTTCCATCAGTTAAAGGACAGCCACTAAAGGATTTGAATTGCTTTATAGACCTAGTAAGAAATAGACCTTTCAGGTAATTTACTAGTTGTTCTTTACATAGATTCAGCTGGCGAAGAGCACAGAATGGTGCTAAATCTGTGCCTCTGATTTATTGGAGTAATGTCTAATATCTCAGGAACTTGGGAAGGCTGTAGTTTGAGAAGTTAACTAAATACAAATTTACAAACATGTCTGTTACCCATTTTAAGAGAACAGTGAGCAACTGGAAGTAAACGGAAAAACCCAGTGCTCTTAACTGGGAATGGCTGAAACAGAGACCTTTTTGCAGTAGGCCTTTTGGAATGTGTGGGGGCCAACGCTGGGATGGAGCATTCGCTCCTGTGGGCCGGCAGTTCCATTCGGAACCGCCCCAGCCCATCCCAGAGCACCCTACATGCGGCCCAGCGCGTTCGAGGCATCCTGAAGCGATTAGGGAGGGAAGCATTCACACACCTCCCTCCCTGACAGCTGCAGGACACCCCCCCCCCACTGCCATGATTGGGTCGAATTCGGCCCAACAGCTGGCAGGTCCGTGCAAATCACTCACTTTGCCGGGTGCAATCTGCCGCAGTCTGCATAGGCGCGTGCACGCCGGTAGATGGGACCCAGGCTGTCCGCCTGGGTCCCGTCTACCGGGAGCACGTGTACCTGCACAGACCATGGCAGGTCGCACCCTGGGCCTGGCAAGGTTGAGCGATCACGTGCAGGAGTGGTGGTGGTGGTGGCTCACTCCTGGCTCCTGCAGTCCCATTGCGACTGCCGGAGTTGGGGAGACACCCCATTCGGCCTCCCCTCACCCCTTTCCAGGGTGAGGAGAGGTTGGACTGTGGCTGTCAATGGACCGGGGGATGTGGGATCCCCTGGGAAATCAGCCCGAGCTGAAGCATTGAATGGCTAGGGCTGGTCTCCCAAGGGAGCCCACATCCCCCACCCCATCGGGGCAGATTGTCGGCCTCTGCGGGATCTAGGTGGCTCAGCCTCGCAGATGGCCCTCGGGACCACCACCACCCCGGGGACCCATCCTGTGGCCCTGGGGCACGCATGCACGCACGTACCTGCTGGCTGTCCTGGCTCCAAGTGACCCGGCTCAGCCAGCGCTGTGCTGCGTGGCCTCTAATTGGCCGGCCAGCCCGCGTTCCTTTCCTGCCTATGTGTGAATGGGGTAAGCGTCCCAGAGTGTACTATCCTCTGGATAATGTGGAAAGCATTCTGCAGAGTCCTAAACTTTCATGATATCTAGCATTGCAGCTGCCAAGTTCTTTTTTTTAATCTGCTTATAAATTGGGAGGCATGGACATTTTTATTACCGAATAGATCAGCAGTGAAGGACAGCAGTGTGATAGTTTTTTGGCAGTGTCTTTGTGGGTACACCTCTGTCCTCGCTTGCGGGATACAAAATGAGGACAGGTACCCAATGCCAGCTAAAATGAAACAGAATTTTGTGAAGACCATTGATTTGGAGGACATCTTTCCATTTTAAAATCAGTTAAGGGAGACAAGGAAAAAGGTGTTTCTAGATAGGAATGCTCAAAGTGTGGCCTGTCAGATATTTAGGACTGCAGCCTTCATGGTGAGCGTGCAAGGAGCATCTCACGGAGGCTAAGAGAGTGCCCCCAACTCTCGTAATCTGTCCATAGGGGTCACCTGAGAAGGGAGGTAGCCATTTCCACTGGGTGTTTCAAGCAGAATAAACAAGGATTTGAACTGACACAGAGGTAAGGATTTTCACATCAGTATGAAGCCTTTTGGCCATACTGAAGCCACTCTGAAGTGATTGACAAATGGATGCTCGGCTGTACAGGTAGATTTCTGCTCTGCTCATGGAGGTGCTCTTTGCATGCTCGCCATAAAGGCTGCAGTCCTAAATATCCGACAGGCCACACTTCGAGCATTCCTTTGCATGGGTGTAGCCCATGAACATTCATGGGCTGCATATTTAGCATGTCTTTTCTACACACTTCTACCAGGAGCAACTATGAACATTCCCTGCAACTGACACCTGGAAGCCACCGGTGTCATGCTGTTCCTTTTCTAATCTAAGTGGCAAGCTGCCACCTGCACTAAATCCAAATTCCTGAAGATAGCATAGATAGAACAGTTCAGAGGTAAATATAAAGAAATGTCAGAGTATGGAGAAAAGAAAGTTCTGCGAGGAGCTGAGAAGAGGTGACTGCTAATTTTACTCACTGAGAGTAATAAGATTGCTTACAAAACCCTGGGGTGGCCTTTCTTTTCTTTCTTTTTTTTCTTTTTTTTGCAGAATGAGCCTTTTGTGCTTGCCCCAAATAGAGATCTCTTTCCCTTGGAAAACGAAATGCTCTCTTGTGCTCCACCCCTTCCCATTCTTCTGAAGGGTCCTATCTAGACAAATGTCAGGTTCTTGCACACAAACATTCCCTTTCAGAAGTGTCTCCATTGCCCGGGTGACTAAGCTCTTTCAACAGCTGTGTTATTGCTGGAAGACAGGCAGTGTTATTTACACTGCTTGGTTCATACATCTTGTGCGTAATGAAACTTGCTGCTGCACTAGAACTCCTGTTTAGAAGTATCAGTCTGTGCTGCTTTCACACCTAAATTTTAATCCAGTTTCAGTCCACTTTCAGAATGAGAGAACCCATCAGAAAAGTTACTAGTCATTTCCTTTCTACTTCATCTAACCCAAAGCTGGATTTTCTGAGGAGGTAGATAATGCTGAAGAAAACAGCTTGATACTTTGCTAATGGGTTCTCTTATTCTGAAAGTCAACTGAAGCTGGATTAAAACTTAGGTATATTTTTTTAATGAATTGCAGAAAATGCTGACTGAGGAGAACTTTCCTTCTCAGGGCTAATGTCCTTCATGATACCCAGCGTTACCCATAGGAACCTTTTTTTTTTTTTTTAGCTAGTCAGTCTTCAGTAGTGCTCAAAAGCTTCACAAGATTATGTCCTGCAAGAGACTGCTCTCTTTCTCCTAGGGAGTATTACTGCTAGTCTGCCAATGTTACATTGTGCAACACACACTCTTGTCGCCTATCTTCATCTACTCTGGTCGTTTATAGCATTTGCACTCTGCCATATTTTTGAAGAGTTTGAAGTGGTGTGTAGACTCAGTGTGTATGACATTAACACCTATCCTGAAGGAATGTAGAGCTAAGGTAATCCCAGTGTTAACCTTTGGAGATTAAATATTGGCTCTATCTAATTCTCTTGCCATAGAATAAGCTCAGTTTTCCTTTCCCCAAAGGATTGTAGGTATGCTTAAATTCACACCAGCCTCTGCCTACCCAATTTCATGCCACATTAAAATCAAAATATGTAATTTTTACTTACTGAGTGGTTTTACTGTACTTATACAGCTTATACTTATGAAACATTCTGCTAAAACAGTAATTAAGCAAAGAGCCCTAAGATGGCAGTGCTACACCCAGATCATAGATATGATTAGCACACACACACAAATAAACCTATTTTTCAGGTAGAGAAGTATGTGTGTTTTTGCATGTTTATCTTCTTCAGAGTCTGTTTGATTCTCTGGTCAAATCAGAAGATACCATCAAATTCCTCATTCTGAAATACTGTGCATTGGTGGGGCTTCAAAACCATTTTTTTTTCCTTTTTGGCCAGATCTATAGTAATGAAAGATTACAGTGTTTGGAACCTTTTCTGAAAAACTGTCCATGGATGTTCACACCAGGCTGTTTTATTCACTTCAGGAAACCAGTGAAGTTGCCATCAGGAAAGTTGGCTGGTTTTGCATGATGCCTGTATGTCTCTTCTTGAGTGTATACTTATAGGGCTGTCTATGTGTATCAGCCAAGGTGTGTGCTAATACATGAGCACATACCTACCAAAAGTGCCCTTGTGCTCAGAAAGATTGGCAGCCCCTGATGTATTGTGATCTTGATTTTAAACTGTTTTTAGAGTTAAGTTGGATCCTTCCTATATTAAAAGAACTTTGAAGAGCATGGTGAACTTTCACATCCAGCTTTTTCTCAGGTACATCCTGGGAAATTTCTTGCCTTAAGAGTTTATCTTTTAAATCTGAAACGCACAGGCCATATGCACTTGGAATAGGGAGGTGTCGAAAAACTCTGAAGAAACACTGTTGCACCCACACAAAAGAGAAACATCCCCAACATCATATAAATAGCTGGCCTGGACCACAAAGTCCTTCCCACACTCATTCCCAGTGCTCAAGATGAGCTTCCCCCGCATAACTACAATAAAATTATAACTTTGAAACTGGTAACAGATGTGGATGCCAGCAAAGCTTCAAAGAAGTCTTATTCAGCTGCATGCTGGGAATATAGACGGTGATGCTGAAGTAACATTGACAGCAAGAGAGAAAATCTCAAAAGAATTGCAGCGTGTTACATGTAGAGCCTCTGTGACAGGACACAATTGTCCCTCATATAGCACTATGGTTTGTCTTCCATAGTCAAAGTTTTTTTATATAAAAACAGAGCTCAAAATTATAGCACACCTTTAGTTTCTGTCAAACTACACACAGGAGTTAACAAAAATGAAGCATGCAGACTACAAAAATATGAAGATAACCTACTGAATTTAATTGAATCTTCATAAAAAGGATGCTTTTCATGATAGTGGTAGTTAGATAGTGGTAGATAGTTGTACCTGGGGGTAGTTATTTATAAATTCCACAAGAATAGTTTGCTCTAGATCTGTATCCATTTCAACATATGAGCCAGTAAAACATTTATCTGACAAATGACCCTCTAAGCATCTGAAGGTTGCATACACAAAGCAGCAGAAGAGGACTCCTCTCTAAACAGGTGTATAGAAGGCATCAGATAATAGAGTTTTCATTAATTATCTGACAATGAAGCTTTATGTTTTAAACAATTTCCAGATAAGCAGATACTTAAAGATGACCAATAACATGCAAGTCAGTTGTAATGCAGACGGTTATGCTGCCTCTCAAGTTCATTCATCTCTTTCTGTACCAAGTCTGATGCTTTGCTGTTACAGAAGAAAATGCTGAAGTTACACTTGATGTGTCCTTGGCATACCGTGATGACCTGAACAGCAAATGGAATGAAATGGCACAAGCAGTAGAGACCAGAAAGCTGAAATGTAACTTTGATGCTCCTAAGGTAGGTTTCTTTTGAATTTCACTGACTATTGTTACAATGGTAATTTTATATTGTTTCCAGTATGGAAATGATTGCGTGTCATGTTTCCTTCAAGCATGCTACACTAGTATGCTTTGGATGTATTGACACAAAAGTATAAGAGAGTTGAGAGAAGTCCAGGGTGTGTTGTCATGAGCTTACATAAGCATAGCACAGTTGGATCACAAGGTCCACACATCACCATGTTCCTTGGGATACATGGCTGCATGAGGAACACACTGACCAGACAGGTCCTGAGCCTGGTCCATTCCCCAGGGTGTATACCGTGCCTGGCAGTACTCTAGCAGAAGGCCACCTTAAAGTAGTCTTACTGCCAGGCCGGGTTGAATCCTATTTGGACAAGCAGCAGCAGGATCAGAGTAGGCCTTGTCCTGGAATCCAGTGGCATTTGGATGGACTCTGGAAGTCAGGCCACTTCTGAGGTCGTAGACAAATGTTCCCGGCCTGTAACTTTGGAGGCCGGGGGACATTTGTTCCCTGGCTGCAAAGGTGAGCTGAATCTGAATAGCACCCAGTGCTCACCAAACCCTTGCCTTATTCCTGGCTTGATTTACTTTTGGGGGTTAGGAATATTTTCTGTGTTACAGAGGCTACCTGTTCTTCTTGGAAATCAGTGCTTAGGCTTCTTAGTACAATTGTACTATATAGTGTTTCATTTAAAATATGTATTAAGGACTCCTTGTACACACAGAAAATACAGTACTTCTGGAATGCTGTATTTCTGTTCTAACTTATGAACTATGAACATGTCCTCTGCCAAATCATTATTTGCACATAGCTTCTAATACTTACAATATAGTAGTTTTAGGGAAATATTTCAGTGTGCTTATATGATAGCATTTGCAGTGTGCTATTTCTAAAGATTTTCACACACCTTTCCTCTTTAGAAGTTGAAAGGACAATTTTTCTCAGTTGTTGCAAATGGCAAAAGTTTCCCTTAATTTAAAAGGTAAAATATCAAAATGGAAACATCAATTAAGGGTGTTTTCCCTCTGTTACTTCTCAAGTCCCTTAGGCTATTCTTTTTAGTATGTTAATTCTTTTAATTATTCCATTGTGGAAATCACCTGTAATTTTTAAGAAATTTCATAATTTTGATAGTGTCCTTTCTCTCTTTTTGAATAGACCCCAGATCATGAAGGGAAATTCTATGATTGTGATGTACTTCCATTCATGGAGATAGGAACTGTTGCTCACAAATACTACCTTATCAATATTAGACTCCCCGTGAATGAAAGGAAGAACATCAATGTTGGTATTGGAGAAATAAAAGATGTCCGTCTGGTGGTAAGTCCACAATTATTTAATTGCTTGATTTGTTTCCACTCCTTTGGCTTTGAGTGTTATGTTAATACTGGAAATCCAGGCATGCAGCCTTATTTTGTACAGGATGTTTGCTGTGATTTAGCCACTGGACCTCAATGAACCAAGATGGGGACACTAGAATTTTGGCTTGGGACATACCTATCACATTTAGATACCGCCAGAGTGCTCCCTGCTATTGGCTGCCTTATTCTAAGTGCTTGAGTTAAAGTTACCACACTATCAAGAATGCAGTGATCCTTTTTGTGTTCGGTAAAGATCAAGATGCTCTAGTAATTAGTGTGCTTCATGCCTACCTTTTTGGTAGGGTATTGTCAGGTCTTGAGATTGGTGCTTCTGCCTACAAAGCAGATAATTTGCCACTGAGTTTTCCAAGTAAGGGTGGTAGGTAGTTGATTCAAGTTGATTCAACTGTTATCATACTAGGTTTGCAAATCTATAAAAGTGCACTGTTAGATATTCTATGCAATTCTGTCCCTGTTCACTTCCTAATCTCTCTCCAACTATTTTCCTTTCTTTCCCTTATTAACTAGCTTTTTACTTGTTCTGCTGCTGGTCATTGCTTCATTGCCTTCAGGTGTATTAGATCTTTGGAGGAGCAGAATTGTGGGGGAGGGTACAGGAAAAGTGAGAAAAGCAGGTAATTTTTATGAAGGCAAGATTATAGCAGGAAGGAAGGATGAAATTGTACGATGTTGACCATGATGGTGGGTCCTGTTGCTAATATCATCTACCAATTCTTCACTGAGTCTTATTCCAGAATCTAGAACAAGGTCTGTGGCAACTGAGTTAATAAAGTAAGGTGGTATTGAACAGTTAGTCCCAGTAAATATGCTGGAAGTGGACCGGTTGAAGTAGCTGGCTGTAGCTCTGAGAAACGGGGAAGTGTGCTCTTAGGGAGAGCCAATCAGGACACGCCAGCATCCTGATGGGAGACTATATAAGGTCGTCCAGCAGAAGTTTGGGGTTCTTTCCTGAGTCATCTCATTGAGGGTGGGCAGGGAGAAATGGACTCCTGTTAACTACTTACCTGAGGGAAGCTTAATTAAGGAGTCCTGAGATGGTGTCTCAGTGGGAGGCTTGATTAGAAACGTTCATTCCATGCAACAAAATTTGAACATAGTTATGTTCTGAGGTTCTTATAGGCATGATAATTACAGCAGATTATCAATATTGAAGTTCTAGACTGTTGCCTTTTCATGAGTGTTGTAGCAATAAATCACTTATTATTTGGTTCTTAAAGAGTCTGAGTGCTTGCTTTGCTTTGAAACAATAACGAAGTATCTAGAAGTGGGGCGCTGTGTCTTTAAAAGAGGGAAAAAAACATATTGCAACATTTCAGCAGATGGTTGGAAGATAGGCTTCTTGCTTGTATTCAAGGAATAAGAAGGGGTAGTATGTAGAAGACTCCTGCTAATCCTGGGCCAAGGTATTTAGATTCTGGGAGGTTCTAGGACAGATACCAAATGGCAGGAAAGCATCGGGCAGTGCGTCACCACAAGGCCCCATGCAGAAAAGATTATCAAATTGGAAGCCAGCCATCTCTTTTGTTAAAATAGTTCCAGTTTCGTTTTGGACTCAGAGTAGGTTTGAAGGCTTCTGTAGTATTTGTAGGTAGTTGATACCTGTGTCTATAGCTAAACGAGGCAACATTTGACTGAGCTTGTTGCTTCTGCTGTGATGTGCATCAAGTTGTAGGTACACATCTACAAGAGTAGTTATAGACTTTAATTTGAACTCTGTAGACTACATTTGCCAGGTGGTGACAGCTACTAGTCTAGATGGCTTTAAGGTAGGGTTAGACAAATTTATGGATGACAGATGTAGCAATGGCTACTAGAATGAATGCCTAGGTGCATCTTTCAGGCTGTGGGGGCAGGGCACTGGGCGCTTCAAAGGCCATTTGCTGGGATTTAAGAGCATGAATAGGTTTGTCCTTGTCTCTGCTTGAGATGCCCATGAGCATTTGGTGGGCCACTGTATGCAACGGGATGCTGGACTAGATGGGCTGTGGCCTGATCCAGCAGGGCTTCTCTTATGTTCTTATGTCCAGGGTAGTGAGGTACATGCCCCCCCCCCCAATATTCTCTACTAAATCGTCGACGCATGGCATAGAATTTCTATATATCTAGTTTGCTACTTCAGGGGTTTTTTTCTGTCCTCAAATTCTCAAGCTTTTCAAAGTTGTTGTGATAGATTTGTGTATAAGGTATATTGGCTCATAGACTGGACTAGGAAGGAATTCAGCCTTTGTATTTGATTGTATTTACTTACAGG
The DNA here is from genome assembly GCA_014337955.1 of Aspidoscelis marmoratus. Taxonomy (NCBI): domain Eukaryota; kingdom Metazoa; phylum Chordata; class Lepidosauria; order Squamata; family Teiidae; genus Aspidoscelis; species Aspidoscelis marmoratus. The sequence continues at coordinate 38,387,697 of MTQE01001134.1, read as the reverse complement.
GCATTCATCAAAATGGAGGCTTTACAAAAGTGTGGTTTGCCATGAAAACCTTCCTAACACCCAGTATCCTTATCATTATGATCTGGTACTGGAGACGAATCACACAGATGACACGACCTCCTGTCCTCCTTGAAAAGTGAGTAGAAGTTTTGCACTCTGGACAATAAAGGTGTGTGTTAGAAAGAATCACAGCTTTGTGTCGACAGCTCATTCTATGTAGTAATATGGTTCTTAGAAATGTGGTACTTTTAGAAAGAGATTTGCAGCATGACATGTGTGCGTCTGTGTAAGCCCATCAATAGTCTGTGGTGTAACAAATATGTTCTAGCACTCTGTACATACCCAGAGATGAGAGATCTTTTCATTTTATCCAGCCAGCAGCCAAGACATACAGCAAATAAAACAAGAAATTTTATTAGCTCGGACAGCATACTAATTGTGAAATGATCCTTATTTTAATGGCCAAAAGCAGTGCAGAATGCAACAAAAAGCAATCAAGTAATGAAAAATAGCTTGGCTTTCTTGCTAATCTTGCTAAACACCTAGATTGTTTCAGAAGAGCAAGGGTTCAGTGAAGAAAAGGAAAGGAGGATCTTAAAATGAAAATTATGACTTTGCATTTTCACTTATAGGCTGTAGGTGTTTCTTTCCTATCTGAGAAGTAACAATTCCTATCCTAAAGTCGGGAATGATGCTGTTAGGGTCCAAATAATGAATAGAAAAGCATGTTGTGGCTTGCTCAACTCTTCTCTGTCTTCGTGCGTCTGCATGTGTGTCAGTGGGTAACTGTGGCTATCTGGAGGTGTGTTTCTTCTGTGTCTTGGAGTCTCAGCCCCTGATTTATAAGTCCAGATGCATCATTCAGCTAAACAAAAGCTATACTTCCAGAAGTTTTGCTGTAGCTAAGAGTAAACAGTGACTTAAACTTCGGATTATGTTTCGACCCTTCTGATTTCACAATAGAATTCCAGTAGACATGTAACTATGTATCTTAGATTGGCTTAGGTTCGGCTGACCTCATGTTAATTTTTTTTTTCCTTTTCATTAATTGTATAATACTGTAAGCATACAAAATCTAAGGAAAAAAAACATGGTTATAAGAGGAACATCAGTAAAACTGTGAATCGTTTTACAAACTGTTTTAAGATATTCATTCATCTATACTACCTAGCCCCAAATGGGCACAGGAGTACAAAAAACTATTTGTATATAGTCAAGCAGCACACACATATAAACATACATATACGAGTATAAAAAAGAAATTCTGTTACAGCTATTTTGGAAAGGGGGAATAAAAAAAGAGAATCCAGGCAGAAGAGTATAGAAAATATCAGGTATCAATCTAGATAGTTTAGGACCATTGTGGAAAGAGAGTGGGCAAATGGCCACTCATTACTTTATACTGGTGAGAAAGACTTTCATTGACTGCCAAGTCCCAAATTTTTCTATACCAGTGAGTGATTGTGAATTTAGAACAATCCTTCCATCCTGTCGCAATGACCCTTTTAACAGCCAAAAGAAGAAAGTCCAATAAGTGACAAAATTAAAAAAAAAGAAGATGACAGGTGTAAGGCAATTCTTCCTGAATCATTAACTAAAACTGACATAGAATTGGGCATTTCAGCCAGATGTGAACAAACGTGCCAGTTTGGCCGCAGCCGTGCCAACAAGGAGAAGATCTATTATTCATATTTTTGTATAAAAGCAATGGGGTGCAAAGCCAGAGGAACAGTAATTTTAGATGTAGTTCTCTATTGGAAGCAAATGTGATCCGCCAGTGAGAAAATGTTGAAAAGTTAGTCAAGCCCAGGTCATCAGTAGGAGTATAGCAGCAACCTATAAGTAACTGCTGTATCAAAGAAGTTCTCAGAAACAGTCTTGGACCTGGTGGAAGACATCTGAAATGATGTTGATGAAAAAGTAACAAATACGTTTAAGAATTTAAGCCAACCACAGCAGGAATTCTGTAGAATTCTTATATGTTTCCTGAGCATCTTATGAGAATCCATGTCATAGAAATCTTTGATGTTAGACATATTTGCTTCACTCACTGACTTCATGTTGTTTGGTTAGTCTTGCTTGACATAACATGCTCAACCAGACTACCTATAGAGACAGTCATCTTGTCTGTACTGTAGAATGAGGCAAGTGTCTTGTCATGGAAGAATGAGGAGATAGGTATAATTTATTTCAGTGGCATCAGGAATAGGATCAGATTCTACTGAAACAGAACAGTCAAGTTGGAGAATGTATTTTGCCTTCATCCCCAAACTAGGTCTTCTTCATTCTCTGGTATCTGATACCTTCTCCTCCCTTCCCAGTGCCAGCAAAAAATTGGAATCAAGAAGGTCCATTTTTTATGCATTTTTATGCAACTGTTAAATTTAGTTTCAGCCCAACATGTCCATCACTAAGAATATGCAGATATTTCAGAAGGTCTTGTGTGACAGACCATCATGACTGTGAAAGATTCTGGATGCTGTTCACAAAATAAAATCATTGCAGGTTCAGTAGGACAGTAACATGCCTGGCCCTTGGTGATGATAAAAAAAATTGAAATTGTTGTTCTTATTTCCAGAGTCATCCTGGCACTTGGAATCTCTATGACATTCATCAACATTCCAGTTGAATGGTTTTCTATCGGGTTTGACTGGACATGGATGTTGCTGTTTGGAGACATTCGCCAAGGAATCTTTTATGCCATGCTTCTGTCTTTTTGGATCATCTTCTGTGGAGAGCACATGATGGTACGCAGAATCATGTGATGTTAAATATGGTCATGTGTATTTCTTTTCTTTGGCCATGGAGAATTTATGCATTTTTTTAGGAACTGAGCTAGACTGGAAATTAGAAGGGACTACTCGTATGTTTAGGAAGACAACTGGGTTGAAAATCACCTTGACTGTTAGGGGTTTGCGGGATGCCACAGTCCCAAACAATACATAGTCCTATGCATATCAATTTGAATAACAATTGTGTATTAAACAATTTTATGTAAGTGATTTGCCTATACACTTGGTTGTTTGGGTTCACTGATAGGACAGAAAGTTGTCTACATTGAACGTAGTTATTGATGTAGAGTGTTTGGGCAGATAGCATTATTTTATTGAGCAGTATTTGTTTTTGAAAGTTTATTGCTGTTGTTATATTGTTAAATACACGCTTGAGATTGTTACTCATATCATCTTGTATATAATAGTGTAAGAGTATAGGCTGTTTGAGATTTTGTGTTCTTTGAGACAGTAACTAAATCTTTGGAATCTGTTGGAGATCTGTTGGATTCCAAGATTTTTTGGATCATCATGAAATGTTAGTTGCTTACTACTAGTATAAATCCTTTTCATTGCACTGGAAGCATTTCAAGGGTTTGAGACTTGAGGATATTGCCCATTTACTAAAATCCCTTGTATTTTGTTCCTTGCATGCAGTTGAAGAATTAATTTTTGTTTAAAGAAGGTTGAGGTCCTTGGCACAGAGGCTGCTCTGGTAGATGAAACCTAGCAAGGAAGGGGCCGGGAAAACGTAACCATTTTCTGTCTGTCTTGATCTCCCTGTAACTTTAATACTGTGCAAGTCACTGGAGTAGAGCGAATCACTGGTGGGGTTTTTTTGCCAGAACACAAAGGGTAGAGGGCATATAAGGAACTTCCTGTTAACAGGAATCACTTTCTCGCTTACATTTCTACAGCGAGGAAGTGGTTCTGTGAGTGCAAATCAGTTCTGAATGTGACTTTGCATGCTTATGGTGGATTTTGGCTACTTCTGAATGGTGAGTGTGGAGTGGGTCAGTGAAGTGTTTGTGAGGTTTTGTCTTTTTGCTGATATTTGCTTTATGGTGTGCTATAGTTGGTGATGGAGTGACCGGGTCCTTGATTGAGAGTGTAGTGCTTTTGAGGAGATGCCTGTGAGTTCCTTTTAGTGCTTACAACTATTATTATGTGCAGTTTTTGGTGCATTATTTTTCCTCACAAACTTTTTGTCTGCACACATTTTGCTGCCTCCCCACCTTCACAGATACAATGAAACTTCAAACAAATGTACAAAAGCATTTGCTTTGCATTTCAATGTCAATCTTCAAATATAGCCAGGATTTGATTTAAATGTGAATGTTGGAATTTGCATGCATTTGTATGACTTGCAAACCTGACAAATATTTGTGCATAACCCTAAGTGTAAACTCTCAGGGTCAGTCATCCCAATTTGAACTGGTAGATATTTGTTTTTTCCTCCACTGGCTTACATTGAGAGTCCACCTTCCCATACACATCCATAAATTAAGGTGCTGCTGTACCTCTTAAATGAATTAAGGTGCCTCAGCAAGAACACATAGCATCCTTCTAGCTAGTGGGGCAGGATATCAAGAACTCATATGTTGCGTTACCCAAGAAACCACTGCCTCAGTAAACTGGATGTAAACTGGATGCAGAGTTGAAAGCTAGAGGCAGATAACAGTTTTCTCAGCAGAAGTTAGCACACCAGTTACACCAAAACTAGTCTCAAATCAAGAAGCTTTTACCTTGATGAACTGGCCATAGAGCTGAGAACATTGGTAACTGGCAGTATCAAAGTCAAGGGTCCTAACCAAAGAAAGCTGTATCAGGAACAAAAAGCTGGTGGTGATGTTCGTGATTTGACACCCTTGCTGTCAGCATTAGGCAGTCAGCATTGTTAGGCTTGAGAGAAATCTATCCATGGTTCTTCCCAGTTTCCAGGCTGGAGTAAGTTGGGGACTTTCAATAGAGGGATGGCTTCTGAGACAACTTTGTTTTCCCAGACAATTGAACATTCTTGCAGACTTCAACCTACTCGGTGAGCGGTAGGGATAATTCAGTTTTATTTGTCTGAATGATGTAACCTGGCATGGCCTTTTGGGTTAGGATTTCTGGGCACTGGCAGTAGCTGTTCAGCTGCTATGTTGCTTCCTCCTCATCTCCAGACCTGTCATTGCCTGTGTCATGGTGGGGCACAACACCACCACCCTGATGTCATGGCCAGGCCAAAGTTGTGAAGACATCTGGCCACTGATACTGACCATGGTGAAAGAGTAGTTCCTCAGTTTACAAGGGTGCACACCACTGAAGCACAAAATGTGAACTGGATTGGGTCAAAGATACTGCTGGAATGTCCTTTATTTATTTATTTACGTACGTACGTACGTACTTACTTACTTACTTACGTACGTACGTTTCTATCCCACCCCATACTCGAATGTCTCTGGGCAGGTAACAACCGTTAAAACAACAAATTAAAAACAGAATATACATTAAAAGCACTTTTTTAAAAAAATCAACAAATCTAAAACAATAAACAGCGTGTTTAAAATGTTGGTGTCTGTGCTAGGATGGGAAATATAATCATCTCAGCCAAAGGCCAGGGTAAAGAGGTGCGTCTTCCTCACCTTCCTAAATATATGTAAGGAAGGGGCATGATGCACCTTCAGGGGGAGGCTATTCCATAGTCTGGGGGCCATTACCAAAAAGGCTCTCTCCCGGGTGCC
>MTQE01001134.1:38365255-38382105 GCA_014337955.1 Aspidoscelis marmoratus | reverse complement strand
GTGGTGGGACGACCAGGAGGGCCTCACTGCTTGATCTTAAGGTATGGGCATGTTGGTATGGGACAGGGCGTTCCTTTAGATATTGGAGCCCAAGTCATTTAGGTCCTTACAAGTCAAAGTCAGTACCTTGAATTGGGCTCAGTAGTAAATTGGCAGCCAATGCAGCTGTTTTAAAACTGGCATGATGTACATCCGGCTAGCTGTTCCGGTCAGCACTCTAGCGGCTGCATTTGCAATAGCTGCAATTTCTGGACCGTCTTCAAGGCCAGCCACATGTAGAGGTTGTTACAATAGTGCAATCTAGAGGTTACCAGATCATGGATAACTGTGGCCAAGTCATCCCTATCCAGAAGAGGCTTCAGTTGACGTACCAGCCATAGTTGGGAGTAAGCGCTCCTGGCCACTGCCTCCACCTGAGCTTCAAGTGTCAGTGCAGAGTCCAGGAGTACCCCCAGATGATGCACCTGTCCCTTCCAGGGCATTGCAACCCCATCAAGGACCAGGGTATTTCCCAACTACAGGGACCCGAGACCCTGTGCAACACAGTATCTCTGTCTTGTCTGGATTCAGCTTCAATTTATTGGCCCTCATCCAGCCCATTACTGCCTCCAGACACCTGTCAAGCAGTTCAGCCGCCTCTCCTGATTCAGATGGTACAGAGAGATAGAGCTGGGTAACATCTACATACTGATAACACCTCACTCCAAATCTCCTGATGACCTCTCCCAACAGCTTCATATAGATGTTAAATAGCATGGGAGATAAGATCGACCCCTGAGGAACCCCACAAGTGAGTTTCCAGGGTGTCAAATCAGTGTCTCCTGCAGCCACTATCTGGATTCTGCTCTGGAGATAGGAGCAGAACAAGTGCCAAGCATTGCCTCCCACTCCTAAATTCCGTAGTCTCTCCAAAAGGATACCGTGGTCAATGGTATCAAAAGCCGCTGAGAGGTCCAGGAGAACCAGCAAGGTAGTATTCCCCCTGTATCTCTCCCGGAGGAGGTCATCAGCTAGGACGATCAAGGCAGTTTCCGTGCCATAATTGGGCCTGAAGCCAGATTGAAATGGGTCTAGAAAAAAGGGGTCCTTGAACAAGTTACAAGATACTGCTAGGAGCAGGTCAAAATGGCAGACATTTGCTCATGCAGTCATCGGAATCTGAACATGACTCATTACTGCGTAAGAACAATAACAAATTTCTGTCTTAAATTTGTTTTTGTTAAATTTTAATAGTGTTTTTGTGGTTTGTACTGCATGTTGTAAATTTCCCTGAACACGACAGAGCAGCAAGTTGGGTATAAATTTGGATGAATGCGTAGTCTGTTGTTCTGTTCTTCTTTATTTTTAGGATCAAAATGAACGAAATCGCTTCTCAGCATACTGGAAACAAGTTGGACCGATAGCTGTAGGCTCCTTTTGTCTTTTTGTCTTTGACATGTGTGAGAGGTAATGAGAATTTTTTTAAAAAAAGTTTTTTAAAGAGGATTTCCATAGCCTTAATGTGTTTAAACTGTATTAGACATGATTGCATTGTAATTGTCAATACTGGCAGTTGTCCTCCAGCAATTAGGTGAAGTTGGTGATGATGAGGATCCCCCAGAGCGATTTACTCATTCCTCCGAATTGAACCACCACGTTAAAACATCAAGACTACTTGCTGTGTAATTTTGTAGGTCCTATGAAATACAGAATCCATAGTCCACAGTCAGGCCCTCTCTCTGGTAGCCCCTTACCTATAGAATGCAATCCCTTCTGTCATTTGTGAGGCACCTACCTTTAACAGCTTTTTGGCACTTATTGTTAACTTGTCTCTTTACCCAGGCATTTCCTCTGTGAATATTCTTTTCCCTGGACCAACAAGTTTTTAATGTGCTTTTAATGAGTGGTGTTTGTGTGTGTGTAATTTTACCATTGTTTTTAATCTTTCCTGTAAGCTGCTTCAAGATTTTTAAATGAGAAACAGTATATAAATGTTTACATTAATAATTGACTTACTCCTTTTGGCCTCTCAATTCTTTAGAGTGAATGTTAGCACTGCATTTTAAAAGCACTTTTATCTCCAGTGCTGATATACTTTTATCTGATTTATTTGTTTCTTACTGCTAAATTAACTTAGAGGGCAGGGAAGTTTTAATTTTATCATGCTACTTTATCAACTGTTGGGATGACGGTTGGTTTACATTATATGACTTAAATAGAATAAACTAGAAAATACAGTAAAAGTAACAAAGCACAATACAAAGGTTTTTAATGCTTCACTAAAAATCAGCTGCCTATTTTTGTCAAACACAAACACAGCTCTTCTCTTGTCCTTCCAAAATGCAAGTAATTCCTACTTTAACTTTTTGTAATCTATTATTTTATTATCCTGATTTTCTTCTATTTCCAGAGGCGTACAATTAAAAAATCCATTCTACAGTATCTGGACCACAGATGTTGGCACCGAGCTTGCTGTATCCTTTGCTTTTTTTCTGCAAATACCATTTGACCACTTTTCAGAACAGATCATGAGAAATGAAAGTGCTTCCTTTTACTCAGACACTTGTTGAACTTGGGAGAAAGCTGGAAAATGAAGAGGGGTCTCATTAAAATATTTCTGAATATTTAAATGAATGTCACAAATAGTGCTAAACTTGGTGACATGACATTGGAGAAGGAATAATAACTAGGTTTATTGTTTGTTCAGTAATTTAGTGCATCAGAAGTGACTCTACTTCAGATGGGAGGCAGAAGATAACAATCAAATGCTGGTACACTATTTGTTTGTTCTTAGCTTGCAGTCTGAATAAGGGAGAGACAGACTTCAGGCCTGTGGTTTTCTCTTTTGCTTTTTGGTAGGGGGCAGTGTATTTCCACACATGTGCAATAGGAATCCTTGGAAGATGAATATCCCATCTTCACTACTTTGAGTAACACACACAGATTCAACTTCACATGTGCAAAAGGATTTTTGCAGATTTGTTCTAATTTGATAACCAAATATAGCAAAAATATCAGGTGTTGAGTTATTAACTGTGCATTATGTTATGAAGTAGGCAAATCCCAAAAGCTAAGAACAAGATAATTTCTGTAGAGTAGGATAAGGGGGAAGGTGCCTGAAACATTGCCCACACACAAACCTTATTCCCACCTCACACACTCTACACATGCACAAATGTCTGATATTTAATGTAGCAGAAAATGGATATGAAGCCTACAAGGACATAGTTCTGTTGCGTCAAACATTTGGGCCTCAGACTACCTTCTGCATGTCCTTTGTTTAAGCCGTATACTTTTGACACTTTTAAAACCACTTAATAGTAGAGAGTTTATCTTCCTATCATGCTCCCTTAAATAATTTCTATTCAACTTCCTCATGTTAAAATTGGCTACTTTGGAGCACTTTCTGGTTTCTGTTAATGGGCTTATTCTGCTCACATTGCATCCCAGACTGCCTGCATTTCTTTCCTGAGATTACAAGATGTTGTCTGCTTCCAGGCATCTTTGAATGGGCCAATAGAGCAGAAGTGATGTTTCCAATGGAGGTTGCTTTAGCTTGCAGATGTTCTTAATATTTTATCCCACATTAATGCCATGTCAGAGCCTGGAGGAAAAGTTGCAGTGCAATTAGGTCTTGCACTGACACAAAGAAAGAGCCTTTTTTATGGGCACAGGCTTGTCTTATGTATATATTGAGAAGCGTACTTTTTTTAAAAAAAAGGTTTCTGCTTAAGAGCTAAACATGATTGTAATTATTAAACAAAGTCAAACAGATTGCCTGTTGCATTCTCTGTCTCTTCTGGTTGTCTGGGAACCACTCCCTTGACTTTACTGTTCAGATGGCATTTATTATAGTTGCTGGAATCTGCCTTTGTCTCTACTTCTTGTTCCTCTGTTTTATGGTTTTTCAAGTGTTCAGAAACATCAGTGGTAAACAATCAAGCCTTCCAGCAATGAGTAAAGCTCGCAGGCTCCATTATGAGGTAAGAAATTTGAGGCTTGAGGGGTAGAAATATCCCAAAAAGGCACCTCATCAAAAGATCTCAATAAGCAAATATTTGAGGGTTTTTTTTACAATTTCAATTTATTATCAATTTCACTCTTTCTTGCCCTTGTGATTTTGTAACCATTTATTTAGTTTGTCTGTCTCAGTCCTTCCTTCCTTCTATCCAAGACATTGATTCACATTAAATATTAAAATTAGAAACTAAACATCTAATTGTTATCTTCTAGGAATTGATTAATCATACTTCTAACATCAAGGTGACATCAAGATGTTGGTCTTCTTTTCAGCCAGTCTAGTATTGTTAAGAATTTCTTCTGGGACAGAAAAGGGGGCCCTACAGAGTTTAATAGACTCCTAATATCCATTGACATAGACCGTTGGAGAAATGAGAATTGAGATACAAAATATCTGGAGGGCCACAGGTTCCCAACTTCTGCTGTACACATTTTATAGGCTACTGTAAAAGCCTATAAAATGTGTACAAATGTGCTGCCAGTTACATGTAGTGTCTGAACAAATGGATAGTGGTGATGTTCCTCCTAGACAGTAATAGCTGCTTACCATTTGGACTGATGGCATAGAAAAGAAGATATCCTCAATCTGTCTCTATTTGAGGAAGACTGGATGTTGGTAGACATCCCCATCTTGTTAGATTTTAACTCTTGTTCATTCCTGGTATGAAACTTTGAAGTTCTACAGGAGCTTGTTTTTGCTCCATTTGATATTGTGACAAATCTCTTATTTCCCTAGGGGCTGATTTTTAGGTTCAAGTTCTTGATGTTGATCACATTAGCATGTGCTGCCATGACTGTAATATTTTTCATTGTGAGTCAGGTGAGTAGCCTAAGTGACTTAATGTAGAATCTCCCCAGTTATTACAAAGATAATTTAAAGGGTGGGGCTCCATAGTGATTTGTTAGAAAAATGCAATAATTAGGTTTCTTTATACTTTATATTTATGGATGACAGATGTATCAATGGCTACTAGAATGAATGCCTAGGTGCATCTTTCAGGCTGGGGGTGGGGTGGGGACTGGGGCGCTTCTAAGGCCATCTGCTGGGATTCTAGAGCAGGAGAAGGTTTGTCCTTGTCTCTGCTTGAGATGCCCATGAGCATTTGGTGGGCCACTGTGTGCGACAGGATGCTGGACTAGATGGGCTGTGGCCTGATCCAGCAAGGCTTCTTTTATGTTCTTATGTTCTTAAGAGCACCCTCTGGAAATTCATGAGTTTCATTTATTCATAGGGGACACAGCATAAATATTCTTTGCAAATCACAATATGCTAATCTTGCATATTGATTACGAACAGGAGTGCCATTTCACTATTATCTTTTTTATTGGTCTACAATCTCATCCCCTCCCTCCCCATCCCATGCTCTGACTATATAGCAGGTAGTTGAGCCTTCATCAGTTACACAGACTGATTGAGCAAATTGGTCCATTTCTCTTCATATAATCTGGCAATTGCCAGAATGTCCCATTTCCTTGTTATTCTTTTTCCATTTATCCCATTAAGATGAGAACCATGCTGACTTTCCCCAAATTGACTGATATCAAAGTTGAATGCTCCAGATTTTCTCTTTGGTAATTACCATTCCTGTCATAGTTATCAGGAAGAATAACATCATCTTAATTTTTAGTCCAAATAAATATAAAAGACAAAGTTCAGGCATTGACTGGACTCTCCATTGAAGGATTTTATTGATATGACAATTGATACCTGCCCAAAATTTGCAGGGATATTTACATTGCCGCCTTGGATGCAAATATGTAGCAGTGTGGTCACACCCATACCAACATTTAGTTGATATATTACTAGAGATTTGGCTTAATTTAATAGGGATGAAGTACCATACTATGAACAACTTTGAGGAAAAAAATTGTATTCTTGACTGTCTGTGGAATTAAAAGTTATTGAAAAAGCTGTGCTTCTCAGTGTTGTTAAAGACATTTGGAAACAGTTTCTCAAATCCTCTGAAGACTCTCAGCTTGAAAATGTATATGACAAAGGGTGTGTGTGTGTGTAGGTATAAAAGTGTATTATTTAATATATATATTTAACTTTGCATTTTGTAGAGGTGTCTTTGTTCTCAAGTATTTGTTCTGATTCAGAGAGAGATCTACAAGGAGCTGTTTCCTAATATTTTTATTGCTGACAGAGGCAGAAAATGCCTGTTTCTGGCTCTTTTGGTATCCATGTTTTAGCAATTGGAAGACAATGTTCAAATGTAATGCTCAGGGTTATTTTATCTCATTTTCTATTAATTGCTTGTCTTCACACACACTATCAGTCTATGAATATTACGTAACCCATAAATACAACAATGAAGTAAGGTTAAAATACAAAACACAATGGAAAACACAGAACATAATTTCTTTAGAAAAAAATTATTACAGAACCAGCAGTGGCCCTTCCTCTGCTGGAAGTCTCCTTAAATAACCCAAGTCTGGGTTCCAGTACTGTAAAAGTTCCCTGTTATGGTAGCATCGGTAGCAGTCTGCCCCCAAAGGGCACAACAAACCACAGGCAAGCAGATGGAATGAATGAGAGAGCATAGCACTGTCTAGCAAAACCCTTTAAACACCTTTTTAAAATAGTAAACCTTTGCTTCAGTCTTCTGCATTTACTACGACTATAGGTAGTGTTTTAACATTGTACACAAAAACAGAAGAAGAATCAGATGGCTTTTTAAGCACAGACTTTTAATTGATATTTAAACAGAAAAAAATCACTTGGTTGTTCTGTGTTTATCTAATTCTTGCTCATTTATACAATATATTCCTTATGGACAGGTGACCGAAGGCCACTGGAAATGGGGCGATTACACTGTTCAAGTAAACAGTGCCTTTTTCACAGGAATTTATGGGATGTGGAATCTATATGTCTTTGCTCTGATGTTCCTATATGCTCCTTCACACAAAAACTATGGTGAAGAACAGTCAAACGGTAAGTTGAGATTTGCTGTAACTGAGTTTTTGGATCTCAGCAACCAAGGTACTTAGGGACCATTTCTGTTTGAGTCAAAGCCAACTCATATTAATCATAAAACTGTGATTACTAATGACCATGCTGTTTTGACTGGAGTCAAAATAAACCCTTGTTGTGTGACAGCATGCTATATATCTGTGTCAGAAAGAATAGAAAAGTGGTGTGTATCATTCTGCCAGTGGAAAATGTAGGCCCTTTCTGCACTGGGCATAATTCTTTATTATATCCTAGAATACAGGATTTCTGATTTCTCATGAGGGAAATTCTGGAATGGAAATTAGAGTTGGATTTTTATTTGGGAAGAACATAGAAACAATCTGTTTACTAAAACCAACTTCATACACTTAAAATGTACTTGTGTACTTTGCTAATGACTGAAAGTCATAAAGTAGGGTTGATCTCCTGAGTGTTTTTACTTGTCTTCTGTTAGTAAATCATGGGATTCTAGTTCAAAATCAGATAATGTAAAGTTGAAATGCCTGCTTGCATTTAATTTGAATTCATGAGTACAATGTTTCTCTTGTACAGTCCATTTGCTGTTGTAAAACTGGTGGAAGTAAAGACTGCACAGAAGAGTATGTATCTCAGTGTGCAAAGTTAGCACAATTTTGGCTTGAACCTAAACATTATCAAGCAGCCATCACATTTATGGACTTTGTGCTTGATTCCATATGGATGTCACCCACGTTTTTTAATTTCATCCTGTATAAATAGTATGGGCCTTTAGTATAGCACAAGAGAAAAAAAACTGACCTGAAGTTTTTCCACTTTCCTTATACCCATCTGTCGGATTCTGATCCAACAGTACAAGGATTGTATCTGGATTTCATGTGTTTATTTTTGTTAATTACAATCATACAAATGTGTACACTAGTAACAATCGGTAAACAGGAACAAAAATGAAGGAATTAACAGTCAAATAAAGTAGCTGTTTTTGATTTAATTTAAATATTTAACAGTAGTTGGCAAGACATGAAAAAAATTACAATAGTGATTCATTAATATGTTCATCACCAGCTTAGTGGTAACAGTTCATCAGCTAGAGCACTGCAAGAACCATGCACTAAATATCCAGAAAATAAATGTTTGGAGAGTGACCTTAAGGTGTTGCTACTTGGAATGAAAGTAGTTTCATAGCAAGTATATCCTAAATATATTTATACTAAGTAGGCAGGATTAGGAGCAACTTATCCTTCCAAGACCTACCTGTCGTTGTCTTAGCTGCCAATAAAAACGTTAATTTTCTATGGGATAGATTTTCATAGTGAAAGAAGGATCTGCTTTTTACAATCAAAGAAATCTCACTGATTATCAGAGTCTGACATTCCCAAACCATGTGAAAGTAATTAACAGACTTGCACCTATGCCAGCAGTGTACCATAATCAAATCCGGGACATCTCTGAGAGTAATTGGGGTGTGTGTGTGTAATACCAGAAGTAAATAAACTTCAACATTGTTTCTCAAGACTGAACTGACTTAAAAGTTGTGGACCCATTCTTTTTTAAAGGCATTTTTAAAGCTCATACTATACCCAATTAAGATCTTGCAGACTTCTGAAACAAAAAAAGTGACAAATGTTAACGCATCATAATATGCCAGAATATTGAGGCTCCCCAACCTCCCATTGTACACAACCTGAGTAGGTATTGTTATCTCAGTTCTTTCTGTTAAAAATAAATTTGATTAGTTCATTATTCCAAAGGGGGGAAATAAAATAGAAAGGGATTGAAATTAAAAACAGTAATTTTAGTAAAATCATAATTTTAGCTGCAACTATACATCCTAAAACTGAAAGTTGCTTATTCTTCCAAGTCTTAATTTTCTGTTTATTTTTTTTACCAGGTTGGAGCATAATTTTTATGAAATAAAGAGTGAAGGCTGCAAGAAATAAAGTTTCCTAAATGTTTCATATCCTTGTTGGCTGTTTTAATCTTAGTGTGCTTGAAAATTTCTAGAACATCCCCTGGAGGGATATGATTATAAAGCACAGATTATTTGGAAAGATTAATTTGTACACCCAGATACCTGGAGGGGAGGCAGTAAATTATCATTGTAAAGTGTTAATACTGTGCCTGGGGTTCTTAGAAAATATTAAACAATAACCAGCATAAATATTACACAAAATAGATATAACCAGAACCATAACAAATAAAAGTTCCATCAATAGGGCAAAAAAATAAGGGGACAGCCCTGTTTAGTTTCTTTAACACTATTAAGGTTTAGAGGAAGATTTTATAAGCTTGCTTAACTACTTAAAGAAAAGGAGGAGGAAGCTTCATGTTCTTTGAAATTTCTACCAAAAATTGATGATGAATGGAATTGAAAGCTTTATTGATGTCTAAAGAAAATTGCATGTGAATTTTACTATACAGATTGCTCAGCTAGGGATGCTGCTTTCCTTAGTCAAAAAATTGTCTTTGACGGCTCTCTATGTCCATGGAGATCTAATTTATGTTTCACTTAGTGGTAGCTTTGAAATGCTTTCTTCCAAAGCCTTGGAAATGTACTCCGTGTCAAATATCACATGTGTGGTTTCATTTGAAACATGTCTTCATGTTTTCAGGAGACCTAGGAGTACACAGTGGCGAAGAGCTTCAGCTTACTACTACAATCACTCATGTGGATGGACCAACAGAAGTTTACAAATTGGCTCGTAAGGAAGCTCAGGAGTAATCACTGAAGCACAGTTCATCAGGCACAAACTGTGGGTGATACATGGAGTGATGAGGGTCTATCCTGTATTGGTACTTGTCTAAAGTCATTCCAAAACTGTCCAGCACTGGTAGTGTGTTTTCACAGAGTAGGGACAATCTGGCAACTAATGCTAAGGATGCACCTTGAAAACTGGTGCATCTTTTTGGTGGGGAAGGGCTCACATTAGATTTTACATCAATTCATGACACTCGTAGCTTTATTAACCCCAAAAGAGATAGTGAAAGGCAGGTGCCCATTTCTGCATACTGTACCATCTTTTTATTCAGTGTCTCAGTTTATCAACACACTTGCTGCTCATTCTGGTATGGAAACTACTGGGAAACTAACCTGAATACCTTACAGACCTCCTGAGTCAAGTTTTATTCCATTTTTTAAATTCCTTCTCAGAACAAGTTTTGTTATTTTATTTGTATCACATAACCAATTCATTTAACACTTGCTTTAATAAATACATCAATGACTGCTTTTTCAGTCTAGCGTAACATTGCCTTTTATACAAAGGGTACAAAATGGGCATTTCATCTTTAAGTTGATCTGCATGTGTATCTTGTGTGTGAGAGAGTGAGGAAGAGAGTGAGTACCTGTATGTATGTACCCTGACACACAAGCTGTATCTGGTGTAGATAATTTTTTTATATGCCCTAAATATTGCTGTTCAATTATATGATACATAATGCATAAAACTGAACGATGTGTCTTTTTCATTAAAAATCTTGTTCTGTTTCTTTTCTTTTAAATAAATGTTCCAAATAACCTCAGAAATGCTGTAGAATTTTTTTTACTATTAATAAAATATACAATGTTAGTGATGTCTTATGACTTTTTTTTTTTAGGAAACAGCACTGTTCCTGTGTTCTAAGGTGTTCTTATCTATAGAAGTGATGACCATAGCAAAGGTAATGCTGACATCTACTGGAGAGCTAAAGTATTCCTCTAGGCCATCACCACTGTAGTTTATAGATATAATTTAGGCAAACGAGTGGCATGTAGGGATTTTTTTTCCTGTTCACTTCACACTGAAGCATATGGGATGGAGCCATGTTGGATGTTCTGGGCTTCGAATTCACTTCGAATGCCTGCCACCACCAATCACGCCTCTGAATTCACTCTTAAGCTTCAAACAAAGGCACAAATGAAGTATGCATTGCAAGAGCAACAAACATTTTTGCCTACTCCAGTGGCATGATATTTGAGTATTTAACAACCTTCTCAGATCTAGAACTATTTTAAAAATGCCAGACTTCAAATGTTCTTTAAAACAAGTATTTGGATAAAAACGTTGGAGTAAATCTGTTGACACAAAACCTAATGGGATAAAAAAAAACTGCTGCAGCACATATACCTTATGGAAACTTTGTATATGAGATTTGGCTGCCTTTCAGTGTCATCACCCTGAGCAGCATGCACCATTATCTGCAAGACTAGATTCAGAAATCTTTTCTAGAGAAAAGCGTTCTTTCCAAAGATGGAAGTTGCTAGAAACTATCTTGTAGTTCTTCCTGTCTCAGAGATGCAAGGGATAGGGACTAAGGAAAATTCATATTCGTTCAAATAGATCCCCTTTGAATGTGGTAGGATTCGAATTCAATACAAATGTGTGAAATTAATTTGATTTGAATCCCCACTACAAATCACATATGTACCCACTCTGAATGCATCAAATCCACCCTGAATCCACTCTCAATTTCAAATGTTATGAATATCTGTGCACATCCCTAATAGAGACACACAAGAGGGCTTTTTCTGTGGTTGACCCTATACTCTGGAATAGACTCCATGTAAAAGTTCACTAGGTGCCTACATTGCATGGTTTTTGGTACTCATACTCAGGCTTTTGACGTTTAGCTTCCTCTGGATATATTTCAAGGGGGGACGAATGTTATATTTTTAAAAAGTTTTAAGACTTTTAAAAAATGTATTAGGCCACGTTCCCATTATAAGCTTAATTCAGTTTCCCTAAACTGAAATAACAGAACCAGATGCAAACGCGAGTTTGCCTGATCCCATTACTTTCAGCCAGAATTGTGTTTGATCCGGATTCTGAGGACATACGTGACTCAAGGGGGGACTCAAGTGGCTATTTTTTAAAAGCCGCTTTTCGGAGCTGCCCTGTCCTCTTCCTCCTGCCGTGAACGTGCCACCCGTAAGGGACCCCTTCACGGAGCCTGGCTGGGTGGCTGCCGCTTGCCTGGATGGAGGAAAAATGGCAGCGGGCAGCCAGCGATTCTTTCCCCTCCTCTCCCCATTGCCCAGGGCACGCAGCAGCAGCGGCAACTCAAGCCCCCTTCGCCCGTCACCATCACAGCCTTTAAAACATTCACACATCTCCCAGAACCTGCAGCTGCTTTCCTTTCTTATCCCTTTTTTAAAGTTCAGAACTTTCAAAATTGCAACATTGTTATCAGATGTGAAGTGGTTGGATTGCTACAGTGTAGCGGCTGCTTTAAGGAGTGGATTTTTACAGCAAAATCTCTATCTTTGGAAGCAAGCTATTGGGGGAGGGAAACTCTCATCCCTTAACACGGAACAGTTCCCACAGTAAAAAATGTAAAATGTTTCAAGCGCACGAACCGGAGTGAGACCTGTTGAAATGAGGATTAACATTTACAACGCTTTGGGGCGATTTAACACGTGGAAAGCGTGTTAAGCAAACCTGACGTGGGAACTGCGAGGACTGAAAACGTTTTGAACCCAAAATAAGCTTATAATGGGAATGCACCTTTACTATTATTATTGTGACCTGCTCCGGGACCTCTTGGTGAAGGGCAAGATATAAATTCTTAAATAAAATAAACATGCAAATTGCTAGGAACTAAAATTGCAGGTTACTATATGTAATTCCAAACACACAAACTAACAGCGTTGTTAGTTCATGCGTATTATTAGCTTTACAATTCTTTTCAGCTGTTATTCTTCCCTAGTTGTAGATATGGGAGAGAAGAGACCAAAGTTGCACCATTGTGTGGCCTGTTGGGAAAGCCTAGCTGTGGTGTTTGCTCTGGTTCAAACCTTGAACAAAGGTCTGTGTCAGAAGATGTGCTTTTCTGGTGTGTGGAGCCCCTTTCCGCTTACCGTGTGATAATAACTGAATGAAGAATGAATTAGTTCATGGCTTTTAATTGAAGAACCCTTTCAAGTGACAGGCCTTAGGCATCTTAACACTGTTTGTTCACCTCTGCAAATACTGGCTGAGTAATGCATGATGGGCTTTTAGTCAGCTCTGGAGAATGTTTAGTCTGCCTATCGCTATGGCTGCATCCAGACTTCGGTTACTTACTTTGCTATATTTGGATATTCTTCTTCAAATATAGTGGAATAAGTAGTCAATGCAGCCTATGTTGTGTGAAGATCGGTAGGACTTGTGAGATAATGATGTAAGGCATTTTAAGTATTTGCTCGGGTATTATGTAAGGGG
This sequence comes from Aspidoscelis marmoratus, assembly GCA_014337955.1. Lineage (NCBI taxonomy): Eukaryota > Metazoa > Chordata > Lepidosauria > Squamata > Teiidae > Aspidoscelis > Aspidoscelis marmoratus. The sequence goes on along the minus strand of MTQE01001134.1, from coordinate 38,368,998 downwards.
TTACATTTCAAAGTGTTTATTTTGCCTCAAGAAGTGGCTGAAGTGTTACATAATACCTTGATTCCTCCTGTTAAGGTTGTCTTCTGTTATTGGGCTGATATCTTTTGTTAAAGGCCCTCACTTAGTGCTCCATTTCCAAAGTTCAGAGGGCAGCGGTTTTGCCTGTGTAACCAAAACAACAATCTTTACATAATTCAGACTATCAACGGCTTAGGGATGCACCAAGGTTTATTTTGCAAAAGTACAACAGAATTTGGTGGTGGTGGTGGTTGGAGGGAATAATAGAGGGACTCTAAAAGGCACTTAGACAATTCTTAAATGTGCAGAAGAGATTTCACTAGGTATACCTGACATAACAAAGGGCCATCTCTTCACATTCCTTTGCCTCTTCAGCTTTTTCAAAGAGTGAAAGGTCCTGTTCTGTTTTTCAAAGTACAAATGAGATCTCGGTTGCCAAGTAGGTTCCATCTATTTACGGACAATAGCAATGTGCTTTTCAAGACCACTGTTGTCTAGGAAGGCTATTCTGGTAGCCTAGAATAGATGCAGTTGTGCGTAGTGTGGTTGCTAGGTGATGACAGAAAGGGTATTGGAATGGTAAAAAAAATTGTATAGCTTGGTTAGAGGTGAAGGGGACAGAAATAGCAAGGGCAGGCTCTTTGTAGTTACAATTGGGATCGGCAACCTAATGAAGAATATAGAAAGGAGGAGTATTTCAAGATTAGGAAATGGACACTTGTTTTGGAAGCTTGCAGTGAATATTCAGATTTTGAGTATTTATTGATTTATTTACATTTCTATCCCGCCCCATACCCAAAGGTCTCTGGGTGGGTAACAACTGTTAATTAAAAACAAGATACACATTAAAATATTAGTTTAACAGCATGATTTCAGATTGGGGTTTGTAGCTCAGTGGTAGAGCAGCCACCTGGAAAGGAGAAAGAAGTGGAAAATGCTTCTGTATCTGAGGAGAAAACTAGACAGATATGTCTAATATTAGGAGCTGTCTCCAAGTCCATGTCTTACTGTACCCATTTCCAAGAAGAAGAAAGGAATATATTCTGCGAGAACAGGATACAGAGAGACTATTGTGATCTTAAAGGGGATTGTTTTTCAAGTTCAAGATCCTCTTTTAGCCTAAAAATGGATTCTGTTCACATTTGGCGTTCTGGTTCAGAACAGTTTCATTCATACCAGCACAAATTTGCACTTGGCCCATAGTAGAAGATGGGGTAGCTTCTGGTAAGGTGCATCTGCACTTGCAGGAGGCATTTTCAACCCAGAAAAGCCTCCTGCCATACCGGATGCTACCCCAGCATCTAGGTCATCTAGGCTGTCCCTTGCCTATTGCATCTTCATGCAGCTGTCCACAAGAGTTTTTCTGAATGGTAAATGGCCTTTTAAGATTTAACCCAAGGAAGCAAGAGCAGTTGCCTTCTAACATAAGCTGTGTCCATTTTGCAGGGCACTTTGAGGGAAGACTCAGTCACATCTGTAGGGTATTGGATGCCACAGTTGAAAATAGTCTAAAGAAAGCATCTAGAGAACAATCTGGTCCAGTAATGGCTGAGGACAAACTACATACTCCCTGGGCTTTTTGCACTACTTAACTGATAAAAACTAGGAAGGAAGGTATGACTGGATTGGTTCAGGGAATAGCAAATAACTTTTTGGGAGTTTGAATGGTCCTCCTGGTTCTTAAATGCAAACAAGCTTAAAAGAAGCTATTGATCTAGACTGGCTTTGGGCTCGGTTATAGTACTGAACCCACCTTGGTTTCCCTGGTTGATGTTCCTCTCCAGGAATAAGACAGTAATATATGCAAGATTAGCCCCTTCATCCAGGATCCATTCACAGATGATTGATGTTTTGTGTTGCACTATGCTGTAGCCATTTTGGCTGAGTCGTGTAATTTCTGATAAAAGCAAATAAAGCAGCTAAAAACAGTTGCTATGAGGGGTGGGTGTTCACACAGCTGAACACAGCTGCACCTGATTGATGTCAAGTGATACCTGGATAGAGGCAGTAAGATTTTGTAATTCTAATCTTTAATAAAAGGAGACTCTTCCTAAAAGCAGCCAGTCTCTCCGGAAGGAAGGTTCCGTTTCCTTCAGCATTGGCTGTAATCCTTTTATTTGCACCGAACCTCTCTTTGCTTGGGTTACACAGTTTTGTTCTGGACTGACCTGGCATACAAAAGCAGAACTACCAGAGCAGTGGGCCAGTTGACAGACCTCAGTCTCTGTGCCAACTGGAATCCAGAACAGAAGAAGTGATAGCTTTTAATACATCTAACACCCTTTCTCCTAATCTGTTTTTTCTGCCTCCCAGTAACATACCTTTCCCTACCCATCACCGCTGCAGTGGCAGACACTTCCCACTCTCTTACCCTGCCTTAAGACACGATTCTCCATTCAGTTTCCATCTCCACCAAGATCTTGCCTACCCATGGATCATAAGAATGAAATATTAGGGCACTCAAACAGTAAAATGAGCAGTGTCACTTTTGCTTACGAGGGGGCACTTATGTCCTTGAATCTTCCTGACTGTTTTGGCCACTCCAAATGTAAAGGTTCAAAGTCAAGCTTGGTCAAATCCATGCAATTTTCTTGGCAACAATGCAAGCATGGTCATTGTCTTCCATGATATTTTTCAAATCTAAATTTAATCTATGGCATTGGAGTCATTCTAACACCTGTTGGCTCTGCAGCCCCATGTAGCCACTGGCAGGGTCTCCAATGAGGATGTGGGGCATCCCACATGGCTCAGGACCTTAGATACCTTGGGAGAGTGGTGGCAGTTTTTTATTTTGAGGGGGTGAGCATTTTTAGCATTTTGTTTGTAACTTGTCTATGGTTTGATACCATTTTATCTTATTTTTTAAATGTTTTTTATTGGACTAAAATTCTTATAATCTTTAACCAAAGCATAGATGTCTCAAAATTACCCGTTCTAGAATGATCTGATTCATTTTGCCTTTTTTCCCTGAATCTGACCACTTCACATTATGTTATAGGTTCTTATTCTAAGAACTCAGTATATATACAGTATGTTCTACCCCACAGTCAGTTCTAGTCCACCATTCTGAGCCCTACAACAGTCTAATTAAATGCTTCTGGAAAGCCCATTTGCTTTACCTGAAGGCAATAGAACTTTCCATTTTTGCTTCCTTTTTGGCCTAAAAATGGATAGAAAGTCATTTTTGCTAATTAATAAGAACATAAGAGGAGCCCTGCTGGATCAAGCCACAGCTCGTCTTGTCCAGCATCCTGTCTCACACAGTGGCCCACATGAGCAACTCAAGCAGAGACAAGGGCAAATCTTCCTCTGCTCTCAAATCCCAGCAAATAGCTTTAGGCATCCTGCTTGTCCCCCCAGCCTGAAAGATGTACCCCTAGGCATCCATTCTAGTAGCCTTTGATACATCTGTCAATCAGCCATGGCTCCACTGAAATGGCTGAAGGCACCTAAAGAAATGCACCTCTGTTATTTCAGCCTCAGCAGTCAGTGACCATTCTGGGATCCCAGGAAAAAGGTCTCTTTGCTTTATAGTGGAAATGTGGCCATTGTTATCTTTTTAAAAGATGTGCAGGAAGAAGGGAGGAAAGCTGGAGGTTATTTATAGTCATTGTGACTCATAACCATAATCATTTTGAAAAGGCCTCAAAGCTAATGGCATCTTGTGGTAATGAGTTTTGTGAAGACACACCCAACTAAAGGTGGTGGCAGGTTTGGGTGTGCAA
>MTQE01001134.1:38348669-38365155 GCA_014337955.1 Aspidoscelis marmoratus | reverse complement strand
AGGGCAGATGCAGGAATTGATAGAAATAGTCCTGGCTGGACATCACAAGTTTCATCTTTCTTTGTTTTGCCATAACTCTCTCTTGCCCTTCTTGTATCTTGTAAAGCACCATACCTCCTGACCAGGTTTCCTGGCCATGAGTTGACTAGATTCAGAGCTGTCCACCTTCAGCAAGATGTTGGCCTTCTGTGCTTTCACATTCTACTTTTTTGTACTGTGTATATCCACACAACAAACTGCCCAGAAATGTATCTTAGCAGCACGGTGGCAAATCCCAAATTTAACTAGAAAATCTAAAGGGACTGAATTTGATAAAAGCCTGATTAATGCCCAACAATATCTTCCATATCATGCTGGAGTCTCAAGATACAGTGCACATCACTTTATACCTGCCCTGAGACCTTTGGAAATAGAGTGGGATAAAATGCAAATCCATCCATATAAGATATCAGTCCACTTTTAAATAATATTTAGAAATACCTATGGCTAATAATGAGTGCCTCTCTGTCTAGTTCACATGTCACCACAAGCCATCTGAGTAATTCCACATTTTTAATTTATCTGACTTAATGCACCTGCATTACTGTCAAGAGGTGGCCTTGCTAATGATCCCTATGGAAGGCACTGGTCTTTGAAACTCCATGAATATTTTAAATTATTTCACACAGCAGTATAAACAGCAAATAAGTTATCTGCATTATGTTCAAGCAAGGCTTCTAGACATAATCTAAATAAAAATTTGATGCAGTTGCTCTGAAAACAATTATATGCATTAGAAGATGGTTTTATTCCAAAGTTTGCTATCCTACTTGGCAAAGATGGAGTAGGAAAGAAGTTAAAAAGTACTCAGAAATAAAGGTTACTTAGATTACTTCTGATAGCCCCACTAATGCCCATATGTGGGTATTTCAGCTAAGACATCTCTGCTTTTGGGGCACATAGTTTTGATGATGTCTCTGCATGCGGATATATAGTTGTATATTTTTGTTTTCATTGTATAGTGATCCACATCTTGAGCGTCCTAAACTCAATCAAGGGGGCCCTGCCCCCATTCATCCAGCTCTGCCTGCACAAGACAGGGCAGAGGCCCTTAATCTGGATCTGTGGTCAACCCAATATATCGGGTCTGCAACTAAACTAAGGGTTATAATCCGGATCACAGAGACGTGCAGTTCCGGAAGTACCAGGAGCTGTCATTCAGTGCTGCACCATAGTGAGCTGCTGAAAATCACCTTCTCCCCCAAGCCCCAGGGCCAGGAACTTTCACTCCTAGCTGCCAGGGTGAGATGGGGTGGCTGCAAAGCTTACATGAGCTTCACAGCCCCAGGGAGAGTTGAACAGGATTAGTATCATCAGTGCAGACTGCTGATCTGGATCTACTGATCTGGATCTACAGCTGTTAAGTGCAGAAAGGTCCCATATTTCCTGCACTGAATTTCTGGGTTAATTGTTGGACAAAGGCTGAAAGCATATGGTGTAACCAACTTGTTGAAGATGTCGCAAGTTTGCATCTGGATGAATAACCAATTGGGGGCTACACAAACATAGATTACCTTGGTGGGAAAAGTGGTGGCTACAAGTGGAAGAAGTCTCCCAATTTTACCTCTCTTTCATAACATTCTCAGAAAGCCTGTACTACTAGTCAGAACTAAATTACTACTAGTCTGCTCTGGAGGAGATTTAATACCATCAATGCACATAGCTCTTGTAGCAGGCAACCTAAGCTTTACAAATTCATCAGAAAAAATGGTTGAGGTCTTTGAAGATGACAGTTCTCTGGATAGCTAGAGACAGAAAGCTTTTAATGTCTGATCTTCCTGTTTGCAGCAAAATAATACTGTGTAGGGGGGGGAAATATCTGAATCAATGACTCTGTACCGGAAAGCGTGATAAAATGCATGCATGTGCATCTAAAAGGATAGAATTAGCCTGCAGCCTTCTGCCAGTAAGTGGAAACCGTATCTGTTAAAAAGGCAGTTGAGAGGGGCTTTCAGTCACCATGGTTATAGAATTCTGTTCTCTGGGGAGGAAGCCAAGAGGAACATTAATCAGCACTGATCGTGACCAGACTTAATACTGAGTTCAGGCACTCCTTCAGCCAGCTAATCACAGGTACTTTCACTCATTGTCAAAGGAGAAGCAGAAGATGGAGATGAGTTTGGCATACAGGATCCCTTCACCCAACAAGTGTTTTTTTTTCCTCTGTGATATTCTCAGTCTTTGAGTGCAATGGAAGAGTAAAATGGCACTGAAATAATGTGGCAGGGAAGGCTTCCCATGTGTGTAACTGAACTATGAAAAATATCCATGGCCACAGTAAAGTCCAAGATGCAATATGGGCCTCCTGTTGCCCAGCTAAGGGGCCTTCATAGTACAGCTTTTCGGCCCAGCAGACACACACACCCCTCCAGAAGGCTTCACCTGCACTGAAGGCTGATCTATCAAGAGGCCACACTTCCTCGTAGAATGCTGCATCTGCATTGGTTGAGGGACTGACTTACAGTGCAAAAATGGTCCTGTCATCTGTTACAGTCATGGGCTACTTGTACAGTAAGCATTCCAGGCAGATACAGTATACCAAATCAGTTGCTTGGGTACAGATGATACATGACAGCAGGTAGTTTGGTATATCAAGGCCAAGAATCCCAGGGCCATCTCACCAGGCATCCAGAAATGGTGCTGGAAGTGCACTGCTTTTATGTGCCCAGCCAAAACAGTCCCAGCATTTGGGACCTTAATTTTCAGTGTCCAAAGTTGGACTGGGATTGGTTGCCTGCAGTGTGAGTGGCCCCTGGCAGCCTGACCCATTGTATGCCAAGTGATAAATTTTAGCAAAGGACTATTCATGCCATGTGGAAAATAGCCTGAGTTCCAATATCCTTAATAAGTGACTATACTAGTTGGACCCTATGGAAAATGGGATCCAACAGCACCAGAAGAGCTAGCTGGCTTAACTTTGGTGTAATAACAAAGGGAATGTGAAGGAAATCTTAACATTCAACAGCATCAATATTCAATCTGTGTTATCAATATTCAATCTGTGTTATGCAGCTTCCTCTACTGGAGATGAGAAAGCCTCCAAAATTCTTAAAAATCCACTCTTTTGAATTATCAAAAATCATCCTAACTGGTATCAAATTCTGGGCCCATTTTTAGGGAATGAGCTAGATTCCCCCAAAATTTCAAGTTCATAAAATTCAGCTGAATCTGGGGCCTGTTTACCCTTGGCTTTATTCTGGAATACGTCCTGGAATAGGGGCCTGTTGCCCATAAGGTCGTGCAGGCTCCAGAAGGCTCTAGATGAGGCCTGACAGAGTCTGCATTAGCCTGTGGACAACAAATCACTATCCTGAGATATATTTTAGAGTATGGCCAAGTGGAAACAGGCCACTGAACCTGCACCAAATTTGGGCCTGTGCCCAAAGGCAAAGCAGTCAACAGAAGGTAAAAACGGGAATCTAATAGGAAGTGAAATACAACAAAGCTGCAGTTCTGTCAACACTTGTAGGAGATCAGGTGCCACTGAACACAACGCTGGGGCACCTAATAAAGCGTGAGAAAAAGGATTATGGCAATAGGCTGCTGTGGTGCCATGGTGCCTTTAGGCATCAGCCACCATACTATCCTAGCTGCTCTTGTTGCTTTGGCATGTAAACTTTAGTTTACTAAATTGTACCTAGTGAAAAAAAAGGGATGCGTCTTCTTTAGCATTAAAAAAGAAGGGCTTGAAAAATCTTAGTCAATATTTACACTCACCATATGGGAAAATTACTATGTCCTTGAATCAGATGTATACTGCATTGGCTATGCAAGTTGCTCACTCCCATAGCTAATGAGAGCCTAAGGAGGATAAAGCCAGAAATCCACCCAATTTCCAAAGAGGGGCTCAGCAACCTGTTGCAAGTGATGGTAAATCCTATAGGCTCTTATTGGCCTGAAAAGAATTTCTGGCAGAAGTCATCTGCTAAAACCAGAAATTTGTGTTTCTATATTATGCAGTTTACCTGGGGACTGCCTCTGACTACCATGTTTCCTTTGATGAACTGGTTCTTTGCTGCTGGGGCTTTGTGGCATTTGAAGATAAACCAGAAAATATATTCCAAGGCTGAATCTGAGAGCCTGTTTACTCACACTGCGACATGGTTTATTTATTTTTAATTCAAAAGCATATTAAGCAGGGAACACTGCCTGTGCCTTCAGCCCCATATGCAAATGCCTAATTTCTTACCAGCCTTCACATGAACTACTTGTAATTCATGCTGCTTTCCCACCCACCCTTATGATGATTAGAAGATGCAAATACTGCTGAGAAGTACAGCAAAAAAAAAGCTCATCCAACAACTTACTTTGCTTTACTCACTGTGACTTACTTTGCATAGTGTTTCTTTGCTTTGAAATAACAAAACAGCTCATGAAGACCTTTTTATGTAGCCTGTTGTCCGTACTTCATGACGTTTGCCCACACATCACGTCCTTACACTATCTTAAGCCCAGGGCTGGTGTTGGTGCTATTCTCAGAGAACCTTTGCACTTATTCACGAATTCTTACTTTTCTACATTGATTCATCCAGGGTGATGTTAGAACAAAGTAAGCTCAGAACACTCTATTAAATCAGTAACGTCAAACAAAATACAATTACAACCTCTAAAACACAATATTTCCATGAAGTGGTGTTTACTTGACAGCGAAAATGCCTGCCAGAATGAAAAAGACCTTGCTAAGTAGTAGAAGAAATAGAAGTTCAAACTATTCATGGAGACAAGTGTTTCATAAAGTATTTCAGTAACTTGGTTTTCAGATTCAGGATTAAAAAAGCTCTAGGATCTGTCAACCAATTAACAGCCAGACTGTTAAGTACTTCTCTGTGTGTGTGTTTGTAATGCTAAGGGGCCTGCTAAGGTTGATGCCATAAGGTCTTGGCATCTCAAAAGCCAACTGAAAATCCACATAAAACTGCACTCTCGGATTTCTAGCTTGCCTCTGAAAAGGATGCACCATCAGGCTCACAAATGCAAAATGCATTCATAACATAAATGAAAACCTAATGGCCCTACAGTACTCAGCATCTTGTTTTAAGGGCCAGATCGTGAGGAATTATGAGCATATTACCGTCTACCTGTGCTTCTGCTAGCCACAGGTATGGCCTATACCAGTGATGGCTAACCTTTTGAGCTTGTTGTGTCAAAATTCACAAGAAAACCTAGCTTAACTCGGGTGTTGTGTCACTTCCAGAAATATCCATAATTTTGTGATATTTGTAGCTCTAGTAAAAAAGTTATATTTTTGATATATGTACTTTATTAAAAGCAAAAATGAATAATTCTTTACATTTGCTAAATCTTCAATTGAAAGTTGGTATTTCGTACACTTCAAGAACAAGCAAGCACTACATGCCCAGGTGCCAGGGTGACCAGGTGTGTCACCTAAAAGGGCTTGGCGTGTCACCTGTGACACACGTGTCATAGGTTGGCCATCACCGGCCTATACCAAATTGTGAGTGGCACCTCCCATGATCCTCTGACTTCCCAAAGCCCCCTCCACCCACCATCTTTTGTCTGAAGCACAGCTGGAGAGAGATTCAGGGCTTGAGCCTGAAGATAGTGGCTTGAGCCAGCCCTGACTAGAAGGTATTGATTGTGTCCCTAACTCTAGAAAGCTGCTTGTAGTCTGCTTCTCTTTCGACATTTCTGATTTTCTCAGATGGAGAAATAATTGAACAAAACCTCAGTAGCAGGATCCACAAAGCTGTCATGTTCATCCTAGTGGGACTTCTCACATCTACAAAAGTTGCTCAGCAGCTGACTCAATTTTCTGTAAAAGAAATTCTTTGCCTGGAGGTCATTGCAAGCTCCCAAAGTGTCTAATAGAGTTGTGGCATTTAAGGAGGAACTAATTATTTTCTTTTTTTTAATTATAAGTCTGGAATCTATTTCTGTGAAGGTGATTAAGTGTATGTGCCAATTTAGGACAGAATCCCTTTTGAACAAGTCAGTGGAAATTATTTCAATTAAATATCTATCAGATTTCCATAAGCATTTAATTGGAATATGTCAGCCCTCCTATAGCGCTGTGGTTTGGTTCCTGCAACAGTGTGGCAAAACTGTCAATCAAATCACAGAGTTAAGGTATACAGAAGGCACTATATACCAATGTAGTTCCCCTGGCTTCCTTCTCTTCAGCCTTCCATTTCTCAAGTCTCAGAGTAAAAGGAGCAACTATTTTCCTGTTCCATAAGCTTGTAGTACACACTCAGCACCACCAGGGTTCTGAATTCTTTCTACTCCATGCAGCGGCCCTTGGGCATTATGGAGTCAGAGCACATGTTTCTAAAGGACAATTTCCCTTCTCTTCCTGTTTGAGGATTTTCTCCACCCTCTGACTGCAGGATGTGACATCAGAAGGACCTCTGACCTGGAAGACAGCAGTTTTCCTCCAATCACCTCCTCTGATATTGCATTGATGTCATTTCCTCCACACCCCTTCTTGTGCTGTATAAAAACTCCTTGCACCACTAAACTAGATCTCTTTTTCCACCTGTAAGCTGTCTCCAAGTCTCTTCATTTTTCTCTGCCCCCCTTTTCTGTTCTGATCAGAGTCAGCCATCACCACGTGGCTAGCTCCTTGAATCTGGGCCAGTCGGGGTATCCAGCAATATCTGTTGTAACATCCAGCTTATCACAGCAGCTCTTCAGCTGCTGTTCCTATCGCGGCCCTTCCTCTCTACTTCCCAGAGCTCTGACCGCAACAGCCCACAGCTGTTTCCCTGACCGTGGCAGTTGCACTGTCACTCCCCTCTACATCCTAGAGCCCTTACAGCAGTAGCTCTCTCTGCTGCTTCCCCCCCCCTGCCTCTCAGGGCTCCAGGATTCCGAGATAAGGGACGAGAGACTGCAACATACCATTATTATTATTATTGACATAACACAACAGTTGCGCACAGCGCACAAAATATTTATACTGTTTTTGATTATTGTTATCACTAGTCGGGCCCTTTCCAAGTGCCTAGGACTGAGTGATGTATCAGCGAATGATACGAGCAGATCCCAGCAAAGTGGCTTTCTGGAGCTGGCAGATGGATATTTTGTCAATGCCAATGCTTTTCAAGTGCCCACCAAGATCTTTCGGCACTGCCCCTAGTGTGCTGAGAACCACTGGGACCACAATTGCTGGTTTATGCCAGAGTCACTGTAGTTGTATTTTCAAGTCTTCATATCTGGTGATTTTTTTCTGTTTTTCATCAATCCTGCTGTTGCCTGGAATAGCAATGTCAACGATAAACACTTTGTCTTTCTCCACAATTGTGATGTCTGGCTTGTTATGTTCCAGTGTTTGATCAGTCTGACGTCAGAAGTCCCACAATAGTTTGGCTTGTTCATTTCTGACCACTTTTTCTGGTTTATGGTCCCACCAGTTCCAGTCTATCATTTGTGCCTATTGTGCCTCTCTTTATAGTCCATCTGCGCTATCTTTTTGCAGCAGATCAGAATGTGGTTGATTTTCATCAGCTTCTTTACAGAATCTATACTTTGGGTCTTCTGTTGATTTCTCAATTCTAGTTTTGATGACATTTGTTCTGATGGCTTGTTCTTGTGCAGCAAAGATTAGTCCCTCTTCAGTGTTCCATTAGTCAGCCACAACCAGGTCTTTTTCTTATCCACTTTGTCTTCAATTTTGTCCAAGAACTGTCCATGCAGTAGCTTGTTGCGCCAACTATCTGTCTGGCACTGAAGTACAGTTTTTCAGTACTGGTTCTTGGTTTGCTGCACTTTAAGAGGCTTCCTGTTCACTTTAATCAGGGCTAATTCTTAGCTTTCTTTCACATAATCTGCCAATGCATGCATTTCTTCTTCTACTGTCTGCTTCAATTGCAAAAGTCCTCTGCTGCGTGTTTTTCTAGGCAAGTACAACCTGTCAACATCACTGCAGGGATGTACTCTATGGTGTTATTGTCAACAATTTCCTTGGTTTTTTGTTCATGTTGTCAAGCTCTACCTGTGTCCAGTTCACAATTCCAGCAGTGTATCTGATAACAAGTATGGCCCAAGCATTTATGGCCTTGATAGTCTTGCCACCATTCAGTGTGCTCTTTAAATTTTTTCTGGTCCTCTGGATGTATTCTTTACTGACCCTAGTTTTCATATACCCGTGCTTGATGTTGTCCAGTTGCAAAATTCTCAGGTATTCGTAGGCTTCTGCCTGGTAGCACTTAATGGCTTGCCCATTTGGCATTTCAGTGCCTTCACTTTCAGGTATATTTCCCTTCTTTAGTGCCACTGTGGCACATTTATTCTTGTTTCCATAGCTGGTGCCTCGTTTTTCGGGTTCTGATTTGTAGTAGCACTTCATGATTATATGATTCTCTGACGTTGAGAATTTCTGCCGCTTCCTTGTTTGTGAATTTTGTTCCTGTAGCCCACTTGTCGACGGTTGCCCAAGTTCCACAGCAACCATCGCGGTCCTTTTTATCCTGGGCGACGACCGAGCCAGTATACACTTCTTTTTTGTTTGTGTCTCCATTGTGTCAAATGGGTTGGGTGCACTTAGTCTGTGTCCTCTACTTCGGCCACTCTGGCATGGTTGAACCTGCCAGTAGTTTGCACTACCACCAGCCCAGCTCTCAGCTTCATTGGAGCACTCAAGCCCCACTGCTGCGACAAGGCCACCCCCATCGTTGGGGGCGGGGGTTATTATTATTTGTATTTTTATCCCATTCTACACCCAAGGGTCTCAGAGTGGGTCACAATATGTAAAATGGACACAATAAAACCAATAACATATTAAACATATTAAAACCGATGTAAGTGTCTGAATGTGGGGAGGAAAAGGCTGTTCCTAGTCAAAGGCCAGGGTGAAGTGGTGTGTCTTATTTATGGCAAGTCAGAAAGCAAACAATGTATTTTTGAGTTCCTGAGATCATACTAAACAATGAAAATTTCATTTTACCAAACACATTTAAGGGACATTACATTCTACGGATGGTATAAAAGAAAACCAATAATGTACAGATAATTTAAATCAACATGGTATTCAGATAATAAAGTGCTGGGGAAAAAGAAGTCATCTGTCCAAAATCTCTCAACATGTTGGCAGGAAAATCTTTGTAAGGGTGTTGGTATCTGCAGATCCGACTCTTTGTAATAAAAATCAGCCTTCACTGGATTTTAAGAGACTGGGATTGTTATCAGGTTTGGGAGGGGGGGGTGATAGACATTTCTGAAGAAACACAAATTCAGCCTCTGGGTCTTTAAGTAAAGTCTGCCCAGATTTTGACATTCCCTTTGTGTAATACATAAGCAGCACCACATGAAAGCACAGCCAGAAGTGATTCATTCTCTTTCTTTTTCTACAAGGGAGGCAATTTATACATGGAGTTATCTCTGGGGAGATGTAACCAAAACAACTGCTTTCAGCATTACAGTGATACAACTGCCCGAAACACTGGGAAACATTTAAAGTCAAGATATAGATTTATAATTAATAGTCTTGTTTTTTGATGCTAATTAAAAACTGTGAGAATGAGTCAAGGGGAAGAAAGCTGGACTCCCACAAGCTCGGAACACCTCCACGCACAAAAACTAACCTCACGCTGCAAAAACCAAGCAGTGAAACTTTTGTCCATCTTGCAGCAATTATATATTTCATTTCATTTCTATTCCATCCTTCACCAGAATTTCCCAGGGTGGATCAAAGCACTCAGTTAAAAAAAAATATTAAAAACAGGATAGAATTAAAAAAAAAAAGCATTTGCAGTTATAGATTGTCAAAGAAAAATACAACTTTTACAGTTTCTATCCATAGTCTTAGATGTAGGGATGGGTGAAAAATATTCATTTGCTTCAAATTCACATTCAGATTCAGATTTGAAGCTTCAACTAATTAGATGTAAATCGAAAGGGTCCTACATTTGTAGCCCCCACCCCACCCCAGTAGGCAGAAGTGTAGAGATTTTATTGACACGGATGGATAGTTTTCTGAAGTTTGGGCTTACAGCATTAGTTCCTCACTGCAGAGGTGAAGGTTATATTGAGATGGTATGCCCTCAGACACGTGGAATATGATGGATTTCTAATAGCTTTGGGGAAGTTTCCAGTTAACAGAGCTGGTGCTCCTGCTGAACCTCTAGTTGCACTTGGAAATCATGAAGTGACTAGAGCTTTTGACAGAATCACTCCCAAGTGCCCCTGGTTTGTGCAGAGCTCATAAGGCAAGTTCTTTAAGTACAACAGGGAGGTGCGTGAAATGAATTAGGAAGGCCAATGGCTAGAGCACAAGTGACATAAACCCCCCTGTGAAACTGCATACAGGCAATATCACCTTTGGAGGCTCTCTGTGAAAGATCTCCAGGGCACTTTTGGGACAAAGTCACTCAGATCTGCATGGAATTGAATTCTAGTTGAAAGTGGGTTAGTGAAAGTACCTGGATCAGTGTGGCATCCTGTGGCACTACTTGGAAATGTTGGATGCATTAACAAATAATGACCTAGAGGTTCTCAGTTGGATTCAAGCCTGCCAACAGTGAACCTGCTAATTCTGGTTTTGAGTTTGGTCAAAAACATGCACACCTGTAGCCTGTTGGAGGCCCTGGCACCGCTCCTCCCTGTGCTCCTTCGATGGGTTGCAGGTACCGCCTCACAATACCAGAAGGCGCAAGAACACTAGCAAAATGCAAAACGAGGGAAGAGTTACTCAGGGATGACAATGCGAGAGTATTGTCTGTGGCCGTTGCCTGTTTGCAGAATCCTCCTTGTTCTTGCCCTTCTAGTGCACCCGTGTTGTCACTTTCATTTGTTGTTTCACTATTGCTTATGCTGCCCAACTGAACAGATTTGCTGTCCCTGAAGCTTAAGTGCCTTGGGATTATACTGTGATGCTGAGCCGTATTCAAACATCCTCATTTCCCAGATCACAATCAGGTTTCGTTAGGAGTACAAACAAATCTTAATTATTTTTCCACTGTTGCAGCTCCACCCCTCCCCTGCCGAGGGAAACGAAAAGAAGGGTGACGCGGCGGGCCGGCGGGCGCCATCGCCACCTCCCCCTCCTCCTCCTCGGCCATCAACAGGCTGCTAAAGGGCTGGCTCGGGCCTTCCCTCGGCTGCCACCTCCACGGCGACCGGGCCCTCAATGCAGGAGCAGCGGCCGGCAAGAGGCGGGCGAGGCGAGGCGAGGCGAGGCGCTCCACGGCTCTAGTCTCGGCGCGAGATGCTGCTTCCCCAGCAAGGCTCTCGAAGGAGGCGCCCTTTTTCAGGGAGCGCCTCCTCTGGTGACGCCTGGCGGGCGGGCGCGCGGGGAGGAGAGCCGAGGCAGCGCCGCCGCCGCCTCAGCGTTTCCTCGAGCCGCCGCAGACGGAAGAGGTAACGGGACTCGGCGCGCGTCCATCATCCTGGGTGTTTGTTTGCTCGCTCCCGTTGACAAGGGGAGGGGAGGGGGCTGCTCTCGTTATCAGGAGGCACACACATGGGCAGGCAGCCTGGGCTCCGCGCCCAGTGCGCGTGGGCGTCTGTGTCTGGACGCGCACCTGCTCGTCATTATTTTGCTAGGCTTCTCCCTCACCGGTCCAGCGCCGCCCGTGCTTTGTGGGCGACTGAGGAGCTCATGTGACGAGGCCCGGGGACTGACTCTGTCCCCTTCCCGGGGGTGGGAGGAAGGGAGGTCTCGGTCTTCTTCGATAGTATTGACTCTGGACTGAAGCGGATGGGCGAAGGCGGCAGCCGCACCAAGTTGAGCTTCAAGAATGGACCGCGAGGAGCATCCTGCCACGACCTATTCCCGCGAGGGCGGTAGGGGCGACAGGGACCCTTCCGCCTCCTTGTGACAGACGTCTTGGGCCACGCAAAACGACCGCCTTCCCTTTTCTTTCTCCCTCTCTCTCCCGGGAATACAGGTGCGCGCCAGCCTTCCTTAGCGCCGTCCTAAGCAACAGTTGCTTTGAAGATCCAGGGAAACGTCATTGCACGCAAGGAGCCTTCAAAATGGGGCTGGTTCTCGCTCATAAATATCTTTGCTCCTCTCGCAGTCGCACAACTCACCAGTGAGGTAGGTTGTTAGGACTTCTGCTTTTACAGGTGAAGAAACGGACAAGGGAAAAGGAATTGAGATCCGCCGCTCTGATCAAGGAAGAACAATTTGCTTTATGTTTCTCTGGCTGTAGCTTTTTTGGGCCAAGCTCCTTTCAGCATCACAGTGATGCAACTGCCCCTATTTCTTGTTTAAAGGCAAGAAATAGATTTATAATTAATATGTCTGTTTTTGGGTGATAAAACTATGAGTCAAGGGGGGGGAAAGCTGGACTCCCACAAGCTCAGAATACCTGAGAGCTTCAGTTTCATTGGACTGTGATAAAGGTAATTTCCTAACAGGAAGTTAATAGGAGAAAACATAACCAGAAAAATAATGTGAAGAGGATGTTTTTGTCTGTACCTAGTGGAGGGATCAGCAAATGGGTACCAAACTGATACCAGGTTCTAGTAGATCAAGTAATATTTTTGCATGAGAAGACATCACTCAACAGGTGGAACTTCTGTAGTATAAAGATACTCTGATGGCAAATGTGGCTTGCTGAGATTTCCTTCCACTAAAGACCAAGGAACTAGCTGGCAATTCTGCACTGTTGGATAAATTCCAAGTATTTTTATTACATTACCACCTTTGCTTTCTATAGACTGTATTTCTTCTGTAGTTAGCAGGCCTTTGGCTACCCCAAAGCAGTTTCACTCCTATTCTAGGAACCTTTGAGGGCTCGGAACTACAAGCTCCATGAGCCCTAGTTACAATGGAAGGGCTTCCTGAGACTGATGGGAATTGTAGTCTAAAATATTGGCAGAGGGTCCAGTTTGAAAAAGTATGCTAAGAGTTTTCCTCCGTATCAATTGAACAAACTGTGTGTAAAACAAGGGGACAATAAGAAGCTCAAATATTTATACCTACAATATGTGGAGATTTGGCTACCCAGTAATTAGTATTCTTACCCAAACTAAAATGTGTGTGTCAGTTCTAGCCCCTTTTCTGCATTTACCTCCGGAGCCGTTCCAGATTAACTAAAGTCACTGATCCGGATCTTTTGGAGGTGTGGCCTGGATCAGTGCTGTCTGCACTGATGGTACAGATCCAGCTGAAGCTTCCTGTGCAGCCACCCCCTTCCCACAGCTGGGAGTGTTGCCGAAAAACATCCCTTCAAGCCAGAGGCTAGAAACTTCTACTGGCAATTATGGTTCCTGAGGACGTCCCATCTGCACGCCTCTGTGATCAGGATCAAAGCTCTTGGGCTGATGAGAAAAGAGTGGCGAATTACTGGTTTTCAAATACATATGTAAAACAACTTCCATCAGCCTTATTGAACGTGGCCAAAGCTCAGGGTACCTGGAAGAGCTATTTCTTTAAAATAGTTGGTCTGTTGTCGTGAAGTGCTCCTGCTTTTAACTAGTTATTTTAAAGCCTTTTCAATCCCATTTCTTCTGTATCCAGGGCCAGTTCCCCCAAGTGTTTACAGCACAGGAAAGCAGAAGCCCTTGCACACAAGCATTTGCCTTGTTCTTCAACATTTTGCTATTGGGCCTGAGCAGCTGGATTGCTAGCTATAACCCACACACTCATTTGCCTGGTCATAGAGTAGGTTACAACTCTGCAGAATCAAATCAGATGAGTGTTTTCTTTCCTTAATGGAGGATGTGAGGAAAACCTGCCATCCAGGTATGTATATATACTAGGTTTTCTCATCTGCCAGATGGTAGTTGTGATTTTGCTAGCTGATAACAGGCTGGAGTTGTACGTGCTCATTTGCATTGGGCCATTTGAGTGATGCAGCTGGTTTGCTGTGCCTGTTGCTTCTTGAGATCCAGCGTGGGTGGGTGTAGAAAAAACAAAGGAAGGAAAAGCAAGGAAAATGGAAACAATAAATATGTGGGATTAGCAGTAACCATCCTCTCTTCCTTCTCACTGAAGCAGACTAGGAAAAGAGCAAACTGCTGTGACTAGCAAATAGAGAAGGACGCTTCTGAACCAACCACAGAGTACTTGGTTGCTTAGGGGAGAAAACAGGATTAATGAGGGGAGTTGGCTGATTTCCACTCTGGGCAAATAGAACCTTTATCTTTTTCTGACCGATAAGCATGAAAGCTGCCAGTGAATTATTTTATTGCTTATAGAGATGTCTCTGTCAGCCAACAAAGGATGAGCCTAGAGTTTTTCTAGCTCTTTTGAAAGCTTGTAACACAGAGAAACTATGTGAAGCTTTGGGGGAGAGAAGAGCTGTGGAATATAATGACTTGTTGGAACCTCTTTGTTATACCTCTGTTGCTGTTTTTCCTTAGCAGGCTTGTTCCCCAAGGGGGTATGTAAAAACATAGGACTCTCCCCTGTTTCCCAGCTGAACAAGAAATATGCCAGAACAAAGCAATGATTACAGAGTGGTTGTGTTTGGAGCTGCTGGCGTTGGCAAGAGTTCTTTGGTCCTTCGTTTTGTAAGGGGAACCTTCAGGGAAACTTACATCCCTACCATTGAAGACACGTACCGCCAGGTGATCAGCTGTGACAAGAGTATCTGCACCCTTCAGATCACTGACACTACAGGAAGTCACCAGTTCCCTGCCATGCAGAGACTGTCCATTTCCAAAGGTCATGCGTTCATGCTGGTGTACTCTGTTACAAGTAGGCAGTCCATTGAGGAGCTTCAACCCATCTATGAGCAGATCTGTCAAATCAAAGGAGACATCCAGAAGGTCCCTATTATGTTGGTAGGGAACAAGAGTGATGATACCCAGAGAGAAGTGGATGCAAGTGAAGGAGAAGTCTTGGCCACCAAGTGGAAATGTTCTTTCATGGAGACATCAGCCAAAATGAACTACAATGTGCAAGAGCTTTTCCAGGAGCTCTTGAACTTGGAGAAGAGGAGAAGTGTCAGCCTCCAGGTAGATGGTAAGAAATCAAAGCAGCAGAGGAAGAAGGATAAACTGAAAGGCAAGTGCTCAGTCATGTGAGGTACTGGATTTCCACTTTCTGTGCTGTGGAAACAGGAGCATGGACTTAATCCTGCAGATTTTTTTGTGACCTGGGTATGTTTAACTATAAGCCTAGGGGTATGCGTGGGTGATACTTTTTATCATGCTAATTTTTTAACATTTAGGTAATTTGAATATTCACATGATGGAAATTGGAATTTGCATGTGGTGGCCTGCACTTAATGGATGCTCAAACTACCACTGTCACCATCCATTCCCCCTGCAACAACCAGTATTATCTCTTATTATACAACAGGACAAGCCTCTTGCGAATGAAAAGTGAAGGAAGTAACTTACCTCTCCATTTTATCATGCTTTTAAAGCAATCCTATACTCTCTTCTTATGCAAATGCTTATGGAAATGTGATTCACAATACAGTTCACTCAGTAAGCCAGAAATGAACACTGTCTAATGCTTGTGTCTATTTCAGGCAGAAAACACACAATCTCAAGCAGGGTAAAATGAAAAACTGACTTTTTGTAAATGATTGCTCTCATCAATTACTGTAGTAGTTCTTGGAATACATAAGAAGTTGCATTTTACCAAAGAAATGTTAGCTGTTTCATATTAGATGTATAAACTTCATATGCACTGTTTGTATAGTATATTGTCAAGGATTTTATGTGAATGATTAAAGTGACTTGACTATCTCGTGTGCATCTGTTTACTTCTTCCCTACAATAATCTCAAGTTTACCTTTATTAAACGAGAGAACTTACAAGCTAGATATTCCTTGCTCCTTTTCTTTGAGATTAGCCATGGCTATCAATGTTTCACAAGTTACGCTGTGGATTAGATTTATTCTCCTTTTTTACTTCAACTTACTTTGAATTATTCCATTGTAGCAAAATAAAGTTTTGCTTAAAGACCTTGGCCCATTTCTGTATAACTGCTTGAATATTATCTTAGGCTAGGGGCACTTTCATGCTTGGCATTAAGTGGTCCACATGAAATACCATCTATTTGTAATTCTGTGTCTTCTCAGTGGTCCCATTTTTGCTGGGGAGGAAGGTTAGAAGAGTAGTACAATTTTCACCTAAACAAATGCTATTAGGACTTGTCCCCATGCACCCTGTTTACTTCGGGTTGGATTTGGGATATTCCCAATACGGAATCTAGTTCAAACTGACCCATCCCCATGCAATTGACAAAAGCATGGGCTCAAGTCAAATACACCTGTCCCCATGCAAACCACACTTAACCCCTGCATCAGGAAACCACATCTATTTCTCTCCACCCCCTCCTGATAGGCGCGAGGGCAGGGAAATCCCACCCAACGCCCCTTCCTCAACTGCAACTGCAGGGCATTAAACAGTGATCAAACAGAAACGAGCCTCTTCTCTCTGCGATCTGATCGCCAGGCAAATGTAAAAAGAACTGAGTGCCCCAGTAAGATGCAGCAATGAGGGGGGTCATCTGGCCCTTGCTGTCCCAAAAGCTTCTTCCTGCAACCCTTATTCCACCCCTGCTCCCTGATTGCTGGCAAGC
>MTQE01001134.1:38306783-38323089 GCA_014337955.1 Aspidoscelis marmoratus | reverse complement strand
CCCCCCCCCCCGTGGATTTGAAGGTGTAGAATTGTACATCTTTGGAGATTTTTTTTGAAAAAGAAGCTGGAGACCCAGGACAAGCGGGAAGGGTGGGGCGGGGGCAGAGAAGGTTGGTATTTTCCTCCATAAAACTTGACTGCCAGTGGTGGGGAGGAGAAGGTACTCTACCACCCAAATGGGCATTCAGCTCTGAGCATTCAGCCACACTGGTGTCAGATAAAAGTGGCTATGTCTCCTCCATGATAGCTTTCCCTCTCCCTTTCTCGACAAAAACATGCAAAAAATACTGTTTATTCTGACTCCCAAAGTAATTTCAGTATAGCACTTGTGACTTCCATTTATAAAACACTGAATACAATTGAACTTACTGTTACAAATCCTTGAAGCAAACAGGACATAGCTATCTTGGATGGCAGTCTGTGGCTGGTATCCAAGTACTATACAGTTATCCTTTGTAAAATGGGGGTGCTTTGAGTTTCCGCTAACCACTTTGTAATGCAAAACTGAGTTACGCAAGGAATTATCATCTATAGAAAACCAGGGCTAGGGAAACCAGAGCCTCCCTCTCCACTAATGTGATGATACTACACTGATGTAACATGGATACCTAATATATGCCAACAGCACCACAAAAAAGAAAGGCCCTTTCCACATAGGTTGTTATCCCATGGCCTTCTTCTGCATGCTAGTGTGTGGGGTAAAGGAAGCCCTGCCTTAGAGCAAGATAGGATGCTCATAATGGTGTTCTATCCCCTTCTACTGGGAGACCTCAGTGATGAGGTTTACCAGCATGCTAGTGTCATGGCATGCCCTCTGCAAGCTGCCTTTGATTTTGTTGCTGAATCTGTTTGTCCACAAGTAACCTCTGTAGCAGAGCCAGCATAAATCACAGAGGCTCGAGAGTCAGAAGCTCAAGACTCGGTGAACAAAAATATCACAGAGACCAGCTTGCCAGACAGTGAACCCAATACTACTAGAGAAACTAGTGAGAAGCCTTCCCTGGCAGAACAACAAAGAGAGAAATCAGTGCCACATAGATCAGAACAACTAGGCAGGAAATGTCATGCAATCAAGCCACCTGAGGCATAAAAACAATAGCAGCTCCCAAGGCAAACTGTCACTTGCAATTGTTTTTTCCAGATGCCTGAAACCTTTTGTTTGGGTCTGTTTCCTGACTCCTGATTTGCATACCAGCTCCTGCTTATAAGCCTTTTCACACTTACCTTGATGGTCAACTTGGGAGATACTCCAGTGTGGTGCATCTGCACTTGGTGCAGCAGCTGCTTTACTAGAAATGCCTCTGCAGATACTGAAGTTCCTCTGTATGTGTGGAGCAGTTAAAACTACTCCTATACCAGTAGCTAGGATGGGATAACCTGGCATGCTCCATTTATTTATTTAGAAAACTTTTATCCCGCCCTTCACCAAATGGTCCCAGGGCGGTTTACAATAAGATTAAAACATATTAAATGGTGAAACATAATTAAAAATATATCCCCCCCTCCCTAACAGGACAGCTTCCCTGAGGGAACTATTTAAACAGTAAAGGTCTGGGCAAAAAGATGTTTTCACCAGGTGCTAAAAAGTACACCATGTAGGCACCTGGCGAGCCCCAAGAGGGAGGCTGTTCCAAAGTCTAGGGGCCACAACAGAAAAGGCCCTCTTGCAAATTCCCTATGCTTCATACCCCTGAAAGAGAAGGAACTACAAAAAGGCCCTCTCCTTGAGATCTCAGTGCCCGGGCAGGTCTATATGGGAGAAGGTGCTCCTTTAGATACCCAGGGTCCCAGCTGTTTAGGATTTTATATGTTGGGCTCCATAGCAAATAGATAACCAGTGCAGATCCTGGTGACCAGCATGATGTGAG
This sequence comes from Aspidoscelis marmoratus, assembly GCA_014337955.1. Taxonomy (NCBI): domain Eukaryota; kingdom Metazoa; phylum Chordata; class Lepidosauria; order Squamata; family Teiidae; genus Aspidoscelis; species Aspidoscelis marmoratus. The sequence continues at coordinate 38,321,219 of MTQE01001134.1, read as the reverse complement.
TCCAGCCAGAGACTCCTGTCAGCAGTGAAGCTGCTGCATTCTGCACCAATTCCAACTTCTGAACTGTTTTCGAGGGTATCCCCATGTACAGCACATTACAGTAGTCTAATCTGGACGTTTATCAGGGCGTGGATCACTGTGGCCAAATTATATTGATCCAGGTAAGGCTTAAGGTGAAGAAAATGGTAGTCACTCCTGGTAGTCACTGCTACTTGAAATTCAAATGACAGTGATGAATCCAGGAGTACTCCCAGGTCACACACCTGATTTTTCTGGGACAAAACAACCCCACTTAACTTCCTTGACTCGGGACCTAGTGACACACAGTACCTGTGTCTTGTCTGGATTCAGTATCAATTTACTGGTCCACATCCAGCCCATTACTGCCTCTCCTAACTCCAGCCATACCCACTCGGGGCAAGGATCAAGGAGACTGGTAGTTGGCCGAACCCCTGCAGGCAGCTTGTCCACTTCCTTGCACTGCAACAACTGAAACTGATTCAGGATAATCAGATCTTGGAAAGAAGAACCTGATGGTCTTACCCATCACCCATCTCACAAAAGAAAAAAGGTTAACAGGTGATATTTTAAAAAAAGAATTTACACCTTCACTCCAAACCCATATGAATCCTACGGGGATGGGAAAGGGTTATCAAATTGTTTTAAATCTAGGCTTCTTCCAAATGAGTGCTGAGAACACTTGAAATAATAATTATAGCAACACTTGCATTAAATACCCGTATATTCCGGCGTGTAAGACGACTGGGCGTATAAGACGACCCCCAACTTTTCCAGTTAAAATATAGAGTTTGGGATATACTGCCGCATAAGAAGACGACGCCCAGCGTATAAGACGACCCCTGACTTTTGAGAAGATTTTCCTGGGTTAAAAAGTAGTCTTATATGCCAGAATATACTGAGTGTACAAACCTTTTCTAAGACATACAGCATGACTATCTGTAAATGTCAGTTTCTCTTTTTTAAAAAATTAGGTTTCTAGCTTTTATGATACAGCTTCAATAGCGGCTTCCTAAATACACAAATACAATGAAGGCACAACAGCTACGCCTCAAAGCTGTTTTTCTTGCCTAGCCATTCAATTGAGCTGCAATCTTTTTATCTGGAAGGAAGACATGGTGGACCCATTGGGATTTTCTTCTCAGCTGACATGTACAGAATTGGATTGTTAAGCTCCTACATCTTCTTCCCAGTCCCTGCTTCCTGCTGTCCTTTCATCTAATATCATGTTTTTAAAATTAATCCAAACTCTGCAGGTTCATTTTTCTTTATGAAGAAATTGTGCCACTAGCATACTTCCTGTCTTGCCCAGCTGTCCATTCTCCACCTGCTGAACTAGCCTCCTTATTTGAGGTTTTAAAGCACTGAATAAGCATTTTAACTATTTTATTCTAGTTTTTAACATGATTTACTTGTATTTAAAATATATACATTCCTCCTAGTACAGCAGGTTATAAGTGTAAAAACGTAGAGATGCAAAGCTCAGAAACAAACAAAAATACTTTGTAAAACATAGTAAAAATTTATTTCAGAATATTCCTCCTCCCTCCCCCCCCCCCAAAAAAAAACCTTGGAATTTTACTTGCTGAATTATGCCTGATACTCTATATATTTAATTTTGGGCTAAAAAATATCAAAATGTTAAAGCAAACTGTTCAGATGTATTTATACAAAACATTCTGACATTTACTCTTCCACGAAGATCTCTACGAGCTATGTAATAAAACAGTTTTTGGCAACTACCCAGCAGCATCGAGTCATTATACATTTCCATACACTTAGGCCAGTGGTCGGCAAACTCATTTGTCAAAAGAGTCAAATATCAACAGTACAATGACTGAAATTTCTTTTGAGAGCCAAATTTTTTACCCTTAAACTATATACGTAGGTACATTGTTATTAACTTAATTAGGGTACTCCTAAGCTGGAAGAGCCATGCTCAAGGGGCCAAAGAGCCGCATTTGGCTCCTGAGCCCTGGGTTAGGGTAAGGGTTAGGGTAAGGGTAAGGGTAAGGGTTATGGTCAGGGTCAGGGTCAGGGTCAGGGTTAGGGTTAGGGTTGGGTTAGGGTTACGGTTAGGGTTAGGGTTTCAGTTAGGGTAGGGTTTCGATTAGGGTTAGGGTTTTGATTAGTTTTAGTGTTAGTGTTAGAGTTAGGGTTTTGGTTTTGGTTACGGTTAGGATTAGGGTGGGGGACACCATAACATGAGGAACTTCATTAAAGGGTCGTGGCCTTGGGAAGGTGGAGAACCACAAGCAGAAAGGAGATGAATGACAGCAAATTTATCAGAGTGGCTTGCTTCTGAGCCCACATAATCATAACTAATATTGCCCACATTTACAACTGTCATGATGGACAATGAGTGCTTTTGCACAACTTTTTTTTTCTCTTTGAAAGCACATGGCAAGATAAAAGATGGTGTGGGTGTTGGCTTTTTGTTGAAATGCATGCATGTAGCTGTAACTCGGATGGAAGCACAGAGGGATTTTGTTCTGCCGTAGCTTCATTGAGCTGGAATATATGGGACTCCAATCCATTGCAGGTGGTGAAGTGGAAAGCAGCAGTTAGGGTAAGGGTTAGGGTTAGGGTAAGGGTTAGCGTTAGGGTTAGGATAGATTTAGGGTTAGGGTTAGGGTTAGGATAGGGTTAGGGTTAGGGTTGGGTTAGGGTAAGGCTTTCGGTTGGGGTTAGGGTTAGGTTAGGGTTAGGCTTTCGGTTAGGGTTAGGATAGGGTTAGGGTTAGGGCTCAGTTAGGGTTAGGGTTTCGGTTAGGGTTTCGGTTAGGGTTAGGGTAGGGCTTTTCGTTAGGGTTAGGGTTAGGATAGGGTTAGGGTTGGGTTCAGGTTACAGTTAAGGTTAAGGTTAAGGTTAGGGTTAGGGATGGGTTAGTGTTAGTGTTAGTGTTAGTGTTTCAGTTAGGCTTAGGGTAAGGGTTAGGATAGGGTTAGGGTTAGGGTTCTGGTTAGGGTAAGGGTTTCGGTTAGGATCAGGGTTGGGTTAGGGTTAGGGCTGGGTTAGGGTTAGGGCTGGGTTAGGGTTAGGGTTGGGTTAGGGTTAGGATAGAGTTAGGGTTAGGATTAGGGTTAGGGTAAGGCTTTCGGTTAGGGTTAGGGTTAGGGTTAGGATAGGGTTCGGGTTCAGGTTGGGTTTGGGTTAGGCCTAAGTCAGGCGTAGTAAAATACATCTCTCAAATACAAGTGCAAAATGCATTTCTTTCACTAGGAGGCACTATCATTTTCAAATGAACAGGAAAGATTCAGAGCCACCCTTATTTCCTATTTTTTTCTAGGGATTAGAATTATTGCTCTTTCAGAGCCTATTCTAGACATTAGAGTCTAGTTATAAGGTTCTTAGTCTCTAGTGGAGTGGACAGGAACAAGAAGAGGGTGAAAACGTTCAGGGTTGTTTACTCTGGACTACTTTTTAGTTAGAAAACAAGACAAAGGAGGTCAGTCGCCGTCAGACCTCCTTGATCAAATCTGGACCAGGCTGATGAAATGAATTTACTTAAATCTTGGGTAGGAGAGACTTCCCATGCCAGGTTGATACTGCAGGTCGCCTTTTCAAATTAAGATTGTTTTTGCACAAAAGGCAGACAACATTGTCTGATGGAAAATTTCAACTCGTTAAACGCATATTTGTCCAGTTCTGGTATCTGATGGACCAAATGGCTGCTTTTGCAAATCCCAGGTATGGCAGGGTGTTATAGTTTTGACTTTTAAATTAGCTGAATTGCCTGCCTGATATTCTGTCTCAAGTATACCTTTTTCATCCTGAGCTTTATATATAAATATAATTTTTAAAATTTATATATATAATTAAATAAACCCTTTGGATTTGCAAGTTTGAATTCTCTTTTTTGCCTTTATTTTCAAATGAGATAATAGAGTTTTTATCTTTAAGGCTTTGCGTATTAGAAAATTTATCATGAGATGCTATCATCAGTCATAGAGAAAGTTCAACCAATTGTGGTGGCAGCCCACCAGCTTATGGGGAGGTTTGGTAAATATGAGAAAAGAGGATTTGCTAAATTCTAGAGAGTGAATGCTGAATATTTTCTTCAGCCTATCTCCATGATGGCAGATCAGGCCTCAATTCAGGTGTGTTGAAAAATTCAGGTGACCTCTTAAAAAGGTCAGTGCAACCTACTGTATACCTTCTTTAAACCAATGGCAGTGACAGCAACAGACCTAGCTGGATTTTGAGGAGTTGGGCATTCAGAACCAGTGCCAGGATCACTCAGCATTTTCCTTTATCACAGAAGGAAATGGAAGAAGAGGATACGTATCTGTCTGACCCATAATTTATTTAAGATTAATCCCTCTCTTGCCCTTTCTCATATTTCTCCTTCCATACACAAACTTTAGGGCTTTCTGCAATTGGCCTTATTCTGGAATATATCCTGTAATAGGGGCCTGCTGTCTGCATGCTAGTTCAGCTTATAGCAGGATAGAGGTGAGTCTGTATTACCAAATGGGCAACAGACCCCTGTTCCAAGATATATTCCAGAATAAGGTCAAGTGCTAAGTCATCAATGAAGCCAAGAAACAAGGGGAGACAAAAATGGTAACTTGGTGGCGTTTTTCCTTCAGTATTTTTGTTTGGGCGCTTTTCCTGCATTCTGAGTTGTGCAACTGATAGCACATGGTCCTTATCTCCATTCTGAAATCTAGCATTAGAAAGATATGATGGATACTTCTGAATACTGGCAGTGGACACATGTGGTCTTTGGTGGTTGCTCAGTTGCCTTATTGTTTGAAAGTCCATTGATGTTTGTAAATACATTTCTGAAACCTTCAATAGTAAAAGGGAGCTTTTAACCATTTTCTTTTTGCAGTTTTAAGATGAAATTTCCCCAAATTCTGTGTTTTTGGAAGACAGGAGTCCTGTTGCATCTGTAACAAAGCTAACATAGCATTTCCCAGTAAGGACACAAGCACACTTAAAAGCAAGTCTTGCTCACAAGAAAAAAACAAGGTTTTGGAAAGGCCTAGTCAAAGTTCTGACTTGAACTCTCTTGTGACGGTGTGGTAGGGCATTAAATGGGCAGTTCATGCTCAAAAACCCTCCAATGCATCCGAATTAAAGCAATTCTGAAATTCTTCCACAGCAATGCAGAAGACTGATCTCTAGTTATCTAAAGTTTGATCGTAATTGTGGCTGCTGAAGATGGCATAACCAGGTGTTCAGGAGGCAATCACTTTGTCATATTGGTGTTAGAGGTTTTGGTTGACTTTTTTACAAGAGGTGAAACGATCCTTTGAATGCTGTATTTCGTGTTTACTCGTGTTCTCTTTATTTTATCTCATATTAAATTTTGCTTTAAGATCTGAAACAACTAAGCGGAAAACTTATGCAAAAAAGAGAAGAAATTAGGAAAGGGACAAATACCTTTTCATGGCACTGTGTAAATACCACCTACAGAAGCCAGAGAAATACAAAACAACTTGAGAAAGCCGATACCCCAAGGAGTGCGAAAAGGGAGAGGCGTTTTTTAGCAGTGCTACTGATAAGGGAGGGGGGGGGCAAAACCCTTCCATATCTACGGAAAATCGCCTCTCCCCCTCGGCCCTGAATCCAGCCGTGCGCTCGTCGCCTCCAATCCGAAGCAAGATGGAATGAAACCCTGAAGCGCTGCAATTCCCACCCGGCCTTCCTGCGCTCCCATCCTATCATTTCCCATCCTCTTCCTCACTGCAGCCGGGCCCTCCCCTCGCCAGGCCTGCCCTGCATTTCGCACGGGTTGGGCCGGCCTGCAGCCTGCCTGAGGACGAGGAGCAACCGAGGCGTCGACGACGACGACGCGGAAGGAAACCTGCCCGGCCAGCAGGCCGAGTGGAAGGAGGAGGAGGAGGAGGAGGGAAAGGTTGGTAAGGAAGGGCGAGGACGAGGAGGCCGCTCGCTCGCTCCCCCCACCCCACCCGCTCCCCACTGGCTGCGCGGACGGCACTGCGAGAGAGCGCGGGCAGGGCAGGCGGAGAGTCCTGGCCCAGGAAGCCCCGTCGCCTTCGCCTTCTTCCCCGCCCGGGGCCAGGCGGAGCCAGCGGCGGCAGCAGGAGGAGGAGCGGGTGAGAGGTCGGCCAGCTCCGGTCGCCCATAGAGACGAAGGAGCCCCGAACTGTGCGGGCAGCGGCAGTAGCAGCGGCGGCGGCGGCGGCGGCGGCAGCTGAAGCAGGGCGGGCCGGCGACGCCGAGGCGACAGGGAGACCCGGCCAGGCAGGACGGTGAGCGCAGGGGCCGAGGGGCCGAGGGGCGGGCGGAATGGGCGAGGGAGCGCCGCCGCCGCCGTCCTTGCTCTTCCTCGTTGCCCCAGCTTTGTCTCCGCCTCCCGCCATTGCGGCGGCGGAGGCTGGCGCGCGGGTAACGAAGGACTGCCCCTCCAGGGCTACCCCCGCCGCCGCCACCGCCGCCACCCCCTTCCTTGCCTGCCCGTACCCGGCGGCCTAGGTGGCGTCGGGAGGGCGCCCCTCCGTCCGAACCGAAGCACTGGGCAGGGGCGGCAGCGAGGGGGCGAGGCGGCTACGACGACGACGCGCGCGCCGCCGCCTCCGCTTTCGGCCACTGTGTGGCGCCCAGTGAGGCGTGGTGGGCTCGGCTGCTGCAGCCGGCCGGCCGAGGCGAGGCGAGGCGGGGGCGCCTTGGGCTCTCGCGTGGTGCTTGCAAGTTGGACGTGGGCTTGACGCTTCCCTCCCCCCTCCCCCTGGTATCGTGTCTGCCCCCTCCAGATTCACCTCGTGCTGGAAGCGGGGGGGACGGGTGTGGGTGACGGTGGTGGTGGTGTAGGAGGTCTGGGGCGCCCTCCCTGCTCCGTTGTCAGAACGCAGGGCGGGGTCGGATCCGGGTGGGTAGGGAGGGAGGGGGCTGCGCAAGTGGATGGGGCGGGAAAGCTCTTGGCTGGGGGCGCCCTGCGTGACGGTGGGGGCTTATGTATGGTACCCTAGGAAGGTCCCTGATGGATCAGACCTGCAACCTATCCAACCTTCGTCTTGCTTTTCAAAGGGCTGGTATGGTCCACTGTTTCTCCGAGCAGATAAGCAGGTCGGAGGTTTTAAGCTGATGGACCTCCCTGTCTTTAATGTGTTTATGCTTTTAAATTCTGGGGGTGGTGCTGTGTGCTTGTCCATTCTTGAGGGCTTCGGGGTGTTTTACAAGGCGGTATACAATATAACACCAGCATCCTAATCAGCAGTATTAATAATAATAAAGTTGCTTTTCGAGCACCTCTCCACGCCCTTGCAAAATTTGCCTCTTAGTACTCCTGAACATGAGTCATCCCTTTAGCAATTATGGCTAATATGTGTTTAGTTCTGCATGAGATTACTACCTTTTGGTGCCAATTCGAGTTACTTGCTTTGCCGTTTTGTAAGAGAGAATTTCATTGTTATTCATAGGGTGAAGAAGAGTGGCAGAGAGTTGTCCTCAGATATCCACTGGGTTCCTGGATTTCCCTTTATTCCACAAATTTGGACCGTGGGCACGGATAGAATTGGGGGTACGGTCTAGGACCTGTGTTCCGATTTGGTGTCTGTCCTTCGATTCTGATGCTGGTACCCGTGAAGCTTTTGAATTGCCTAGAGCAGAGGAAACTAAAGCAGCTTTCCATTCTGTAGCTTTGTAAGCTTTACATTGGCTGTTGAATAGAAACAAGAGCATCCAAGAGGGTGGTAGGGAAAGGGAAGTAATCTGGGAGAGTTTGATAGACTGAAAGCCGTGTGGAACAGGAGAGAAGACAAAAAGTAGGATTTCTAGAGCCTAGGCACAAGACCTTGAAATTCTGGCACTGTCTGCTTTCTTTCCATAACGGGGGTTTGCTTGCCTATGAGATGTCAGTAAAAATTCTAAGAAATAATACACTGCTAAGACTCACATGGGTCTATAATTCTCACTTTTCTGTGGATTTTTTAAAGAAGCTTTTAAATTAACTGAAAGGCAGCCTTTCTAGTGCATCAGTCGAACAGCTGTAGACTCCTGTCATTTGCATGAGGACCCTAAACGCGTTGAGAACTATGGCCAGTTGGATACATTATTTTCTGGTTTGCAGACTTGGAGCAGATCGTCCTTCCTGGTCTCTGTTCAGAGGTTATATATGCCACTCTGTCCTCTTTCAGGGTAGACTTTCTCTTTACATTCCAATATGTCCCGAAGGAATGGGGACGACAGATACTTATGCCTTCATTTCTTTTCTGCAGAGCTGGGAGATTTAGATAAGTAGTGGTTCAGATGATCTGGGTGCAAGACTGCCAATGGGAAAGACATATTTGCTGGTGTTAAACTGACTACAAAACGCCTGTAGATCAGAGCTCAGTTTGAAGAAAGCCTCAAGTTGCTATCTTTGGTCTAGTGGTTAAGGAGCCGGACTTTTATCTGGAAATACGTGGCTTGATTCTGCACTCCTCCACGAAACCAGCTGGGTGACCTTGGGCTAGTCATAGTTCTCTTATGTGCTCTCACAGCCCCATCTACCTCACAGGATGTTCTGTTGTGGGGAGAAGAATAGAAAGCTTTGTCAGCCGCTTTGAGTCTCCTTAAATGGGTGAGAAAAGTGGGGTAGAAAAGCCAACTCCTGCATGCCTAGTGACACTGGGTCTCTTCTCTTTTCAGGAGGCAGTTGTCTGAAAGAGAGGTGCTATGTTGGAGGAGTAGGGTGGTTTTTTCCACTCTCTGTACCAGCAAGAGATGAGGAGCAATAACTTTTGTTTCTAGTTAATGTCCCATGACAACTACCCATTTTCAGAAGGTCACATATACCCAAAAAACTTCCACAGAGCAGTTTTTGTTGATAGGAATGTAAGAGGAGCCCTGCTGGATCAGGCCACAGCCAATCTAGTCCAACATCCTGTCTCACATAATGGCCTACCAGTTGTTTCTGGGTATTCTCGAACAGAAGATGAAGGCAAAACTTTCACCTGCTCTCAGCTCCCTGCAAATGGCCTTTAGAGGAATCCTGCCTGTCTCTCCAACTTGGAGACAGTGCCTGGGCATAGTAGCCATTGATACACCCGTTTTCCATGAATTTGTCTAATATTTCTTAAAACTATCCTTGCCGGTTATTGTTACAATCTTTTTTGGCAATAAATTCTATAGACCAATAACCCTCTGGGTGAAAAAAAACATTTCCCCTTGACTTCCTAGCTCTCCTGCCTATCTGTTCATAGAGTTCCCTCAGGTTCTGGTATTGGGAGGCAGAGAAAATATTTTTTCCTCTATTCACCTTTTTCACTTCACGTGAGATTTTATATACTTCATTCAGATTAACCTTTCAAAGCTGAAGAGATCTAGTTGTTCTTTTCTGCATTTTTTCCAGTCCAGTATTGCTGAGGTGTGGTTTTAGTGTTAGTGCTGCACAACAGTAACACACTTGTGTGGCTTCGATAGCACATTTAGATGGACTGCTGACTGTTAACCTTTAGTCTGTAAACCCACAGTCATGTTGATCTAGGACATCCTGAGGAACTTCCTAGGGGCCAAACCCTGTAAATTTTAACTCATCGTCATCAATTATTTGGCATTTGGGATGGAAGTGAAGAAAAGCTGGGATATAAAAATACTCCATGTTCACTTCCAATAGGGGTACATCCTATTTTCCCGTGTTAAACACCTACAGTTAGTTTTCCATGTCCTACTGCATTGTTTGAAAGCTGCCTGAACTCAAAGGTCAAGAACTTCATTGACAGTTAAAAGCATATTTGGCTTTATTAGCAGACTTAACATGTATCTTGTTAGTTTTTTAAAAAGGGCTACAAGTCTAACCTGCAACCTCCATTGCTGTGTTACAACTTTGTTGCCTCAGTTAATGTTAATTTGTCATAAGGCCTGAGGATGGCTAGTAGTATCTATGTTAAGGGAACTCTGCCTCTGTGTTCAAGTTCTGTAATCAGATCTTAACTGTGGCATTTGAACTTTGTAATTTAGCAAAGAACATATCATTTTGCACTTGCAGAATAGCAAAACCAGTCAAGGAAACAAATATGGATGTGTTTAATACAGATCGGTGGAACTAAAAGGCAGGGAGAGCAGTTTGGATTTCAGGATGTGTAGAGTTGCTCTCTGATTTTCCTTAAGTTGATAGTGTCTAACAAACTATGTTTTTGTAAAGGACCTGATAAAACTCCACCCTTACTTATACTTTTTACAAGCGGACTTAGGAAATAGTTCTAGCCCAAACTTAGCTTAACCATTGACTCTGAGTTGCAGAACAGTAATATGCATTATTCAGCCAAGGTCTGCTGGATATTTGTTGCATTTTTCTCCAGAGGGACATCCCTGATAGGCAGGTGTCTGAAATTTTTGGCTTGGATTATTAGTCAGCCAGATGTTTTATTTTCCACTGACTGTTCTCATCTTAGTCTTTGATATAGACAAGAGCCTCCCATAGCACATTAGGTTTTCATCTTGTCACAGTATACTTCCTCTCTGTTCCAAAGTTCAGGAGAATATAAGCTCCAAGGTGAGAAAGGGATGAGGGTTTCTCAGGTTTCACTGAATGGGGGCCCTGGTCTCAGCAGGCTGGCAGGTATATTTATGGAGACCTTATGATTAGCAACCTAGTCAAAGATGTGACGGCAGAACACAAGGGAGTTATTGAACATGTTCTGTCACGTTTAATGTCAGTCTTGTTTACTGTGAAAATAAAGGAAGGCATGCTAGATAGTGAAAGCTTGCAGAATTTAATGTTTCTTTCTTGCTGGGTAAGTACAGTGGTACCTTGAGATACGAGTTTAATTCGTTCTGTAACCTTGCTTGTATGTCAAATCATTCGTATCTCAAAGCAATTAATTAATGGAATTCCATTAATCCGTTCCGGGTCCCAAAAAACCACCTCACCTTCCAGCTCCACACCCAAATTTCAGTCCCTGAAAGCGGCCAGCAGCTATAACAGCTCCATTTTTTGCCCTACGTCTTTCTGGAGCTGCTATGTTTGGATTACAGGAGCAGCTGCCAGGCCTCAGAGGCTGCCAAAATTCAGCCTGCCCTCGGCGCTCACTTCCCTCGCCTCGCACCGCCGCCTTCTTTTTCTCTCGGCGCGTCACAGCCCCGCCCCTCTGCCTTGGCTTTTCCTCCGCTCGCACGGCCCCCGCCCTTCAGCGTGTCGCCTTAGCCTCAGCCCGCAGCGGGAGCGCCGGTCGTGTGATTCCTCGTATCTCAAATTTTGCTCTCATGTCAAAGCAAAATATCTCTCACTCGGCGCCTCGTATCTCAAAAAAATCATAAGTTGGGGCACTCGTATGTCGAAGTACCACTGTATTTCATCATAACATTGCTTTTAAGCTACAGTCTGAAGCTCTTTACAACTTTATGTTGTATATTTGAAATCTTCAGCTTGTTGAGGGTTTTTTCCAGCAAACTTGAAAATATTTTTGCTGAAAGGTTCAGCTTTTAGAATCACTTGCATAAATGGGTTGATAGAAAAAGTTAGGTTTGTTTTAGTTGGCAAACTTAGAGTTGGCTGTGTACAAAACTCGTCCGTAAGTTCTGGCCTAACAATGCAGACTAAAGTAAAATTGTTTCCTAGAAGATTTAAGTTTTCTAGAGATTTTAGTAGTGGTAGTAATTGAAGCAACTTCATTTATTAAATTTTCATGATAGTTAAAAATACTGTAAAACTTTAATATTTTGGCATAACAGTATTCCTGCCCATCACTGTGTAAGAGACAATTTAGATGCCAGAAATTACTTTGTAGTCATAGTTATGAAGACAGAGCAGTTGAGGCTGAATTACTATATTTAAATGATATTCAACTGTTCAGCTTTGATGGGCATTAAATTATCCTTATATCACAGTAAAGGATGTGCAGGGAAAACCCCCTATGTAGCATTATACCATGTTCTGTTAGAAATCTTTAGCCTTTTTCTATGATCCATATTTTGTGAGAATTAGCATGCATTTGTTTCCGTTTGCTGGTTCTAACAGCTCTGTTTGATTTTTGTGAAAGCTGTATGGACACCTATTTAAAGTTGAAACATTCCACCACAATCTATTGTGCAGTGCCCATGTATGAGACTAAACTCTTTTGAACTTTTTTATCATTTACATTTCTGGAACGCTTTCCACTTTGAGATTAGAGGTTAGAAACGTTTAATAATATTAAATTATTAATTAATCACTTATTAGTATTAACCCTTTATATGTAGCAAAAACAAGCAATTAGAAATACTTTGAAGTGCACGGATGTTCACGGCTGGTATTAAGAACGGTCAAAATGATACACAGCAGTGAGGAAGCTTTTACAATCTCCAGAATGCTTCACAGAGCTTTACGTTTCAGAAAGCAGAAGGTTTGAGGCATGATGATGAATGACCTTGAGAGCTACATTTATTTATGTACTATATTTCTGGCCCTCTAACATTAAGATCTCAGGGCAGGTCACAACAGGTCAAATAAATACAGGAAAATTAATTTTAAAAGTACAATAGCTAGATAAGAAAAATTGTCTCCTTATTTAAGGTTGCTCCTGAGATGGAGGTTTACTATATTATTTATTAATAGTATTTGTAAAGCTGCCCTTCATTATAGAATTGTTCCTCAGCACACTATTTATATAAACTTTAATATAATTCATAGGATTCTGGGTTAAGGAAACAATAGCTGATTTCTGTTAGTCATTACCCAAATCTGTTTTATACCTTAAGCAAAAAGTGTGTTTCCTGGTTGGATCCAGAGGAGTCTTCAGTGCTGGTGTATGTGATTTCATGCAGATTTGTTTGCTTTCTATCCAAAGTTGCTAATTGCAGCTAACAATAAGGTCAAGCTGAAAGAGACAATAGCAGTTAATCAGTCTGCATAGCAGGGCTACACCATAATTATTTATAATTTGCTTTTTGCCCAGATGTCCATAGAAACAAATCTAACTTTTACCCATAACCAAAAGGCAAATAGTTGTGGGACCAAACAGGGCTTCCTCAGGGGAAAATAGTCTACAGGAATTATGGCCTAAGTGGAATTATTGAGGGGGTAGTGTGACTGTGTCCACCTGCTTTGCCTCCAGTGATGGAGTAAGGCCTCTGATGTCTATTTGAGAACTGAGATGAAGACATATGGATGCTGATGGAGCCCATTATGAATCAGCAAGACTTTAAGAAGAAAAAATTGGACACAGAGGATTCTCATCCACTTAAAAGAACTATTAAAGTTAAATATTCTGCACAAAGCACCACAATTAATATTGTATCACTTTTATTTGTCCCTGTTTTTATTTATTAAATGACTTCACTATTTTAACCACAAATACATATAATGAAATGCAGATACATATATAGCCCTCAGAATTCTTTAGAATTCTGCGTGAGATTGATTGGAATACTTGGAAAAGAAATAGTATCTTAGATATGGCTTTCATTTTTATGACAGTAATTCTGCCTATCCATGATAATTTTTTCCCCAGTATTTTATGTTTCTCTTAATTTGTCAAATCAAAGGTATGTTATTTAATGCAGTGATTTTATTTACATATATAGGAATTATAATTCCTAAATACTTTGATTTTTTTCCTTACCCTAATATTGTTTGAGTGGTCAACTGAATCTTAGTGGCAACATTTTAAAACATTGTTTCTGATTTCTGTGGATAAACTTGCAGATCTGATAAAAAACCAACATTATTTCTTTTAAAGTCTTTATAGATGTTATATATTTCATGTATTGTTGTTGTTATAGTTGTGTCCCGCACTGGGACCTTTTTGATAAAGGGCAGGGTATAAATTCTTAAATAACTAAATTAGTTAATAATAATTGGTTCTTTTGTAAAAATTAGGTTATCATCTGCATTATTGTTTATCTTCAATTTGATATGTCCAATTTCATATGATACTATGTTAAGATAACTCTATATCAGTAGAAAAGGGTATAACTTGCTTCTTACTCTTGTAAAGCAAAAAATGTTTTGAAAAGCTGTTAATACGTAGTTTTGCCATATTGTTTTGATACAGATTTTTTATTAAATTGATAGAAATCCTTAAATATATCTAGATTAACAATGTTGAGTAGTTTCTCTTCTTTGACCTCTCATAGAGGGCATATAGCAATATTGAGCGATATTTCTCCCAGTTATGAAACCAGCTTGATCTGGGTATACTAATTCTTTGATAAACTTATTGTAGTCTGTTAGCTGATATCCTGAGAAAAATTTTGAATCTTGGTAAATAAGAGAAATAAGTCTATAAGAACCTGGATGTTCAGGATGTTTTTTTGTTATAGTACAGAAACAATTATGGATTTTTTCCGAGAAGAAGGGATTTGACCAATAGATAATACATTTTAAACAATAAAGATAGGTGTGGAGTTAAAATATCCTTAAATGCTTATAAAAATTAATGAGAATTCATCCAGCCCTGGCTCTTTAAAACCTTTCAAAGTATTAAAATGCCTCTATGCCAGTGGTGTCAAACTCAATCCAGCCGAGGGCCGGATTCAAAAAAAAAA
>MTQE01001134.1:38290376-38305868 GCA_014337955.1 Aspidoscelis marmoratus | reverse complement strand
GCGGGCCGGGTCCGGCCCGCGGGCCGTAAGTTTGACATGCCTGCTCTATGCCATCTCTATCATAATTTGATTACTAATAACTGAGCTTTGCTCCTCAGGCAACATAGTTAATGTGGCTTTATTCAACATGCAGGAAGATACAGTCATGAGAAAAACAAAGTACACCTCCTTTGAATTCTATGGTTTTATGTATATAATGAAAACATCTGCTCCTTAGGTCTTAAATTTAGATAAATACAACCTCAGATGGCCCACACACAACAGACTCCATGTTTCATTTCTTTATTCAACAAAAATGAAGCCAAAATGGAAAAGTCATGTGTGAAAAACTTACACCCCATGAATCAATAATTTGTAGAATTACCTTGAGCAGCATTTTCTGTATGATTTTATCAGCCTCTCGTATCATTCTGGAGGAAATTTGACCCTCTTTACAACATTGCTTCAGTTCATTGAGTTTGTGGGCATTTGTTTATGCACAGCATTTCAGTTGGCTTGAGGTCTGGACATAAGAACATAAGAACTTAAGAGGAGTCCTGCTGGATCAGGCCACAGCCCATCTAGTCCAACATCCTGTCGCACACAGTGGCCCATCAGTTGCCCATGGGCATCTCAAGCAGAGACAAGGGCAAATGGCCTTAGAAGCATCCTGCTTGTCCCACCAGCCTGAAAGGTGTACTTAGGCATCCATTCTAGTAGCCATTGATAAATCTGTCATCCATAAATTTGTCTAACCCTTCCTTACAGCCATCTAAGCTGGTAGCTGTTACCACCTCTTCTGGTAGCAAATTCCATAGACCGATGACCCTCTGGGTGAAGAAATACTTCCCCTTGTCTGATCTGATGCTCCTATCCATCACAGAATTCCCCTTGGTTCTAGTATTGTGTGATAGAGAAATTTCCACATTTTCTACACTGGGCATGATTTTATATACTTCAGTCAGTCCCCCTTTTAAATGCTGTCTTTCCAGACTGAAGAGGCCTAGACACTGCCTCTTTGACTGGCCCAGTGCAACACCTTGATTCTTTTCTTTATCAGCCATTCTCTTGTAGGTATAATGCTGTACTTAGGATCATTATCCTGTTCAGGGATAAATGGCCTCATATTTGACTCTAGAACACTTTAGTATACAGAGTTTGTGGTTGGCTCAGCTCACTACAAGGTGCCTAGGTCCTGTGGCTGAAAAACAAGCACAATTATCACCCCTCCACCACTATGCATAGTAGTTGGTATGAGGTGCTTGTGCTGATATGCTGTGTTTGGTTTTCACCAAACATGTTGCTGTGGCCTGTTCAGATGCAACTTTGGTAGCAAGACCTAAACAAAAACAAAAAACATACTGAAATGCTAGGAGAGTTGTTGCTAACTTGAGTACATAGCATTAAGCTATACATGCCTGTGATCTGATATTTTAAAGAATTCACTGTTCCCTCCCAGATTTTCATGCTAGGAAGAAATTCGGTAAGTGACAACCAAATTATATGGCCACTAAATAGCTTTATATGCTTGCAAAATTATGTATAATATACTTTGATTATGAATAGCAAACCAGAATTGTTCATCACCAGAATTATGCTTCACACTGCAGCAGGCTACATATCAGTACCTCAAAGGTGGGGTAAGAAAAGCTCTCCCCAATCAATCTGAGTCAGATTTTGATCCTCAACATGGGTTGAGAAGCTCAAAAGAGACTTCCAGCTGGAATTTTAAACCTCCCCTGCGAGCCTCATGGAAGTACTCTGCATGTCATAACTGCTTTCAGTCCCCAAATAAAATCTGTTCAGTCTGTCTCTATCCAATTCAACCTTAGGTAGGTCTACTAAAATAGATGATCTGCCATGATTTATTATCAGGAAAGCTTTTTGTGGTATTTTTTTTCCTGAGCAGTGGACTGTGTGTTGAGGCAGCTTTGTTAAATAGGTCCCAGCTATCACACATTTTGAAATAAAGGGAAATATTAATGGAAGAATAATTATGGGCTTTAAGTTTGATGAAGATAAAGTGAACAGCTGTAAAATCTGAGCTGGGAATGGATAGGCCGACAGTTTGAGGAGTGAAGAGGAGCCCATTGTGAGAATGGCTCAAAAAAGTTGTACAATATCTTATAAATATGAATGCACCCATATAGTGGATGTAATAATCCGGATTATTTTTAGCAAACTATTTTTGGCGGACTCTTTATTAGCACAGGGACTGATATGCCTTTCTTGAGGGCCATCAGTAAATAAGCTACAGCAGGCAAGACATGTAGTACCATCAAGGTAAGCTTTATTGAGCAATTTCCAGTGTTTCGTCTTTGTACCTATTGTAGATTCCCTCTATGTCAGTTTGTGAGGAAGATTTCTTAAAGGGATTTGATCTATCAAAGAGTAACGCAGGACAGCTCTGTGTAAATATGTGTCCTATTTTCAAAAAAAAAAACCTGTAGAAAGTAGTCAGTCAGTAGTTAATTTTAGCCCAAAGATTGGTGTAGAGTGTGTTTAAAAAGGCATACAACTGTGCTTCTAGGCTATTGCCTAGCTATGTTAACAGTAGAGTATTTATAGAGCGTGAAAAGCATTTTAGTCTGACCTTCGATAAAAATACAATTTCAGTCCCGTAATATTGCTGAGAAATGTTATTTTCCATCAGGTGTTTTATTTGGGTTCTGTACTTCCATCAGGGGTGGTGCTTGGAATCATTTTGTTTAATCCACACAACCACTCTTGTGAAATAAGATGGGTGGAGATGGTACGTCGGATAAACCTCATTAGTTTAACATTACAGTTAAACTCCTGCTTAACTTAAACTAGGAGGTTAATTGTAATGTTCTAATACTGTTCAGATTTTTTATTTGTGTGTAACAACCGTCTCTGGAAATACCTTCCAGAGTCAGGCAGTTTAATAGCAAAAAAAGTTCATGGTTTCACATCTTTTCCCTTGTCTGTGAAGAATACCAGTAATGAGCCCCAATGTATGTGGGTTGTAAGTGAAAAGTGGGGAGGAAGCATTTTTTTAAAATATCAAAACATGCACAGAAAAGTAGGGGAAACATTTCAGGAATAAATCAAACATAAAAAGGTACAAAGTGAACAATAATATAACAAAGAAACTAACAGTGGCATTCCCTCTTCTCCGGATTACTCACATCTGGTCAAATTTCCTGACTCTCTTTACTGTCTTTCGTACCGGCAGCTTAGTTCTATTTGGGATCCTTCTGGCTTCTCTCTCTTATATTTTCATATTAGCATATCCCTGCTCCTGAATACTCAACTGGTCTTTAAAAAATAAACACATAAAATAGAAATACCAACTACTGTCATATTACATTTCATCACAGTATGCTACACAGGTCTTAAGAGCATCCTCTCTTAAATTTGCCAGTTATAAACATTCCTGATGTTTGCTAAAAAGCTGAGAACTAAAGGAACATTCACGCTTATGGTGGTAGGAACCCTAAAGGGACCCCAGAAGCACAGTGGCCAAAAGGCAGTGGTGCCCTCTGCTCTTTGGCTCCCTGACAAGGGTTTTGGGCCCCCTGCAGGTTTTCTCCCCAGTTCTGCTTAAAAACTCTGAGGTAGCCACTGTTCTCAAGCCCTTTTGCTATTGTCATGTAGATGTAGTGCCGGCAAGAGCAGGCTACAGCATCTGTTTTGCACAGATGTGTTACTGAAGAAGCCCACTTCTGGGCCTGCTTGCGTGATGGAAGCCTTCTTGTTGAAGCTGAGCTCAAGAAATCGACTTTTGAAGGGTCCTAACAGGGAAGTAGAAGAGAATTTTCTAAGGCCTACATTATTTTGTGTTTCCCATTTATAATTGTATGCTCCCATTTGAGAGCAAAACACACCTTTCATTACGTTCTGTCTTTATGGCATGAAACTGCTGGCAAGTGCCATGCAACTGCCTGCAACCGTATCCAGAAGAGAGCCATGAAATACTTGCATGAAACTTCTGGGCTAGGAAGATCTATTTCTAAATATGTGTGTGATAGAAAGAAAACTTGTGTCGTTATGCTTCTTATACCATTCTTGCCCACAATATACCCATTATAAAACATATAGTTTAGCTAAAAGATTCACCTTGCCTACAATGGGATGGATGATGTTCCTTCAGGGAATCGTTTGCTTGGAACATGTGGCTTTCCATTTCCCTGTATTTTTCAGTGGTCTTGCACCTGTGCTCTCTGTTTTAAGCAATGCAAATTTTTTTCACTTTACAGACTGGTATCATTGGAAGAGTCTGGAATAAGTACTTTCCCTTCTTTAAGTACTGTGTGCAGTATATGTACCATAGATATAATTGATCAAATGATGCTTTTATGGTTCCAAAGCCAGGTAGTGTATCTATCCTGCCATTCCATGATTTTCCCTTGCTGCACTGGAATTGCTTCATTTAACAACAAGAACCATGCAAATAAATCCTGTAGTTTAACCACTCAGATTCCACAACCTGGAGAAATAGAACTGTGTGTATTCATAGGAAGGGAAAGAAGCTGAATGAACCTGCCACAGGACCAGAAACGTCGATCAGGAAGGATTGTATAAACAATGTCATAGAAGTTGCAGTGTGCACTTGGATAAGTTACTGTGATCAAGTTCATTTTTCCTGGCAGAATAGCTGCTTTCAACTCAGAACTAGAGGCATTGCATTATGTGCACTCAGATATCATGCGGTAACACAAATATACTTAGGGATACAGAAAAAAATAGTAAAATACTTGTACTGAAGATGTGAAGTATTAGAGAATGTGCACAATTATTGAGCTGTCACGCTCATTTCTGATGCTAGTAGAGCTTTATTTCAGATTAAGAACAGTGCCATTTGTAGGGAGAGAAATGCTGCTGTAGCAGGGCTTTTAAAAAGGCAGAAATGCACAAAGATCAGTGGCTAACATAACAGAATATCAAGGAAGGTTCACCATGTTTCATTGATTCCAACTTTTGAATACATAGAGTCCTAGTGTTCAAAGCTTGCCAGAATACTTGACAATTACAAAAAAACTCTTTACAGTGGGCAGAAAGTCTCGGTGAGAGTGGAATTTGATTCAGAACAAGTCGGGAGCAAAGGGCACATAATATAAGCAAACTGATTGTGCTTGTCAAAGTTGATGTAAGGAAGAAAATTAAGACCAAGTGGACAGGATCAAAGAAACTTGAGGGAGATCTTTGAAAGAGCTATGAGACCTTCCTGGAGACAGATTAAGATGAGAAGTGTTTGCCCTGTCAATACCAGGGGCAGCAAATGGAGGTGTAGTCTGTAGCAGGATTTTCTTACCTTAAAATGCACAGTAGTGACATGGAGGCATAGAAGCTACTGTGTTATGGTGCTGAAGTTCATGTGTTTTCTTTGGTTTCCTATTAGTCTCATTTCATGGGGAGTGCATGGAATGGGCTATTGTTACTGTAATATTGTATATTATTCAAAATAAAAAAATAAAGCATTCTTCTCCTTTGTTTTCTGAAGGTGCATTGGCAGTGTATTTTGGTCTAAAGCAGTGATGGTGAACCTTTTGAGCTCGGTGTGTCAAAATTCTCAAGAAAACCTAGCTTAACTCGGGTGCTGTGTCACATCTAAAAATATCCATAACTTTGTGATATTTGTAGCTCTAGTAAAAAAGTTATATTTTTGATATATGTATTTTATTAAAAGCAAAAACAAATAATTCTTTACATTAGTGACTTTTGTTGCTAAATCTTCAGTAGAAAGTTGGTATTTCATACACTTCAAAAATAAGCAAGCACTGCACGTCCAGGTGCCAGGGTGACCATGTGTGTCACTCAAAAGGTCTTGGTGTGTCACCTGTGACACGCGTGTCATAGGTTGGCCATCACCGGTCTAAAGTCTCCCTGCCTTGAAAATTTTTCAGATGAAGTTGCATCTGTTTTGAGGTGCCAAAAGTCATCAGTCCTTTTTCCTATTCTGAATTTAGGATAGTTGTTGGAACTTTCTGAATGCTTTATAACAGTACCAATTTTTAGAATATGTTTCATGCTGTTGTTTGTTATTTATACTACTTCTGCTCATGTTTTATATAATTTTTGTGTTCCTGTTTTCTTTAATTGTCAGGAGAAGGTGTCCTGAACTGTAAGATATAGCAGAAGGTTATCAAATGTTTTAAATTAATTACTTGAAAACAGGTAATTTAGCAAGTGCCTCTGGAATAGGAAGACCTGTATTTAAGTAACCTCAGAGTCTTTGCTGTTCAAAGTTTACAACCATAATAGGAAATGTTTAGATTTCTCTGTTCCTAGTTATAACCTACAGTTATATGCTTCAGAAAAGTCAGTGTTTATTAATTTGAATCCCTTACTGGCTAAACTCTGTAAATTAATCATGTATTCAGGGAGGAAAATATATGAAGTTGCTTTTTTTATTGAGCTGAACCACTGGTCCATCTAGGTTGATGGGCTTGACCAGTAGTAGCTCTTCTTAATTGCAAGGAGGGGGTCCCCTTAGCTTGAACCATTTTATTTTGGATGTCTCAGGGTTAAAGCAGACATTTTTCTTGGAAGATATTTTTCACTAGGCAATCATCCCTTTTTATCATTTTCCATTGTATTTTTTCCCTTCTAAAAGCATCCAAATGTAAAACTCAAAATATTTACCTTAAAGGAACTTGGGGAGAAGTAACAAAAATAAATGACAAATATTAGCTGTTCAGCTAGATGAATTCTGGCATGGCTAGGAAGAAGTTTGAAAGTTATGTTTTGCATCTGCTTTGAATACTTTTACAGGTAGTTCATGGGAGTGGCTATAGCTCAGCAATAGAGGGAACTGTCTGGAAAGCAGAGAGTAGCTGGTTTGATCTCCAGCCTCTCCTCAGAAGGAGGCAATAGCAAACCAGTTCTGAATCTCTGCCAAGAAAACTGTGTAGAGTTGCCCTAGGAGGTGCCCAGTAGTCAACTAAGAATTGACCATGAGTTAATAGTTCACAACAGCAACAACAATAAGTAGTTCACGGCATAATGTTATATTCCACCTGTTATATTACCCAAGTTTCTTCTCTTTCGACTACAACTCCCGCAATATTGGGAAATATTGCCCAATAACTGGGCAATATTTCCAACTGTGCCTGGCAGTAGTCGTAGTCTACTCTGTTCTATTTCCTCTTGGACTCAGGTAGATTGTTTAACACTAATAAGGGCAGACAGTTTTGGTATCATATTGTATATGACATTGTTAAATCCATCATTGTTATTGGAGTGGATTCTTCTAAAAAGCTACGTTGAGTTATTTCTTTCTCTTCAATTCCTTTATTGTTTCATACCAGGTCAGCAGCGTTTGCATTAGTTAGCAGTTTAGTGCAAGGTCAGTCCAGCCAGTTGAAAAAGTTCCTAGTGCTGAACTTGACCACGTACATCATGAGATCAGCACCTCTTTGGGTTCGAGAGTGAACTCAATTTGAGGATGGTTGGTCTCCAGACACCACACAGGTAGAGCAAGCAGGAGTTTGAAAGGACAAGGTTGGACTGATTACTGTTGGTGCTGAGCTGAGTTTGCAGGGCTGATCTCTCTTTCAGAGAGATTGTTTTGCACTTTGTGTGAGGCTGCTGATTGAGTGTGGTTGAATGGGGTCTTAGAGTTACCGCTAATTGAATTCTTTAGTAGTCATTCTTCAGCTGGGATCAGGAAGGCTAACTTGACTTTGGACCCCATCAGAAGAGGATCAGATTAAAGAGTTTATAGATATAAAAAGCATCCTGGAGCTTGGTATAGGAAAGTGTCTTTCTTTTCTTTTTCCTTTGATTCACTGCACATTTATTTTCACTTTAGTTTCTCCTTTTAATTGCTGGTTCTAATAACTTACTGGGAACGGGTATGCAGGTAGGAAGCCAGCAGTGTTTAAGGTCTGCCCAGTGTTCTGTAGTGAATGACGCACATATGATTATCTGCCTTCTGGACAGGGATCATGAGTGTGTGCTGACAGCAGAGATCTAGTGCTCACAGAGTGCTCACACTAAACTCTAGCGCTTTAAAATTCCAGAAAGTGACTATCAAGCCTTCCAGAAGGTTCCACTGCATACTGGGCGGAATGGCAGATGAAGCTGAATGTGAGAAGAAATCCAGAATATATCTATGGATTAATGGGATGTGAACAGCTGAAAAAATTGTGTGTCTACGTACACCCTGCTTGTTTGCCTCTGTACGCAGCTGGTTGTCACTTTGAGAACAGGTTGTTGGATTTAATGGGTCCAGTTCTTTGGCAGAGTGTTTTCTTGTTCAGCAAACAATTTATATGTAAAAATCTAGAGCAAGATGACAGATTATTTGCTTATGTACTTTGCTTTAAGTTCTTATGAAATTAACCACCTGGCCTCTTGCACATGAAGTACCAGGAAGAAGACCATAATTTCCTGGGTTCCAATTTTCTTTGCTTTCTTATTTCCTTGCCCTACCTCCTTGTTTTGCTTTCCTGTCTTAAACCAGATATATTTTCTCCTGTTTATCTTGGTCAAAAGTGAACTCAGTTACCGTAATTAGGATTTCACAGAAATTATGGGAAATGGAGTGCATCTTGAATGAGATTTCCCATGATTCCTGTGAAATCCTGTGGGATTTCACTGGAATTATGGGAAATGGAGTGCATTCTCCAGCATTTGCTATTATCCGTGGTTTACATTGTCCGCGGTGGGGTCTGGAAAGTAGCCCTCGCGGATATGGGGCAAGTCCAAGTGTATAAAATTGGCTCTGGTTACAAGCATCATGAGGATTCCAAATTCATTTAGAATTCAGACAGAGAAGATCAAATATGACATATTGGGTGATTCTCCTGATTCTGTTTTGTATTATAAAATGTTTTGTGTGCTGTGAAAGTTTGCATAATCTTTAACAAGGAACGAGCAAGTGCTTCTTTCAGATATTCCTGAACCACAACGTCCAGCAGTCTGTCCCAGCCTGCTCAGAATGCTGGATGCTTGTCATTCAGGAACATCTAGAGACCCACTATTAAGTGCCCCATCCTTTACCAGCAAAAAAATTAATTACATTTTTACCTTTGCATCCCACCTTGTGGTCTCAAGGTGGATTAAAATGATTAAAGAGCATAAAAACAAAACATAATTTTAAAATGGTGCATTAAACTTTTATTTAATGATGCACTTCAAATGCTGTTTCTTTCCTGTGTGGGTGAAGTTTTGCACTGAAAAAATAATAAATGAGCAAAAGTCAAATTGGAATAACTTTCCCCACTATTTCCCAGCTCAAATACAGAAAAAAGATAGGTGCATCCTTGATTAGCTTTTACTGGGTGTGTTGTGTACCCATTAAAAATGAACTGCAAGCTTCAAGATTAAAAGGGACCTCCTGGGCTTGTGATGCTCACAAGAAACCATATGTGGTTAGCAAAACTTAAACTCTGAGAAACCTAATTGAGTATTTATGGACTGTGTATAATCAGAGAGACTTTTGTGTTCCTACTTTTGCATGTTTTAATAATCTGAGTGGACAGAGACTTCTTACTCTTTCAGGCCAAGCTTGTGAGGCCAAGCCTCTGGTGGAAACAGAATACTGTTCAGTAGCTGAGAGTCCTGATGAACAGCCAATCATTTTGGCTCATTTTTTGGCAGCTGTGCTGGTAATGGTCATCACATGGCACCCGGGGCTTTCTGCACTTGGCTCTGTACTTTCCTCGCACCGCACTACAAGATGGAGCATCTGCACTTCTGGGAGCTGTTTCCAAACCAGAAATGGCTCCTTCTGTGTAGGAGCACACCATGAGGCAACTACGTGTGGTACATGTTTAAGTGCACCATGCGTACACTAACATTTACCTGTGCCGGAGCTGGTAGGGCTCTGGGCAGGCTCATTTCCACCTCCATGGTGCTGGACAGTCACCTGAACGTGCTGTGCAAGTGCATTGACATGTCACGGTTGCCCTGGTGATGGCACACACGCACTAGCAATGAAACTGAGGCAGGAAAAATGTGGCATCTGGCATATTTTTGCAGGCATATTTTTGTTACCCTAAGAAGACTGTCTGATCTTGGCCCAAACCTTTGGGGTTATTTGTGTTGGTTCCTTATTAGAGGCTTGCATGATATGTAGATTTTGGGTTTCCTCCCATTAATTTCAGTTCGGGGCTTCAGCTAGGCTTAGTTGTGCTGCTGTGCATATTCCTTTGAATGTTAGTCATATAAATATTGGCTTGGAAGTTTTTTGTCCATGGCCCATAAATCTTGAACAGTACCACAGTGAAGACTACAGCTAATGGTAGGAAGATAAACATTTTGAGGTTTGTGAGTGATGCAGATAGATTCTCCATTAGAATAATTTGTATCCTTTGGGTTAATGAGTTACAGTCACTACTTCTAAGAGTTCTGGAACCTAATTAAGTGATTCTTAATCCACAGGAGATTTGTACCCTTTGCCTGTTGTATTTCCCATTAATGTTAAATTTGCTGTCTGGGCCTTTGTCTTTTTTCTTTTTATTTATTTATTTGCATATTTAACTTTGTAAGTACATTGTTGGTTAATAAACCTCATACAGTAATTAGCATTTTCCTTGAACCATTGAATAAAAAACTTAAGAATACTCTAAAAGCTTTGTTAAAACCATTTACCATAAGAGATTAATAAAGTTTCCTATATTATAATATACCTTTTTTCTTGAAAGCAGAACTTGCCTTTTGTTTTCATTCACACTAACTGCAGTATATCTTCTGTTTTCAGATTTTCCAAAACAGATAGCAGCATTTGTGACAGGAGAAGAATCAGACACTAAACACCTGATTCCTAGTTGATGTTTTAACTTCCAGACTCTTCCTATCAGTCATATTAAAAGGTAAGCCTTTTTCTCCTAAATGGAATCCTTGTTTTCAAATCCAGTAATTAATCTCAATAGGTAATGAAAGACTATGCTTACATTGCCACCTAGAGGCTCATAAAGTAATCTTCCATAGAAATTTAAATTCATTTCTGTGAAGACATTCTAATACTTTCCTCATCTGAAGTTCATATAGAGTTGCACATGTGGAAAAGAGAATGCTTTCATCATAATTATATTTTAAATTTAGATACCTGCTAATGTAATAGGGAATTAAAATGTGAGTTTTTTGCCACCTGATCTCTACTGAGTTGGTTCTTAGGTTTGTCCACTGGAGGTCAGGCCTTCCCTAATACTAAATCCAAGGTTACGTTGCTTACTCCTGCTAATACGAAGTGGAAATTAGCGCGACTGTGTGTTAGTGTCTTATATAGCTCAGAGAAATACAGGAAGTTAATATTGCCAGAAGAAAAGAATTTTGAACCTGAGGTGCTCTTGGTAAAATACTTATGTCATGGTTCTGTGTGGAAGGCTCTGTTTATTAGTGCATCATTTGAAATCTGTTTGTATATTGTAGTGTATATCGTACAAAGCTTGCACCCTAATACATTTATTAGTCCTTGCAGCACAAACAGGGACAGCCTGTGAAATATGACTGGTCGACCGTTGATGAGGATGGTGTCCTTTGTTCTTTCTTCCTTCTGAAACATCAACCTTTGATCTGTTACAGATCAAAGGGTTGTTCAGCAAGATGAAACATGGCTCATCAGTTCCCTCACCTGTTGGTCCTAGGTATAATAAAACCCCTTTGGATGTTTGTTTTTTCCTGCAATTGCTTTTCATGTTGGATATTTTTTGGATGAACATGGAACTACATTGTTAATTTCTTTCTTCTTTCTGGAGAAAAAGATATTGCACTTGTGATAACCAACAACTGGAGGTTTTCAAGTAAATAATCATTTGTGGTAAACATTTAGAAAATGCTAAGATAAATATTTTAGCAAGTTAATCATGGTGCCTGTTTACAGTGTCCTTCCAGTAATTCCCTGCAGACAACAGGTTACCTAAGGACAGCTGTTTCAGCCCAGCTGCAGTCAAAGCACTTTCTGAATGAGGAAAACAGTTCTAATTATCTTTATAAAAAGGGTTCAGCAGATCAAATAACCCTGAGCATCCTTTCTCTTCTAATCAGCTGCCTGAAGGTCTGATTTTTCTTGATAGTGTTGCAGATATTTAACGTCTTTTCCCAGTTCCTTAGGGTTGGGCCTTTCCCATAGGTACTAATATTTAATATTTTAGTATTTAATATTTAGAATTAAAACTTGGCTGTTTGAAATTTGTTTTTAATGTTGCTTTTAGAGTTGTATTGTAAACTCCTTCAGGATCTTTTAGATAACAAAGTGGTATATAAATATTTTAAATAAATATTTAGGCACTTTCCATCCCCACTGTAAAAGAAAAAACTTGAACATTCCAGTATTTTTTCCTGAAAAGATTTGATGACCAGTGAGCTTAATGAATTATAAAGTGTTCCATGGGCCTGTAGAACAGGAGATGCAAATTAGATCGGCATGCACAGTCATCCATCATATATTATGCTCGTATATTATACTTGCAGCTTGCAGGAAACCAGGGTCTAGAGAGCCACAGACTTTTGCAACTTAGCAAATAGCCACATGCAAGGTGACAGATGAATAAGTTGAGGTCAGCTGCAAGGGCAGTTGTGGCAACTGTGGTTGTTACCCACCCTGGGACCTTCAGGTATAGGGCGGGATATAAATATAAACAAACAAACTTGGGAGCTGAAGTATAGATGCAAGTCAGTGGATAACCATAGTGGAATTGGCCAGGGCAAGGGTTCTGGGTTTCCCCTATAAGTCAATAGATACTACGTTCTGAGATGCAAAAGCTCAGTTCATTGGAACCCTCTGCTTCCAGATTAGCTCAACTTACCTAACAGTGTGAGTCATAAAACTGCTCGGCTTTCCCTGCCCTGCAGTAAAAGCCCCTTCCACTCCAGACTAAGGTTTGCATTTCCTCCAGGAGTCAAAAGTGCCACCAGCTTATATCACAGTATGGATTTTGTTGCCACAGATTAAGAGTTCCATGTCAGAACAAAAGTGTTTGCTTTATCTTTGGTGATTTCTGAATGTCAGGACAATGCCTTTGTCACCAAGGAGAAATCAGAGTCCTTTACAGATGGTGGCATATCTCCAAAACACAGGTTTCAAGGATGGAATCAATTCTGAAGTGCTCATATGGCCAGCCTCTTTCCCTCTCCCATGTATGGTAAGCTCTTAGAAGTTAATTTTAGTGCAGTGCCAAAGGAACCCCACCACAATATGCCAGCAGGATAAAGTGTACAATATACTACCCTACCAATTAGTTGGGAATTTTGGGTGATAAAATTCCCAACTGGATGAGTCTTGCTGTGATGCCAGTATTTTCAGTATGCCTGCAGAGAGCCAAAAACAGGATTGTAGCTGACTTCTCCTTCTGGAACCAAATTACAGACGCCCAGCCAGTTTCTGTGTAAATCAGTAGAACCAGTTCCAATGGCAGCCTGCTACTGTAAGTCAGTAGACTCAGCTATAAGGTACATCATAGGATAAATATGCTGGGATTGGTCACTAAAGAACTGCAGCATTACAAGTATCTGGTCTACCTTTGCACATTACAATAACTTTTTCTAAAAAATAAAAATTTTAACTCTTACATAATTTGCAGTTGAACAGTGCAGTATAACATGAAGTCTTTCATGTCAAAATTCATCTTCCACACCTCTACCTCCCCCTCCTTTGCTGACACCAGTCCTATCAAAAATTATTATTTTTTCATTGAAAGATCAAACTAATAGTATCCAACTGTTTTTGTCTCCCCTTCCCCTGTTTACAGATCCAGATACCCTTTCCGTCTTTCTTCCATCACAACTTTAGGCTTATATCCTTCAAAAATAATTCTACACTCCAAAAGAAAATAACTTTTAATCTGGTCAGAAGTATGATGATACCAATTTTCTTTTGTCCGTACCATTGAATCTTTCCATCCCTTGGCCAGTACCACCGCCACTGCTAATATTAAATTTTGTGGCAGCAACATATCCCCTCCTGTTAAATCAGGGTTCCTAATTATACCCATTTCTTTTATCTGTTTCAATTTATTTATTCATAATTTCTCCTGACTCCACCTCTCTTTCTCTCCAAAATTGTTGCACTTTCAGACAGGGCCACCAAAGATGTATTCAGTATATGTAGCTTTTATTCCTCGGTGATGCCTAGGAGAACCACAGCAAAATGGCGGTCTGGGATACCCATGCAAATTGCTACAGATAACAGCGCTCTGATTGGAAACTTCAGCATCATGGGCCTACAGACTATCCATGCGAGTTGATAAGCAGCTGCTAGAGCAGTGGTTCTCAACCTGGGGGTCGGGACCCCTTTGGGGGTCGAATTACCCTTTCAGAGGGGTCCCAACGAGTCTCCTGCCGCCCTTCCCTCCCACCTCCCAGCTGCTCCGCCCCCGTGGTAGGGGGTCTCCACAACATGAGAAACTCCATTAAGGGGTCGCGGCATTAGGAAGGTTGAGAACCGCTGTGCTAGAAGAATTGCACCAGCATGGCTGTCCAGACTACCAGTTGCTTAAGGGGATTGTGTTAAAGGGAAAGATCTAAACTTACTGACCATGTGATCGTTTCGTGTAGTTTCTTTTTATCTTTGTTTTTATAGTTTTTACTGTAACATGCCCGGTATAGGACGGGATATGAATGAAATTGCACTGCATAAAATTGTGTGGAAAGTGGGATGACTGCACAAAAGATGTCTTTATTCTAGGATAATTCCAAATTATAAAACATTCTGATGATTATTGGATTTACAAACACAACACTCTGCCTTGCTTGATCAGTACTGTAAATTATTTGAAACTATGGTAAACTTTTCCAAATAGCTGTACAAGGAAATTATGTTTGTTTTTGTTTCTTGTTATTTTCTTTGTTCTCAGAAAATGTATCATGTTATAATCTCTAAGCCTTAAACCTGATGGTTCAGGATGAGTAAAAGTTTCTGGCCTGAGGGCCTCATATGTTTCGTCAACACTCCCAAGCAACATGTCAGCAATAGGTGTGGCTTTCCTGCATACTTTTATTTAAAAATACAGGCACGTTCAGATTAACCGAGAAGGGATATAGTGCCATTCCTTCCTTCTTAAAAAGTGATCAGTCTAATAACTGTAAGCAGAATGATTTGTATATTCATTATTCTTTTTGTTTAACTTTGTCTGGTTGAAGATGCTGCAAATTTTCAGGGTCTTTAGAAACTAGATTATTTTTATCATATAGCACCACCAAACAAGGTAAAAGCAGAAAGTTTTTCAGCATTTGATGTAATTATCCTTGCACGTGTCTTAATTTTAGGCATTTTAGCCCAAGTGGGATGCAAGAATTGGGCATCCCTTAACCATTTTTTGTGTCCTCTATCACCTTTTGAGGGCTTTATGACAGCGTTTGAAGCATCTAGTTGCTGCCTTGTTATTTATTTATTATTTACATTTTTATCCTGGCCCATACCCAAAGGTCTCTGGGCAGGTAAAAACCGTTAAAACAACAGATTAAAAAAGAATGTACATTAAAAGCACTTTAACAATTCAACAAATCTAAAACAATGCACTCTGTCTTTAAAATGATAGTGTCTGTCTGTACTGAGGGGGAAATATAATCACCTCAGCCAAAGGCCAGGGCAAAGAGGTGCATCTT
>MTQE01001134.1:38276628-38290319 GCA_014337955.1 Aspidoscelis marmoratus | reverse complement strand
AATATAATCACCTCAGCCAAAGGCCAGGGCAAAGAGGTGCATCTTCACTGACTTCCTAAATATAAATAAGGAAGGGGCATGATGCACCCCGAGGGGGAGGCTGTTCCATAGTATGGGGACCATCTCCCAGGTGCCCACAGCCTCAATACTGAAGGCGGTGGGACAACCAGGAGGTCCTCACTGCTAGATCTTAAGGCACGGGCAGGTTGGTATGGGAGAAAGCATTCCTTTAGATATTTGGGGCCCAAGTCACTTAGGACATTATAAGTCAGAATCAACACCTTGAATTGGGCTCAGTAGTAAATTCACTCTTAGTATATTTTCTGACATTGTATTTGTTGTTAGAAAGTGTAAGTGAACTACTGTAGAAGCTGCAGACTACATCCTGGGGTTCTTTGTTTCTTTTTGTTTAACCATTTGATTTTGGCTGGACATCATAGCTCAGCCATGTGTACACCGTGCTAATATCTAGGCGCTCTTGCACTTTGTGAGGGTCACGCTGCAGTATAGCCTACCTGGAGCTGGATTCTTACTCTTATGTGATACCTTTTTAGTTGTTTCCTTCTGGTTGCAACTGGTTGCTCTAGAAGAACAGGTAACTGGATTATATGAGCCAGAGGCCCAACCAGCAGCTTGTTTCTTATGTTTTAATACCTAATTTTCTGATTGTTAAAAAGAAAATCAACATATACATTTCTTATTAAAATAGATATTTGTTACCAAAACATTGGTGCTTTCTTACTTACCTTAATTCCAAAATAAGGGCCCACATAGTGAAATTCTGGGTCTCATCAACCCCCACACATTAGTGCAGATCTGTGAGGCCCTGTTTCCTGTGTGTATGCAACATCTGCATTAGCTGAAACGCAGTCTCAGCCAGGGAACCTCTGATCAGGAATATCTGTAGACTCAGTTAAATCTGCCAGAGTACCAGAGCAAGATCCTGGTTCAGAACCTGAGTTTGGGACTACTGAGGAATGCATTTTGTTGGTGCATCAAAGCACCCCTCCTGAAATGCATCTCCCAAGGCTGGAAATGTTTGATACAAAATAGATTGGTATTTTCAAAAGGAGAGGATATCACATGATGGATCACACAGTAGCAACTATGATCAGGAAATGGTTTACAACAGTAAGTGAAATGTGTAACAATTCTGTAAAAATAATGAAATTTCCATATTGTTTTTGCAAATATTGTGAAAAAAATTAAAATGTGATTATTTCTAGCTCACAGTGGCAAAAAGAAATAACTAAGATTACAGTATCAACCACAATGCAAAACTCTTTACTTTTAAACAGGAAGTAAGCAGGAAGTAGAGAAATGCTGCATTCAGTAATTCAGTGGCTACCTTTTGCACCGTATAGAAAATAAAATGCTAAACTTGCATAGTTACAGTAACTACTGAAGTGAACTACATTCCATTCCTTTCTGTTATGTCAACAGGACTGTTAGGTGTCCTTGGAATTCAGTAACGATAATTGAACAGATGTGTGTGCATACATAACTGGAAAGCTTCAGAATACCACTGAGAATACCAGTCTCAGTTAGCCTGAGAAGCATTCAAAGGGAGGGGAACGAAAGAACAAGAGTTCAGACTGTGTAACCTTCCCAGTAGAAAGTGTCCTTTTGTGTCTTCCTTCATTCCTTTGGATTTTTTTTCTGTATGGTCTGAGCAGAAGCCAGACTACTCCAGGGCAGCTGAAAAATGTGGTTAATTCAAAGCTGCCTTAAACTACTTTGAAGCTTTTTCTTGTGAAAGGAGTACCTTCAAAGCACCATGCAGCATGAAGGACTGCATATCCACTCAGGATGTTGTGCTAACAAGGGGCTGATTGTAGCAGCAAAGTCAACAGCTTCTCCCTCTTCTGGGAAGCTACCTGCTCACAAATGTACACAGTGGTTAGGAAGAAGCTTCTTGGGTCTGGCTTTAGCCACTCCTTTCCTTTCCCAGGCTCAGTTACGCTCTTTGGACTAATAATGTGGTCAGTTGCATAATACTGTTGTCTTTACCTAAATGAGGTCTGGGCTTGGGAACATGCAGTCAGAACTTGAGCTTGTGATAACTAGTATTGGACTATTGTATCACATTGGTCATCAAGCTAAAATGTAATTCCAAAGCAGAATGACACTGGTAAGGGTGAGAGGAATTTTGGGTTGAACCTGATAATCATTTCAAGAAATATAATCAAGCAGTTAAAATAAAAGACTCTGGAAAAGGGAATATTTTGTATAATTTTGGTTGGTCTGTAATGAAGACTAAAGTAGCAGTATGGCAAATAATACTTCTATTGTATTAATTTTTCCTTCCTACAGGTTTTCAGGCACTCGTATAGCATCGTTTAATTCTCTTAACCTAATGTTCTTAGTTGTTACATATGTATATATAATGGTATATAATAGGAGCATCAGATCCGACAAGGGAAAGTATTTCTTCACCCAGAGGGTCATCGGGTTATGGAATGTGCTGCCAGAAGAGGTGGTGACAGCTACCAGTCTAGATCGCTTCAAGGTAGGGTTAGATAAATTTATGGATGACAGATGTATCAATGGCTACTAGAATGAATGCCTAGGTACATCTTTCAGGCAGGGCGTGGGGGGGGGAAGCAGGGCGCTTCTAATGCCATTTGCTGAGATTCAAGAGCAGGAAAAGGTTTGTCCTTGTCTCTGTTTGAGATGCCCATGAGCATTTGGTGGGCCACTTTGCGACGGGATGCTGGACTAGATGGACAGTGGCCTGATCCAGCAGGGCCTCTTATGTTCTTATGTATGTATACTTAATTTTGGCAAGACATTGTACAAAGATTTTAAAGAGTAACAGTCCTTACAACAGGAAAAAAGTGAGGAGGTTATATAGAAAAAAGGCAGAACAATTGGTGACATTGTTGAGCTAATAATAATTGGCTTGGGAATAACTGAAGAAGGGGAGGACACAATTTTTGGGTCAGTGTGGTGGGTTCCACTGTTCTATCCATTCTAGTCAGGTGGAATAGCTGCAGTAGTGAACTGGAGAAACTGGTTCGTTTACTAGGAATAGGATAGCTATTTTCCCACAGTAGATTATATCTTAGCCTATATGAACTATATGGACATGCTTTATTTTAAAAAAACCCTGTCTTAAAGATGCTTCTGAAATGGTGTGTTTTGACTTACCTATTATGGAAAATAAATTCTGCATGAGGTTGCCTAAGAGGTTTCCATTTTTCTAGCTAAGGTTTTCAGTTGCAGTTCCTTCAAGAAACTCGTAAATGTTGGAAGGTCCATGAAAGTGAACCATAGAATGGAATTATGGAAGGAAAATGCCCTTGTGAGAAAGAAATCAAACTTGGAGAAGTGCCAACTAACTCTTGGAGGATTAAAACTGGACTGTCGAAGGAGACTCGAATAACACCATAGCCACACAGCATTGATATACTTAGGTTCCATTTTTGTTGTTGTTAACTTTTGTAGTAAAAACCCATCCTTGTAAATGGAAAGTAGCAGCTGGTGACAATAGTAAAATACCTTAAGTTATTAATGGGTGGATCTGAAACTAACAAGTTAAACATAAAGACTATAGACTATATTTTCTGCCACAAAATAATCATTTTTTAATTTTAATTTTTAATTTATTTTTATGGTTATTCCTTACCAAATTATAGATGAGTATTTTATAGCAGTGTGTTTTATATAGTGAGAAATATGGAGACTATGGTCAAAGTGACTGAATAAACAAATCTACTGGTGGACACTTTTATTAAAGGTTTTATGCAAAAAAAGTCAATGAAATGCAGAAAATTATCTTCTGAAATAACGCTTCTATTATGTCTTTGTTTTATATTGTGTATATTTTGATACACTACATCAATGTGTAGATATTTAGAGGCTTTGTAGTCTGGCTACTTAAACTAAGCCTAGCTGGAGTTAGGATTGTGGTCTTTGACACTGGAATTCAAAATTGAAAGTTGAGAGAAACAGTTTATTATTAGACAAAATACCATCTAAAATCACATTAGAGACATAGAATTGGAAGGTACCATGGCACTGTGTCCAGTTTTCTACTGCATTTCAGGAATCGAAGTCAAAGCATTAGTGTAAATGAATATTATTTTTGGGAAAGTGTAAGGATAACATGACTCTTGGTATCCTAAGAAGCTTGTTTGTGAATAGTTATAAACCTGAGTTTTCTATTCTCTCCAGGTGACTTATTTCACCACAACATTGTAAAATTATTTCAGCTGAACCTTTGTACAATTTCTTCTCCTTGCCTTTTCTACCATTACACGGTAGAACCAATATGCAGAGGTGTTTTCCCTGAATTACATACATAAATTAAACCATTTTATGTACATAAATTAAACATCCAGGGTATTTACATAAATTAAACAGTTCTTTAATTAATCACAGTGCTCCCCAGAGAGTAAAAGCAATTACAGTTTTATCAGATGCTAGAACTTCAGTACTGTAGTTCATTATACTTTATTGGGAGCTATTTTTCTTCCACCAATGTTCTTAGATAGAAGTTGTAGACATACAAGTGAATATAGCTTAAACCCAATCCTTTTATTGGGTCTAAGATAAATTTGAGAGCTGAAAAAGTGCACAACCCTTCAAGACAATATACCCCAGTAGTGACAATGCCGGATTAAGGGGTACTGTCATACTGCACACCTGGGGCCTATTCGCACTTGGCTTTATTTTGGAATATATCCTGGAATAGGGACTTGCTGTCCATATGCTAGTGCAGGCTTCAGCAGGCCCAAAGTGAGGTCTGCCAGAGTCTGCATTAGCATGAGGACCACAGACCCCTATCCTGAGATATAGTCCAAAAAAAGGCCAAGTGCGAATAGGCCCCTGGTCTTTACCTTAGCTGTGGAAGGGTTGTAACTATCCAAAGGACTAAGTGGTTGAATCTTATTTTGAGAATGTTACATCATCATCTAATAATCCTGTTTCACTGTTAATTTGAAGATTTTCAATTGCTTTTATGTACTCGTAAGTTGTTGAATTTTTTTTAAAAAAAGGATAATGTATATTTTGAAATATTTAACAAATAACAAAATATTAATGGTCATATTGAAAAGATATGGCATTTTGTGCTAAAGAGAAAGAAGTTACAATTTAATCTACCAGTGAGGATACTTAGCTACAGATTATGGTTTTCTTTAAGTGTGTACATTCCATTCCGAGTGGCAACTGTGCAATAGTCCAAATCCATTTGTACAGGAATGTTATTTAAACATGGCTGTTTGACTATTAACTCTTGCTCAAAGGTTGATTTGTAATCGGGAGAGTGGAAAGTGGTGGGTCGTAAAGGTCAAAGATGTGCAAGGATCTTTGATTAAGTGGTAAGGTGTTAGAAAATAATGAGTAATAGAATTTAGATGTTAACAAATACTAACTTCCATTTTTTATTCAAATCCTTAATATGTTTCACAGCAGAACGTGCAAGACAATTTACAATAATTCTTTATTACATGCTACATTTAAAGATGTGGGGTATTTTAAAATTCACAGTTGTGTTAATAAAGTATAGGTCCTGTAATCTGTGCTAATAAACTATATTACAAGACTTGTTGCAGACACCATAATGCTCATTGTTTCTGCCAGCAAGTATGAATAGAGAGGGAGGAAGCCAGTTGTTTTTGATTTGGTCCTGTGGGTTGTCAAGATGTTTAGGGACACCCACCATCAATAAGTATTGCAGTTAAATAAAAAGGCATAAAATAAATTGTTATGCAGCTTCCAGT
This sequence comes from Aspidoscelis marmoratus, assembly GCA_014337955.1. NCBI lineage: Eukaryota > Metazoa > Chordata > Lepidosauria > Squamata > Teiidae > Aspidoscelis > Aspidoscelis marmoratus. Next base: position 38,284,593 of record MTQE01001134.1, on the reverse strand, counting down.
TCTGTTGTATTTAGTGTTGCTTTGTGTGAACATGTATGAATGCATCTGTTAGTAATCTGTTACGAGAGGGGTTTTGAGGGGGGGGGCAAGTTTATTTTTTTTTATCAGTCCTGCCAAAAAGACCTATGTGTTGTAAGTTTTAAAATCCTTTAAATAAAGAGCACCTGCCAAGATTTCTCATCTGTGTGTATATAGAAATACAGAAAACATGTCTTCCTTTGCAGCTGAACACCCTGTTTTCTGACTTCCTTTTCTTTTAGGTATTTCATTTAATACACAGATGGGGAGGAAGGATGGCTTGTGAATTTTAAACCAGAAGGGGAAAGTGGGAGTTCATAGACTTATTCTTGACTTCAGAGATTTCCTGTGGGAGAAAATGAGTCATTAAATCTCTCTTTAAAATATGCAGATCCTGTTTTCTTGCAAGAAGGTTGTACAACATTTAATTCTGGGATACTTATTGAGGACTGGGATAATTTGATTGGCCACTTCCTTCCTGGTTGAGGCTGTTAAGACACACAAAGAAGCCCTCTCATTTTAAAGAATCAATACTAGTTTTGTAAAAGTATTTAAAAACTAAAATCTTCAATACTGTTGTATTTTTTAACTGAAGCAGATGATACTTTGATGAATGCAGTATATACTTAGTTCTGGCTGGTCTGTGAGGAAAAATGCTAAGTACAGAAAACATGAAGACTAATGCTTTGCAAAGTATGTGATCGTGTTCTGGCTTAACATTTCTCCGAAGAAAGCATCATTTCTGCTTGTAATTCTGGTTTCATCAGTTTCAGTATTGCAGCAGTGAGTGAGCTTATGATGAGCAAATCATGCTGAGTAATGCCAGACCAGAAATTGCATGTGGTAAGGTGCCTTTTATGGAAGGGCTAGTTCTGCAGTCATAAAGTTGTGCTTACTTAGAGGCTATATTCGTTTCAGTTGGGCTCTGCTGATCATCTGTCCAAAGCAAAGGTCACAAAGCAAAGGTCACAACCTAGTCAAAATGAAGCACTTTCAGATCGACTTGATTTTGTTGTGCTGTATGAAAATAGATAAGTATAGCTTTTTATGGAATGTGCACAACAGATCTTCTGCTCTTTTGTCATGGGACTGGAAACAAAAGGCAGCTGAAGTTCAAACACTGTACGGTTGGGTCTAGCTTTTCTTTTCTGAAAATTGCACAAATCATGTTGTGGTTCACTTTTTGAGATTTCAGTGATACTCAAAAGAAAACTAAAGGTAAGTTGCAGTGCTCCATTGCCCCATTCTATCCAAATAGTTACATGAGCAACAAATGACCCAGTGCTTCCTATAACAATAATGGCAGTTTGATTTCTATTCTGTACAAGTGTCCTTCAGCCATGACCAACTAGCAGATGGAATATTCCCCAAGTATATTAATCTTAAGAATATCCTTTCAGCTTAGAAGATATTTATTTTTATAGTGCTCTGAAACTTCTGGAAGAGCACATTACTTGGTTTTTTGTTTTTTGTTTTAGATTTTTGCATCAAGAGCTATACTTTCTTGCTCTTTGGTTTTTTTTAAAAAGGAGGTGCAGTTAAAATGCAAAATATCTGATGCATATGGCTTCTCAAGTCTTGGGCTAGAACCTCCTTCTATGGACTTGTCATTTATTTAGGTTGGCTTTAAAACTAACTTCTATCAGCCAGTAAAATGAAGTTAAATAAAAGAGAGAAAGAATTAGCATTATATGCAAAGTTCAGTTAGCATCTCAGCTTTTGTCCCAAAGAGAGAGAGAAAGAGGCTTCATCCAGATGTCACTTACTTATTCCACTATATTTGTTTTTCCAGAATAAAGTGTTTCTGAATATACTTTATTCCAGAATATCCAAAAACAGCCAGACCCCCATATCCATTGATCCGGTAACCACGATTTCAATTATCTGCAGTGATTGAAATAGCCTCTTCACACACACACCCAACTGCTGCCATTAGGTCTACCTGAAGCTTCCTGGAGGCCTGCAGCAATGATAAATAGTGTGAAGTCACACAAGATTTCCCATGATTCTTCTGAAATCTTGTGTGAGAGAGGAATACTGTAGAGATGTATACTACATAAAGTCTGCCTCTAGATGGCAAGAGGAAATTGGACTCTAAAGAATATCCTGCATTCCCCTCTTGCTGTCTCCCAGCAGACGTGAAGAACAATCATGGGTTTACTTTCACGTCTGCCAACAGCTTTTGGAATGAACTCACTTGGGGCTACTGGAAGGCAGCCAATCACCTTGCCATTTCCTTTATTATTATTTTTTGCATGATTCGATGGCTTCAGGTAGCCCTGAGTGACCTGATTCCAAAAGCTGCAGGCAGCCATGAAGGGAAGGGGATCTGCTGTGAAAAGCCTGGCATTGTTGCCAGATCTCCCATAGTAGTAATATTATGAATTATTGATTGACTTGGTATTAGATTGGAAACGCTGCAGTTACTATTGGTATTCTCAATACAGTGCCAGCATAACACAGGGTTTAGCCCTGTCTGAAGGCACACAAAGTTTATAGTGCTCCTTTCAGTAGTTATTACTTTCTGATCTGATTATATTAGCATGTAATTTTCTAATGAAGTGGTAGTGGGGTAAAGTATAGTTTCCTAAGAACTTAAGGCAAGGAATCCAGTCTAATTTGACTGAATAGCAGCTGGCTTAGCGCCAAGTACTGATTTGAAAGTGCACTTGTACTTCTTCCTGCTGAAAACTGATCTAATTTCCATCTGTAATTGAGTCATATCTCTGGCTTTCAGGGTGCTTTCCTTTCCTCTGCTAGATGAAGTCATGTTTTCTTCAAGCATCTATTCTATGTAGTCATCCAGAAAGAATCTCCTTTATAATTTGTGCTAGAATGGCTAATTGTTTCTGATCAGCACTGTGTGAAAATTCACCTGCCATCTCGTGTTTTTGTCCTTGAAAGTTATCGAATTGTAACACTGTAACAGCAGGAAAAGGCCCAGGTAGAGAATTACATAATCATGCTCTAAAAGTTAGCAAGCCTATTTATTCCCTTTGTGTCCTCTGGCACTCAGTGGTCACAGAAGTTGCCCTTTCTTGGCATTGCAAAAGCTGACTGGGGCTTCAAGGAGCCAAGGAGAAGTGTGCAGTTTGGCTAGTTCTCCTTTACAGTCTGAACCAGCATGACCCAGTCATACTTGTAGCTTCCCACTTCTTTCCCCCCATTTTGACTTCTTTTTCTCTTTTTCCTTCCTTCCTTCCTTGCTTCCTTCCTTATTTTGGTGTAAACTGTCAAAAGGAAGACCTCTCTTAGATTTTAAAGTTGTGGTCCAGAATAGTTTAAGAAAGTGAAGGTTTCACAGATTTGGTGCCCATTGGAGGATTTGCTTGGGCAGCTGGGCAGTGCCATTTCTGTCAAAATCAATTGCAAGCGTTCTGCTGTCTGCTCGCAAGGAGCAACGATCCAAAGCAGAAGTGGGTGATCCCAGTGCTCTTGGTCAGAGAGATCTCTACTGCTGGAAATGATGTCTGTGCTATTGCTTCTGGTGCTGATGAGATATCAATTCACCATTGCACCTCACTCAGAAGTCCATATTAAAGGCTGCTGAAAGGTCCCGCAAAACCAATAATGAGACATTTCCCCTATTGAGTTCCCAGCACAGATCACATGCCAGGGTGACCAAGACAGTTTCTCTATCAAAGCTAGGCCTAAAACCCAACTGAAATTGATTTGATACAGTTGCACAGTCACCTTGTCCAAAAATGGGAGGTTGATAGTTGTTGAGTTCAGCTGCATCTGGAGAATGCCTCCTCAGAAATGATCTTTCCACTGCCTCCTGAGGGCATGATGGCATCTTGCCCTCTATGAGACAGATCTTGACCACCTTGACCAGCTGTTCACCTGTAAGCTCTCTGGCAGATTTCACAAGCTAGGATGGGCAAGCGTCCAGAATATAAGTTGTAACTCACATATTACTGAGGCCCTCAGGCTCCACAAGTCAGAATGACTCCAGATGAACCAGTCAAGGCATCTCTGTATGGACATCACAGTCCACTGGAGAAAAAAATAATCCTGGAGGCAAGATCAGAACAAATCCATGCATTTTATCTGCAAAATGTTTTGCAAATTGTTCACAGCCACTGGTGGCTCATCACCACCACTTAAAGTGGGAGGATGTAATAACTGACATTCTGAGATGTAATAATTCAGACCAGTTCTGCCAGCCTACATTCTGCAGATGCAATGTGAATGGAGAAATTATTCTTTTTTACCACCAGAACCACCATACCATAGGTATAAAGTCAACAAACTCAATAAAGAGGATGGTTAATAGTAATCGTGTCCATCACCTAGAACATTTTCTCATTCCAGATGGTGACCGGGACATTGACAGAATTGCCAGACCAGGTGGCAGGAAATGTCCCTCGTATGGCCTGTATATTAAGCTATTCTTATTTTCTTTCTATACGTTACACATTCTATATATGTATTCTTAAAGGGCAAGTATTCTGTCTCTCTTTATTAACCAAGTCAAGTATTAAGGATAATGTGTTACGTAGCAAATCAGAACATATATACAAATATAATATGATATTCTCAAATATATAGAGTCAGAGCTTTCACTCTAAAGATTCATAGAAATTGTTTCTTTTTTAAAAAAATTTAGACCGTCTCCTCTAGTTCCTGCAGTATCAATAAAGTCAGCATTAGAAATGACAGAATTCAGACTTCTTTAGTTAAAATAAAACTTTATTCCTCCAAAGTTATTTATTTATTTATTTACATTTCTATCCCACCCCATACCCAAAGGTCTCTGGGCAGGTAACAACAGATTAAAACAGGATACAGATTAAAATGAAATACAGATTAAAACAAGATGCACATTTAAAAACACCTTAAAAATTCAACAAATTTAAAACCTCAGCCAAAGGCCAAGGCAAAGAGGTATGTCTTTACGGCCCTCCTAAATAAATACAAAGAAGGGGCATGGCGTACCTCGAGGGGGAGGCCATTCCACAGTCGGTCACAATGCAGGTGCACTTTCTACCATAACTGCAGCTCTGTGATATGTATTTTTAAAGTATGGCAAATTATTGGGTCCTTTTAAACAGTTTTGTTCTCAAATCAGTTTGCCCTCTCTGAACCACACCTATTATGATTGCTTTGGATGTGTCTTGCACTGGTGAGAAGATGGAAAATTTGGTATGTTCCTTTGTCACACTAAGCTGCTGCTTGTCTTTCTGGATAGTTCTCAGTGTCTGAGCCACACTGAGCCAAACCAACTAAGCATAATTTGGATTTCCAAACCACCTCAACCAGTGGGCCGGGCAAAGAGGAATTTGGCATAGTGCTCACATATGGGGTTTCAGAAATGGGACAGGTTGGAGGACTAAACCAAATTCCATGCCTAATCTAACTGTAATTATTTAGAATTTTTGTAAATAGAATTGGCTCAATAGTAGAAACAAATGATACTGCATGCATTTAAAAAAATAAAAAGAATTTTCACACAATTTCTATGTAACTGAATCATTAAAGCTAAAAAAATTAGCCTTGAATTTTACAGTTTTTTAATGCCCAAAAGTTGTCAAAACTATTGCACGCTGGATTGAATTTTGTGCAGAGCTGATGTTTTAAATTATTTGAAATTAACTTTTATAATAGTTGCAGTGTTAGGCACAACACAAATGTGAATTGTGACTGAAGTATTTGGCTTTGAAAGATTAAAATGTTCTGCGTGTCATTTTTAGTATTCTAGTGGCTAATTCCAATATAGAAGTTCTACATATCCTCTGTAATGGGTGGGGTTAGGATCACACAGATTTCTTCTGCAAAAGATCTGGTTGTATGTAGGCTTTCACAGCTGGCTTTAATCTTATTTGTAGCATTTTTTGGTCTGTTATGCCATGTTCCAGGTTTCTTCTGAGAACCTAAGCATTCGGATATAGCTGTGATATCCATCTTCAGAGGATTTTGCTCTTGGAAGAGTCAGTTGCATTTGTCTTTTTCAAGGGCAAAATCCTCTGAAAATGAATATAGCAGCTATATCCAAAAGTTTAGGTTCTCAGAAGATACCTGGAACACAGCTTAACAGACCAAAAAATGCTACAAATTACACATAGCAAGTAAGCCCCTAAATCTGAGCCTGAAATTCATCTGGATCTTGCATTTGAGAACAGTAATTGTTTTAGTGAGGACAGCATATTGGGATCTAGAGGTAGGTTGCCTGAAATTACATGACTGTACTCATCCTGCATTTGGGATCTAGATTGGTCAGTAAAGGCACTGACTGGTACATTTGCTACTCATAAATAGCAGGCACAGATATATATTTCCAGCAGCATCCGTCTTGGCCCCAGCCAAAACAGAGCAAGGATAAAGCAGCATTTCTTAACAAGCCCTACAACAGATACAGATAGGGTTTACGTGGAAGGAATTTAGGATGTGTAGGTTTGCCCACAACATTTATAAAAACTACCATGGAATCTGTAATGCTAAGCAGTACAGAAATATATTTAATGAACAAATAAACAAAAAAAGTGCAGGAATGCTCACTGCAGCCTTTAAAACAATTGAAATTTTAATCTACTAGTATTCAGCTAGCAGAATTGTTGCTCAGTAGTTTTGGAATGCTCCATAGGTAATTATGGCATTCTGGAATGCAATTCTTTCCATATTGTTTGGTGTGTGTGTGTGTGTGTGTGTACGCGCGCGCGCTTCTCTCTCCCTCTGTAGACTGGGATGGGTTTGGGGTGGGTAGTTAGTCACTGTCTGAATATGTTAATCAGTGGTATTTCTTCTCTCTCAGTCCACTGGAGAGCAATATAACTGAAGCAAGTCACAGTCTTACTGGTGGAATAGTAAACGTATCAGTTCAGTTTTGCCCTTGAAACAGAGCAAAGTGAACTTTGGCAGCAGGCAGTGCAAATTCTGGTAAAGAGTCTTTTGACTGCTGCTCTGATTACGTATGCTGTGGCAGCCGGCATTCAGATTTCTGTTTACTTAGTTTCACAACAGGAAATGTGATCTTCTTATGGGCTTTTTAATTTAGTCTCTGAACGGTAAACACTCCTATGGTTCTGTGGTGTACAAGTGTTTTATGTGCATAACTGCTAGAGCAGTTTAGTGCATGTTAAATTTTAACATACTCTTTTCTTGCATGTTTTATGGAATGTGCATTATATGATGCCCACTCAAAAAACAAAACTTCTGGAAGCAAACCTATGCTCTAATATTTGAAAAGGAGCCATTTTGCTGTCTAATCACTAAACTGGGATGATAAATAAAATGGCCCCTTAAGTGTAATGGTAGCATCTTAATAGTAATGCAATAGCATAGATATCCATCTTCCCCTCCATTGCATTTGCTCTTACACTGCCCAATGACTTTAGCAGTAGTGTTGCTTCCATAATAAGTTTGTGTTAAGTTTCACAAAACTTCCTATTTTGGAAGAGAACTATGTTTGCAGTGCTGTAATAGACTTGTAAGTGTATGGTGCCTTTAGTTTCTTCTGGAAAGTTCAGGGACAAATACTAGGGCTGTGTTTTTAAAATCCTAATAGTGATCTTTGTGAAAATTGCACAAAGGAACAAATCTAAGCAGTCTTAGGGCGCGTCCCCATGCATGTTTGGTCCAGTACCAAAACCGGGCTCGTAATAGGGTGTCCCCCCAAACCGTGCCAGTCCAGTGCCAAATTTGGTACCCAAAAAAGCAAGTCTGGGTACAGTTTAAGTTCCTGGCACACATTGGTTAGCGAGCTGAGATTGCGCATGGGGATGGTCCTGGGCTATTTGGGGAGGAGATTGGCGCTCACGTCATTTGGAGGTGGGGTGTGCTTGCCTTTCCTGCCCTGTGCATTGGAGATTGCAGCTGCTGACATTTTTGGGGAGTGGAAAAATCCTGATTGCCAAGGTAGGCAGGATAATGGCTTGTTCCAGTTCCAAAAATTTTCAAACCCCATTTCCCGATCGCCAAGGTGATCATGATAATGGCTTGATTTTCTCC
>MTQE01001134.1:38236658-38269530 GCA_014337955.1 Aspidoscelis marmoratus | reverse complement strand
GCCACTCTTTGAGTACGATTACTAAGCCAGTTTTGAACCCACCTTATACTGGCTTAGTAATCGTACTCAAATTACAATATACTCAAATTACAATATACTTGTATCAATTCAGATTTCATACATATGGATACCTATTGTAGCATGCTTATATGCAAGAATTTATACATCAGAAAATGCTTTTAACATCTTTTATGGAGTTATAAGGGTGCCCAGATTTTTAAAGAAAGTTATTTATTTGCTTCTTTGTTTTTTGTAGCACAAGGCAACTTCTTTCAACTTTGGCCATGGGCTATAATGTTTGGGATTATGTGGATTTTGAGGCTACAGATTGCCTGTAATTGGAATGTAATGCTAAGGAGCATCCAGGGTGCTGTTCAGGGGTAAAATCTGGAGTGGATTTGGATTCGGCACTGAGAGATCCCATTAAATCCCCCAGTGCTCTGAATCCACTCTGAATTTTAGGCCCCTTGTTCCCTTGCCAGTTTTCTTTCCCTGCATTTTCTGGGGAGAATGTGTGGAAAGAAGACCCCTATTCAGCAGGTTTTTTTTGGCTGACTCAGATTAAAGGGGGTGTGGCCCGGCTCCTGGCTGTCCTCCTTCACTCGACTTTAAACCGAGCCAGCCTTTCCTTTCCCTATATTGAAACAGGGGGAGGAAAAAGGAAGGAAGGAAGGCAGTCCCTGCCAGCCTCCAACATCCTTGGCTGCCTTTCTTCCTTGAAATCCCTGAAAAAAGCTTGGAGCACCAGCAGCAGCACCAGCAGCAGCGCTAGCCCATTTCGCTGCCACCATGTCCATCTCTGCCTGCCTCAGCCAGAAGTGCTCGAGGTGGCAGCGTAAGTGAGCGATGGGGTGCCGCATCCGAGGGGCGGCCTCCCCTCTGTGTACCCCATCGCTCACTTACCTGGCCGCCTTGAGCGCTTGCAGTTGAGGCAGGCGGTGGCAGTGAAGCAGGCTGCTGCCGCTGCTGCTGCTCCAGGCTTTTTTCAGGGATTTCAAGGAAGGAAGGCAGCTGAGGACCTTGAAGGCTGGCAGGAGGAGGCTGACAGTGGTGGCGGTGGTGGCATGCCACACCACTCGCAAGTGTGCTTGTTCGCATCTGTGGGTGTTTGGGAACAGCCCAACCTGCGTTCAGTGCTTTTCCCAGCCTCCAACCGAACCCGCAGCAGAGCCCGGAGCAAACCCGGATTAGAGTAATCTCGGTTTGCTCCAGGTTCGTGGATAGGTGGGAACGCACCAGGTCTGATTCCAAGCCTGGTATTGCCTCAGAATCCCTATTTTAAACTGATTAACAGAAGCTTTCATTGCTCACAGTAGTACGGTAGTCTTTCTTCAGTCTTCTGAGCGCATAAAGGGCTGGTGTACTTCATGGAACAGCTCATAAGTGACACAGAATATTAGTAATATTGCATCGCTTAGAAAACAGCATAAGGGATACTACATCAGTGCTAACATCTAGAATTTGTCCCTAGTCCTCTCCTAAATATTGGCATGGATACAGTAATATTGGTTCATATGTACATGAGGTGGTTTTGCCTGAAAGTGCAAAGATTTTGGAGACAGATTGAATCAGAAAACTGTCCATTTACATATTATATATTATTGAAATAAACACAAATTATTCCACAACCACAAATTAATTTTTTTTTTTGCAGCAAAACCCAACAATACCTAAAAATATGAAAACTCTTCAATGCCTGTATATGCTAGCAATGGTATCAATAATTAGAATTTGCAACACTGGAATCAGTTACAGAGCATTACAGGGTAACACCCAAGCAAAAATACCACACAATTTGGCAACCATTCACAATAGTCTTACATTGCCTTGATAACGAGATATCTCCCAGCACATATACTGCCTTTATTAATCCAGTAACTTACTAAAGTCAAACTATTAATTTTATTAATGTCCAGACCCTCACCAATTAGCAACGTTTATTTATAGATTTTTTAAATGTTTGTTTGTTATTTATATTCTTTCAGATACAAAATTTACCTTCTTTGTATTATGATGTATGTCAAGATATTGTAAAATGTTAAGTTTTGCTTTATAAGAAAAGATAACGAAAACAGCATATGGGGGCTTGAACCACTTTGAACAGTGTGAGCCCCTTCTGTTCCAAATAAAAAACAGAATTAAACTTCCTTTTCCCACCTCTTCTTTTTTTTCACTGTGGGCTGTGGCAGGTGGGCACATCTCACGGGATCCCCTACCAGTGATAGCAAAATAACATGCGGCTTGGGGAGGTGGCAGCAATGCTTACCAGCATTACGTTAACTTATTTAAAGTGACTTAAATACCACTGAGCTCTTTGGACCCAAGAGCAGCTGGTATACTAGGGTCTCACATATATTATTTTTGCTAAATCTTACGTAATTCAAATGCGTGTCGTTGCACATGTACCATATAATTATATTTCATTGACTCTGCGTTAGGGGTGTGCACGAATGCAATTTTTGGGATTCGATTCGAATTGAATACTCAAATTCTATTTGATTCAAATCTTTTAAATTCGAATTTAACCAAATTCAATTTGAATTAAGCAAATTCAAATCTTTTTGCTCCAGTTTTTCATTCAAATTTGCGCTTAACAAATGTTGGCATTCATAGATGGCCGTACGCGTCTTCCCTGGGTCCGTACACATCCATATGGATCCGTACACGTACGTATGCATCCCGTAGTTATCCCATATGCAACCTATTTTTGTCCCGTACAGATCCGTACAAATGCATACTACTTCAGGAAAGATGTGGATCTTCAAGTACGCATAGTGTACAAATCCGTACACATGTGAATGTCCGAATAATTCAAATGAATAGATCCAAAATATGAAATTGGAATCAAAACTTTAAATTCAAATTTAAGAACATTTGATTCGAATTCGAATGTCAAAATTTGGTCGATTCGATCAAATTTTAAATGCATTTAAATATTCATGGACACCCCTTCTCTGCATCTATACACCGTTGCCTCTGATACCCTAGCTGAGTACCTTATGCATAGGTGCCCCCTGAACGCTGAGCTTAGGTGAGCTGAATGAGTGGATACATCAGGGCAGATAGTTCAGGATAGCCTTTTGTTCTTCCTGATCTCCTTTGGGCAGTTCTAAGTCCAGCAATGCTACTAGCTACTCCTAAAAAGCAGGTACAAGTAATTTTAGGGCGTTATGGGGTGGTGGCGGCTTTGTACAAAGGCTTAGGAATGGGCAGACCTTATTTCTTGTCAGCAAAAGTCAAATCCCTTGCTCAGTTCTCCTATAACATGTTAGTAAAATTAGCAAAACTTAACAGTCCCGGTGAGCCAGAATGACTGTTGTAGAAAATAAATTCATTATCTACAATACTGTCTATTATTATGCATTTACTTTTACTTTCCAGTTTACTTTGACAACTTAATTGCTACCATAAAACAAATGTTCTTTTGCTACCCTAAACTTTCTCACACACACAAACAAAACATTCACGGTGCTAACTGGCAGTCATTATCAACTGTTCTCAAAATATAACCATTTGGCTTCTCTTTAACAGTTTGTGAAAGAGCTCCCTGAAAATGTCCAGCAAAACATCTGGGACAACAAACAACATAGCTCAGGCCAGAAGAACTGTACAGCAATTGAGAATAGAAGCATCTATAGAAAGAATAAAGGTAAGAAGACACATCCCCCCATTTGTGCTAAGATACCACAGTTTAAAGCTGGGAGGCCTTTGCATAAACTAGCTATTGAGTCCTGGACATTATGGGAAATTGCCGCAACAGAAAAGATTTTGTATATTGCCCGATCAATGTAAGTAGTTAAGGTAAAGAAGCCGTCAGCTTCAGCTCCTTTTTTTGTGGCCACATACATGTGGTTTTCTTGGCAAAAATAAAGGAAGTGGTTTGCCACTGCTTTCTTCCAGGATATTTGTCCAGTTCCCTAGCTAGTCTACAGATTTTCCATTTCTTGATGATCTCTCACCCAGCTGCTAGTCACATCTGACCCAGCTTAGGATTTGAGGTCAGACAAGGCTATGCTGCCACTCAAGATTAAATGCTGTTTAAATAGTACAGTAAAGAATATGCAGAACATCTAGGCATCAATGGATTTATTTATACGTTACCAGTATCTGCTGCTTTCAACTTCTGCGTATAAATACAGTATAACCCCACTCCTTCCTAGCCTCGCTAACTTACCACTGTATTCGTTCATTGTACAAATAGGGTCTTGCAGTATATATGTTCATGTATTGGCCAGTATGTCTCACGCACACTGATCAGAACATGTATACACATCAGCTGTAGCAAATGCAATGTATATTTTAAAGGTGTTTTTATCAAGTAGTTTGTGACCTATGGCATCTGTCCACTTGAAAATGACTTATGAGCACATAATTCTCTCATGTCCTGCTGTTGGGATCCCCATGGATTTCTAGCTGGCCAAAGTGACAACAGACTGCTGGACTGGGCCATTACTCTTCTTATAAGTGGGTTGATTTTTGTCTTCAGAATACAGAAAATCCTTTTCACCACAGAGAGATGGGAATGGGTTGCTGATAGCATTAAAGAGAATGGCAGTTAAAAATTACCAACTCCGTGTTGCAGATTTGGTAAAAACCCAGTTTGGGAGTTTGGTAGACCCAGCAGGCCTTTGGAATAGCATAAAAGTGGGGATTTGTCTTAAGGCAAGAGGAAGATACCGCCAAAGCATCTCATTGTCATGCCTGCTAACCGGAGTGTATTCATTATGGATTTTCATACATTCTTATATGTTTTTAGTTGTTATTTATTTGTTTATGGCCAAAGAGTACTGCTCTCTCTCTTTTTCTTTTTGCCTTTTTAGGAAGTATTTAATGCTACTTTGCAATATGCTGGCTGTTTTGATTGAATCTTACACCGTTTTATTTATTCCTTTCTTCATCTCCAAACACAAACTGAGGCTACATAGAACACTCTTTATCTGGATCGGTGAAGAAAGCTCTGAAGATCTAACAATTATGCGCTTGCTTCTCCCCTTAGGTGTCAAAGGCTTCTGCAGATCTAATGTGCTATTGTGAGGAGCATGCCAGGAAGGATCCCTTACTAATGGGTATACCTGCTTCGGAAAATCCCTTCAAGGATAAAAAGACCTGTATTATCCTATAAGCGAAACAGCAAAATGCCTTCAAGACCCTTCCCTGCAAAGCCAACCAAGCAGATTCTTAGAGAAGTAACCTGATGGTCACCTGGTATCAGTTGCATAAAACAACTCATTTACATACTGTGTATAAATGAACTCTTTGTGTTTTCTTTAAAAAAAATTCTTTTCTTTATAACATTCTAAGTGGGAATGCAAAGTTACTTCTTGTACAATGGAATGGATCTAAGAGCATTTTTGGAAATCGAGTTTGTTGGATTTCCTGGGAAGAGAGAATGTCGGGATGGGTTTTTCATTTCTAGTGCAATGTGTGTTCACAATTCCAGGTGGCAGTTTTGAACAATCAAGACCAAAGTTGCCTGAGTTTCATTTTCAGAATAGGGAGGCAGATGCAGACAAGCATACAGTCCTAATCAAACTTACATTTACCTTTGATTTTATACCAGTATATATCCTGTGTATGTAATTGGTGTCTGTATCTAGGGGGTGTGCAGTTGTTTGTTTAGTTATATATACACACATTCCAAAGTGCATTCTTTACATGCACCTTTCAAAATTAATTGCTGCATTTATTGATAAACTCCTACAGTTTCATGCCTTTACCAGCAAATCTATCCTAAGCTTCTCACAATGTTTTAGGACATAGAGACATAGAATAGCATAAATTCTTGTTCTCCGTGTAGTTCCAAAGGGGAAGTTTTTATCCTCTGCCCTTCTCATAGACAGGACCGTAGACCACACAGATTCTGAAAATGAGGTCTGACAGAAGAGGTCTCTTCTTTGCCTTTGGTTTTAAAAGAAAACCAAGCCCCTACTTTTCCTGTTGCCTGCATTTCTCTATGTATCCAGGCTTTTATCACTTTGGTTGCTAGAGTCACATTTCTCAAATGCCAAATAATAGCTGTGGAAAAGTGGGAGAATCTGGGTGCAATCCATGGTGCTATTGCTTCTGCACATGATCTATTGAAATCAGTAGTGGCTGTGCTGGAGAAATGCTTGAAGGATTGCAGCAATGCTCAACAGCAAATCTCTGTATTAAAATATTGTAACTCTCTTCATTTGTTGATAGAACACAAGAGTGGGGGAAGGGGGGAAACCCACACTGACTTATGAAACTACAGATATATACCTGTGTTCCATTATTGCCAGCCTGTTGTATTTTGGAATGGTGTAGTCCGCCATCACTGTGGACTTAGAGAATTTCTTAACAATCTTGGTTTTGTCCTGTATATATAGTATTTGCTCCTTGGTAGGAAGGCCGGGGTGCATGGCCAGATTCACTAAGGGGACTCCTAATAGTCTGGAAACCAGGGCTGGCCATTGAGGTTTCTACGACAAAATTCCAAAAACATAAAGAGCTATGCTCCTCTATTTAAGGTAAACATAAAAGGAAATGAAAGATGAAACCTGCCCTCCTTCACCCACCCAAAAAGCCTGGGTGCACTGTGATTACAGCAAGAAGCTCACTGCAGAGCCAACAAGCCGAGCTTACTGGTGCTCACCAATGTATTAACCTTTAACTGCAGGATGAGGTCTTGCGTGTTTCTATCTAAATGCTGCATAATTAAAATTAAACAGACCTGAGTAAAAACAGTAAGAAAGACCAAGGGCCTTTCCCGTTATTGTGGCTTTAGAAACTCAATTGAAGTTTGACAGTAAGAAACAAATCAACATGCTTGCTTTTGATATTGCCAGAATTTCTTTTTTATAATCAAGATATTTTTCTAAAGCCAGCATTGGAAACAGTAGACTATAGATGTTCTTATTTTGTTTGCTTACCATACTTCAGTCAGCTCTTCGATAATCATGATAGATTTCTTTAAAATAATTCAGCTGCAAATGTCTGTATTTGAACTAGCTGCAGTCATTTTCTTGCTGTCTGAAACATGGCTGCTATGTTTAGAACTAGGAAAGAGTTTCTTTTTGCTACCAAATTCTTTAAACACGTCTAGAAGTTTAGTTTCAGTCTTTGAAGTCATCAATTTGGTGTGCTTCAAAATATTGGGCAGCTGTTGATTTGTGTGAAATACACAAATCTGCCTTTCTAAAGGCTGATTCTTACAACCATTGGGTTGACTTGTACCTACTATCAGTTTTTCAGCATTCAAATTGTCCTTTCAGTCATTCAGCACTTACCTAGATTGTGGGCTGGGCTACTGTATGTGGAAAAATTTGAAAAAAATACATTAAACGTGAGTGCTTTCATTCATAATCTTGACAGCTATTGAAACAGTTGTAGAGATATACCTATTAAGAAACAAAGTGCATTGTGTATAAGATATTGAAAAAAATACTGATTTGCACAACCAAGAGTGGTGACATAGCAGGACATAAAAATTATAGGAATGCTGACCCAGCTAGTATATAATAAAACTATTGTATCTCTGGCATTAGAATTGGCAGCATTTCCCAGTAAGCCTCTCATGTTTACTCTCCATCTCACTTAAAGATTAGCAGGTTGCATCCTTAAAAACTTCAAATCAGATAGTAGCTGACTGATCTGATACTGTTGTAACAATTTAAAATATTTTCCAGTTTTGGGTACCAAAATATAGTGAAGCTTTAAACCACATCAGCATTTAACACCTATTTACAAAGCCAATGTCAGTGCTTGATGGCCTATGAATCTGAAAAAGTCTGTAGTTCAACAACCCGGAGGGTTGAACCAACCCTCTTTTGTCTGTCTGAACCCTGATTATTTTGCCCTGACCAAAAAAGATGGGATGGAAGGAAGTTTGAACAAGTTCCACTGCAGTGGGATTTCTTTTGTCAGATATTTAGTTTTTCCCCGATCCTGAAGAATACCCCAATGTGTGAGTCCCGGGTTGCTATTTTCTGGTTCTCTGCCCAGCCCCCCCAATGCCGATGCTATTATAACCAAAGTGTATTTTAAAATATTAATGTGTTCAACATGTTCCTGTGTTGTAGCACCTGAAAAAGTAGGTTGGATCCAAAGGTGCCCTTCTACATGAAACAGGCTTTTAAAAAAAAATTAAAGAAGGGTTATTCCACATCTCCTGCTGGAAAATTGCCTGGGAATAGTGCACTAAAGTTTCAGCATTAATTGGTAGGTACGGGATCGTGCTCTGATGCTGCAACCCTAAACATGAGCACCACAGAAGGAACATGTTTCATCTGCTTTTGAAATCAAAGCCTGAGGTTGTTACAGAATCTGCCGGTTAGTTTGATCTGTGAATTTTTCAGGAAGCATTTGCAGATTTCACTAGCGGCTGTTCTACTTCTATTTGCGGTGCTTTGGATCCAACCCTGTATTTTCACCAGCAGTGCTTTAGATCTTTATTACATGTATGTATTCTATTAACTGAAAAGAAGAATTAAAAGTGTCATATTGTAAACTGCAGGGACATCCTGTTGATAAGTTTAGAAAAATGTGCCAATTTTGCATTCAAAGAAATGCCTTTTGACTTTCGCTCCTGAACATATGGGTTGAATTCTTGACCCCCGTTCAGTTTCTTTATAGCAGTTTTTGGTTGCAGCAAATGTAAGCTCAACACCAAAATATGACTACCTGCTTTGAGCCACGTTTGTAAGATTTTGTCACTGTGGATGCTTTGTCACTTTTTTCTGGCCTTCTATAATGTTCTGTTGTCTTAAACAGTCTAAATGTTGCAGCATTCATTGCTCTTTCTGCGTAAACCAGATGTTGTGATAATGGTGTAATCATACAGTGAAGCATGGAGAGCGTTCACATTCTCTTCTTCTCATCCTGCTTCCGTTTCGATTGGACTAGGCTACTGCTCCTGCAAGAAATGATTGGTTATCATGCAGCATTGGTGCTTAGATTATTGCACCCAGTAGAATTGTGAATAAGGACAACTGAACCATCCCAAATAATAACTGCTAGACCACTGTGAGGTTTTGAAACAAGAGATATGATACTAAACAAGAATTTTCAACTATACCATTACACTACATCTTGGTGCTCTGATTAGAAATGCCTCAGAAGTAATATACAACTCTAGAAAATGCTGATTGTTATTTTTGTTCTTCATTTTAATGTAATCTTATTTCTTAAAGGCAACTTCAGCTCTGTTTTTTCTCTTCAAGTTGCTTTTGCAAAGTATGTTTCTATTATCTTTGTAATCCTTGACTGACAAGTGTAATACCTTGATTTGTCTTGGGGGATGGGGCAGATTTTATTTTCATAGAGATGACTTGTTTTTGCCTTTTGCAAGCTGTCTCTAATATGTCTGCCTCTGTTGTGCATCTGCATTTGTTCTTATATTTTATTGGAAGATGGTTTCTCGTAGCCGTTAGAGGGGTAAAACAATCTGCAATTAAGATCCCTGTTCACAGCAAATATATTTAGTACCATGGATATGAAACACTTTAATTAAACATCACTTCTTTTCATACTTCCTGTCTTTCGTTGTAGTTCTGTTAACTTTGGAAATCTTAAGCTGATGCATACACCAACAATGCCAAACTGAGACCATTCTCACATGCTTGCACTGCTGATGTAACCTTATACCTTTTGGTACTGTGCTATAATCCAGGGAAATATTTTTATAAGCTTTTTATAGCTTTTTTGTTCATAGGGAACAAAAAATATATTGTTCCAGAGATGCCTATATGCTGTTGGATTTGTGTTGATCTGATCTGTATATTTTTAGTTTTATTTCTATCTGCAAGGCAGAGATTCAGATTCACAGCCTTTCCAGACAAAGAGAAGACGTTTGTCCCCTGGTGTCCTTTGTTCCGCGGAGGAGATTGTAGGCTAACTTCCTTGCTAGAAAGTCCAAAAGGAAAGAGCGGTGAAAATGAGTATTTAAAGCCCGCAAGCATATGCAGTCATGAAAGAGGCATGTCCAAAGAAAAATGCCAAGGTGAAACAAAAGCCATACAGAGAAATGAAAAGGGCAGACACTGACCTGACATTCTAATTGCTGTTTAGTGCAGACTGGATTCTCATAAAGGTGTCTAAACTATTTTCTTTTCACAATTACTTCCACTTTTTCCCCTCAGTCTTTCCGTTCCATTGGAACCAAGGAGAGGTGTTGAGAGAGAATGAATCTGTTTTCCTCACACAGACCTAGGGTGTTTTCCCACTGTCACTAGAAGTACCCATTAAGCACCCATTAATGAGTACTTAATGGGTACTTCTAGTGACACTGGAAAAAAACCCCTAGGTTGATTGAGACGTGTACACACACACTTAAATACGTGCACACACTTGCACAGAGAGAGAGAGAGAGAAAGAAAGAGATGTGTTTGTCAGTTATAGCCCCAGCACTTTCACCCACTTCCTGGAAAACATGGTGATTCATGGGAAAGTAGAAGAGAAGGAGGAGGAGGAGAAGATAGATAGATAGATAGATAGATAGATAGATAGATAGATAGATAGATAGATAGATAGATAGATAGATAGATAGATAGATAGATAGATAGATAGATAGAACCAGTTACAATAATGATGAAAATTTCTTTGGTAGGCCTAAGAAAGATGGTTGAAGACTGGTCAATCTGGAGGAAGTCAGTCCATGTGGTTGCCAAGACTCAGCAACAGCTGGAAGGACCAAGCAAGCAAGTTTCTGGAACCTACAGTTCCTAGGTCTGAGTTCCTAGAACTCCATACGTGTATCCTTTTCATAAGTTATGGAGATAGACAGCCCATGCGTTTCTATGCCAAAGACGTTAATGATTATCAGTGATGAAGTAGGTTCTGACAAGAGTAGAAAGAAATGGGGTGGTCTCTTCTTTCTTTCTGTTGGATATTTGCAATTCAACAGGCGGCATGAAATTTGAACACCAGAAAAATGAGAAACATAGCTATACAAGGAATAATGAATGCAATATCCTACTTGGAAAGAAATGGAGTATGAATGATAATGAAAAAGCCACAAAGACTGACTTGGGGAAAAGGAAAGAAGGTGAAAGCTACTTTATTTTTTGTATACTTTCACCTATTATTGTATACTGTTAAAAAACTAATAAAATAGATTGGGAAAAATAAATAAATTTTACGAAGAGGTCTAGCTTTCCCCATTTTGGACACTACTCTACTTGATATACTGCAATCCACAGTTTAAGAAACTTAGATGTGTCCTGGGAAGAGCAAAGTGGCAACTTCAACATGCACAAGCAAGAACTGATTACTCATTGGACTGAAACTACAGACATCCTAGTCCACGTGGCAACGAAGGTGTAAAATATTTGTCAGTTCACATGCTTGAGAGCTGCTTGCTTGTGGTGGTATGAGAGTCTTTACTAGAATATCTGATGGATAAAACTGCATCAGATCCTTTCCCTGCACTGGTGTTCTTTAGGAAGTGGTGAGCAAACAAGCAAGTCAACTATTCCTAACTCCACTCCTAATCCTCATTTTGACAATCATGATATTCACTTCAAATCATTTAATGCTGATCTGTTGAACAAGGTAAAGTGGTCAATAAGGCTGCTACTATTCGTTGTGTTCAGCCTGTCCTGTCCTGCTCTGGCCAGAAGAATGGTCATGAGAATCTGGGAAGAACGATAGCAGCAACAGTAAGAGGAACAGGGTACTTCACATCCACTAACAAAGGAGTTAGATTAGGGGTGTGCATGAATGCAGTTTTCAAATTCGATTCAAATTGAATATTCGAATATCTGAATTCATACGATTAAAGAAAAATGAATGTATGGGCATTCGAACCATACAAATACATTTGTATCTATTTGCACAAATATTTGATACATATTTGATTATATGAATCTTGTACACATCCTGGTTTCATCCTGTGCATATCCATATGGACACGTACATATACGTGTGCAACGCATACATATATGTACACATACGAATGTCCAAGTTATTAGTACAAATAATTCAAAATATTCATATTTGTCTGAATACTAAAACACGAATGTCTGAACATTCAATTCGAATGTCCAAATTTTCCGAATTTGATTGAATAATGAATATCTTGCATATTTGTACACATCCCTAGGTAAGATACTCCTTCACTTTCATTGTGCATACCTGTATTTGGCTCATGTTGACCCCCTTTCCTGCATTTCTTGGGTATTTGGCTCATGTTGGCCCCCTTTCCTGCATTTCTTGGGTGTTACTGCAGCGTGTTGAGGATAAAACACAGCAGGAAAGTAGAAACTAGAGGGTCATATCACAACACCAACCTGCTCGAATCTAGACATCAGTAGAAGCACCATTCTGGTACTGCCACTGCTCTAGGAAACTGGAGAAGTTGTGGAACATAAGAAGATCTCGGGGATAGTCCTCAGCTTGCATGAACTTTGCTTATATATCTTCCAGCGTCAAGTTATAACCAACAGTTTCCTCAGGCATTTAGTTCCTTGTGATGCCCCTTGGATTTCCTGTCACACTACTTTCATATCTGTATCATTGTTTTTAGTGTTTCTGCTGGTTTTAAAAACTTGCTTTCAGATTATTTCTTAATACATCAGTGCCTCCTTAAGTAGAACAGGTTATAAGTCCTAAAGCATTGTTTGGAAGTGGTTTTTCAGGTACTACGTTCACCCTATTGTCTTGGAAAGGTAATTTGCCTTTCACACTTTCTTTATATGGGTTGCCTTATTGAGATTCAGCCTTAAAAATGAAAACCCTAGCGATGAAAGGCATAGCTTCTGGTTTTTGTAGTTTTTGATCCGATGAATGCCCTTTATCTGATAAAGATGCCCTTCAGCTGAGCCCAGTTCCTGGCAAGTTCACAGGTGCAACTATGCAGTTTTCTTGGCAACTGTTCAGGAGCAGTTTGCTGTTAGTTTCTTCTGGAGTGATGCCAAGGATTGATCCTGTGACCTTTTGTATGCAAAGCAAGTGCTTCCTCGCTGATCCGCCACTCCCTTTCTGTGTAGACATAGCTGAGATGTGTTCCAGGTTGCATTGTGCAGTACAGTTAAGGATATTCTGGCAATGGAACCAGGACATTTCCTGCCAGCATTATCTCTAACATGCAGCGAGAGCAAGATAACTGGAACAGATAACTTTAGGTTTTAATTGCAGCAGTATCAAGCGATGATTTGGCAAACTAGTTTCAAGTCTGTGCAGCTATATAGACAGTTTTAACTGCAGTTTCACCCACAGTTAGTCACAGATCTTTAACCGTGTGCAGATTTCTAAGCCATCTAGTTCCATCAATGTCGGATTCCAAGTCAATCTCTATTTCTTCGAAAGTGTGGGCAAGATTCTTATCTATTCCCTTGGATAGTGTTATTCTTGTTTGCTGTTAGCTTTAAAAAAAATCCAAATGACTTGCATTTCTGCATTTCAATTTTTAAATCGTAAAAGACTGGAAAAAATATTTTAAACTCTCAATTAACTTTGATTGCAAATATTACTTCAAAAGGCTGACACTTAAGTTTGCATGCAAAGAACAGAGCTCCGTTTTTTATTGACAGCGGTTTGTAGTTTGATTTCTGTTATTTTACCATCAAGGCTAATTAGTTGGGAGCACACTGATCTTTTTTGCGGGGGTGGGGGTGGGCATTTTCTATTATATAGCACTCAGTGATATGGTATGCTTTTTGGTATGGTATCTCTTTTATTGTGAGGAGGAGGTACCGATCAAATGGATGCTAACTGCATTCTCAGTCACATTCCAGGATTCTGAACTTCAAGCAGCTTTTTTTAAAGTATTGCAGAATGATGGTATCTGTTCAAGAATAGTATGGTATAATAAACTCATATGGTATATCCTCAGAAGTCAAGATATTACTTAAGGGTTTCTAGTATAAAAGGGTTTTGTGTGGAGATTTTAAGTTTGTAAATAAATTGGAGATGTGATCACACAGAGCATTTTGGGGGTATTTATCTCCAAAGGGTTGCACCATTTGTGGTCACAGGAAAAAACTTGGATCACACTGTTTTTAAAAGCAGCATCCCAGTCTCCTACCTTGCTTCTCTTTTCCTTGTTGCCTTTGCCTTGAAGCATAGCAAGTCCTCCATAACAACAAAGCTCACTGTTAATTGAGGCCACCAGATTTCTGGGTCCCTGATTAGTCTATCCATAGTAGCCATCTTTGTTGGCTTGAGGACCCTCTGTAGCTTTCCGCCACATTTGCCCCAAACAAAACTGTCATCCTGAGAAATTGCTTTTCTTTCTCATCTGTGGAGGGGATGGATAAATGGAAGCTTGGGGACAGAGTGTTGTTGTATTGTATTCTATGCGTGTCTCTAGGGTCTCAAAAGTGCCCCAGGGCTGTCCAAAAATGTGTGTGAGCATACCCTACAATCATTGTAACTGCATGCAATATCTGTAGGAAGAGAAGGCAGACAAGAACTGAGTACATGTTATAAAGGACTGTATTAGAATAGTGCAGTCTTTCTTACACATTTATTCCTATATTGTACAGAATTTTAAGTAGTTCATGTACCGGATAAAAGGGTAACCTTAGAGTGAAAGAAGGATATGTTTATTTTATAAAAGCCCAAGGCCAGGTAGTTCTTGAGTTGTCTTGTCTCAAACGTCAGAATGTTATGCAATAATTCTGTTCTGAAGAAATCTGTTGCTTTCACAATCATTTCCAGAAAACATTAAGATTCCTTTTGTTTATTCATACCCAAAAAACTAGAAATTCTTGTGTCCCGTGAATTCCACAATATAACCTATTTCCTTGCTAACCTTTATATTACTACACGTGCTCTTATACTCTACAGAACGGTTCAGTTTATCTAAAGTTGAATAGCTTGTTAAGAGTGCTTCACACAATTTGGTAAGTCTCTCTTAAAAGCTTGTAAGTATGTAATACGTTTAGCCATGACATCTATTTTGTCCTGGCTGACCTACAGGTCATGTAGCTTTGAATGCATTTTATGCATGACTTTCACTAAACTGTTTCCAATCTTGCTTTCACTTTTTTTAAAAAAGATGCTCTTTTGACCTGGGCACTTTCACAAAGCATTTAACATTTCTATTAAATTACTTACTGGATGTTTAAAGCTACTTATTTAAATAATGAGACCCATTCTTACTGAATCAGCTTTGTAGCCCTTTCTGTTAACAAAAATACACAGCATACTTTTTCTCTGCCTTGCACTGAACAGAGGAGGGAAGAAGTGGCAAATTACCCCAAGCGTGATGTCAGCAACTGGTGTTTTCCTCTGCAACACATAATGTTGCATTGGTGCATCAACTTCTCTTCCCCCACAACTATTCAAAATGATATTATCTGGCAAAGCTGATACTTCCTTAGAAGACATTTACTCTTTCCCATTGATCATGTGTTTGACAAGTATCTGGGTAATATATTTGGCTGCTCTCTGAGATGCAGCTAATACCAGGTTCCCACAATGTCTCCATAGTACGTTTCATCTTTATACTAATATCTGCATGTGCTGTGCGGCCCTTCTTCGCCTTACTTTTTCATGGTGAATGATCTGTGCCTATATAATCAATTTTGAACAGTAATCATAAGTTAGGCAAATATTACCAGTAGATATCTGACTACATCATTTCTCAGTGAGGTGCTATTGTAAGATGCTATTCGAGCAGGGCTGTTCCTATGGCAGTGTATGGCCTTGAGCAAATAGATACTGCCTCTCCCAATTAGCGGCAGTGTTAGTTATGAAGTACAGAACTAAGGCACAAGGATAGTTCTGCTTCCAAGCACCATTGGAGTATTGGGATAACTGTATTAATGGCAGTACTTTAATCAGCGTGATCCTGGCTTTGCAGTTAATGGGGCTTTTCAGGGGCCATGTGATTTAAACTTCTGGCGCAGTTCTTCTTACCAAATCAAACCAGTGATCTTGCATGGTTTTAATCTTTTTTGTTTATTTCAGTTTCAGTAAACACAATCCAATTTCAAACAGGTTATTTGAAAAGTAGCAGTTCAAACCCTTTAATACAAGTGGTGCAAGCAAGATATTCTTGAAAATTCCTAGCATAAATAAATCTTTTGTTCGTATAATAAAATAACTTAATATTTCTTAGAATAAAAACTTAAGAAATCAACACAATGAAATAAAATAGAATAGTTTTAAGAATAATTAACCCTTTTAGTTCTTACATGTTGAAAGATATTTAAAAACGGAAACTAAAAATTGCTTCTTTACACAACTCCAACTCCTTTTCTGAAAGTAACTCATGCCACGTGGTTTTCAGAACCTTTTTGCAGAGCGGTGACTTTCCTTGAATCATTTTCTATTGCTCCCTCAACATAACTCTGCTTCAGAGCCTTGTCATTTCCCAACAGCAAAGATGAACGTCCTTCAGGTTCACACAACATGTAGTTCAACCTCAGCCTAGTCACTTGGCATCAGTTACCATAATCCTTTTTGTCAGGCTGGAAAATTACTTCCTGAGCAAACTACTAAAGTATTTTGAAACTTCAGTGCAATTTGGCTATCCAATTTGACTTCATATGCTGTCACCGCTCGGGAAGGTTAATCACTGGCACCCACTGGTCCGCGTAGCGGCTTTCCCGGCAAAAGCATATCAGCTGACTTAGCGCTGGATCCTTCCACTGAGAAGCATGAGGATTCTATAGGGAAGGAAAGAGACAAAAGTTGTCAGCACAAAATAAAATGTTGATAAGGCCGATAAGCCTACAAATGCAACAGAGTGATTAAAGCTTCATTAGACTTAGTTGTCTGCATGTCAGTTACTTTGCAATTGTGGCTTCAAAAGCAGAAAAGAAAAGGCAAGTGAAAGTACTCCAGTCATCTTGACTCAGGTAAGAGTTTTTTGCCTTTCTGAAGAAATTTAAGGTGTAAATTCAGGGTGTCTTGACCATCCTAAATTGCTTCCAAATTTCTACTCTACTTGGAAGCTCACACAACACAGAAACACACTCTTGATGATGCAGCCAACGAAGTAACTTCAGTTTTGTAACTTATTTTTTTTTAAGTCATACATGCATGAATGTCACATTTTTGGGGAAAGCTCACTTTTTTTAATCTAGAAAGTGAGTTCGACATATTAAGAAATGCTACTTTACCAGAATTTCCTTTCTATGTGCATCTTTAGCAAAGTAGATTTAAAAATCAAAATGTAAAATAACAGAGGCATCACATTCCTCAAAGTTCACAGATTGCATACATTTCTGGCAGTACCTTATCACTGAGTAACTGTCCTACAGTTACTGAGTTATCTAATGATGACCTTTCAACCAATTAGTAATAAGGAAAGACATATGTAGGCAGGGAATTACTTTAGAAAGATGACTCATGGGGTTATTCTCTCCCGTTGTCAACAGGACAGAACAAGTTTAAACATGTCTTAACTTTGAAAATCCCCAAGCACAGTATTACTGTGGTAAGAGTTTCTGCAGTGGAATAGGCTAAATGAATAAAGGTCACACTAATCTTGCGTTCATATTAGAGGCAGGTGCCATCAACAGAAGTACACTGAACCAAACCAGTATCCTTTCCTTCACATTTAAGATGATAGTTGCACAGCATTTCTAGATAGATTTTTTTCCCCAGTTTGCAAGTCGAGTGTTGTTCAAGAAAATGTTGCTCTTAAAAGTCTGATCTGAAACCCGGTAGCTTTCATGCTCTTTATGTTGATGAAGCTCAGCACTTACGGTCACAAGAACACAGTGCAGATCTGCAGGCTGCTCGCCTCCTCCACTTGCACCTAACAAGAGCAACTCGGCTAGGCGACTTGGGTTGCTCACACGAAGTATGTTAATGTCATTCTCACAGCAGAAGGCTTGGATCAGAGTGAAGTGGATTTGTAAAGCAACATCCTGATTGTCTTCTTCATCTGCTGCCAACAGACAAAGCACCACATTATCTGGATCCCTGGAGGGATTAAACAATGCAGCCTAAAGTTAGTCACAGCCCAGCACACAACGTTGTATTTTTCAGTGACAGAACAAAGTCAAAACAGGAACCAAACTCAAGAGGGCATATAAACATGCTGTGACTATACTGCTGGAGCACAGCATTCGGTTGCAAACACCCGGCTCTTCCTTAAAAGAATTCAGTGCAAATGAGGACAATAAAACCCAGGAATGTGTGGTATTTTCCATGGACTTAATCCTTCCTATCTCCGATACTAGCTACTGAGTTTTCACGTGCTCCCTCCCTACCTCCAATCCAGGTCCACAAAGGGGGAGGAGATTTCAAAAAAGGGGATCTGATGACATTTCAGCACCAAAGAGAAAGGGGAGGAAGCATTTTCAAAACTGCTGATCAGCACTCCCCATTGTGTCAACTGTCAGCGAGTGCTTAGAACTGTTGCATTTCGGATAAAAGGCAGAGGGATTCTAGCCCCTAAAAAGACTGACTGGGCATATGTGTGTGTGTGTGTGTGTAAAGCATAATGGATGATAAAACATTCAAATTAATAAGGGTTTTTAGGGTGTTTTTTTTCCTTTAAAAATATTATAGTACAGGCAAATATCTAAAGCAAGAAACAGCTCTTAACTGATGACCCCTCAAGAAGCAGGTCAAGAGGTGGGAGCCCCCATTAAGGTGCTGTCCACGAAGCACAAGAAAGTGCATTTTCACTTACACATTGAGCAGCTTGGCAGCCTCGTACACCCCAACGGTGATGCTTCTCTGAGTCAGGGCTTTGCTTAAGACTTCCTCCAAGGCATCGCCTACCTTCTCCATGCTGTTAGCAAGCAAAAAAAAAAACACTCTAATTAAGTTCTGATTTTTTTAAAAAAGTCAAAGCATTATAAAAGCAGCGGCGAGGAGCACAGGGGTGGATCGCTGAAGCGCCCCCCCCCCCAGCCTGACCCCTCAGCCACCTTCATGGGCTGCAAAGCTGAGGGGAGAACCGAGCGGAAACCGGGCCGCTTCTCTGAGGAAAAGAACAACTAAGTGCGGATTTGTAGTATATGTATATTTATATAAATGTATTATTATTAAGACACGTTGCTAGCTGCAGGTCATTATCCAGAACGGGGCGTCTGCGCCCGCTTTTCATCCTGTCAGGGGCGCAGGATCCCTCAGCCTGCCGCCGTCGCGGCCTCTCACGGGCCCCCTCGGGAGCCAGGGCGCTTCTGCCCCGCGGAGATCGCGTTTCTCTGCCGCATCGACTCTTTCCATATCCCCTTCAGGCGTTTTTAAATCTCATTTTATTTGGCGGCGACGCCGCTCTCCCTGCCGGCCCCCCTCCCAGCTGTGAGGCAACGGGCGGTCGCGGGGCGGCGGCGAGTGGGCGCCCCTTGCCAGCCAGCTAGCCAGCCGTCCGTCCGTCCATCCGGCCCTCCCTCCTTCCCTCCTGGCAGATCCCGATCTCGAGGAAGACAAAAGTCTGCAAGCGGCAGCAGCTCCCGGCCGACGGCGCCCTCTGCAAGCAAGCAAGCAAGCAAGCAGCCGAAAGGTCGAGTGCAGGGCAGGCGGCCCCTGCGGTAGATACCTCTCCAAAGTCTGATGCTCCCCTGCCAGTTCTTCCAGAGTCATAGTGCAGCTGCAGGTCCTTGCAAAGGAAGCGGCGGGAGAGGAAAGGTGAGCGCCCTGCCCTGGATTCCCGGGTCGTCCTTGAGGGTCAGGAGGCGAGGCGGGCGCCGCTGTCGTGCGGCTCTGGCTCTGCAACGCCGGCGGCTGCCCTCAGGCGAACCTGGGCTGAGCGTCACCCGAGCGATCAATCCGCAGGCGCTGCCACTGCACCCTCTGCCGCTCCAGGGCTCCGCTCCCGGCCGTCCAGCGCCGACGCTCCAGGCAGGCAGGCAGGCAGGCAGGCAGTCTCCCCCGCCCCGCGCGTACAACGCCGCAGACACGCTCCCCTCCTCCCGCCGCGCGCGGCTCAAGCCGGACTCTGAGAGACAAAGGGTTCTTTCGACCGGAGTTATCCTGCCAACCCCCAGCCAACCGTCTCCCGGCTCATTTGCATACGGCCCTCCGATTGGATCATGCAAATGAACCAAAGCGTTCCCTTTAGAACCCCCCCCCTTCCGCTGCTGCTGCTGCTGCTGGCCGCCCCCGCTACTACGGTAGTAGCGCCTACGTCTCTCTCTCTCTCTCTCTCTGGGGCGGAAAGGGAGAAACAGAGCGAACAGTGGGAAAGCTGCCTCGGTGACTTTCCCTGCCTTTCACTGGGGCTGATTGGAAGCTGTGAAGATTGATGGGGCGGGGCCTCCTTGTGGGTGGCCCCCTCTTTTGCTCCCGCTTCAGCTGTTTTTTCTTGCTGGTGCATTTCTTTTTCTTTTTTACACCTCTTTGTTTTGGGAAACGGGAGGGGGAGCTTGACCCTAAGCTTCTGTTTACAGGCCTAAAGCTTAGGAGATCACCCTTTACAATAAATAGTTGTTACTAAGCTTGTCCTAAAAGCAAAAAAAAAGAAGCTGACCTTCTGATGCAGTTTTCTTACTCCTGGCATTGTTCTGGGAAACCGAATGGCAGGATATTCCTGGGCGTCTTCCTAATTATATGTGTAAAAGTATATTATGCGCATTTCAGGTTCCGTTTCCCAAGTCTCAACTTCGGTGCCTCGCCAGCAACTTGATCTGCATCGGGATCCTATCATTTTAGACCCAGGGCGAAATGATTTACATCCACCCTGAACGCATCGAGTGTAGTTCTGTAGCAGCGAACAGCGCCAGCGCCACTGTCTCATCACCCTGCTTGTAGTATGTTAGAATAACTCATAAAAACCACAACGCATTTGTGCAGTTTGTTTTTCTTCCTAATTAAGTATATGTGGAACAAGCCCGTGACAGTGCACACAGGTTGGCCTTTTGGATTCCTCTGTACAGTTTCACGTTTAATGCAATTACATTATCAAAGGTAATTGCTGAGTTACAAGTCAAAACAGAATGCTTCCCTGCACGTGCACACAAACGGATCCAGCTAGGCAACCCCTCCTGATCTAATCAAAGAGAAGATAATCAAAGCCTACCAAGGCTGGGGATAACATCTGCAGACTGTCCTGTGACAATTTCACCAGCAAGGAGAGTTTGAGCTGTACCCGATTGTTTGAGAACAAGCAGTTTTATTCATAAAAGTCAAGCAAGCCAGGGTCAACTCTGCACATACCCAACCACAACCTCATCAAGGAAGCTGAAACTCTGGGCTAAGCCTTCCTTCCTTCTCAAACTCTTACTCACGCAGGATGTTAATAAAACTAGGATTTGCAGGGTAATTGAGAAAGTAGAGATTCTGCCGGCAATCACGTTTGCTTGCCTGGTAGATGAACCTTCTGACCGTCACAACTTCTCTTCTACAGGATTTGCTCCCCTGTGTGTGATTCACTCACTGGACTGATGGTTTCCTCTGGCAGTCATGGACAGGAATGACTGCTTTGCTCTTCATGACCTGTTGCCTTCGGTCAGCACCAAAGGCAGCAGCGGAACTCAACCTGCAAAGGTAGATCAAAGGAAGAAGAGGCAAGGCGTTGGATGGCTGTATCCAGGCAGACTCTAAAACTCAGGATTATCCCAACACCATTTTGAGATTGCCACACATATCCATGGCAATTCCAACATAGTCCTGAGCTGCAGAGTCAAAATCCTAGGATATCATTATTGTGGGAAAAAGAACTCTAGGTTTTCCAGCATAGTGATGTTACTTAGCACCAATATCATGCTGATGAGGACACAGCTGCGCTGGACAGGGCACATCTCTAGGGTGAAAGATCATGGTGAAGGAGGAGATCCAAGAACTCCCTGAAACAATCCCTCAGCCTTGGTCATATTGACAAACTAGAGCAAGTCCAAAGGAGGCCTACCGAAATACTTAGTGGTCTGGAAACCATGTCCTATGAGGAAAGGTTGAAGGATCTAGGAATGTTTAACCTGCAGAAGAGAAGACTGAGGGGAGACATGACCACGGTCTTCAAGTATCCGAAGGGCTGTCACAGTGCAGGGGGATTGTCCCTATTCTCACTTGCACAAGACAGGAGGACCAGAAACAATGGTAAGAAACTTCAAGGGAGTAAATGCAGATTAGATATGAAGAAAAACTTCCTGACAGTGAGGGCAATCAGTCAATGGAATAGGTTGCCATGAGAGGTAGGGAGGTAGGGAGCTCTCCTTCACTGGAGGTCTTCAAGCAGAGGCTGGATCTACATCTGTCTGGGATGGTTTGAGCAGGGGGTTGGACTTGATGACCCTAGAGATCCCTTCCAACTCTATGATTTTAATCACAGTCAGTGGTTCACTCAGGTCTTGAACCAAGAGGCATGGAGATGCACCATCCACAACGCTGCTACCTTGTAGAACCAGTCTCAAGGAGAAAAGGCAATGCGGGAAGAACCGTGCCTTTACAGTATGGCCCAAGGAGACCTTTCTCTGGACCTTCTGCAACCAGACTTGCTATCCTGCATTGGCCTTCTCAGCCATCGGCGTGCTTGCAGCAAGCGTGGGTTGAGCCCTTCCTGAATCGTCATTTGCAAAGCCAAGCCATGATATTACTTACTGGTTTGGGCACTTGCTTCCAGTTTTATTCCTCATGAAAATACCCTCTGCAGTGGCATGGAGGTGAGCACGTGCACAGTTCTGGGTGTGTTTGCCATCAAAGCATCACAGGGGAAAGTATCAGATTGGTAAGGGCCCAGGCTTGCCTTAGGACATTGCCCTGCTGTTTGGCAGGGACAGCGTGAGGCAACAGCAGGATCTAAACAAGGGGCCAATTTGGACATGGCCCAGTAGGGAAAGTGGGGAAAGCCCCCACTTTCCTTTTCTTCAAAAAAAAAAAAAAAAGTGGGTCAAATTTCCTGCTATTTAAGTTTCCTTTTTTTGCACATCTTTTTTCCAGTATTAAAATTAATCCAATAGCCATATTGGTTGTGCTCCTGCATTGTTTGTTATAGCCATTAGCTACAACTATTCTGCAAATATCTTTTTTTTTTTAATTACCAAGCATTTTTACAAAAAGCTTAAAAAGATTTCTCTTTAAAAATTTGCTAAAGGATTCCTTTGAATAATAATTTCCTCATCAACAGAATTACCAGCTAGCTCCTTCATTTCAGCCTTAGATTTATTTACACAATCAAGCCTGAGGCAAGTTTCCTCTAAGACTAAGGCAAGTGGAGGTCAAGGGTAAGGCCTTGAGCTAGGCTGATCCAGCTTTTTTTTTTTTTGCCTCAGTGATACAGTGTGGCTTTTAGGTCACTGTTTATCACTCAGTGATGCCTATATTAAGCTACATCTTACAGGCAGGCGAAATGAATCATACAGATAGTTTGCATCACCACAAAAATAATGCATTGTTTTGTTCATATTTCTATTCTGCCCTATACAAAAATGTCTTGGGGAGGCGCACCACAATCATGGTTCACAGAACTTTCATTCCCAAACACGTGAGGAAGGTCCTGCCACAGTTCCACATGGGCCACCTCTAACCTCATAGCCTGCTCAAGCTTTGAACATGTTTTCCCCAGCCCTGTTGAAAAGCCTGCTTTGGTGTGAGCTCCATCTCTTATTTTCCTTAAAAGATGCTTGTTGGGAATTCTCTGCAGAAACTGTGAAATCTGCAGAACTCTCAGTGAGCACAAATGTGCAGAGTCCAGCTAAGAGAGGAGGAAATATGAATGGATCCTCTGGTCATGGTGAACTGTAACCACACTACGCGCTTGTAATCATGGAGCTGAAAGAAAGCTCTTTCCTGCAATTTACTTATTTAGGGCAACATACAAAAGAACCAGGCAGGGCTGATGTGGATATATGCAGGTGCAGGACCTCCACCTGATTTGGGCTAGATTCCCTTCCCTAGATAGAGGAACTTACCCACTTACATCATTATTGCTTACCCCCAATTACATCAGTATTGAAAGATCATCGTTTTGTATGTACTCAGTGACCATGAGGGTAAGAGTCATGGCTGCAACACATAACTTAGTGAGGCTCCCTGCATAGGCCTACTGATGCAATCCCTTTTTCACTATGTGGGTAGGGAGGGGTTCCTGCCAATTGATACGAAAAGGGGAAGATACGCATACAGATGTGAATGACTTCACCCTGTAGTTGCTGTTCCTCCTTGCATCCTCCACAAGCTTTGGACTACAACTACCATCAGGCCCAGCAAACCTAATATGTCAAAAGTATACACAGTTTGACCAATGGGAATCAAAATCTAGTATTTTCTGCCTGTCAAACAGTTATTTTACTGAAGAAATCTGCATTAGTTATTGATATTTATAGCCCACCTTTCTTCCAAAAAGTCAGTTTGAGGCATGTTCTTCTCCTCACCTCCATTTATTCTTCTGCAAAGTCTCTCCCTGTGTGCACACCTCAGGTTTAATCCAGCTTCATTCCACCTTCAGAGCACAAGAACACATCAGTAACGTGACCAGTAATTTTCTTCCCACATTGTCTATCCCAAAGGTGAATTTTCTGAGTTGTGTAACACTGAAAGCAAACAGCTTGTCACTTTGCTGATGTATTCTTTCACTCTGAAAGTGAACTGAAGCTGGATTAAACTTTTAAGTGTGACCACAGGCCACGTCTCAATAGGGATTTGAACCCAAAGACTCCTAGATCCTACTCCTATGTTCAACTGTGATGCTATGCTGTTAATGGTACTCAGGTCTTGACAGCTTAAAAGCACCCTACCCAAAAGCACAAAACTTGGTTCAGCATTCATTTCCTTTCATGCATGGTATAATTCAGGCATAGCTTATCTCTATATATTGCTCTCTATATACAGTGAGGGCAACTCTCACAGGTGTGCATAGGCTTGCCCTTTCATAGTGATCTGCCTGTTATCACCTTAGTTTCATCTCCCGTTAACTGCCCGGGTTCAATCCCTCTGACTCCAGCAATCACTGAATCCAAGGAATGCTAAGGAATCTAAGAAAACTAGGAGGTATATAATTACTTTGTCCACTCCTAACACTAGACATTCTCCAAGAGCCATTTCCACCCAAGGACAGAAATTGGTTTGGAATTGATCTAAATTAGTGATTAGCATATCATTTACAGCTCATCTGTCCTTTGTGTATCTATATAGTACAGATCTTATG
Organism: Aspidoscelis marmoratus; assembly: GCA_014337955.1. NCBI lineage: Eukaryota > Metazoa > Chordata > Lepidosauria > Squamata > Teiidae > Aspidoscelis > Aspidoscelis marmoratus. The sequence goes on along the minus strand of MTQE01001134.1, from coordinate 38,244,581 downwards.
GGGGGGGGGTAACATGAGTATCTGTTTGCAGAGTCACTGTGCATCCCTGTGGACTCAAGGTTAGCACAATTCAACCCAAGGACAATTTATGCCCTCTTTCTCAGGGCAAACATGTAGTTGAGACCTCCAACTGTTTAGAAGTCCATGTCAAAAGTGAGCCTGAGGTTGTGTGGCTTTCAGTTGCCCTGTATCAGGTAGTGCAGGGAGGGGAGGGAGGGTCCAGAGGTCTTCTCAGAGGCAGGCAGCTATTCAGTCACCAGTCATGGGCATAGGTTTAAAACCGGACTAAGGCGAATCAGCTGTTCAAAGGGCAAGAAAGATGTGTTGAAAGCTTAACACAGTATCTTCTGACATTGCATCAGGCTGTCGGGAGAGCTCATGCTGAGTTTCCAAAGTGCATTTATTTCCCCATTCATGCTCAGTACTCCATGGCCAGATGGAGAACAAGTAGGACAGTTTCAATCAGTTTCTTTTGATCAGGTTGCAAACCAAAAATATGCTAAGTGTGCAGCACTGAGGTAGCATCATAGATTCATTAACTCACCTTTACCACTGAGGCCAGCCCCCTTTCTCCCATCTCTGGCAGGGAAAGAATTAAAACACTGCAGAAAAGACACCACTCGCCACCCTGGCTTAGTTACCCAGAATTACCACAGCTACAGTTGTCTTTTTACACTCTGGGTATCTGAAGGAGCGCCTTCTCCCATATAGACTTGCCTGGGCACTGAGATCTCAAGGAGAGGGCCTTCTTGTAGTTCCTTCTCTTTCAGAGGTATGAGGCATAGGGACTTGCAAAAGGGCCTTTTCTGTTGTGGCCCCTAGACTTTGGAACACCCTCCCTCTTGAGGTTCACCAAGCGCCTACTTATACTTTTCGGTACATGGTGAAAACATATCCTTTTATCCAGGCTTTTACTGTTTAAATAACTTCTTCAGGGTGCTGTCTTGTGAGAGAGGGAGGGGGTTATATTTTTAATTATGTTTTACCATTTGATATGTTTTTATCTCTTTGTAACCCGCCCTGGGACCATTCAGGGAAGGGTGGGTTATAGGTTTTCTAAATAAAAAAAGAGAGAGAGAGAGGGTTTGATCTGGGGGTATGCATGCATGTTTTTAAAAAACACTAGCATAACGGCCACTCTGTCAGGAAGGTGGTTCATCATTCAGGCTGGGGAGATAAGTCAGTGCATTGTTCACCCTTAGGGGGGAAATTTGGATCATCGTTCAAACTGGGGGGGGGATTCACCTTAGGACCACACATGGTGAATCACTGGGTGCTCAAAGGGTGTGAAGCTACAGAGACTCATAGCCTCTGACCAATCAGGACCTTAGAAAAATGGTAGTCAGTGGGAAGGTGAGAGAAGCAAGATAGGAGGCTTTTAGGCTATTTATTTTAAAAACTATGTGGCACAGGTTTTTTTAAATCTGTAGCTACAAGTGGGTCAATCTTTACTAAATATTTGCCCCTAAAATGCCCAGTATGATCACAGCCTTAGACACAGCTTCAACACGAGGGACGCGCATGAATATTTGTAGGCATTCGAAATCCGATCAAATGTGCCAAACTCGAATAGAATTCCCTGAAGTTTGAATGTAAACATTCAAGTCGAATTTTGAATTTTGGATCTACTTGTTCAAATTATCCAGACGTTTGTATGTACACGGGTTCATACATGATGCATACTTGAAGATCCGCATATTTCCTGCATCCATACGCATTTCTACAGATCCGTACGGGACGAAAACAGATTGGATACGAGATAACTACGGGATGCGTATGGACATGTAAGGATGCGTATGGATGTGCACAGATGTGGGGAAGATGCGTATGTGCACATACGAATGTCAACATTTGTATGTGCAGATTCAAATAAAAAAAATGTGAACGAATAGATTCGAATTTGGTAAACATGAATTGAATTTCGTTAAATTTGAATTTAAAAAGATTCAAATTGAATCGGATTTTTGGGTATTCGATTTGATTCGAATAGAATGTCAAAAAAAAACACATTCATGTGCATCTCTATTCAACACACATTTTGCCACGTCTCTCGGGCTGTTAACATGAATCAAAATGAACCAAAAAATCTCATAAAAGAATCCTGATCTAAGAAGTCTGTTAGATTCTCAGTCACCCACAGACATGTACCCCTCCCACAGGCTGCCACTGCAGTGGCAGGGGCCGCAGGAGGTGATCATAGTGCTGGGGCATGGAGGATGGTGGCAGAAGCATCAACAGAGTGGCAGCTCTGCCAGGCAGGGTGTGGTAGGAAGCAGTGGTGGGCTGGCTGGGGTCATGGGGGTTGGCAGGGCGTGGAAGGGGATGACCATGACAGCAGGGAGCTATTGAGGTGCTATGGGTGCCATGGCTAGAGCTGACACTGCAGCCACAGCCGTGACAGCATGGAAGGTTGGTAGGCCTTTGCCTGACTGGGTTCATTTCTTGGGCTACGTTCACATTTAAATTTTAATCCAGTCCACATTCAGAACAAGATAACGCATTGGCAAAATGGCAAGCTGTTTTCTTTTGGCTTTATCTGACTCAGTCAGCCGTTTGGTTAGATAATGTGGAAAGAAAATGATTCATCGCTTTGCTGATGCTTTCTTCCACTCTGAAGGTGGACTGAAACTTAGGTGTGAATGTGGCTTTGGGGAAACAGACTCAGAGCTCGGATTCTCCAAATTTAGGATAATCCCCTTCCAGGCAAAAAGCCTGAAATGCCCCTTGGCGTCAGGTTTCCCAGGAGTGAAAATGGCGCCTGTCCTTTAAAATTAGAAGGTGTGACCACAGCCAATGTAACAGACTGTTTCCTGTTTTTGCCTTTCTCCAGTTAACATCATGTAACATTTCACGGGCTTTCAGGATCATTGAGCAACCTTAAGTCCTTATTGCCTGTGTTTTGGAATATTTTTTCTTTTAATTTATAAACTTATGCACTTCAGCAAATTTGCTTCCAAACTAACAAAGCATTTGACTAGCTGAGTGTGCTGAGAGTACAGATATAAACCACACACTTATAGTCCAAACTTGTTTACCTGAAAGGCTGTTTTTGCTACGTTCAGCAGGGCTTCCTTCCAAGTTCAGTACACTGGACTACAACTAAACACAGCTAGCTGTATGCTTACTCAAAAATAATTCTTGTTCAGTTATGGGAGACTTCTCCTCCCCTCTTCCAAGTGTGCATAGCTTTGGTCAGGTTTGGCATGAAAGCCTCCTGAAATATCAGTTGCAACCATTGCCTGGAAGCTGAGCACCTTCTTCAAGAAATTATGCGGTTGTATTCTCAAATGCTACTGGAATATTCCCACCGTTGTCTGATGCATTCATTCCACGTTACCCAGGACTTGGGAAAATCCCTAAGCAAATCCATCTGCTTCCTTTCTAGTTTCCATCTGGCATCTCATGTGTCTGTTTTCCAGATGCATAATTGCATTGGAGGAAAATGTCCTGCCTTTTCTAGCTACTCATGATGAATAAGAAAGGAAACAAAGAGAAAGGGTACACAAGTATATATTTAGAGCAGGGATGTGGCAAATGCTGGATCCCAACTCCCATCAGCCCAATCCAGCATAATCAATAATCAGGGATCATGAGAGTTTAAGTTCAACATCTAGAAGCCCACAAAAACCCCATCATTTCTAGAACAGCACAGTGGAAATTTAGCTAGGCATAGTTTGGTGGTACCTTTGTCTGAGGCAAGATCCGTCCAGGCCTGAATGGCACCATGGGAATGGCCAGATGCTTCAGGGGCCACACATCTGTGCATCCATGTTGCACTACAAGTGTGCTCTGGGGGTGCAAGATATGCATAGTCTTTAACCCTGGGAGCACTCACAGTGCCCCCAAACATTCATTATGGGAACAGCTTTCAGAACACTTCCCATCACCCTTTACCCGAAGTGCTGTGTGGATTATAACATAGTTTACTTAAGAATTTATATCCCACCCTTCATCAGGAGATCCCAGAGCAGCTCACACTATATAGAATTCTTCCTCCCTCCCTCAGTTTGGTCTTGTGGTTAGAGTGCTGGACTCGTATCTCGTACTCTGAGAGTTTGATTCTGCCCTTCTTCATGAAGCCAGCTGAGTGACCTTGGGCTAGTCACATCTCTCTTCTGAGCATTCACAGCACCATCTACCTCACAGGGAGTTCTATTGTGGGGAGAAGACTGGACAGCTTTGTCAGCCACTTTGAGTCCCCTTGAATAGGTGAGAAAAGTGGAATATAAAAGCCAACTCTTCTTCTTCTCTTCAGTTGACTTCTGTGGCAATTTCCTGCGCTCAACAAAAAGTCCCAGGCAGAAACACTGAGGCTGCATCCCCAAAAGACTTATTTGCCTCTCTACTGTCCCTCTAATGTCACTCTATTCAAGCGGACTTTAAAAGTCCCATGCAAATCAGGAATAAGCATCTGTATGAGGCTCAGCAAAATGCGTGTTTTTAACGCACCTTCCGTCCCCTTGGGAGCTGTGTTTTCTTTGTGCACATCTTTTTCTCCCCACCCCTGCTCTTGTTGATAGGGTGCCAACGGGAATGGGGAGGGACTGCGCTCGGCATGGCCACAACCAGAAAGAAACCCCCGACAAGTCCAAAGGAAAAATAGCCATCGGTTCTCTGTTACTCTCCCAGATCTTCCGCCCCCTGAAATGGCTTCTCGTGCCGGCAAAGTGGCAGCTAGTGGCCATGCAATCGCTCATTCACTCTCACCACTTTCCCCTGTTATTACTGTCAAAATCCACCCTGTACAGCGCACGATCACTCATTCACTCACCACTTTCCCTGTTATTGCTGTCAAAATCCACCCCATACAGTAGCAATAATCCACCCTCTTCACACCTCATAGTGCTTGCAACAATGTTGCAATTCTGCGTGATTCTGGCTCTTTAGTTCTGAGCTTTAGAAAGGGACGCTGCTTGTGTTATTGCTGGGTGTGTAGGTGGTGATCCCCGACCCTTTTGCCACGGAGCATCCCCAGGGTAAATGTTGCAAGGAAAACCCGCAACTTCCAAAAAGAGCACTGAAAGTCTTATTTAAAGGGCACTTTTTTTGTTGCGGGTTTTCCTCGTTTTGTAGCGCTGGAAGTGCGCTGAAAAGCCTGGCATGGGGGCGGTCAGAGGTAAAAGAACATTTTTAGCACACTCTAAATTGCTTGGGGACAAGGCTCATAATCAGGGAATGAAAGGTCCTTTGCTTCAGTGTTCTCATCTCTGGTTGCATTGGCCCCATCCAGATGAGGGGGTTACTACACCATTATGGAGCCAGTATGGTGTGGTTGCCTCATGCATCTGAGACAACCCCACCATAGCCCTGCTGCCCACCCTAACCCTAACTCCCCCCAAAAGTGTGCTAAAAACTATTGCTGGAAAATAAAGTTTTGATCATGAGTTTTCCAACAGTAGCATGTTCACTTAAGTTCTGGACAGAGCTCCCATGATTACTCCATGCAGCCCATAAGCACGGAGGCTGAAACAAGTGTCTACACTTGCACAGAGGTGACAATCAGCACATCTGGGCACTCCAGACACCTGAATGCCCAGATATGCACATCAGCTAAGGCACACAAAGACAGTACTGGCCATGGCACTGTCTAGCTAGAAGATGCTAATTCCATGGGGAGTATTTCCCACATTATTACCTCCTAGCAGGAAATCTGTTTGCCAGTAAACAGATAGAGGTGGCCAGTAACAGGCATGCAACCTTTGTTCTGGTAACACCATTGTTGGAACGCTTGACTGTGTGGCAATTAGAGCAGCCACCTCTGATTACTGTGCTGTCTCCACTATTGTGTGGAAGCTGCCTGAGGTTCACTCCTTCACCTGTTTCCACCCGCCTCTAAGTACCTGTTCGGGCACCGTAAGATCTGTTGGAATGCAAGGATAGGCCATCACTCACATGCTTGCTTGCTCTTTTCTCTTTCTTTTGTTAAAAAGACTAAATATTTAATTTTGTTGCATTATACTTTATTTTATTTATTATTTGTATTTCTATCCCACCCTATACCTCAACATTTAAAATCAAACATACTAAAACAACAATGATATATATTAAAACAATAACAGTGTCAGTGGGAACAGACAGCATATTCCCATTTAACCAAAGGCCAGGGCAAAGAGGTGTGTCTTCACTGTCCTCCTAAACATATACAGTGAAGGAGCCAGACACACCTCAAGGGGGAGACGACTATTCCATAACCTAGGGGCCATCACTGAGAAGGCCCTCTCCCAGGTGCCCACCCCATTTACTACTGAAGGTGGTGGGTCAACCAGTTGTGCCTCTCCTGCAGCTCTTAAGGCACGGGAAGGAATTGCCAATTCCGTTAAACTGCCTTAATCTTCCTTGTAAAAACATCATATAAATAAAATGGATTGATTGAAGCATGTGGCTATCATTAGTTTGGGCTACATCCTGTATTTTTCCTCACAAGCGAGTCCCATGGAACTCTGATTTCAGAGTAGAAAGCACAAGAGTGTGCTGTTAAAGTTTTATAATTGTTACCAGAACAAAGGTTGAGAGTCAAAGAAGAAGAAAAGGCAAATATCTTAAAAATTTTAAAGATGTGTCTAAATTCAGCCTAAAGGGCAGCTCACAGGCATTCAGGAGTTGGGATAGGCAAACTGGCTGGCTCCAGTGGTAGCCATGCAGCAATAATGTCCTCACATCCTGAAAGGGGCACACTGAACAGAAAGCAGATAATCCCACTTTTTGGTCTTTTGGAGGCTGGTATTTGATGGGAGTGCCACCCGGAAGGCATCCAGTTAGCCAGAGTTCCATCCATCTTGAAGCTAGAGCTCTGGGTTCATTTTTGTCTCCTCCAGTCAGTGTTCCAGTTGCTGTAAGGTTTTGGTGGCCAGGAAAGTCAATCTGGAACCTTGGTGGTCTGGATGGTCTGCCTGCCAGAAGCTGTCCCATTGGTGGTTTGTGTGGAGGCAGCCAAAGAGACAGTAGGAAATCTGTCTTTTTGACATTTCCATGGTTTATTTTCCTTCAAGTTTTTTTTTCCCTTCAAGTTAATGTTGAAGAAGACCCATTGTTTGAAACTCATAATAGTTTTACAGGACAGTTTTGCTGGACTTTATTAGGTTTATGTCTTCTGTGTCTGTACAGACGTATTTTTCCCAGTCTTTTAATAATGTTCATTTGTTTTGTTTATCTGCAGTATACCTGGAGGTCTCTGGGCAGGTAACAACATTTTAAATCAAACATTATTAGAACAATAACAGTATGTATTAAAACAATAACATCTGCAAGGGGGAAGGGAAAGTGTATCCCCATTTAACCAAAGGCCAGGGCAAAGAGGTGCATCTTCACTGCCTTCCGAAATGTGTACAATGAAGACGACTGATGCACCTCAAAGTGAAGACTATTCCATAGCCTAGGGATGATCACTGGGAAAGCCCTCTCCCAGGTGCCCACCCTTTTGCTGCTGAAGGTGGTGGGTCAACCAGTTGGGCCTCCCCTCCAGATCTTAAGGCACAAGCAGGTTGATATGGGAGTAGGCCTTCCTCCAGATATTTGGGCCCCAAGTCATTTACGGCCTTATAAGGAAAAGTTAACACCTTGAATTGGGCTCAGCAGCAAGTTGGCAGCCAGTGCAACTCTTTTAAGAGCGGTGTGATTTGCGTCTGGCCAGCTGTCTCGGTCAGCAATGTAGCAGCTGCATTCTGCACTAGCTGCTGCTTCTGAACTGTCTTCAAGGGCAGCCCCATGTAGAGTGCATTACAGTAGCGAAGTCTAGAGGTTACCAGAGCATAGATAACTGTGGCAAAGTTATCTCTGTCCAGAAAAGACTTCAATTGGTGCATGAGCTGTAGTTGGGAATAGGCACTCTTGGCCACAGCCTCCACCTGAGCTTCAAGCGTCACCAGCACGGCTACCTTACCAGACTGGTATGGCATTATCATACCACACCAGTCAGATAAGTGC
>MTQE01001134.1:38221488-38236563 GCA_014337955.1 Aspidoscelis marmoratus | reverse complement strand
ACCAGTCAGATAAGTGCAAAAAGGCCCTATGTCAGTGCATAACAATATTCGTCCCACAGATCCAGGGGTAAAGGACACATCCTGATCACTATTTACAGAAAAAACCCTTTAGGGGCGTGATCTTTTTCCTTCAAAAACTTGAGCAGAGTTGGAGCTTTAGACAACATCCTCACGCTGCACAGGGCCTGCGGTGACCCTCATGTGTCACCAGCATAATCTCCACTGGCTATCACATTCCTGGATTGGGACATTGCTAACTTGGTCTTCCAGCATTAGTGCCCCCCCCCCGCTCAACACAATTTCATTGCCCCCACAGTATGTCCTGAAAATGGACTTTCTTCACCCTAGTGTCCACTTACTCAAAGTGTATATTAATTGTCAGAAGTCTGTTTCCCAGGTACCATAACATGTTTTTCATATCTGCCAACCAAGTGGTAGATCTTAAAGTCAAAATAGCAGCTGAATCATTCCAGATTGCAGCTTTTTGGAGAAGTTATTCTCTTGATTCAGCCAAAGAGCAAATATTTTTAAATGTGCACCACTGGATTTCATGCATGTGAATAACTGTTGTGTCATTCTTTGTACGAGTGAGCAAAGAGGGTCTCCCCAGAGAGGAACTGATGGTCAAATGCAAATGTCTTTCACTGCTCCAGCCCAAAACAAGCAACTCTCTTTTGCAAAGCTTCCTCAGCTCTTGACTGGATAAGTAAGCATAGCAATGCCTCCCAATTATAGAGCCAAAAGTCCTGATAGAAGTCTATTCCACGTTCCAGCACCGACTTCAGCAATAGAATGATTATACATATCAAGTAAAACAGGTTATTCTCAAAGGATTGGCACTTGTAATATAACATAGGTGTCATCACACACACCCTTTTTGCATATAAGAAAACTGCCAGCTTTTGAGTCATATTAGAATATGCCACTTATGGCTGTCAGAAGAAAAGAGTGGGAACTGTAGACTGTTGGGCAGCAAAAGATGACTTCCCATCTCGACATTACACCACTTCTTGCTCTTATTGTTTTAAAACCACCAGATCATGAATCCACATGATGATAAACTGTTCTGTCTTAAAAGATTTTCCAACCACAATCTTTGCCAGATGCTTTATGTGTGTACGGCTGCCAAAGAAATCAAGACAGGCTTAATGAAGCGCAAATGTTGCATTAGAAGGCTAATTCAAGTTCCATTTAATGCAATGTTTTGAGATAAAATGCATTCAGAAATGGATATAAAGTATTCATATGCTGAGAAAGCTGGCTTATCCAAAGGGAAATCCACAGGGGGAAATTCCTATGGAATATTGGTGGCCCCCAAACTGTGGAACAGTCTCCCCCCGAGGTTAATACGTTCCAGGAAATGGTTAAAACACAATCACATGCCCTGCCCTTTGATAGAAACAAGGAAGGATCTTCCCTTCCCCACGTTGTTATTATCTTAGTATCTTATTATTTTTAATATATTCATTTTCTATTTTGTTTCTATTGCTCTTACTTGCCCTGAGGCCTTTGGGTATAGGGTGGGATAAAAATGCAAGCAAACAAAACATTGGTATTGATAAATGTGACATTTTTAGGTTCAGTGATGATTTGAAGCATAGTTGTGATTTACATTCCAAAAAGTTTTCCCTCTGGTGTGCTTGTTATTTTAAAAATGTTTCTCACCTTTAGCTATGTAATATTTGGATCTGTGGGATGAATATTGTTATGCACTGACATAGGGCCTTTTTGCACTTATCTGACTGGTGTGGTATGATAATGCCATACCAGTCTGGTAAGGGAGCAGTGCTGGGGTGGCCATCTGCACTTCGGGTGCTGAGAAAGTCCCATACCAGGCCAGCAGCACTTGAAGTATGAATGGCCGGGCCAGGGCAGGCCAGATCACCATGGCAATGTCTGAGGCAACATCTGGTGTTTGCTCTGACATTGCCATGTTGATTTGGATCCTGCATGAACTCTGCAGCTGCACTTGTGTTGCCATGCCCACTCGCTGCACCTGGAAGAGGCTGCAGATGTAGTGACCAGGAGCAGCATATGGCCTACTTTTTAGTAGTCCACGTCACATAACTTCAGGGGAGCCTTTGGCAACTTCTGGTGAATTGCCATGGATCCCCGGTGCAGACTGGAGGGCTTTTCAAACTTACCTGATTAGGCTGCCATGAACTAAGGCTGGTAAACCTCTGGTAAAGGTGGACCATTCACATTTGCCGGGAAGTAAATTTCCCCAAAGTGTCCATTGCTGGCCAGAAATGTGAATGGTCCTCCTGTTTGCCAGCCCATGCTGATGCCTCCAAAGCTGGAAGTTCCACCTCCTTGCTGCTGCGATTGGCTGCTTCAACACTGTTGTGAGAGGGGTGTGTTCAAGCACAGGCTAACCTGTGATCAAATGCTCCTCTTGCAAATCTATGATCGATCACCACTCCCAGGAATCGGAGGTCTGATCATGGCATGGTGATCACACCTGCATTCCCTCCCACCAAAAGCTGGGAACAGGATACAGAGTGAATGGATGCTTCAGGTAAGCTTTTGATAAATGTTGGTTGAGGTGCTCCACACCTAATCAATGATCAGTGGACTTCTGGTGAGGGCAGGCATGTTTGTAGGCCTCATCAGACATTCACGATTTCTTCACTACCAACCTAAGTGTGAATAGGCCTCAGAACAGTGAGCAGACCAGATCTCACTTCAAGGTACGTGCGAACAAGCCCTTAATCACTTTTATGTACTTATATATATGGTATGTGTCTATTAGGACACTTTGGGCAAGAGTGCACCTAGTTGTCCTTTGAAGATCAGAAGATCAAGTTCTTTTATTTCATTCCAATTGGTTTGAGGTTAGTGGAACTACATGTTGCTACACACATGGCTATTGGGAAAACAGAATACTGAAATCTACTTGTGGGAAAGAAGCAGTATGAATTGAGGGCTCTTTGCACTTACATTATTCGTAAAGGCAGGGTGGTGGTGGTGGTGGTGGTAGGAACTCCCACACGATGCATCTGCACTGTGTGGAGCCATTTCTTTACTAGAAATAGCTCTGCGCGTGATACAATCCCCTCTGCCCCCCGCCCCATGCGTATAGGTGTGGAAGTTAAAACTGCTTAGCCCTACACTCTGCACTTGCACCTCTCCTGGGTGGAAGAACTGCGGGTGGAGCATGTGACTGGCAGTGCAGGCCTGGCTGCACACTGCATTGCCTGGATGCTTTGGTAATGGCACCATACAGGCACACTGGTACTGCTGCCGGGGCTCCATGATTTGCTTGTAACTGGTACTTCATAAAGCACCAGCTATGTTTCAAATGCCTGGGGCGTCTGCAAGTGCCTGTGCTTAAAGCAAAGTGCAAAAACACCCAGTGAGTAGTAAGACAGAATGCCTCTCCTTGAGGCAAAGACATTGGATTTAGTATGCTGTTATCTATTAGACAATTTTTTCTACTGAACGAGGAGCTTCTAAACAAGGGCAGCATTTAGCTATCTTCAGCAAATGCACCCCACGGTCATTTTTGCATCATTTTTTTCTGCCCCAAATAAGTTACTATCCAGGGCAAGTTCCCCTGTTTGCCTTCTCGGTCCCCCACCCCCACCGATCTGGTCCTGCAGGCTGCCTTATCTTGGCAGCTTAAAGCTTTCTACATGCTGTTTCTCCTGGGAGCTTAGGTAGAAAGCTTGGGAGGAGCTCTTATCTCACTCTTTTGGCCACTTAAAGGTAAATTGACCAAAAGGGGGATTAGAGGGAGACAGTGCAATTCATGCTTCATTCTCATCCCCACAACAAGAAAACTTGGGGCAAGCCCCTCCCCAGGAGGTGACCTTGGCATGCAAATTGCACTGCCTTGCCCTGATTAAATCCATTCATTCCCTTAGTGGGCAGGGAATCAGGGAGTGGTAGGGCAACTGACTGTATTTACTCTCCTGATCATACAGACCTTTGAATACACCTATGTGAGGAAGAGGCTGTTCAAAGTTCCTTAGCCTGCTCCTTCACTCCAACCATTTTACTGTCAAATAGAGCAGTTTGCCTTGTGGGATGGCTTCCTGAAAAGTCCTCCACCCCGTGCTCCCTATGCCCCATCTAGAAGGGATTATGGTCTTATCTCATTTGAGACAAAAATATCATTACTTGATTCGATATTAGCTTCCTTGGGTATGCTGTGTGGTGCCATTGGGATGATATTCTTACTTCTCCCAAGAGAATTGCCTTACCTATCTTTTTATATTGGCAATTTGACAGTGAGTACACAGCACTCAACACTGTCTCATTTCACATTCACATCCTGAGTTTCTTTTTTATTCCAGTAAATTGCTGTTGTAAGGGCTGAGCTAGAAGATATGGTGAGACACTTTGTATTTCTTTCGAAACAGGAAGGGCTAAGCCCTAAAGCTATTAATGTCACAAGGGTTTCCTTGAGAAGCCATCAACGTAGAGGGTTTTTTTTCCTTATGCACCATCTTTTTTTAGTAGAAATGGCTTTAGAGCCAGACCACCTTGTAGATTTCCAAGAGTTTATGTGAAAAGGAAATTATTCATTTTAAGTTCTATATTGATTATTATTTCAAGGAATAAAAGAATGATGAGGTTTACCAGCCATTTTTTAACTGCCTTTAAACAAAAAAACCACCCACAGGTTTGTAAAGTTGAAACAAACTCTTACTATGAGAACTTGATAACCAGCTGAAATCCAAATGCATGCCGTAATTGGTGGGCAGCCCTGTTTTAATTATAGATATAGCTTTCAACTTCTGCCTAATTACCCAGCAAGCCCACATGGGCATTCCATGCAGTCAGCTACACAGGAGAGAAGATAGATGCAAAGTTCTCTACAAACTCAGCTGCATGAGTCAGCATTTCATTGGCCCGTAAGTGGCCAAGATAAAGGGGGAACTTTAATACAGGTGTCGGAGGAATGCAGCTGGCTGGTTTTATGTGAGTGCAAAGCTAGCAACAAAATGATAAGGATGGTCCTTTTCAAAAGAGTTACACAACCATGCCATGAATGGAGCACAGAAAACAACCTGTCACCATGCCTGGTGGAAATTTTGAGTCTTCAAGGTACAAAAAAGTATTTTTAAAAAAAATTAGAACAGAAACCTCCAAAACTGAACAAAGAAGAATCTACCAGGGCCAACTAATCTACAGTTGTTTTCATGAATGAGAAAGAAGAGACATAGTTTCTTTCAGCATCTGTCAAGCTTCCCCACATGCAGCTCACCTGAAGACAGGCAGAGAAGCTGCCTTGGGCAAGCAAAACTAAAAGGTAGAATCCATGACAGTTGGTAGCAACCCCGTCCTTTCTCTGAACTAAGCATGAGTTCCACAGGTGTACCCAAGATCCCAAATCTTTTAAAAAGGAGATCTGTAGGCTAAATTTCAATGAGAAGAAGCTTCACAAGACCTAGGACAATACACTGACTGAAGAGTGCGATGTCCATCTGAGGCGCTTGTAGATGGGGCCACTAAATCGCATTCTCCATGCCACTGGATGTGGATACAAGCAAGTGCCCAGGGATGTGTGAAGGAGGCACAACGCTAATCCCTCCACAATGACAGGTTTGTATATTAATTGAGCTTTTTAAGATGTTAAGTGGAAAGACAACAGCTCTGATCATGGCTCCCCATTTCATCTCTTTCTTCCTTGCAGTGCAGGCAGAAAAAAGTGGGCTGACAGTTCTTTAGTTGGTGTTACTGGTGTTACTTAATTTCACATCAGGTTCTTCCCAAGAACCTAGGATGACACAATGTATCAGCTTAAAATGTGTGCAGATCCAAGCAATATTAACTTTTGCACTTTGACCAATAGAGATTTTATCAATATGCAGACATTCTAAGTGCCAACCAAGGTTTTTTGGCATAGTACCCAGTGTGCCAATAACCACTAGGGCCACAACTTCTGGTTTGTGCCAGATTCCTTCAATTTTGATCTTCAAATCTTCATATGTTATTATTACTACAATAGCTACTTTAAACCGCAGTGTGGATTTGTCACGAGTAGAACTCATGGTGTTTACTTTTGGTGATGTGCTATAATTATTGTGTTGATTGTCACTTGGCAACTGTTTGCCCACCACCAACATACCCACAAATGCCTATTAATCTGTCTCTTGTCTCATGGCAGAATGCAGATCTGCAAAGTGGGGCTTACATTCCTAGTTTCAAACTTATCATGGTCACTCAAATGATGCTATTGTTATTGTTAAATGACAAGCAGTGACTAGGCTGACTTAAGCTCTGCCGCATGGGAAAGCTGCTCTTGCAGCAGGTAGAAAGGGACCAGCAGATGGTAAAGCAGTGGAAAAACAGGTGGAGGCATTGTTTGAAGATGGTGTGAATTAAGCTCGCTTAATTTGTTAGATCTCTCTGGTTAACCCCAACGGCTATAATGTTTTCTCTCGGACTGTATCAGGTTTGCCTAGGGGGGGAACAAGCAGAGGTAGCCCATCTGCAATCAGTTGGTGAATTTCTTTTTAATGCTTACTACCAAGCAAATTAACTCTCTCTTTAGGTAAGTGTAGCTCCTGACACCAGGGCATGAGAAAATGCATGATAGCGCTTGGGAAAATGTTTGCTTTCTTGGGAGTATTTTCAGCTGGAGGGTAACTCCCTTCTCTTCTTGCTTGGCTGCAGTGCAAGGAAAACTCTCACAACCACAGACTTCAGCTCTTATTATTTCCAAGGACCTCTTCCCTTTATTTATGTAAAAAGGCATTTTTGAACAGGACCCCCTTATGTGCTGACTCGGCAGCATCTGTGTGGGCAACCCTTCTGGCCTGCCAGACTGCTGCCACACTTAGCTGACTTAATGATGCAAATGAATTCTACAAACTGTACAACATGTGGAAGCTGAAAAGAATGTGTGCATTTTGCATCATTTCAAGTTGTTTTGCCCCCAATTTCTCTTCTTTTGATGAAAACTCTGCTGAGATAGAGCTCTGGAAAAAAGGTCTTGAGAAGAATGATGGTGAGGTTTTAGAGATTAGGTTTTAGGCCAGAACAGGCTGAAGATTCAGTCATCTATTGGGGGGGGGGATCTGCAGAACTGAAGTTTGTAAGATACTTGGCTGAGTCCAGACGTGTTTAATAATGCACATTGAATGCACAGTCCCGATTGAGCCGTCGCACACAACAATCTATCGATTGTTGTGGTGTCTCATTATACAATTGAGACTGTGCACTTACCTTAATGCTGGTTCAATGACACTCACTGTGCAGTATAAAGAAAATCTGGAGCTTCACACCAATGCAAACAGGAGGGTGAGAAAAGCAGACAAAATGCCAGCTAAGCAGGAAAGGCAGCTCAAAATTTGATTGGCTGTCTCAACCCATGTGACAGTGTGTGCCTCCACAACTCTTGCAGCTCTGATGGGGGAAGCTACTGAACTGCCTTTCCAGTTAAGAGCCTGGTCATTGCTGTGCAGCAAGTACACCGCACTTTCAGATTTAACTGCAGGTTTATTCCGCTAGTCTGGAGGCAGCCCTTGTTTTTTATGGACTGCTCATAGAAGACAAGAACTGCCTGGTGCTTCACTGGACAACCTTGACACCTGGAACAACTAACAAGTAGATGAATCCCATTGAAAAGGTGTGGGGAGCTCATCTTTGCTGGAAGTGCAGTCACCACCATTATCACCACCTCCAAGGATAAGGTCACATTGCACAGTTGCACACAACATCACCAAAGAGGCAGAGAGAATGCCTGCTCCTGTACAATGACATCTTGTGCATATTCAGTGGTTGCAGTTAAGGCTGAAAAAAAATTGGAAGGAAAAGGCTAGATAAACCAATCGAGGGTGAAACAATATAGAAGTAAAGAAACAATACCACATTTTTTAGTTGAAACCTTCCATTTCAAAGTGCCCCATAACACTGCTTGGAACTACTAGAAGCTGTACAGTGTGCTGAAACAAAGACAGAGGAAGCTATATCCCATCATCTATCTTTTTTATTTTTCAATGAAAGACAGGGTTTTATTTTTCCAAGAACAGTGTCGGGAGAGAAACTAAGAATAAGGGGAAGTGGCCGATATTTCTGCTCCTGGTAAGCAAAGTTCATCCTACGGACAACAAGCTCCCTAACCAGAAAATAATACCCTAACTCTCTTTTCGAACATCTTGCATTCATATCTTCACCTAGAAGCAGCTGTTCAAAGACTTCAAAAAGTAGGTCATTCTTGTTTTAAACATGTCACAAATACATAAAACTGAAGGGTATGAACTACCCTATTCTGTTTGAGTAGATGATCCCCACTGAATATTAAAATGCCACTGTGGAGATCAGTGCAACATATTCAACTAACAACCTTGATAGGTAGCAAAGAGGGCACTAACATGTCTTTGCAGTTGTCACAGCACCTATGGTAAACCTTGCATAGGATGGAGGTGCTGCCCATCAAATTCCCTATCTGCTGCTTGTTAGCATCAATTCACTCCCACCCTTCCAACTTCCTACTCACGTTAACACGATAATAAAATTCAAATTATCTGACAGCACGCAGGGATGAATAGGCCTTGAAAGTGTCCAGATATCAGTCTAACTCACAAAGTCGATTATGAACTTGGAGAAGAATATCGTTCCTAAAACGAGAGAAAGTAGGAGTAGCAATGAGTAAGAATGATTGAAAGGATTATAAAACATGAACCTGTACTTAGAAGGTGACGGTGACTAAGCAGGAAGGATGAGGTATGTGGGCCTATTGCCAAGTCTTTATTCTGTTCAACAGAAGTGGTCACAGCAGACAGAGAATAGCCAGTACATCTGTGCCCTGGAGATCATCATTGGCAAGGGATGCCAGGAGAAAAGATGGTGAATGCTACCAACCATTTCTAGAAGGTAAGATGTGCCTGAGGTTTTCCTACTAGACAGAGATCCAGTCAGATAAGTGTTGGTTAGTATGTGGCAGACATGAGCTGGCATTGGCTAGTCCAGCTAACTAGAAGGAAAATTTACAGCGTCTGCCTTTTCATTTTTAGGTTTTCATGACACTCACTCTTGGGAACAAATTAAGCATGATCGTGGAGGCACAGATCTGTCCTAGTCACTGAGAATGCAGAAAGCGGCGTGTCTGACTTTAATGTCACAAAGGGAGTGTGAGAATATGTGAATAATAAAAACCACATGCTTGTCTGCAGCCTATATCCCTTTAGCAATTTCCCCCAAACACTTTCTCCCAGCCAAGTCTGGTCTGAAGCTTAGCTGAGAAGTGACTAGAGGGATAGATCTTGGGGGAGGAGACGAGTTACATGGGGGAAGAGAGATGAAGAGATCTGCATATACCTCTTCTTACTTTAAAATGCAGGATTGGTGTAGAACCTTTCTGCACTGGGCCCTTATTCTGGATTATATTCCATAACGGGCAAATCATGTGCTTGCTGGCGTAGACTACAGCAGGACCTACCTGGGAACTATGAAAGTTTGCACTAGCATGCAGATTCAGGCCCCAATTCTAGAATATAATCTGGAATAAGGTCCAGTGCAGAAAGAGTGGTGGGCTCTTTTTGCACTTACCTCTCTGAAATCCAGGATCAGTGGATGGAATACCCTGGCCCATTGATCCAGATTGTGGGGAGGCATGGGCAGGGTCAGCTCTGTCTACACTAGCGATGTGCACAAATATTTGTAACATTCAAAATTCGTATGAATTCATCCAAATTCAGACATTTGTATTTGAATTGAAAGTTGGGGACATGTGAAGATTGACATTTGAGTTTGAATTGAATGCTTCAAAATATTCGTACGAAACTTTGTTACATTTGTGAACCTGGAAAAGTGGGAAAGTGGCTATGTCAGTGATACCTACAGTGGATCCAGAGTGGATTTGAAGTGGATTCATAGTAGATTCAGGGTGGATCTGAGGCTTTCAGAGCAGATACGTAGGGGATATGTATCGGATGTGTAGGGGATTCATATGGGATTCGTAGGGGATATATAGGGGATTTGTATATTGAGCATTTGTATTGAATCCTATTATATTTGAAGGGGATCTAGTTGAATGAATATAAATTGAATGAAAAGAAAAATTTGTGTACACCCCTAGTCTACACTGATAGCACTGATCTGGATTAATACATACCACGGTTGTGATGCTTGTGTAGCTTTCGCAAACTGCATCCCCCATGTCTCAGAAGTTTCTAACCTGTCTGTGGGGGGGTGTTTTTATGTGGAGTGCTATGGTGCACTACTAAAAAGCACTCCAGTAACCCCAAACATAGGAGGCAGCCTTCCACACACTTTCCGTGTTCCAGCTTAGGCCCTGATTCTTAAGGCAATACTGTACCGATTAAATGGTACTACCAGAGATTCCTTGATCTGGATCCAACTCCAGCAAATGCAGAGGGAGCCAGACCAACTAACATCCACGCAGAAAGCTTCCATGAAACTTTAGCACACTTGTGAAAATCCAGCACAAGGGCAGGTCACATCTTCAGCTTATTACAAAATGAATACATGCCATCAGTTCTAACCAAAGAGACCCAGTAGCGCAAACAGACTGCACGAGAGAGCTGGTTGTGTTTAGTTATCATCCCTCAGTCATCAGGCTGATGTGATTAATCAGGTAAATGTGAGGATATCCTGATTCAAGGAATGCCTGAAGGCAGGACTTTCCCCTAAGGCTCATCAGGACAGACGTTGGACCCTGCCAACAAGCTGACGTCCAGCATGAAGTCATCGTTCCGCCTTCGTTTCCATTTGGCAGCTGTCACTAAATGTGCTTCTGATCCCTTGCCAGAAGAGCTAAGGGTGGTTCTCTGCCACAGAGACCTCTGTACTTTAATCTTTACTTTCATAATCTGCCAGGCTTCTGCTTGGAACTCCCTTTTTATGGAGGTTATTTGGCTGTGTTTTTAATATGGTATGCAGTTTTGGGTGGGTAATCTCATGAAGGATAGCAGAGAGCTGGAAAAGATGGAGAAAAGGGCAACCCAAACCTAAAAGTGGAGGTTGTCAGAGCACATTACCTTTGAGGGGGAAAAAGGCAGCTATAGCTGTTCAGAGAGAATGAAAAAATCTGTGGTACTGTCCATCAGTCTCAAATGCTAGAGAGACTGTGGGTGCTGGGAAATGTTTCTCTCTATCTAGTGATGTGTATGAATTTTTTCCATGCTTGCTTTGCATTTGTGCAAATAGAGCCACTTTGAATATGGTAGGATTTGAATTTGCTGCAAATGCTCTTCAAATGCTATTTGAATCTGCTTTGAATCCCTGCCATCAGTCTTGCTTCTGAATCCCCTCCAAATCCGTTCCGAATCTGCTTTGAAACCACTTTGAATCTGCTCTGAATCCGCCGCAGATGTGACCGGGCGGCTGCTTTGCTGCTTCACAAATATAACGACGTATTGTACGAAGGCACGGAAGCATTCACTTCTCATTTGAATGTCAGTCTTTGAATATAGCCTTGGATGTTCGAATTCATACAAATTCATACGAATTGTGAACCTGACTAATATTTGTGCCCATCGCTGCCCCATAATGGTGAATTGAGCCTTTTCACACTGACTATACTAGTCAACATGGAGGATGCTCCAGTATGGAGTGTCTGCACTTCACAGAACCATTTCTTTCCTACAAATGGCTCTGGGTGTGCCAGAGCAACCCCCACATGTATAGGCATGGCGCAGTGCGGGAGAAACATGTGACCGGTGATGCAGTTGCGTGCTGTGTTGCGTGCTGTGTCATCCCAGCAACGACACTATGCTTTCTCACAAGACACTGAAAGCCAGAAGAATGTCAGAGTGGCGTACAATTCAAGTTTTTGCCTGTGATGATAGGCGCTCTGGATGTCACCCAAAAAGGGAAGAGCCAGGAGCCACCTGTGAAGTTTCTGTCATGAAACATTTCTCTTTGATTTCAGAAGGCCCAGGGGAGTGGAAAGCAGGCTGCTGCTGCTGCTGTTGTAAGAGAGGCACTTGCCAG
Source organism: Aspidoscelis marmoratus (assembly GCA_014337955.1). Classification (NCBI taxonomy): domain Eukaryota; kingdom Metazoa; phylum Chordata; class Lepidosauria; order Squamata; family Teiidae; genus Aspidoscelis; species Aspidoscelis marmoratus. Next base: position 38,224,656 of record MTQE01001134.1, on the reverse strand, counting down.
AATTATTATTTATCTTCAGAGCGTTCCTCTCTTGGAAATATATCACAAAAAGTTCTTTGCAGAGCAGAAAAGAATAGCTGATATGGGTGGCAAGGTTTTCCCCTTACATTTTGGTCTAACTTCTTTTTTGGGAGGGGGTTATTGCTTATAACTATTGTAGACTTATTGAATTGAGCATCACTTTGAGGAAAGTGAGTTATATCTTTTCAGCAACTGATCAAATGAATTAAATCTAAATGTGCTGTGGGAAGAATCCTCTTTATAGCCTAGAGTTCAAGAAGCTCAAAGCTGTTTGTTCCTAGAATTTTTTTTAATAAATAGGTTGTCAAACATTTTCAATCATTCATTATCATGGTTGTATTTTATGCAGGGACTAAAAATGGTGAAACCACATCACTTCCTGGGGTGCATCTGGATGGTTAGAGGAAATTGTGGGATCTTGCTTAGATCCTGCAGTTGCCTCTCACTTCCTCTGCCTTGGGGATCTAACAGTGTCTGCCATTTTCTGGCAGAACTGCTGCTCTTGCAAAAGAACCTGGATGTAGAAAGTGCCCGCCCACTTCCCCTTGTTTTTTTATGCACTTCCTATCTACAGGTACTTTAACAGGAGTAGAGATTCTGCAAGGAAACAAACACAAAGTAAGCAATTCAGCATGATGGGAAACCAGTCGTCATGCCTATATTGTTTCTTTTTGATGCGCTATTCTGGTACTGTATTGGGGTTGCCATGGGTATATATAGTAATCTTAATATAGCTCTGGGGAAATTGCAGTTTTTAATCTGCACCTGGATGTACTTCTGGTTTTATCTTGCAAGAAGACTGGTTTGGTTGCTTCAAGGGTAAAAGCCTGCTAAGGGGCTGCCTGGGGAAGGGAGCGTCTGGGGCTGGTTTAATTTAATATGGCCTCATCCATATGGCATGGATTCCCTGTCCTCAGAATGTCCTCTGTGTGCTCTTACACAGCGCATGGGGCTTTAAACCACCTGGTCTCCCAGAGGGCTCTCAAAATAATTGTATGAGGTGTCAAAAAGGCCTCTACTATTTGGGGGATCTCCAGCATGGGTTCTTCAGGGCTATGGTTGCACCTCAGGTTTAATCCAGCTTCAGTCCATTTTCAGAGCAAGAGAACACATCAGCAAAGTGACCAGTAATTTTCTTTCCACGTTATCTATTCCAAAGGTTAATTTTCCGAGTTATTTAACACTGAAAGAAAACAGCTTGTCACTTTGCTGATGTATTCTCTCACTTTGAAAGTGGACTGAAGCTGGATTATAGCTTAAGTGTGATCATAGCCCAGGACTCCATTGTTCTTGTTGAGGGTGACCAGGCCACTACTTCATCAAGTTGGTGAACAAACCACATGGTGCAGATCTCATCTAGTGCAGCCATCAGTGTCAAACTGTGGGGATGGGTAGTCAAAGCTGTGGATTAAGACACTTTGCGGGAAAGATTGGAGGCTGACCTTCCCCCCTCCACCCCCACCGTTGCAGTCCACAAGCTGCTATTGCTCCATCTTCTACTCAAGAAAATAGATGTTTTGTGTTAGATGTGGCTTGGCTCAGACTTTTATACTACACATTGGTGGAGGCATTGCAAGTTACTCTTTGCTTCTGGAAGGGCAAGTGTGGTTTACATTGGCTGTGCATGTTGGAGATGCCTAATCAGGGAAACTGGTCATGGAAGTTTGCCAGTACAAGCCTGAAATAAGGAAACCTCCTTACCTTGACTCAGAGGTTCCAGAGGTCAAGGTTCTTCCCTGTGAGATATAGTGAGAGGCTCAACCCCAACAATAAGCAGCAAAGTGGCCTTTTACTCACCTCTGTTGGGTGGGGGGGAGCCCCTCCTCTTTTTGTCATGTTCCAGGAAAGAAGCCAAAAGGACAAACTTCACCTTACTTAACCCAAACTGCAGAAGAACATTGCATGCAGAAGAACATTTTCACATGCCGTCAAAAATCTGCTTCCAGGTGTTTTAAGACACATCTCCACGGCTTGGAGGTGTATTGAAATCACTTTGTCTCCACAGCACCCCACACTGAAGGGTCATGAGAGTATGTGTGGAGGGACTTCAATCCCCCTCCAAGTCATTAAAACTTCAGTGTGTCAAAAGCACCTCTGAAGCTGCTACTCACATACTGAACCAGACCCTTGCTGTGATCAAATGGGCCACACTTTCATGCTAGCCAGCTACATCTGACCATGGAGAACGGGAGGCCCTCGAAGTTCAGGTGCAAAGACTTCAATAAAGCAGCCTTGGGGATAGCCGTGAAGCCATCAGACTCCTCCTTGAGGGTGTTTGCCTGGCAAAGCCAGCAGAGAAGCCCAATATGGCACTGAAGTAAGTGCTGTGGAGATACGTCCTTAGAGGTGGTATCATGTGGCACTAGTGCTAATCCAACTCTAATGCATTTTGGAAGTGCATTTTCTAGCTTTTAGCGTACATTAGAAATAGGATGGGAACACTGGTATACAAGAGGTACCACAACTGACCAGGCAGAAGGATACTCAGAGTAGAGTCAAGTGGTTCTAGCATCCACTGCACGGGAACAAAGTGCCTTTCTGGTATGCATTAAGTGTTTGTAGCCTGCCTTTATATTTTAGAATTCATTACCCAAGATAAATAGCATGACAATTTGGGGGGAGGGGCAGGAAAACTGGACCAGCAATGCGTCCCACAGGTGTTCAGAGCTTTTGAAGGGGCTTTCACATTGGCTCCAACATGGCTTAGGAGCTGGTGCATGGGCTAGAATGGAAGAGGCTGTCCCAATGTAGATGGGCCTTGTTCCATACTAGGAGCCACCTGTCTTAGCAAGGTCCAGTCTGCTTGGTCTGCATTATTGAAGGCAAATGTGGAAACACTCTAGCTGCATTTCCACTCATGTTATAAAACAATTTGAATTTTCTTTGTCCCCATTACAGATTGGGTTCCTGTGTTTTCTGAGGAGTAAATCACTAAAAACTGCAATAAAAAACACAGGGCTCCCCCCCCCCGTTTTTGCTGCTAAGATGCTTTATCTTTATTCCTTTGGGAACGGTACAGCAGTATTGGGGCAGATGCATCATGAAACAGGTGGGGTTTCACCCTGTAGGACAGCCCCTTGCCAGACTTAAAGTGCTTAAGCCTTTTTCCCTCAGCAGACCACTTCATGGTTTCATTTTCAGCCACTT
>MTQE01001134.1:38190267-38208495 GCA_014337955.1 Aspidoscelis marmoratus | reverse complement strand
AAGAAAGAAAGAAAGAAAGAAAGAAAGAAAGAAAGAAAGAAAATGAAAAAAAGAGCATGATGAATCTCTTAAAGGAGAAATAAAGTTCAGCCCTTAAGGAGATATAAAGACACAATTAATAAGAAAAAAAGCTCATAACAAATGTTTGCAGCATTTAATATGCAGTTGCAACATTCAATATGCAATCCACACTCCTTTGCAATTGGTTGTTTAAGGTTTCTCTTATCCTCCACCTCTGCAGGAAGAAAAGAAAAAAAAACTGCAGTGAAACTTAGAAATGTTCAGGAACTTAAATGAAGCAAGAACAAGCCTGACTTGACAGAATCCAAGTTTGGTTTTTCCTGGAAGAGGCTGACTGAACTTTCTGTACAGAACTGAAGCAAACCTGGCATTTCCTGTATGTTTTCAAGGGCGAAAGCGGTTAGGTACATTGGTTGTGCAGCACGAGGAGGAAAAAAAAGTTAAACTGTAACAGAGAGTTAATGATTGCTGCCTCCTTTAGCACTCAAAATGTTCACCGGGAGGGGCAGAAAGGGAACTAAAAATGCCGGAATTGTGGAAGGGAGAAGATATTTACAAAGACCACCATAATTCCTAAACTAGAGTCTCTCAAGTTCCTTATGCATGTTTATGTCGGTTCCTAAAAGCTCCTTATATCCTTGAACAATATCTTATTATACTCCTTCATTGGCTTTAAGTGAAGACACAGCAATCTTCACAGGAGACGAACCCTCCCTTTTTTAGATTCTCAGACTGACTAAAATAAGCACCATCCTACATAAGCTTGCATGTCCCTCGTCATTTGATGTATTTCTCTGGAGTAATCAGAAATAAAATGTTTCTTGTGAGTTGAGCTCTCTTCCCCCTGGTTGGAAAAAGCCTCAGTGCACCTCCAAGTATAAAACGCCTCTCATTCAGCTAGCGTATATGGCAAATACACACAAAAAGGAGAGTATTGCTAAAAGGCACCCTGGCATGGGAAAATGGGTGAGAGCATTGTTTTGTCTGTAAGAAATAAGGACATCTCTGAGCTGGGAAGCATACAGAATGAACTGCAGAGTCTTGCCAAGAAAAGTCAGAAAAGTCTGAGTGATTGTTTGAAGTTTTTAGAACAGAAGAATCTGGATAACCCACAACTTAAACCAAAAGACTGCAAAGTTCAGCTTGACCTAAAAGGGCAACTAAAGTTACCATGCAAAGGACTGAAAGATTAATCTCACTGTCAGCTTATACTTCTGCTTGTAAAGTGAGATTATTTGCCTGAGACCACAATGCAGAGTTTTGAGCTTGATCTTCTGCCCCAGATAGGATGGTCACACCTTACCTTTTATCCTAATGGAGGCTGTCCTCAGTCTGCAGGAATCAGATGTGACAATCCATTGCCTTGTTTCTGTGGACTTTCCTTCCCCAACTGGGACTATCCAGTATGCACATTAGCCCAGCACTGAAGACCTTTCTGCTGTAAGAAACAGAACCAGGTGAAGGGTTGTGTGGAAGGAAGTCTCTGGGACCCCTAGGCTTCTGCATCGCAGCACACATGGGGTCCTTCCTGCTCTGTGGGATCCATGAAGCTTCAGAGTGGTAGTAGCATGGCAGTGCAGCATGGATGGGGTCCTCCTCACTCTGTGGGACCCATAAAGCTTCAGCATGGTGGCAGCAGCAGTGGCATGGTGGTGGCAGTGGCATGGGAAGAGCAAGCATGGGGAAGGGGAGTCCTTAGCTCCTACATTGCCCCTGCAGCACCATGGATGGGATCCTCCCTGCTCTAGCCCTGAAGAATCCAGGATAAGCCGCCTTGCCTCTGTGTCCCCATGACCTCTGATCCCATGGAGGACAACCTGGGGCTCAGAAGCAGAGGTGGTCACTGAACCGATCTGCCCCCACTGCAAGGTTGGTGTGACCAGGCTGTTCCGGGCTGAAAATGGTCTTGAGTTCTGAGTTTCCACTCGGTCCTCAGATAGATTATCTGGCTGTGGTGTGACTATGGCCCTATAGAAAGGAAAGGTCAAGAAATACAGTATTATTTTGCCGACATGAATTGCAATCAGTGTAAATTCCCTCTTCTCTTGAGGCAGCTGCAGGAATCCTCTGATCTTCTTCATCTGTTCACTTTGTCAGAGTCCTGACAAAGCTCTGTTTCTTCTGAAGTAGTACCTCTTTGGAGTAATTTCCCTGCCATTGCTCTAGGCTGATGAGGGTGGACGTGAGTATTCATGGAAGCATGCTCTGTATCTTTAGGAGTCCAGTGACAAAATATTTCTGGTCCCCAGAAGCAGTCTTAAAAAATAAAAACATGCCAGTAATAGTTGCCTTTTCCACTGTCTGTGGCCTATCTTTCTGGAACAGTCATAGACTAAGCATGCTGAGGAGAGGAAGAAGATTTCTAGCGGCCCCATTCACCTTTCTGCCAGCAGCTCAGGTCCAGGGCCTAAATGTAAGCCAGGACAGCTTGAGAGAGCTCATCTCTTCAGCCAAAACATCTGTTTTCACAAGCTCTGGCAAGAAGTACTGGCTAGACTTGAACTCCTGTACTCAAGGTTCACAGATGGGAAACAGCCAGCAGTGTTGCTTCTGTTTTCCTCCCGTGCTACCTTTTCATACTGTGGAAGTTCAGCTGTGTTACGTGTATAGCCGTCATATTATGCAACTCTGAAGAGACCAGCTGCACAATAAAAGGTGCTGATTCTAATAAATGGGTATTGCCCAGGACTTCCTCCTTAGTCATTCCTTCATTGTCAGTTCCACACAGTGCCTGTCTTCCTTCCACACAGTCAGATTGCCTGTGCAGGGAGAACTTTTTAAGAACATAAGCAAACTGAAAACACCAGTCCTACAGACAGACAGCATACTAGATCATGGGGAAAAGGTAGGTCCACGAGGTTCGTGAGTTTGAATCCCCACTCAGCCAAGGGAGCATGCTGGGCAATATTGAATCAGTCACTGGATAGCTGTGAACATAAAATGGAGCAGAGAAGACTAATGGCACAGCCTCGAACTCCTGAACTCAGGTTGGTCAAGGCTGATGTTAAGGACTCTAGCTCTCACACATGGGTCTTTATCTGTGCAGTTTTTAGCAGGGCTGGACCTCAGTGTGAGAGAAAGCCTAGTGAATGTGCTTGCATAAATATTAATAGACTGTCATTTTAAAATTAGAAACCTTATAAAAATATATGACTAATGGATATTTAATCAAGTAATGACATCTGCCATTCTAATCTCTCATCTCTTAATGATTACCCAGAATAATCAAACTGGGAAACCTAATATAGTATTAAAAAAAACACCTCAGTTGGCTATCCTCCAAATAGCAATCTTTTCCAATAAACATGTGGACGGAGAGAAAGGAGGAGAGAATAAGAAGTAACTCACATCATATCAGACCACACCCAAAAGGTACAGGAACTGATTTATTAAAGGAAAATTCGGGTGCGTCTCCATGGTCTCTTTTTGCTTCCCTCTTGTATCGGATTTTAAAAATGCATGTTGTAATTCAAAATAAAGCATCCCCATGTGGTTTGGGGCAACATGGATTTAAAATGTACTTTCCTGTCCCCATGCAAGCTGCTTTTTGTGAGTCCGCATCTTATTCTCCCCACCCGCCCTGCCCACTGCAGCAATAACAGGCAAAAACCTCAATTGAACCTCCACAACACAACATATCATCCCTTTACTTGGCTGCAAAGAGGTAAAAGCATAACTGAAAGCAGCTAGCTCTCTCCATAACTAATGCTTGTAACATAGTGGCCTAAGCAGCTCAACTCCCTGCAGCTGCCTGTGTGCAGAAGTTGTCCAGTGAACTCTCTCACATTATGGGGAGGGGGAGAGAAATTCTGTGCTTGCTATCAGGGGAAAGTGATGCTAATTATCTTAACAATGGAAAGAGAAGCATCTGTTTTAAGAAGAAAGAGATTGGTAGTCTGTTTGTGCACTTAAAGGGAATGGAGGGAGGCTGGATGTACTTGTAACTATGTTACAAGCATTGATTATGCTTTTAACTCTTGGCAGGTTGGCTGGCTGACAGGCTGCAGGGAGTGATTTGCTTTTAGTTATGTAACTGTTACAAGCATTGGCTATGCTTTTAACTCTTGGCAACCAAGGAAAGGAATTTTTTCATACACACATGTAAAGATCAAGAAAGATTAATGTAACCGGAAAGACATTTTAAAGAAATACGTGTGCATCTCCATGCTCCCAGGATAATCTGCAGTTTCCCCTTAAGTCGGATGTAGTACTGTTTGAAACGGAGTTTTTTCTGCCGCGGATTTTCCTCCTTTGCCCCTGATGTAGCCCGGAATAAATTTGGATATTTTTGGCATGGAGATGCAGCATATACAAATGCCAGTAATAAATCAGTACAGACTAGAGATGTGCAAAGTTAAGTTCGTATTCAAAAACTCAGTCAAATAGTTTGTCTGAAATTGTCTGCATCAAACCAAGCACACTGTTGTTCGAATATCTGGCAATTTGGTCAAACTGAACTAGTTCTCTGCTTGTGAACATGAATGATTCAACAAAAGAGTTTGCTGGTTTTTTTCCTCTTGAAAAGGAATTTTATCAATGGAAAAATTGGGTTTTTTTGTTTTAGAAAATGTCGAAAATAGAAAGTGTACAACAATTTGTTTGTTCAACTTGACGGTGAACCATTTAACCAAACGGGTTTTTGATTCGTCTTTGAATCAAACATATGGTTTTTGATCATGCACATCTCAGGTACACACTATATATTGCCTGTGAAAGATAAGTTGGAGTTTTTAAATGCACAGCACTGGGCTTTAATTCACATGGACTCTGGAGCTTTCTGAAAGCTGTGTGGCTCTTTGACTGGAGTTCCAAAGCCTCTGCAAAATATACATCCTGCCTGGATGCACCCACAATCTCCATTCAAGTTGCATCCCCAAGCAATAAAAAGCTTGTTAAAAGCTTCTTTTGCCTCTGAGTGCCCCCATGCACGGCTTTTCTCCAAGCTTCCAGCAGCACAAAAGGAGGAAAATGTGTGTGTGGGGGGAAGGGCCCTTTAAACAAAACTACCAGAACACTTTTTGGAAGCTGCGGGTATTCCGAGCAACATTGTGCATGGAGATGCTCTGTGGCAAAAAGGGCGGGGATTGGCAGCCAAGATCTCCGAAAAAAGCACCCTGGCTCTGCTGTTGCCGCCATCTGCACGTACCTTAAACATTCCCACATCTCCCAGAACAGCAGGACCTTCCCTTCCTTTCCCTTTCTAAAGGTCAGAACTTTTAAAGAGCCAGAATTGCGGAGAATTGCAACATTGTTATCAGGTGTGAAGTGGGTGGATTGCTACAGTGTAACGGCTGCTGTAGGGGGTGGATTTTTACAGTGAAATCACTATCTTTGGAAGCGAGCTCTGGATACCAAAGTGATAAATGGCTCTGGTGGGTTTTGCAGGCAGGGGAGACGAACAGAGAACTTGTAAATATGGCTATTTTTCTTTTGGACTTGTCGGGGGTTGTCTCCCCAGCACCCTATCAAGCAGAGAGGGGGTGGGGAGAAAAAGATGTGGGCAAACAAAACACGCTTCCTTGGGGACGGTAGGTGCGTTTAAAATGCGTGCTTTACCGAACCTCATGGGGACGTTTATTCCAGAATTGAATGGCACTTTTAAAGACCGCTGGAATAGAGGGACAGTAGAGGAAAACTAGAGAGGCAAATAAGTTGCTTGAGGATGCAGCCTCAAAGAATTGCTGCAGCAAGAGCCATTGGAAAAGTTGGCAACTTTGCACGTAAAGTATGACTGAGCTGAAGGAAAAATTGCAAAAAGAATCATAGGCAAGTGCAGGGATTCTGGGTTCCTTGTACTGTTCTTTTTAAAAAACAAATAGAGATAAACAAGGAGGAAGTGTAAGTAGAAGATTACATGTTCTTACTTTTAGAGAAAACATGTTGATGTTGTATTCCTTGGCTGGTTTTAGACAGTTGAGTTTATTAACTTGTTTAGCACGGTGCAGCTGGATAAAGTTCAGTCAAGTGTGCAAAACACAAGTTATGAGGTTGGGGGATAGGGGTGGTGTCTGCTTTACTAACGCAACAGGTCTGTACATGCCTTGGAAGCAAATTCCATGGAGGGCATCAGGGCATTCTTCCAGGGAAATGGGGTACAGGATAGCATCCAAAATAGTTTGCAAAACAGTAAGACCAAGCCCACCATGTTGACTCTCACTTTCATGCTTCATATCAGTATAGCCAGCTGGTACTAGAAGGGGCAGGTTTACCATAATAAGGAAGAGGCATGTTTTGTTTTTAAAAGATGGGTAAAGTTTCTTCCCCCTCCATGAAACTCATATTTGCAAATATTGTGCAACAGTAGGAATAATCCTGCATACTTAAAAACATTCTAGTTGTGATATTAACACCAAAAATCACAGTTTGAAACGAATCAGCAGGCAGAAACTGATGAGCGATTTCTATAACTGGAAATCCAACATCGCTGCCAGAATTCCCGCTATAGCAATGTTTTCAGCACATTACCTCAATATCCTGGGATTATATTGGAAGTGCCGTGGATAACTGTGGTATTCCCTACATTGTCCCAGGAAAATTGGGGGTATTAACCCACATCTGGAGACATCCTGACACAGACCTCATTGTTGTAAAGTTTTTCCCTGCCTGATGAGTAGTGTATGCATTTTTCCTGCAATGGCTTCTGAAACTGGAAAGGACACCTTACTTTACTTAAAGAAAATTACATTTAAAACAATATGGGCAGGATAGTCCTTTGAATGTTTGCTCAAAAATAAGCCTCGCTGAGTTCAGTCAAATGAACAAGGGAGAAGATGAAGAAGATGGGTGAATATTATGAAAGAGATTCTTGATAAAGGATATTGACAATCGAAAGCTACTATATGACAGATCATTCACACTACCTGGTTATATAGAAGAGGAAGAAGAGTTGGCTTTTCTACCCCACTTTTCTCACCCATTTAAGGGGACTCAAAGCAGCTGAACAAAGTTTTCTATTCTTCTTCCCACAACAGAACACCCTGTGAAGTAGATGGGCCTCTTGAGAGCTCAGAAGAGAGCTGTGACTAGCCCAAGGTCACCCAGCTGGCTTCATGGGGTAGTGTGGAATCAAAACCAGTGTTCTCAATTAAGAGTCCTGCTCCCCTAACCACTAGACCTAATTGGCTCACATACTGAAAGATAGTGATGCACCTTTTTTCTAGGGATGTGTGCGAATATTTGAAATATTCATGATTTGTATGAATTTGTATGAATTCAGACATTCATATACAAATCAAATATCCTGACATTTGAATTTCCAAATTTGAACAAATACAAATATCCAGAATTATTCATACAAATAATTCAGACATTTGTATCTGTACAGGTATGTACAGCGTGAAAGTGGGATCCATATGGGATGTGTATGGATACATACAGGATGCATATCATTGGATACGTATCAAATATTCAGACAAAAACATATGAATGTATTTGTATTGAATCAAATGTCTGGACATTCTTTTTTCCTTATTTGGATAAATTCGGATTTTCAAATATTAGATTTGTTACGAATTAAGTGCCAAAGATTTCACTTGTGCGTACCCCTACTCTTTACACTTGCCTTTGGTTGAGGAACAGCATCCCCTCCCAATGTAGACAGGATAGATAGTAAATAAATAAAGCACACTGCTTTTTGAATAAAATTCTATGCAGTAATGATAGACCAGCTTCTGGCAAAGCTGTCCCTCCTTATAACAAAGGCACTGAGCTTCTGATGACCAATAAAGATAATAACTGTTTATTTCCCAATTTATTAGAAATTCTGAGAGTAGGTTGTGATGTAATTTTACTAGGAGATGATGCAACCTATACAGTCAGTCTAACTCATTTCTAAAAACAGTAATGGGTAATGAGAGATCTAAACAAACAAAAAAGCCTAATAACAGGTGTAGCTTTAGACAGAGATCAATATGTGGAGATTTTTCAGAACCTGGACTGTTGAAAAGTTGAAGGAAAAGTTGAAATGAATAAATGATATTCTTTCTTGACCAAAAACCAAAGCATGAAAGATCTTTTTCTTCTATCATTTGTAGCAGTTTTTGTGCTGTTAAGCTGTGTTCCAGGTTTCTTCTTCTGTGAACCTAAGCTTTTGGATATAGCTACTATATCCATCTTCAGAGGATTTTGCTTTTGAACAAGTCAAAGGTGACTGGTGTCTTACTAGATCTTGTTTCCCTTCTTATAGATGTCTGTTGTTTGTTTGTCAGTTCTTCCTTTGTTTGAGTTGCTAATGAGTCATTGGTCCTTTCCTAGCTATACTCTGTTGGCATTGTTTCCTTGGATGGAAGTGTTAATGGTGGATCATTGAGGCTTACTTGTTTATTATGTATTAGTGTAATCTCTGGGGGTGAGTGGCCAGTGGCTTGTGTGTTTGCAGAACTCAGGTGTGGATCTCTGTTTTGCTTGTTTGTATACAGAGGTTTCCAGATGTTGCTGAGAAACAGGCCTTGGTCCCTGCTAAAGTTGTGGGGATGTTGTTGTATTTCAGTGGCCTCTCTGGTGGCCAGTTCCTGTAATCTTTACCTTGGCTATTGGTTTGTTACCTCTTTTCTTACCTCTTTGGTGCCATCTAGTGGCTATTCTTTTTTTAAAGCAGTGGTTCTCAACCTGGGGGTTGGGACCCCTTTGGGGGTCAAACTACCCTTTCAGAGGGGTCGCGACAAGTCTCCTGCCGCCCTTCCCTCCCAGTTCCCAGCTGCTGTACCCCCGTGGTTGGGGGTCTCCACAACATGAGGAACTCCATTAAGGGGTCACAGCATTAGGAAGATTGAGAACCGCTGTTTTAAAGTGACCTCATTTGTTCCTTTAAATTGGCTTTACTCCAAAGACTGTAAAGTATGCTGCCCATCTAGTATTTTGCACCCTGATTCTACCCAGATTGCTTTATAAAAGTATCTTATTAATCACAGTCATCCCTCATGTAGTGGTATGGTTTGCTTCCCACAAACCACCGTATAGTGCAAAACAGTGTGCTGGATGAGTGTGGCATCCTTGCAAATCTGCACTCACCTCACTGCTGTGCCATTGTAAGTGCTACTTATGGTGCTTGAAAAGGAGGTTGGAAGAAATAGTTCTGAGAGCTCTTATTACACTCACTGGCAGGAGCAGACTAGATAGGATGGGCTGATCTGAGGCATGTTATGGTACCTCTGCTGCACATTCAGTAGGTTGGGGCAACACAAGAATGACGTGTCTAAGTTATCCTAACTTGCTGCAAAACTGGATTATTATAAGCCTTAAAGTGTAGCAACATGTATTTTTGGGCACATGCTGAAAATGTTTTTTGTGTTTGTGTGCCCAACTATCTTCACACTATAGGACTTTGCAACCTTAGACTACTCTTTTATTGCTGAACAGTTAGTTAGACCTTGGTTTATTGCACTGTGACTGCCCTCTAGTGACTGTAAATATTATTACAAATCACCAGATTTTTAAGAAGTTCAGAGTGTTTGAACTTGTGTGGAGAGTCTCACTGCAATCAAGGACCATGTGAGCTACAATCCCAAAAGGGTAGTTTTGCAAATAAATTATCGTTGCAGATAAGCCCTCCTACCGAATGATGTACATTGTTGTTAAAGAGTCACAGATTCATTAATTTATAAGTCACAAAGTTGGCTGCATCCAGACACATTTATACTGTGCATTGCAATGTGCAGTCCCGATTGATCCGTCACACGTGATGATTGATCAACCATCATGGTGCCGCATTATACAACCTGGACTGTGCACTTACCTTAATGTTGCATCAATGGCACTCGCTATGCAGTACATAGAAAATCCGAAGTTTCAAGGCAATGCAGACAGGAGGACGAGAAAAGCAGATGAGATGCCAGCTAAGCAGGAAGGGCAGTTCAAAATTTAATTGGCTGCCTCAACCCACATGATGGCGTGCGCAGACTCAGTTCTCGCAGCTCTAATAGGGGAAATTATGGAGCTGCTTTCCAGTCGGGAGCTGCCTTCCAATCAGTATACTGTGCTTTTAGATTTAACTGCAGACTTATTCTGCTAGTCTGGAGGCAGCCATTATATTTTCAGGCCTTATCGAAATGGGACAAATATAGCACCATTAGGGTGCCACTATGGTGGGGTTACCTCATGTATCAGCCATAGTTTTTCAGCCTTAAAAAGTGCTTTTAACTGTTGCTGGAAAACCCAGCACTTGTTGCAGGTTATCTTTCTGGACAGAACAGCAATTGTAACTCCGTCATGCATGCATGCATGAAGGAACTGGACTTTATTCAAGGGTTTTTCTATCCACTCTCTTTAACTGAAAGAGTCAACGTGTTCTTCTAGTAATATGCCACCTTCGGTTGGGACGGACCTTGCTATTTAACCCCATTTCTGCACATCATGGCAATATTATGGTACAGGGTAGGCTACCCCATTACTGGAAGGTGCAATCTGGAAGGTGGATTACTGGAAGGTGCTTGGCACAGAACAAACCTGTACACATTGGGATGACCTGTTCTGTATCAGCCCCATGCCAGCTCTGAAGCTTGCACCAGCAAAAGCAGGAGATGGGCATTGCCTTCAGTTCCTTGTCAGCAATGTATTAGCACCATTTAAAAAGAATCCAGTAAATAAGTTAAGAGAAGTTGTCTTTCTAGTGCCGCTTCCATCAGCATTCAAATGTGCAATGGCACATGAGAAGGTCTTTTGTTAGAGTCCCCATTCCCAATCAGTTTCAGGAGTATTTTGAGGTTTATTTGGCTAAAAAAAGCAGAATAAATAAACACCAGTTTTTTCAGGGTTCCCCCCCCCATTTTTGCTTTTAAAACGCTTCTTCCTTATTGCTGTGGGAATGCTACAGCAGTATTTGGGCAAATACATCATGAAATGGGTGGGCTTCCACCCTGCGCAGGGACCAGCCCCTTGTCAGATTTGTTAAAGCACCAGATCCATATTCAGCAGAGAAGTAACAATTAGCCTGATAAGATGTAGCAACTCACCCACTCCATACTTCACACTGTTAAGATAACAAAGTTTCATTTTTCACTTCCCCTCGCTTTCTCCTTGCTGGGAAGCACACACTGGAGGCGCCTCTTTTGCCTTGCTGAGCCCTGGGAAGGAGAGAAACACCCCCCTCCATGCTCCGCCTGTGACTGAGCACGCATTTGTGCTACCAACTGTGCAAGCGGGCATGCAGCTCTCTCTGCTGCTGCTTTTTCACTTTTCTGCATTTGCGGAAAAGTGAAAAAGCACCAGTCCTGAGTTTATGGGTAAGTGTGCATGTGTGTATACCAGCCGCTGCTGGTGGTGGGGAGGGGAGGAGAGCGAAGAGGAGGAAGGGGTGTGTGTGTTTGTGTGTATGTGTGTATGCGCAGGACTGGCAGGATGTCTTTTGCAAAAGCATGAGGGGAGGGGAGAGGAGAGGAGAGGGGGGAGCTGCAACCGTAAATGTGATTCCGAATTGTTTTGGGTGGGGATAGCAGAGGGGTTGATAGCAATTGAAAGTGATTTAAAGCCACTGAAGTGGGGACTGACAAAATCCGTGTTTGAAATTTTTTTTGATTTGTTTTTAAACCGTTTTAAGGGGCATGAGTGGAAACAGGGCCTCTGGCTTCTAAGCAATCTTGTTTACTAGAGTAAAACACAAATCATAGGGTGTTTTCCCACTTAGCACTAGAGTACCCATTAAGGGTCCTTAATGGGTACTCTAGTGCTAGTGGAAAAACACCCATAGTGCACTGTTTTTGAAAAGAGGGACTATTAAGGAAGGATTGCCAATGAGTTAACTACTAAAGCAGGGTAACTCAAGTGTTGGAAATGGAGCTATTGGAAAATAACGCTTGCTAACTTTTGAGTCAATGTGGACTCATTTAGAACAAGCTACTTTGCACTGTGCATGGCGTGGGCAAGCCCCTTTGAGGCTTTGCAAAGCAAAAGTCAAATACCTCTGAGTCATGGATTTCTCAACAAGATAATGAAATAATTGCTTAAAAGAAAATCAAGTCTAACCGGTAATAATAATAATTTTGCGCCGTTGACAGCTTCTTTTTAAGAAATCATCTTTAAGTGAGATGGCAGCTGCATGTCTGTTGGAGAACTTCCAAATTATTTGGGGAGATTAAAAGCTCAACCAACTCTAACAGTGCCATGCATGAAAAAATTAGGACCTGGCTACACACATTTTATCTCAAATTCAGTCACTCTGTTGTGCAAGGAGATTGTATCAAAATTTATCTTTGAAACTGGAATTTTCTGCAGTGAGCATTCTTTTCTGCATGGAAAACACATTGCTTCCAGAAGCGCAGACTTTTTCTGAAGTGTGTTCGAATTCTGGATTGTTAGAAGCTGTGCTCAAGGGAAGAATGAGAGGCCTCCCCCCCTCCTCCTCCTTTTTTGGAAGTGACCAATCACAGCATGGAATTCTGGTCCTCCATTCCCCAGCTATGAAGGATATCCCTTCATAACCAAAAGCCCAACTGTAACAGCTTAGTTTCCCTGCATGGGTGCAGTTCAGTTCAAGACCTGTACTCATGAGTCAGGCACTTCGGGTGGAGTAAGGTCCCTGTCTTAAGCAGGTGTACTCTTATTTCTTACTTCAGCACTTTTGCATAGGAATTCTTCACTTCCTCTGTTTGATGATACAGAACTCGAATTCTTTCTTTCTTTCTTTCTTTCTTTCTTTCTTTCTTTCTTTCTTTCTTTCTTTCTTTCTTTCTCTGTCACAGAGTTTCATCTAATGCCTATCCGAAACCTGTTTCTATGTCATTCCTGCTTATTGCTTTGAGCCTTGCCCTCTGGAGCAAGAAAGGACAAGTTTCTAAAGCATGACAGTCTTTTAAGTATTTAAAGACAAAACTCTTCCCCCCCCAAAAAAATGTGCTCAGTTCTTTCAACTCTTCCTCGTATACAGTAATTTGGATTACTTTCAGATAGTGAGAGGAAAACGTGAGACGTTGCCTGGATCTTGCAGTGGCCTCTTGCTGTCCTTACTAGGCATCAGGGGAAAATTGCAGGACTAGGCACAACTGTTTACCTCTCTGGGCACTTGGCCCTACAGTGGTGAAGTGGTTTGGTTTCCAAGTACTTTGGTAGCATGAAATCCCTGTGCATACATGACATTTATTTTTGGGGTGGTTTGGCCCCACACATGCAGGAAAATCCAGGTGGCGAGATGATTTTCCCAGATTAGTGATAACGCAAGCTATCACTCCGGTATCCCAAAGCTATGTGGGGATTGCCGCAGATACATGTGGCAATCACAACATAGCCCCAGGGTAATCCCACATTTTAGTCCCAGTGTGGACAGGACCTTTATCTCTGGACTCCTCACTAGGCTACTCTGCATAACCTCTAGTTGGCCTACGTACAGCAGAACAATTGATGTCTTTGCCATTCATGATATACACAGTACTTGTCCTTTATTTTTCACACAAGTTCTGTTCAATCTAAATAGTGCAGGTACTGAATTTCCGAATAGCATCAAAAACAAAAAAATCTCCCCCCCCCCACCAAATCTATGGAGCCTTCAGGAAACAGTCTCACAAATATGGTATTTTTGCTAACAAGAAGATGAATATTGTTTGTACTAACTATTGGTAAAACAGGTCATGGGCATTTTCAATCTGGTGCTTAACTGTGCTAGACATAAATCACTCTCCGGGCATTGTTGTCATGGATGGTGTCACTCTATACAGTAATGGATGCCCCCCCCCCCCCCGGGCACCTCTGATGGTGGATGTCATTTGTCAGGGCAGCTGCAGGCCTGGCGAGAATGGGCATATATTCCCATAAGACCCACAAGTGCTCTAAGTCTGCATCCCCATAGAGCTGCCAGTGCCCCATGGTGGATTCGGGGGACACTTAATGTGAATCTAATTCGCATTAAGGAGTCTACATGGCAATGAAGAACAGGGTGGGTTCAAGGTGAACCTGCCAATCCCCATGAAAACTGTGGCAAATCGCTGCATCGGGATGCCACGGTTTTCTCCACCACCCCCTTGCCTGAGTGCTTAATTGCCCAGGTAAGGACTTGATTTACTCCAAGCGATTGTCTGACAGCTGCCCTGTAGCCAGCTGAGCAACTGTCAGGCGGGTATAGGGGCTGTCAAGAGCAGGGCAGAGCTCTGGTAAGATGATTAAAACAGGCGTGAAAGCCGCATCTGTTTTAATCATTTTAGTGAAGCTCTGCTCATGTGCATGACAGCCTGACAGCTGCTCAGCTGACTGTAGGGCAGTTGTCAGGCTATTGTTTGGGGTAATTCAAGCCCTTACCTGGGCAATTAAGCACTCAGGTAAGGGGGGACAGCTGCAATCGCAGCATTAGTGGTGGCGACAGCGAAGCCCCACACGCTAATGCTGCGATCGTAACCTGGGAGTGTCCCCATGCCCCATTTATAACCCGTTCTTGCTCCATAATTCGGGGCAAGAACAGATATAGGGGTCGTTTTGCCACGAATTTGTGGCATTTGTCCCTCATGTAGCCCGAATTAGGGTTTTGCATGGGGATTCTTGTGAGGCAAACTGACTTTCGCCTCGCAATTTCCTTGCTGTGGGGATGAGCAATAAGAGTGCATCTAATCTATTGTGTGGATACAGCCAAGGCCAGCATTTGAAATGTGGTTGAAATGTGTCACAGAAATAAAATTGAGCTTATTTTATGTGCAAGGCAGGCCATGAAAGTCTACGCTCTAGAATTCCGTAAACAAGCTAACAAGAGAACTACATTTAGTAACTGCTTTAGCTTTTGTTTTCTTAAGCTGGCAATCTAGTTGGGCAGGTGTTTTCTTGCTTCAGAATGAAAGCATGAATTGCACTCTAATTCAAAGCTCAGCAAAACCCTGCTGGTCTTGTCTGTGATTCACCAGGACCACTTTTATTTAACTATATACAAGCCATTTTCTTTTAAGGTCCAAACCCCCCTCTCTTTGTGTACAATCGGGAGATTTTGCTATCTTCGTGCCAGATTGCTCATGCCTGTTTAAGTCTGAACTTTTCCATCCTTGTGTTTAAAGTGCTGGGTTTAAGCAAACCCAGACAAGAATTTCAGCTGGAACAATAACAGCTGAAATATTTCTGTGCCTTGAAAAAGCCATAGCTGCGGCCTAACCATCTACTAATATGAGCTTATGCAGACAAAATTGTTGGTGCCACATGTACATGATAGAATGGATGTCTAAGTACATCTTTCAGGCTGGGGTGGGGGTGGGGGAACAAGCAGGAGGCTTCTAGCGCCATTTGCTGAAATTCAAGAGCAGGAGAAGATTTGTCCATGTCTCTGCTTGAGATGTCTGTGGGCCACTGTGTGCAACGGGATGCTGGACTAGATGGTCTGTGGCCTGGTGCAGCAGGGCTCCTCTTATTTCTTATGTTCTTACATGACGATTACTTTTATGAGATTGGACATGTACTCATACCACTTTGCTGATCTTTCCATTTGCCTTTTAGGTTCCCCTTCTGCACATCTATTAAAGATAGAGAACTCCTGCTCTCTTTTGCATTGGTACTCATACTAAATGTTCCCTGACATTTCTAAAAGCACCGACTGAGGCTCTGGCTATCAAGCCCTATGTTAACACTGTACATGATGGCCTTTTCTCTTTGATAGATGTGAATAATAGTCGAAGTCTTGGTTCTGGTGGGCAGTGAGAAATACAAAATCTTATACAGACTCAATGTAATTAATAGTTATCCAACACTTATATTGAATCCTGGGATGTTTCTACACTTAGCTTCCCATCTGCTGGATGGGAAAAGCTCATAACAGACTAACACTTGGGTATACTAGTACACATCTGGAAACTTATCTTTGTCTGGGCATGTATCCTATGGCCAGCAGGGTGCTGCCATTTTGATCATGGAGTGTGTCATGACTGCACTGACATGACAGCATGAATGACACTCTGAACACGCACAACCACGTTTGGGGTCATCTGAGGTGCCAGCGTGCTTGTGCGGTACCTCAGATGACCCCTCACATAGGAAATGGTGCAAATTGTCGCCAGGTGGACACTACAAGCAAGTTTTAGGTTAGGGTTAGTTTGCATGTGGTGCACAATTTTGTGCACCACTGCTAGTTTGCAACAGGTTAACATCTGGGCAGGCTGGAGATGTTTCTAGGCTATAAAAGCCTCCTGCAACTTGATACCAGGTATGATCCGGAAAAATAAAATATAGTTGGCCATATATGATTGGGAAAAATTCTGATGTAAAGGCATCATGACAGGAGTTTGGTTATAAATCCTTAAACTGGATTCCATCAGAGATTTAAGATTGGGTTTATAATTGAAACAAGGAAGAGCCTTGGACCATGAACATGGGATATTAAAAAGCCTTGGAAAAAGTATTCATAATCTAAAATATTGCTAAAAAGGAAAAAGGAGCTCTGCAGTTTAAAAAGGACAGATTTTTCCTTCAGGCAGAGGGTCTGACTTAGGAAAAGGTCTAATCTCTCTGGTGACTCACTGAAGAGGTTAGAAGATGTTTTGGGCACCAGGAAGAAGAGCAAGCATTTTGTATATTTACACATGGGTCAAGAATCACAGAGAGGACAGTAATTTTTGTTTTAAGAGAATAAATGGAAATGATTTCTGAGACGGGTTCTTTGGAATAATGCCGACTTTGGAATTTTTAAAGGTTTCCTAGGCCTACATGAAGTTATTTACCATTAGATTATTAACTTGAAGAAAAACAGGGAAGCAAGGAGATAAGGGCTTTCGGAGTCAGAAATTACTGCTTACTTTGGGGAAGATATCACACAATAGTTAACGGGTTTTGATGAGATTTAAAAAGTTTGGGAAACAGCTTGGAGAATGAGTGGTAGAATGAGTTCGCTTTCTTAGGAAAAAAAGCTAATCCAGGGCATAGTACATGTTTTCTGGGGATGTTTGCAAGCTAATTTTTATCTTTTGGGATAAAGGAAATGCCACAGGAAATTTTGAGATCTTTTGGGGAACTTATGTCATACTAGTTTGGCTACACATATTCATTTTTACTCATTAACAAAGAGTAATGGAGGAAAAAGAGAAGAATGATCAGTTTTCATAGCCCAATTTTGATATAAAAAGGCAACAGGGCAGAGTATGGAGGTGTGTGACATGAATTACCACGCATGTATCCACAAGGTTTTAGACCAGGGGTAGGCAAACCACGGCTCGGGAGCCACATGTGGCTCTTTGGCCCCTTGATTGTGGCTCTTCCAGCTTAGGAATAGCTTAATTAAGTTAATAACAATGTACCTATCTATATAGTTTAAGTTTTAAAAATCTGGCTCTCAAAAGAAATTTCATTGTACTGTTGATATTTGGTTCTTATGACTAATGAGTTTGCCGACCCCTGTTTTAGACCATTGGTTAGGGAAAAAAAACGTTGTGGATACATGAGTGGTAATTAATATGTCACACACCTCCATACTCTGCCCTGTTGCCTTTTTATGTCATTCAATTTTGGATGTGTGGCAAGAAGACTCACTGCACCTTTATGTTTTTGGCCTTTGATTTGGTGTTGTGAATGGTCGTCATATGTTTTTATGGTGGTGATTTTGTAATTTTTTTTCAATTTTGCTAAGGCTCAGTTGTTGCTACAAATTATCTATTGCCATCATAAGATATGATTTCTCTTCAATTTTTGGGAACTTTGTCACAATAGCAATGTTCTGGTTTTAAAAAAATGCATTCTTTTTGCTTTTAAAAAGTTTTTTTGCCACTTATCCCTCCTGCTTCTTTTCTTTCTCTGGTCTGTTGACCTTGATGAGATTACAGGATGAGTAATCAGCAGGAGTTTTGCTGCTGAAAAATGTACAGTTTGATTTTTGGAGACAGAGGGACAGGATAAAGTACTTTTAAAATCATTTTTATTTTTATCATTTGAAGATTTTTGTTTTGGGGGATCATTTTGAGGCTTCTAAAATAGGGAAAAGTTTACTTGGAGCTAGATTCAACAATTTCTTTTCAATAATGAAGAGTCCTGGGCATGCTGAAGACATCTTAAGAGCACATGGTTAGTAAGACAGAAGATTCTTTCCTCCATTTCCTCCTCCCTATATTACTTAATTTTGGGGCAAGTGTTAGGGATTTTTTCTAGTATTAGGGTAAATTTTCTATCTTTTTCTGGCTTTTATATTTTTCTTTAAAGTTTGAAATTGTTCTTATGGGAAGTTTACTCTCATTTTCATGTTTTCAAACATAAAAAGGACATAGTTATATACTGGTTTTCTCAATAAAATGGGATGGACTCAGTTTAATGCACAAAAATACCTTAATA
>MTQE01001134.1:38157881-38182689 GCA_014337955.1 Aspidoscelis marmoratus | reverse complement strand
GGCTATCCCGAGATATATTCCAGAATAAGGCCAAGTGCAGAAAGGACCCAGAATACAATCTCTTGCATGCACATTTACTTCCGAGCAAGCAACCACACCGCAGCTTTCTTCACAGTTGGCAAGGCGAGGAGGTAGAAAGTACAATTAGAAAGCGAAGAGCTTCTCCTGCTTGACTAATCTTGAAGATAGTAAGCCAAAGGGGAGTCAAGCCTTTCAGATTTCCAGGCAGCCTTGCAAAAGACTTCGCCCTGTGCTGTGCTTCGTTTTAATAAGTGTCACGTTCTCCCTTTTCTGCTCCAAACTCCAACACAGCCCCCATGCCTTCCACTCCTAGGCAAGACTCTTTCTCCATCTGGAGAGGTCGCAACATCAACTTCCCTTGTTGTTCTCGGCGCCGTGGTGCTTGCCGGTACTTGAAGTCCCTCCCTAGACGGCGAGCGTGTTCCACGCTGAGTCAGGGAATGCAGCCTCCAGCTCCCGAAATCCTCCGCGGATAACAGCGGGCTCTGTTGCTGTTTCCCGGATGTCACTTTCGCCGGAAGAGAAGAGAGTTTCTTTGGGGGCCGGCCATCTTGTGTGGGCAGTAGCGAGCGCGCAGGGGGTGGGCCGGGGCCTGGGCGACATCCGCGAAGGATCCCACCGACAGGTGCCCATCATGCCCGGACACCTGCAGGAAGGCTTCGGCTGCATCGTCACCAACCGCTTTGACCAGCTCTTGGATGACGAATCTGACCCCTTCGAGGTGATCCAGGCTGCCGAGAGCCGCAAGAAAGAAAGCGGCGGCGGCGGCCACCAAGGCAGCCGCGGTGGTGGCGGCGGCGGCGGCGGCGGAGGAGGAGGAGGAGGACAGGCGACCCAGGCCAATTCCTCCTCGGGGGGCGGCTCGGGCCAGGGCGGCTCGGGCCAGGGCGGGAGCGGGAGCGCAGCTAAGCAGTTGCGGAGGGAGTCGCAGAAGGAGCGGAAAAACCCGCTGCCGCCGTTCGCTGCCTCTGCCGGGCCTGGCGCCGCCGGGGACCGAAGAGAGGATGGAGGCGGGCAGCCTGGCTCGGCGCCCCTGAGGAAGGAAGGTACGTCAGCCAGCCAGCCGCCCGTCCGCCCGCCCGCGTGAGGGGCTTGTGAGGCTGCGGGGGGCGGGCGGAGGAACAGGCCAAGGCCGCGCAAGGGCCCCTTTGCAAGGGCACCACCGGGCGGGCTGAGGGGCGCAGCCAGGGCGCTGCTCTTCGTGGGTTGAGTCCGTGGAAGCCTCTCCTTCCTTCCCCCGCCTTCGCCACAGCACGTGCTTCTGGAGCGGAGCGGGATTGCGCCGCCGCTTTCTCGCTTCCCCAGAGGGAGACCTGCGCTGGCCTCGGAGTCTCGCTTGCTTTCTGCCTTTCGCGCCCGACGGGGAGCAGAGACGTCGCTGGCGACCACTTCGCCTCCCCCCCCCCCCGAGTCGAGCTCCTCCGGCCGCGCCAACATGGGGGAGAGGACGGAGTCAGGGAGCAGCTCGCCCGTCCCTGCCTCGGCCTCCAGCTTGCCCAGGGTACAACACCCCGTTCAGGTCGAGAGCGGGTCTGAGGGGAGTTGTTTGGGCCAGCAGTGCCGCCTGGGCTGGACGCCGCAGGCCCGTGGAGCAGCTGGGGAGGCAGGGTCGGTCAGTGTGGTCGTGAGGCGCCTCGTGCGAGGGAGCGGTCAGGAGATTAAAAAAAATCGAGACGAATTTCGATAAGGTCGCCGTGGTGAAGCTTTCGGGCGTGAGCAGCAGCATGGAGGACGGCCACGTGCGTTCTTGACTCCAGCTGTGTGTAGGCTGCCTCCCATTCGGGCTGGGCACAGAAACAAAATGGAACTCGCTAGGACTCAGTTGGACTTTTTTCCTTTGGGATACTGGCGAGGATACTGTGTGGTTTGGAGCTCTGATTTCTCCCTTATGCTCAAGTGGTAGGTAGTTAGGCAGTCACCTGCAAGTGTCTGCCAGGTGAGCGCATGTGGGGTTGCAGAGTAGGTCTTGATTTAAGTATTGCCCTTTCTGATTTGAATATCAAGTAACTCTTGCTGGGCTTTTGAGGTAAATCCATAAAAACTTGTACTGTTTGAATACGTTTTCTGTTTTGTAAAAAACAACCCAAAACCTAAAACTTTTCCTCATTTTGTGACTCAGGTCCATAGGTCTGTTGGATGGGACCAGTGCCTTTGAGCTCCTACAGCAGCCTGTTGCTCTCATGCAAAACCAGTCATTTATTGAAGCCTAGACACAATATATGGGTGTAAATAACATACTATTTAATAGATTTTCTACAGTAGGGCACAATCCTGTATGTACACTTACCTGGTTTCTGAGTAGACACATGCAGGACTGTGCTATAAACAGTTTTTCAAATGTGTCACTGGTGCTCACCTATTTTGTGATTGTTGAGCTTAGTTTTCTACAGGAGGATTGTGTATTATTTTTGCCCGTGCTGCTCTTAGCGCTAGAACTTAGTGATTGCCTTAAAGTCTTTGTGAAATGTATTTGAGGTAATGAAGTGTAGGAATTAATTTGTTAAAATCGCTTAGTGTTCAGGCAGGGTTTTTAAAAAGTACCTTTAATGGAGTTCTCTTTTCTCTGGATTATTGTGAATTCTCCAAGCTGTTTAATAAAAATGCAGGGTGGTTGAAATCTGGTCAAGTCATGTTTTTGTGCTAATATGTAATTGACATGTTGTGCATCAGAGACTGTGAAATGTTTTGAACCTGTGGGCACATTCTGTGTTTTGCTTTTTCCCTATAGCCAGTAAATAAAAGAATGCTGAAGCTTTTTTAGGTGCCAGGGGTGTCTTCAAGGACACTGTGATGCCCATAGGCTTCATGTTGTAGATCCTTGTATGCACAGGCCTTCCAGCATTATAGTAGGAGTTATCCAGGGGCATTGGGTATGAAGATGCTTCAGTTATGCTGCAGGAAGTAAATTATTATACTCGGGAACCTGCAGTTTGGGCACATATTAGCTGTTACAACGTGTTTGCCTTAGCATTAAAGGTATTTTAAGTAAGCAGGTGCTTGTTTTTAAAATACATTGAAAATTTACATTGGATGCAGTATCTGTTCTGTCTACAGAGGAGGTTTTTGCACTGTGTTTTGGAGGGCCTGAAACATGTTTTGCAGGGTGTCAGTGTCCTCCCCCTTCCTTTCCAAAAAACATCTAGTCACATTGCTTCTCTAGATGAATCTTGTGACTTTTGCTTTGAGCTTTAGTTTGTCACACACTTTTAGCTTGTAATACTGCAAGGAAAGGTAGCATGGTTACTTTCTGCCATAACTTCAAGGCAAATAATGAATTCCAAGCTTCCACCTTTGTCTGGGGTTTTATAGGTACAAATGGTTTGCATGCTCATTCTTTCCGAATAGTCTGTATAACATTCTGAGAAAGCCTTTGGAATAATATACGGACACGACCACATTTTATTTTTGAGAGAAGGAGACATTGCACTCCTCAGCATTTTTTATAATTTGACTGTTGCAGAGACTGTTGAGTGTGTGCATGCACGTGGGTCTGCATGCAAGCCCTGTTCTTCCATTAAGTGCATATTCTTAATCGTAGGTAATGGCTCATTTTTCTTTTTGTTGCTTCAGCTGATTTCAGTGGGGCTTCTCAGAATGTGTAATATAAAGGTGTTTTTTTTAAAAACACACACCCAACAGCAATAGCATGAAATAGTCCAGATTTAAAACACAGGAAGGCAGAGTGAGATATTGTGGGGTAATGGAGATTTTGGCACAGTAGAAAGCTTGTAATTAAGTATAGAAAAACTAAATAGTTTTAAGTGACTTCAGAAAGCTGGAAATTAAAAGTATCCTTTGGTTGCAAAGAGGTGCTCGTTTGCCATAATATGACAGTTCCTTTCCTAACAAAAGTAGCCATTTAGACATGAAGTCCATTCCTCTGATCTACCAGGAATCCAGATGAAGACATTTCTGGTTAATTTGTTTTACTCTTACACTGCTCCTAATTCAAATATGATATTCTTGCTCTTCAAGTAGACTCTGCTATCCTGTAAATTAAGTGTGTTCTGTATCCTTTACTCTGGGATGATAGAGAGTAAGTCATGAGCCTCTTTTTTATGGCAGTTTTTTGTATGTTTGGAGGGTGCCATTTTTATCTTTTTATGATTGAATATACACAGTTGTCAACCTCCAGGCATGTCCACTCATAGTGTTTGATGCCCTTCTTTCAGTTTTCATGTGTAGTGCCCAGAACAGTATTCACAGTGTAGCCAGCCTAGCAAGGAGGTAGCTCAGTGGCAGCCTAAGCAGCCTGAAAATCACAGG
The DNA here is from genome assembly GCA_014337955.1 of Aspidoscelis marmoratus. Lineage (NCBI taxonomy): Eukaryota > Metazoa > Chordata > Lepidosauria > Squamata > Teiidae > Aspidoscelis > Aspidoscelis marmoratus. The sequence goes on along the minus strand of MTQE01001134.1, from coordinate 38,178,402 downwards.
GTTGCTCATTCAATCACAAGCCTCTCCCCGGAAGTAGGCAGTGACAAACCACTTTTGAATATCTGCCAAGAAAACTAAATAGAAGTGCCCGTGCATTCATCCAGGAGTTAACCATGCCTCGGTAGTATCGAAGTAATACAGAAATTCCACAGGTGCATGGGTCTTTAACAGCAGGATGGGGGACCATGGAGGTTCACTCTGCCAGTGAATGTTTCCTAGTGTATCTCATAATTGCAAGTTTCTGGGATTATATGAAACCAGGAAAGGAGCATTTCACCAGCAATGAAGAAGAAAAACTATACTTAGCAAAATCTTGTTATATAAAGGAAATTGCATTTTATTGACCAAATAAGAGCAAAATTTAGCTGCATAAACATGTATGTGAGGCATGGCTCTATTTTATGTGTACAGTATGCTTTATATACTGTATGGATTTAATTCTGTTATTTTCAACTGAGCGCCCCATTAGTCAAGATAATTTGTCAAATTTGTTTCAGTGTTTTGAATGTTTGCTGTTCCATCCAATTTTGTGTCATCAAATTTGTGCTGCATGTATTTCACAGTCTAGTCTGTCATAAAAATTGTTGAAAATATAAGAATTTAGAAGTACCTATCCAGAGCTAACATTTCCTCTGCTGCAGTTTTTCTTGGTTTGCCTTTGGGGGACTCCATTTGGATAGTATCAAAAACACTGCTGGAGGCATATTAGATTTTTATTCTGTGTTTTGGAGCAGTGTCTGAAGCTGGATTTCTCTACTAGCTGAAACTGGCATAACATTTGGTGCCGTTTTGTCTTAGAAACACTGAAGCCACAGGGAATTGCAGTTAGCATTGTAATTCAGGTAAGGAAGAACTTCTTCTGTATAAACACTTTTGTGTAGTTGTCATGAAAGTTTTAATATTTGTAAAGGTCCTAGTACAAAATTGATAGGGTGCCCAAAATGGCACCCAAGCCTGCATGTTCATTTTCAGTACACACACCAGACATTGGATAAACAGTAAATGCAGATACCTGAGTGTCAAACAGACCTGCCCAGAAAGAACAGATACATGATCTGGTGGTATTCCTGAATTCTTCACTGTCATTTGAGACCTATGTGGCAGTGGTAGTCAGGAGTGCCTGCCTCCATCTGGTTCATTAGGTTCAGTCTTTTCTGGATAGGGACAACTTGGTCACAGTGATCCATGCTTTATAATACAATCTGCATAGGCCTGTCCTTGAAGATGGTCTGGAAGCTGGAGCTAGTGCAGAATGTAGCAGCTTGACTGCTGATGGGAATTTCAGGCCAGAAACATATCGTGGATCTTGAAAGATGTGCTACTATTAGTATTTGCTACTAAACTAAATTCAAGGTGCTGATGTTAACTGAGCTTTTAGTTTTATATGTTATTTGAAGGAGTGCCTTGTCCGTATAGCCCTGCCTAAGTATTGAGATCTCAAGGAAAGGGCCTTCTTGTAATTCAGTTTCTCTCAAAGGCTGGAGGTCCTTTCCTCTTGTAGCTGTCAGACCTCCAGAACAGCCTCCCTCTGGAGGCTCCCCAGCTCTTATATAATATGGGGTTTGGTGCCTGGCTAAACATACCTCTTCACCTAGGACTTTGATGTTCAGCTTCCTCCCTGCTGGGAAGGGAGGAAAGATAATGGGTTGGTTGTATTTTAAATATGATTTAGGTTGCTTTATATGTTTTGTCTTTTTATTGCCATGACTTGCCCCAGACCTTTGAGTGAAGGGTAGGATATAAATACTTAAATAAATAAAACAAAGTCAAGTCCACCACTTTATTGAGAATGTTTTTAAAAGTACCGTATTCAAAACCTATGCTTAACATCTCATTCTCTCCATCACTTTTAATTGTGAAGAGCAACCGTCTGTGTCCTTGGTAGGCAGAAACTTGCTGCAGGTACAGTCTCTCTGCTTCCCAGAAGAGAAAGAAGTGTCTAGGTTGTGATGCCTGGGCTATGAGAGGTATTTCAGAATGAAGTTTTGCTGCTTTTGAATGCCTCCAGATTCAGTATGACTTAAAAGCTGCTTATATTTCATTTCCTCTTAAATTGAATAAAGCCAACAGTGACTGCTTGACACGATGGCAAAGTGAGCATAATTGCTTATCCTGGAATTAAAAGAGGCAAGTTGTCATGGCAACTAGATTGCTGCCTTGCAGGTTCTGGGTACATAGGAGAAGATGGCTCTAGGAAAATCAGAAACCCCTAACTTATATGCTTATCAGGGTGATGAGAACACATTCCTTAGTTTCTAGCCCATCCAGGTATGAAAATAGAGGTCTAAATATAAGCTTAAAGAAACTAGATAGGATGATGTAGAATGATTGTTGCCCGTGATTTTTGGTATGGTAAAAAAAAAAAGCTTGTGGGAAAAGTATTGTGGTTAGTTGGTGGGGACTGTCAGCAGTTGGTGGTCTGTCAACAGCAAGGAACTGAAGGATACGGTTTATGTCTGATATAGGTATTCTCTGTTAAAAAGCGTTGAGGCATACCGATCTTGTACAAGCAGAATTCTTCTTTTTTTAATATGATTGGTGTTTACTCTCCTCCTTTATGCATTCCCAAAATCTTGAGAAAGTTCTTAAGCAGATTTAGGAGAACTGCAGAGGGGAGGAGAGAAATTAAAGTCTTGTTGCATTAGTGATATTCTTTACGGATATACTCTTGGATATTGTCTGTACTGTATTTCAAGTGGCAGTCTGTTGCGTGAACCGTAGACATTTATTTTGGCAAGAACCATAGAATTATAAGCATTGGAAGGGTCTTCTAGGGTCATCGAGTCCAACGTTATTTCAGTTATGCTTGTAAAGTGTTTGCCCAGTATCATTCTTCTGGTTACTATTTTAGCAGGCTACATTTGTTACATTTAAAGAGTATATCAAGAGATGTAGTAGCTCAGTATACTGTGGACAAGCTGCTGGGTGACCAGACTTGGCATAGTAACAATGTAGTAAATCCCAGACCGTCCTTGCCACTTAGCAGTTATTAAGAAGCAGGTGAACATCAAATTGCAAGGCTCACTCAGCCATGCAGACACCACCTTCCAAGGAGTGGGGTATAAGAGTGGTGGTCATGTTCCTGCACAGGTGAGTTCCCATGCCTTTTATACAGGGTTCACCTGCTTTAGAGGAGTCGCAACAGATACTGAGGAGAATGTAGGGCTGCCAAGTGATGTGCCTGATGATCCTGGACCTATCTAAGAAGTTTTTTTAACAAAGGGTGTTTTTCCACTGTCACTAGAAGTACCCATTAAGTACCCATTAATGGGTACAAAAATGTCATTACATACCCATTAATGGTTACTTAATGGGTACTTTTAGTGACAGTGGAAAAACACCCAAATTGTGGTTTGGCCCTCTGAGTAAATGTAGCTGTATACTGGTGTTACTTTGTATGGATGCAAAGGTTAGACAGTGACAAAGCAAGATGGAAAATGTGTAGAATCTTTTGAACTTTGGTGCTAGAGAAGATTCCTCAGAGTATGGTGGATAGCTAAAAAGACCAATTTAGATTCTTTAAAGCCCAATTATTTATTAGAAGCACAAATGAGAAGGTTTAAACTCTTGTACTTCAGGCACATAATGAAAAAACCAAATGAGAAAGTCTAGGAAAAGAAGAGGATGACAAGCTAGTAGGTAAATGGACTTGATTATAACAAGAAAGAAAAGCTTTCTGGCAGACTAAGAAAGATCATAAAATACTTCTCTATCTTGAACTCAGTCCATGTAAAGTTGGCTACTACTAGATGGCATTAAGCAGGGAAGGAATGTGACTGAAAAAGCTCCTACCAGTAGGCTGTCTAGAATATTTGTATGTGTCAAAGAATAGTAGCGTTTTTTGTGAAAATGAAAAACTAACTTAATGATATAAATTGGCTTCTGTTTTAGGGATAAGGAGAATTGGCAGAAGGCCTGATCAACAGCAGCCTCAAGGGGAAGGCAAGCCTGTTGAGAGGAGGCAAGAGAGACGGCCTCCTCGTGAACGAAGGTTTGACAAACCTACTGAAGAAAAGGGTGAAGGAGGAGAATTTTCTGTTGATAAGTAAGACTTGCACAAATTTATTTATTTGCATTTATGTGACGTTCATCACCCTGACATCCTAGGATGATTTACATAATTAAAAAGCAGCATATTCACTGCATGAGATGAAGTAACCATTGGGAGTTGAAGAAGGATCTTAATTTTCTGTTCTTCTGTCCTTGAAGGCAAGGTGGCTTTTCTGTTGACAGTTGAAGGAAGGTGGAGCCACTGCTGAGAGTTGATGGAAGATTTTTCTAGCATATTTATGCTCCTCAGCCTCTCCTCTAGCATTATGGAACCTAACATCACAACCCCCCCCCCCAAAAAAAACTTGCTGTTATGGTAGAACTATTGTTTTGAAAGGAAATTTTTTTAAAAGAATTGAGTTTGGGTTTTGATTCTTCTTGTGCTTTGGCTAGTGATAGTTCATTACCTGGCATTCAGATTGTAGAATTAAAAAGAAATTCTTAGCTTGCCTTTTTTCAGGGTTTTCTTCCCTAGCAGTGGAGATTTAAGACCGTTTTGATTGACCGACTAGATTAAGCTAGCTTAGGATAGCCTTCTGTTTCTCTCCTGAAACTTAAAACTGCCGCATTATAGTACATAATAAGCTCTCTAAAATTTTTTTATCAGCTTCACTTTCTTTTATAACAGACCCATTATTGATCGTCCTATGCGTGGTCGTGGTGGCCCTGGTGGTCGTGGTGGCAGAGGTGGCAGAGGACGTGGAATGGGCAGAGGTGATGGTTTTGACTCCCGAGGCAAACGTGAATTTGACAGGCATAGCGGAAGTGACAGATCGTGAGTCTTGAGCCTGATACTTCTACCCTTTCAAAATAAATACAGTATTTTTCCCATTAGACTTGAATTGTTACATCTGAATTTCTCTATTTCAACACTATTATGTTAACTCAGTTTTGTTAGTTCTTTTTCACATTCACATTTCAGTGGTTTAAAGCATGAGGACAAGCGTGGTGGAAGTGGATCGCACAACTGGGGAACTGTCAAAGATGAACTAACGTAAGTTAAAAGCAAGGCACTCTATATTTTAAGATTACAAGACTATACAACAAACACAGCCATTTTGAATAGAGATTATGGATGGGAAAGGCATGCTTTCCTACCTATTTATCCCATAGAGGAATTTACACAGAAAAAGACAATAAGTGTAAACATGCTTTAAAGTTAAACATATTAAATATTTACACAAGTGATGAGATTTCTATGGGTATAAAATACAGCATGGCGTAATGCAGATTTTTTCATTTCTCAGGTGTAGGGCACAGGTGCTGGGTGGCTTACAATACATTTAGAATCGTGATGCTCACCAGATGGAGTCAGATATAAAATTGTGTTTCAGGAGAGTGAACATACAGATAAGGAACAGTTTGTCTCAGAGCACATTCTCAGCCCACAATTTGAGTAGTGCTCCATTCATGCAGTCCATTTTGAGTTCACTTTCCACTATAATTTTCAGTAATTAGACTGTATCCATACATGGCTCAAATGAGAGCATCTCAAAATGCCCCTACCTTTAAGTGCCTTTGAACTGAACTGTTACACTTTCTCTGAACATGCTTCATGCTGCTTTTCTTAGTCAGCTATATAGTAGCAGCCATGAACTGGGGAAAATACCATAAAGATCTTGCTAGTATACTCAAAACTGAAAAATGTCTTGTTTCTCCCATAACATTTAACATAACGTTGAGCTAAGTTAGTATTGGTTCCATTTAATGCACTACTAAAGCTCCTTTTTTTAAAAAAAAGTGAAAACCCAAATGTGTTCATTGCAGTGATTTGGATCAATCAACTGTGACAGAGGAAACGCCAGAGGGAGAAGAGCATCCACCTGCTGATTCGGAGAATAAGTAAGCATTGCAATAACCTTTCTTTAGTAACTTGCGAAAAAAAAATATTCCTTCACAGTGACTTAAGGTAGTTCAAGTGGAAAAGAGGTATATGTGCTTCTAGTTGTGCATGAGCTGTTGTGTCTTGGTTGAAAAGTAAGTTATAAAATGAATAAAATTTGTGTTTAATAATAGGTAGATTATAGTGATTCCAGATTTGTGTGCATTTGCCACTTCTGGGTGTGGTAGAAACAGGGTGACCATGGAGAGGCTGATTAGCTGATACAAACTCAACAAACTTACTGTCATGGAAAAGGCGGGATGGCAAAACTGATGCAGTTGTGCAGTATTTGCACAGTTGGGATAGGATATTTTCCAATATCAGAAATATTATTTTGGTTTATGCTTGAACTGTGGGAGTCTTTTGACAATATTTACTTTGGGGATTGTCTTCTACGCTCAAAGGTGTGAATATTGGAGTGTTATTTAGTATAACTTGAATATTGAGCATTTTGTCAGAGCTCATCTATAATGTTGAAGAGTAACAATATAGCCCCTCCCCCCAAAAAATGGCAAAGAATTGTTCTAGTGCATTGTCACTTTGTATGAAAGGGCATTTGAGAAGCAGTAGAATTCCGTATAAATCCAGGAGACCAAGGCAAAATCTGCCATAGACATAACAATGTAGTCAACTCACCCTGTTCAAAATTGAATTTGTTTGACTGGGAGGAGTTTCCAAAGCAGGTCAGTGGAGGGAACCTACCTGTTGTGAAAGAGAGACAGTGCAGGTCAGTAATGCTAGAACATACAAATGCCATGTCTGGAACCTTCACCACATAGATGCTAGACAAGATGCTGTCACCTAGGCTGCAATGCAGAACAGAGGATTGGCAAGATTTCCCGCATCCAGAAAAAAATATTTCTCATGTTCTGCTGTGCTGAACCCACTGATATCAAACCAGTGTCAGATGGAGTGCTAACATTCCACATCCAAAAAACATTGTTTCACATTGTACAATGCTGAGCAAAATGACCTCTTCCCATGTCCAGAACATGAGGCTTCTCATGGTGCTACCATGGAAACCTCTGGGCAGTAGAGGAGGAGGCTCTTTCATAAGTTTAGGATCTCCTTTTCTTCCTCCTTCTCTGAACTTCAGCTGGAATCAGGGTAGCTCCTAAATGCAGGGCTGGCTCTTCTGCCCCTTAAAGAAAGCATGTAGTGTGGGGATCTTCTGGCACAAGCAGTGCTGCAGATCATTGTATGGCCTCATCCCATTAAAGAGGGATGGCCTGGAAGCTCTCTGGGTCTCCCTCTCCAGAGCTGTTGGTGAGGCAGACAGAAATCCATTTCGCCTTCCTACAGATTATCACTTGTGAAGTATCATCTCCATCTTTGCCTGAAACTTATTACTGTGAATCACCCATGGTCGTGCTAGGATGAATGGCATCTTCTTTTTTTTAATGTTTGTGATACTTCTCACAGCACTGAGACCATTGCCACCTTTCATCTGATTCAGCACTTTGATTTTGTCTTCCCCCTCTTCACTTTTGCCTCTGCAGGAGTTGCTGTTTTGTTACCAGCACACCTTGGAGCTATTTTTGCCAGAGGGTTCTTCAGTAAAAAGCTGTTTTTCAGGGGAAAAAAATGCTGCACACAAGCAAAAACTGCAGAGCAAAAAAGTGCACAAAAAACACAATTGTGTACACATACACACAGAAGTACTTTGTGCACCCACATCCAAAAGTACCCTGCACTCACTAAGGAAGCCAAGCACTCAATCACCAACTTGCACAGATACACTATAGTGCTCAAAACCCATGAACATTTCTTAGAAAGCTCTCAAAAGACCATAAGACAGAAAAAATGGTTGCTGCACCAGAAAGACAGTTCCAGCATGATGCAGATTTCACCTTTGACTTCTTGTGGTGGGAAAATGGTTATGGAAACACTTTACATGAAGCCAGGTCTCAATTATCATAAAAACATTATATTGAAATTGTGCTAGCCAGATTTGTGTTACTTGGGGGCTTCTTTGTATTTACAGTCGGACCCCCATATCCACTGATCTGGTAACCGCGTTTTGTTTCCTGCAGTGACCGAATCAGCCCCTCCCTCCCTGCAGGTGCCATTAGGTCTACCTTAAACTCTTCCGAGGCCTGGGACTGGCAGGAAATGGCACACAATTTCCCATAGTTCCTTTGATATCTCATGGGATTTCACAGGAATTCTGGGAAATGGAGTGCATTTCCTGGCATTCATTGTCATCCGTGGTTTTATTTTATCTGCAGTAGGGCCTGGAGGGAATTTCCCCATGGATATGGAGGACCAACTCTACATATTGGCATATACAGTTACATTGTGTCAATATGTGTAAGATGAGTATTTCTATGTATTGGTTGTTAGCCTTTATTTTTCATGCCTGAAATGAATATAAATAGTGTAACAAAGCTTGCGTATACACAAAGGTTCCAGTGTTTCTCTGAAATGTATCCATAAAACTGAAGTATTTTGTAGCAAAGTGTTTAGTAGTATGGTCTTTCTCAAAGGTGGTTTCTGGCTTTGTGTAGAATTCTTTTACTCAGGCTTTACTCTTCCTGGACAAAAGCAAGAAAAACAAATACCCATAATTCTAAATTTATTACAGAGAGAATGAAGTAGAAGAAGTTAAGGAAGAAGGCCCTAAGGAAATGACTCTAGATGAATGGAAAGCTATTCAAAATAAGGATCGTGCAAAAGTTGAATTCAACATCCGTAAACCAAATGAAGGTGCTGATGGACAATGGAAGAAAGGTTTTGTTCTCCATAAGTCAAAGAGTGAGGAGGTAGGTGGCATCATCTGTTTATCTAGAGTTCATGTTACTTTTAATTTACTCAAACTTTTAACAAAGTATAGGAATTTTTAAAATTATATTTGCATTGCCTACATCAGGTTTTACCATGTGTATGCAGGAATAATTACATGGTGCATTTAACCAATTCTATTTTAAACATTTTGTAATCTAAGCTTCAGGTTTTTCGAAGTTTAAGGAAAATCCTTAAAGCACCTTCTGTTAACCTGCAGAGTTTCAACAAGGATGCTCAGTGAAGCTTTCATGTTTTTTAGTGTGCTTGTGTGTGTGTGGTGGAAGAGAGCTTCAGAATTTTTGTTTAAAGTATTCATTTCAGCTCCTTTAAATTCAGTGATCAAAATTAGATGGATTTTTGCAAATAATCCATCTACAAATTTGCAAAATAATGTACAGTGTGACATTAGTCAGAGAGTACAAGACTACAAGATCTAAACCTTTAACAAGTCATTTTAGCAACATAAGTCAAGTATGCAATTGAATATTATGCAAATATATTTGTGTTTAACAACGCTGAAGTTGAAACCTAAAAGAGTGTTATCAGGGCAACGGGAAGAGAATGTTTCTCTTTCAAGTCCTATACTATAGCTGGAGTAATACATAATGTACCAAAACTTCCATTTGCTTGCAGCTGTAGACAAGTAGTTGATAAGTTTGTGTTCTAGCTAGTGGCATCATGTTAAGGATCTTTCTGAATGTAATTGTAAAAATTGGAGCCAGGTGACCTGGATCACACAACCATGATTGAGACTGATTGCCCCTAGACAAGAACAGTACTGTCTGCACACTGAAACAGTTCCTGTCTCGTCTCCATACTAGCCCCAAAGCTCATATGAGCTTCAGAAGTGGATTTTGAAGGCTTGGAGCCCCTTGGGCACCCAGTTCTGTAGCAGAGTTTGATGCACCACCAAAATGGCTCCTCCAGTTATTGAGAGAATGGAGGCATGCACCTTCTTTACACCTCTGTCAGATAACCTTCACTATTATGGCGGTAGATCTTGATGTTGAAGTCTAAAGGCAGCCCAGATGGGGAACCTCCTGATCTGGATCACTTTCTGTCTGATACAGATGGAGTGTACTAGCCAGGAGGTGGGACTTCCTCATCTCCTCTCATGTGCAGAAGGGAGACCCTTAGTATAGTTGTCCATGCATAATGGAAGATTCCCACTAAAACAGAGTAGTTGGGCCCAGTGCTGACAAACTCTTCTAAGAAATCACAGTTTCACAACAGAGCTTTATCTGACACAGGGATATTGATAGAGTCACCTTCTCTTCTGGGACCACAACATAAATCCAACCCTGCTAAAGGCGGACTTCTTTCAGACTTATCTGACTAGCAAACCAAGTTAAGATTTAGAGCTTTTCTACACTTCCTGGCATAGGTCAATCCTAACTTTAATAGAGTATAATTACATTTCAAGCCCAGAATGATAGTTGTATATCAAAAGGAAGCTGAATTGTCTTCTTACATGAGATAATTTTTATATTCGTGTATTCTTGTATTTTAAATGATTAGTGAGAGATTTATATGTGGGATATTGATTTATGAAAAGCCTGGATCTCAGAGCCAGTTAAAATTTATAGAAGTGGTGAGCAGTACTAGCTATTCATCTAAAATACCCTTGTACACATAATGCAGGTATAACGTATCCACCATATTTAAAAGTCAGAAACAACAATATCTGTCACAAAGATCTTATTCAGTAACGTGGCTTAAGCAAGTACTATCTTGGCAGTCCTGGCATTGTTAAGTGTTTCTGTCCTTTGCTCTTAGGCACAGATAGCAGCATCTAGCATATTTAACCCTTTTTATGCTGGTGGGCCCTAGTGTACTGTTAGACCCTGGCATAGTGGAATCAAGGGTCATCATGCAAACTGATTGGTCTAGAACAGGCATGTCAAAGATACAGCCCGCGGGCCGGATGCGGCCCGCGGGGCGTTTTAATACAGCCCATGCCTGCCGCTGCCGCGGCATGCGCCCGCCGCCGTCCTCCTTGGGCGAGAAGGAGGCAAGGCGGGACCCTCCATTGCCCGGGCCATGTCCCCGGCCACGCCCCCAGCCCTCCTCTGTGCCCTAGCCACGCCCCAGCCCATCCTCTGTGCCCTGGTCACGCCCCCTGGCCCTCACAGTATTTTTTTTTTTTTAATCCGGCCCTCGGCCAGATTGAGTTTGACACCTCTGGTCTAGAAAGATGCTGGTATGTTCATCAGTGAATGGGTACCCAAGGTCAGCCTTGCTCTCAGTATAGGACTTCTCCTATTGTTCCCTAACCACACAAAAAACCTTGCAGTTAACATTATGTTAACCATGCTAAAAACAGGACACTGGCTACCAACTTACCACGTGTTTGCAATTATACATGCAAAATAATGGTCGTGGCTTTCCCTTCTTTATTCCTACTATAATTCTGAACAATGGTTAATTGTTTTCCACCTCTCAGTAATGGACATACCATGGTGCATGGTTGACAACATAATATCTGTTTCTGTTCACCTGGGAATGTGAAAAACTAATGCCATAGGTCCATCAAAGCCAAAGAGAGCAGAAACCCGTATCAGCGCAGATACCAATTGTGAATTGGTGCAGCAAATAATGCCAAAGATCAGTGAAGGGACCAATTTTTCCTGTAGCCTTCCTTTCATTTCATGCCAGTGTGTTGTCAGAATGAAGCCTTTGAACCTGGAGAAGCTCATGGTGACCAAATAATAGATCTGTCCTCTTTGTAGACACTGCTGCTTATCCATTGCTTCCTTGCCATCTTGAAATAACCCAGAAACAAGACAATAGGAAGTGTTCTAAGTTTCTCTAAATCTCTTGATCTCCATTTCTTTGGACACTGAATGCACTTGTGTCTCTGTGAGAGACAAAATACATAATAAACAAAAAATTAAAATGGCTCTACTGTACCAGGTTTTCTGCTACCAAATATTGGGCTTTCTCTCCTCTAGTACAGACAGGCTCTGGGTTTGTCTTGACAGAATCTGCCATTGTTTCCATTCACTGAGATCCTCTGAAGGATCTAGGCCTGCCTCTGGGGTGCTAGTGCTGAGGTATACCTAGCTGCATCATAGGAGTATGTGGAGCAGCAGCAGCAGCAGACACTGAGACAACCGTTTTGCTTTCTTCAGAGCTGAGTACATTCTCTTCCAAGAAATGGTCCTCAGAGTCATATTCACCAGACTGCTGGATAAGGAGCTCTTTCTCTTTGGTGGTTTCTTTGTCTCCACTGGCACACCTACAGTACTCCTTAAGAAAAAAGCTCATGGCTTCTGTTGCCAGTATCTGTATCTTTCTTGGCTTCAAAACAGGAGAAAAGGTATCAGAATCATTATAACATGGAGATAAGGTCCTCTACTCTGCCCCTCATTTAAAAGCACTGGACAAAGGGCCCATTCCTCTGTGTGGTGGGGATATTGACATCGTCATCATCAATGGAGCTGTTAAATGATGCTTTAATCTTCCCATCTTTCCATTACAGCACACACTTCCTAATGTCTTTTTGTGCATTCATGCCACAGCTTGGAATATTAATGACCACCAAACCATACAAGGCTGTGATGGTACTAGGCACATGTTTGTTCTATTTCTGTTGTGAAAAATGTAATGGTACTACACGCCATGCCCTAGAATTCATATTTTATGCTAGAGTGTATATTCTTTTGCTGTAGTCACTACACATCATTTTAAAGCTATGACCCCATTTATTTTAACAAAGTATTTTTCCAGAAACCTTCACATCCATCCAGTGTGCCCTAAATCCCACACTGGCTGCCTCCTGATTACCCTGGAGCCAGGACATATGAATGTTTCCGTGACGTGAGGGGTAGAATCTTTACTTTTTTGGAAAAGTTTTCTATTCCCACACTACAAGGAACTCTGGCTGAAGGCTCAGAAAGTCATCTGCAAGTAATGGCATCACGTTTGCAGGAAAGTTGGGCAGGAATCGGTGCCTGCATCCGTTGATTTTTTTCACAATTCCTTCAACAGGTAGCCTTTGAATTCATCCCTCGAAGGCAAAATAGTTTGGCAGAACTGGCTTTCTAACACTACCATTTGCAGTAGGAGGCTGTCAATATGCCGATGTCAAAATATGTTTCCTGAGCCCACTGCAGAACTTACTCAGCTTTCTAGTAAAGGAGAATAATGGTGCCAAGAGGAAACTGCTGAAAGGAGATAAAGGGAATTTCCTTTTAAACAGCAGCTACTTTTCTGGAGTGCTTGCATCTCTGTTTAGGTTTGTCCAGTATTGTTTTGTATCCCATCTGTTTTTTTTTTTTTAGTTCTTGCAGCCCTACTGTACATGGAATTGGCCTAATTTCTATGTGGCTCGTTGTCTGTGGTGTAGCCCTTCAATTGTACTATATAATACTTTTGTATGAAAAATCCATCAGAACCTCCACTCATCTGGGGCACACAGTAATCCCTTGAATCCTGAAGCTTTGAGTAGATAGGTATGTAGCAAAGCAGACGTTCTTCCTGCTTCTCAGGCTTGTTGAGGTTCCCACAACAGTGCCACACTGCAAGGCAGGCAGATTATGGGGGAGGCAGAAAAGCCCCCATAACTTTCCCTCATAAACTTCAGGTAATAATTGGTGTTAAATGCATAGTGTAAGTACATGCACAGTCACGTAAATATGTCAAGTCTGAGGGAAATGTCCATTAGGAATTTTAAAAAATTGAATTTGGAGCTGGAGTAGTATTTGCAGTTTAAGTGGTCTGTGTGTGTGTGTGTGTGTGTGTGTTTGAATGTGCATGCCTTATTTTTTATGTTTTTCCGTCATGATATTCATGGTCATTCTGTTGACAAGATTGTATGTTGGAACTACTTTGACATTGTTGTAAATACTTCCTCCTCTTGTTTTTTTAATCTCCCAGCTGCACAGTCCATTGCTTATGTACTTGAATGGAGTTTCGTTCTGTGTATATTGAGGCCTCCTGCCTGGGTCGGGTTAGGATGTATAGTATTTGGCACTGAGAATTAACACTATATTCTAGTGTGATCCATTTTTCTGCTTTTATGTATGGACCCAGTTTCTGAAAACTGTACTTGTGCAGCATTATCCCTCCACCTGTTGCATTTGATTTCATCCTTGGGTTGTCGAAGTATTTTAGTGGTTTCTGTCCTATAAATTCCTTTATCTATTCAAATAACATGTTACTTCTATATGTGGAGTCTCACATTCTTTTGTTTTTATCCCTTGCGTATCGACATAAAACTTAAATCAGACAAAGGGGATGACAGAGATGCAAGGGAGTCAGCTGGAATCCAATGAGGTATTGACACTTTATATCTGTTATTCTGTAACACATAAAAAGAGCCTACTTTTTTTTTTGAAGAACTATATTTGAGTAAAAGGGAAGCAGTCCTAGCCATGGCCCCCAACTTTAAAAAATTTGGGAGGGGGGAGGAAAATAAGCATTGAAGTATTTGCTCCTTGTGAAAGGCAGTGGTTTCCGTGGATAGGGACAAAGGCCAGACTTCACATCTCTTAGTTTTTTCTTCATAGAACAATCCCTGATATTCCATGTATCAAATCTGTCACATACAGTCAGACCCTGTATCTGTGGGGGATACTTTCCAGGCCCCACCACAGATAGCATAAACAGTGAATAATAGCAAAGGCTGGGAAATGCACTCCATTTCCCATAATTCTAGTGAAATACCACAGGAGTCATGGGAAATCTTGCTCAAAATTTCATGGGATTTCAAAGGCATTATGGAAAATAGTGCACCATTCTGGGCCATTTCCTGCCTATCCCAGGGCTTGGAAGAGCTTAAGGTAGGCATAATGGCACACACGGGGGTGGGTGGGCTGATCCGGGAAACTGAAACTGCAGTTACCAGATCAATGGATACGGGGGTCCGACTGTAGCCTTGGGAAGTTGGTTTTATGTCTGAGCCTCAGTGGAATTCATCTGTAAGAGACTTAAATGCTGTTTGTTATAGGATCACTGCTAGATGAACCTGAAGAAGCAAACAGTGTGCTGGCATATCCTGAGACATGTCATCTTGAGTCTTGTCTGTTGGGGCTGATTCAGTCTAGCCATGGGGATGTGTCTAGATGAGGTCCAGGGAGTAGTGAATGCACCTTATATAAAGACGTTTTATATACAAAAATGTGCGATATGTTTTGTTCACTAGTAATGTTTATCTAAACAAACTATTGAATTCTTATTGTTACTGGGAGTCATTGAACATTTTGCTCATAACATTCCCAAATTACTTGGGAGTAATTCAGGTACATGCTGTGTTCCATTATGGTTCTTGGTTATTCATGTTTGTTCATTTATTCAGTGATTAATCAGCCCCAACAGAAAAAAGAGAGAAGAAAAAGCTATTTAGAAAGAAAAGGGAAAGGAAGCATTTTGCCAGGCCAGATGGAGAGCTCATGTGTCCCTAATCCCTGTTCCTCTTGTAATCTGATGGACTAACTACTTAGATATTGGTCTATGGCTGTTGTTGTCATTGGGAATAACCCCAGTTCAAGCAAACGGCAGTGCTGTTTTTTCACGTGTCTCAGTTCTTGGGTTGTTGTGCCTTGTTCCATAGTTCTTCTGCGAACCTGAGCTTTTGGCTATAGCTACAAAATCCATCTTCAGAGGATCTAACTTCTGAAAGACTGTTCCAGGAGATCCTCTGAAGGTGGATACTGTAGATGAATACAGGATACTATAGCCGAAAGCTCAAGTTCACAGAACTGTGCAAAATGGCATAACAACCGAAAACCTGCAGCCAGTGGGACTAACCAGCTGTGAAAGCCTACATTTTACCAGTGCCTTTTACTTGTATTTGTGTGTTGTTTTGAGTAATCAACTTGATTCTGAATAGTTTGCTTTCATTTTAGTCTCATGCTGAAGATTCTGTGATGGATCATCATTTCCGCAAGCCAGCAAATGATATTACGTCCCAGTTGGAAATCAATTTTGGGGATCTTGGTCGCCCTGGGCGTGGTGGTAGGGGTGGAAGAGGAGGACGTGGACGTGGAGGACGAGCCAACCGTGGAAGCAGAACTGACAAGGTCTCCCCTCCTTCCATGTTTATTCTCTTATTGATAGCACATTTTAGGAGAGCAAGAAGATAGCTTGAAAGATGGATATTCAGTGATAGTGGTTCTAGTCCTAATAGAAAAAAATGCAGTAGATTGTTGCTCTGAGTTTGAAAGGTGATGTGGCATGAATTTGAATCCTCTCTGTGTTAACGGAATATGCTTTTACAATTCCTTGGATTGTTCATGATTCCTTTGCCCAGCAGCAATTTCTCATGCTCCTAGAAACATATTAGAGGGACTCTGACAGGTTTGGGAGGTTATTAAATCCACAGTCAGAATGAGGGAATTAAAAAGCTTTCTTGTAAGAACAGAAACAACTACATATAAACGGACTCAAACCACTGTATTTTTGAAGTATAAGGTCAGCATCCTATGTTCTCATGTATCCCTTTTACAGCCAAATACAGGTTCTTAGTTCATGAAAACAGTCTTTGTCTTTAGAATTGCTCCCAAACAGGAAGTGGTGGTAGCTTGGTCAATACTTTTATCATCTCATTGCCCCAAGAAGGATGAAAAAGGGTATAATCACATTCCCCCATGTATTCAGTTTCTTGATTTTTTTGACAAAGTCTGCGTTGCTGCAATAGTTGTTGAAAGGGCTGCTTCAGAGAGGACTAGATTTCCATTTTCCAATTCTGCTCATAAGAACCTTTCAGACCCTTGCTAATACTTGTGTTTGCTTGTGTTTCCTTTTAGTTGGTTAAGGAGTTTGATGTGATCCACACACCTAACCAGGTTGGTCATTTGATAGTTTTTGTGCTATTTGGATAAGGGTAATATTATTGAAGTTTCTTGGGTACATTCAGATTATATATATGTCTAAAGTAGGGAAGAGGAGATAAAGGTTTTTGTATATATGAGCAGTATCATGTTTTAAAGTACAGAATGTAGCATTTTAACCTTTGTTCAAGCAGTGTTTGTATGAGAGAAGGATGAATCAGTTGTGTTTATATGCACAAGTTTCAGTGTTTTTCTTTTGTGTATTTTAGCAATTATTGTTGGCACTCATTTCATGCAGTGTTACTGCACATCTACTGAAAAGGAATGTGAGTGTATAGATACATATCTATGCAGTGGCCTAGTCTGAAGGCCCAGTGGCACCCTGTTGAAGCTGAGCAGGCCTGCATCAGTGCATAGTGTGAAAAGATGTGTGCACCTTCTTCACATAAATGCTTGTAAAAATGTTGGGACATAAATGCTTCTTAAAACAAAACAACAGAAAAACCCATCCATTCATGTGCAGCAGAAGCGTTTGTAGAATTTTGTAGTTCTAAAGATCAGCGAACTGGAATTTCCTCTTTGTCTAGTATTTCTTGTACTGAACCTTTATATGCTATTATCTATGCTCCTGAAGACAGTTTTTTTAATTGTGCTACACCAGCTTAATTTCCTTCTGTTTAACATGTGGATTTGTGTAGAACATATTTAAAATTTTAAGCTCAGTGTATGCTATTTTAAAAATACCTGCCGTACCTTTCAATGGCCAGGGTATTTTTTTTTTAGGGAAAAGGATAAGGGAACAGCAGAAGGTTTGGAGACCTCCTTTAATTAAAAAAGGAAGGAAATTTGACCATATCCAAAGAGTTGTAATTAAAAAAACACACAGAGTTTTAAAAGATCAGGAAAAGAAAAGTACTGTATCCAAAGTCCACGTAGTGACAAAATTGGTGCCAGGCAAACCTTCTCTTTGAAAGATAGTCTATGGGCTGGGCACTGCTACCAAAACACATCTCTTGATAGCAGCAAAGCATGCCAGTCAGTCCATTAGCTAAACAGGTACCTCTAGAGTAAGATTTTGCTGCTTGATTATCAATAGCTAGAGACTCTGAGGGCTAGTTTGACATTTCACAGAACAGGCCAGAGGTCCATGCTGGACTAGCCATTGAGCAAAGTAGGTTCATAACAGTTTAATAGCCTCAAATACTGTATATTATTAGCTTGTCCACTAACACCAACACAGTGGCACCAATGAGAAATGAGACACCTTGATCCTTCAGATAACATGCAATCTGTTTCTCTTTCAGTCAAGTGCTTCTGCTCCTGATGTTGACGACCCAGAAGCTTTCCCAGCTCTATCCTAAACTGGATGCCCTAAGCCAACCCTGCCCCCTTGTTGGGCTCTCCTCTACAAGGCTTGCATGCTTAAGGATCCTAAAAACAACTTTAAAAATTTTAAAAAAGGGGACTGTCATTCATACCATTCACACCTGAAGACTGAATTTTACCTGTTTTGAAAATGAACTTCTCTTGCTACACAGAAGCAACAATATGGTAGTCAGTTTTGTATTTAGAAATGTAATGGTAGCAGGGGTGTTTTCATAATTTTTTTTGAAAATTATGCATTCTTCATGGATACTTTTTTGTATTGCTGCTTGAAAATATGCGTTTCCAAACTTGAAATATAGGTGTGAACAGTGTGTACCAGTTAAAGCTTTCACTTCATTTGTTTTGTTTTTTAAGTTAGGATTTTAGACATTTTTCCCCAAACTACAAACATTTTTAATTCTTGCACACCTTTTCTTTCTTTTAATACTGCTTAGCAGATTGATTTCAGTTCATGGTCAGCTGGGTTGTATACAAAAATAATTTGGAAAAAAAATGTTAGTACTGTGTGGAATACTAACTCTGGAGTATTATGAGTTTTTAATACTTAAATTCAAACTTGGAGAAAGTCCGTTTTCTTCTATCTTTGGTAGTTTGTGTATTCAAAGTCTTTATACGAAATTGATACCAGATACTTGAAAAATAGTCAAAGCACATTGGTTTATACTCAGATACCTGCATTACGAATCCAGCAGTTCTTTTTGGGTTATTGGTCTAAGCCATTTTTTATTTCCAAACAAAAAAGCCACAAAAAAACCCTTGTGTTACACCTCTCATTTTCACCTTCGTTATCTTATTCCCCTTCCTTTTTCTTCAGCAAAACTAGATGTTCAGTAAACTTTGCTTAAACTTGTTAATATTGTTGCTACCAAAAATATTCTGTAGACTGGAGCAACTTTTTGTTTCAAGACATGGGGGAAAGGGCGTGATGTCTATTTCTAATACAGTTGATTTAAACTACATTTGATACTTGTCTGGCAGTGCAGTATATCTACATAAAAATGCACCTGCAATTGGATGCATTCAGACACTGCTCCATTTGCACCAATCCTGTTCCTAAAGAAGAAACCAAAGGGCGCTGAGTACTGCTTGGGAGGAGGATTTCTTAACTCCTATAAGTGGGAAAACAGGAGCATCAAGCTGGGACAACCGTGGTCTTCGTGGGACATAAACCAAAATCACACCACCTTATCAATATGTTGCAGATTTTTGCTTCAGCTTCTGGGGTGTTATGCTGACAAGTGAATGTTTTATTTTTAGAGGGTGATTGTAAGAAATTCTTCCATTGTAGAGAGTTTTCTTAATAATTTAATCCCTGTAAACAGGAATATTACCACTGCAAAACACAAGAGGACTGAGAAGAGCAAAAAATAAAAAGGACTCCTTAGGCTTTCTGTCTGCAATTTTTGTTTGGAGGCTAGAGCAGGAAATGCCAAGTACCAATTTATTTAAGGTTTTTACACTTGAAGGAGCACTTAACATTTGCCGATTTCTTAACAAGATAGAATACGAGTAACAGTGCCCTATTTTGTACAGGATCAGTAACAGTATTGGACAACTGAATAGTTAACTCCTAGATTGCACTATATAGCTGGCTTGCATTACATGAATTTCTGTTAAAATTTGTTTACATAAGCAAGTTACTATGTCTGGTTGGACTCTTGGTCTTCGACCTGAGGTTGGGATGAAAGAAAACAGAGTTTTGAGTGTACCCAATAGATTCTGTTCAAAGAGTGATTCATGAGATGGCAGATGTCTTTTTAAAGTTTCTTGGTGCTTAGTTTGAATATTGCTGATTTTGGAAGTAGTTAATTTTCTTGTATCAGCAACAGGTATATAACCTTTTCAGCAGTCCTCTGTACTCTGCCTCTCCGCACTTCATGGTCCAGAATATGCTAGACGATACTGGCTCTGTGTGTACCCTCAAATAATCATTCATCCTGTAACTACTTTACAAGTTTTCTGTGCCCACAGACACACTTCCTGAATAGTTTTAAGTTTTTTATACCTTTCCTTCCTATATCCATTTTTCTAGCTCATGATGGCTGTTCCCAGTCCATATCTTTGCCCTTTCATCTCATGCTAATTTGAAAATTGACACATGCCTCCTTCATCTGATAATATACTTGTAATATAGAACAGGTTTATGAAGACCTTTTAAAGGCCCTTTTACTTTTAATAGCTCTGTACGTGAATTCATGTCAAGCTGTGAAAGACTTTTTTCTAATATTGGTGTGTGTTAACAAAATAAAGGTTTATTTTCATGCTCTTTTATAAAAATGTCATGAAATCTTGGCATTATGAATGCCTCCCTTGCCAAATATCTTAGATAAGTTTGGCCTGCAAACCCCTAATGAATTTTCAAGGGGTGGCACACCTAAAGATCCCTTATCACCAGTGGACATTGCTTTGGCCAGGTATCTGCCTGCGTGTAGTGTACTGCTAATGTCAGCTATTAATGAATTTGACTTTTTGTCTTGCTGTTTCTCCGCTTGCTTGTTGCACCACAGTGTTAAGGGTGAGGTGACTCTTAAAATCGGCCAGTATTGGATACCAATTGGTTAAATTTAATGTATGAGCATGAATATTCATCTTGAGTCAGGAGGGTGACCAGATGAGTACGAAAATCACAAGCCCTTTTTTTTTTTTT
>MTQE01001134.1:38130118-38155072 GCA_014337955.1 Aspidoscelis marmoratus | reverse complement strand
AGGCTAACAGGCCTGTAGTTCCCTGGGTCTACCTTCTTCCCTTTTTTAAAATGATGGTTACTAGAATCACTGATAGGAAATGATTTGTCACTTTATTCCTGAATGTAATTGTGGTCACCAAGGTAGCACCTCATAGGATGATGCTGGTAATTGTATCTGACTTTGCAGTCTAAGCTTCCAGTTTGGCTTCAGTTGATGAGTTTGAGAGTTATGGGATGGGAGCAGAAAACCAACTAATCTATAGTAGGAAAATGCATATGAAAACATTTCTGTGACTCCGAGGTCATATAAACCCAAACATTTTCGTTACAAAATAATTCTGTGTAATTAAAGCCATAAAACATGCAGAGATGGATCAAAAAAAGCCATATTATTAACAGAAGAACTCTTTCAGATTGCAAATGAGGTATTAATCAAATGGAGGAGAAATTTACTAGTGATTTACTCTTTGTGCATTTGTCTAGGCATTGCTTCCCATGCTGTTCTGAAAAGACTGTTCAGGCCTGGAGCAGCTTTTTCAGTGGCAAGGTGAAATCAGCAGAAATCTGGCCTACCCAACCACAAATACGCATTTCTTGCAAATATCAGAACAACAAAGAAGTGACAGAATAGTATTGTCCTTCATGGGAAGTCCAAATTCAACCAATATGAAATGCCTTTTGATGCTTTTGAGAACATTGACAATTGCAGCACATGTTCAAAATGCTAAGCATAGGATTTCTTCTGAAAAGAGTTCGTTTGAAATACTCTTTGGTGTAGCTACAAATCATATAAAAGCTAGCCCTAGTCATCTCATGTACCTATTTTATTTCCTCTTGCAGTTGTATATATGCACTTAATTTGATCAGCAGTTGCTCTTCAGGTGTCATGATTTAGCAACTGAAACATTGAATCTCTCTGTTTTGCATGTGATAATCTTTGTAGACAGATCACAGTGGCTTTAATTTTTATGCTGTCAACTTTTGAATAGATCTTCCAGTGTCCCTAGCCACAAAAATGTTTCCTGTCTTGGGCACATTGCTGCTTCTGGGACTACAGATGGACAACGAACAACGTAAGAACTGATAATGGGACAATTGGTTGTGAAAAATGATGCAGATGTTATTGTAGCTTAAGTGTTCTCTGATGTTTTTTGTGGTTTATCTTTTTCCTTTGAGTACTGTAGAAATATTGACATCCTGTAATTATTTTAAGTCTACTGAAGCTTCCTATTTTTACTTTATCACAGCTTTGGCAATTGGATGTACAGGTAAAATGTTTCTGCAATTAGTAAAGAGAATTAATTGAAAATGAGCTTTTGGTAGAATATATCTATTGTATGTATTTACACTATTTTAAAGAACATTTTCTGTTATATCCTTCAGATGAAGAGGACTATGCTATCCTGCTTTTTCAAGACCACGGTGTATTTTATCTACTAATAGATTTCATAAGTAACAGACATTTCCTCCCAAATATGTATAATGCAGTCCTACAGTAAAGGCTTCAAGCAGCTAAAAGTGCACATCTTTGTGGCATTCCTTATATTGCATATCCAGTATTTGCTCCCTTGTGTTCCCCAATGTGTTTGAGATTTTGCGAAATGAAAGGTCCTGGATTGTGACACAAACAGCATTCAGTTCTTTTAATAGTTTACTCACGGTGATCAATCTGGCCAGCTGTTTGCACATTTGACCCTAGTCACACCTGGGCATGTTAAGTCTAGAGAGGAAGGGGTGCCAAGTGAGGTCCAGGAACCTGTAAACACCTTTTTGAGAGAGGAAACCAAATCTGGACACACTAAAATAGACCTACCCCGGATATAGAGGATTTCAGTTACTGAAGACAGGTTTTACAATAATTTTAACCATCAAACTATATCACTCAGATGAAATCACTTTTACACTTTGGTTTGACACTGATTGGTTTATCTGAAGAAAATAGTTGGTTTTCTATTTGGAATGTCTGTTGAAGGACCAGGAGAGTGATTCTGTTTATTTATTTGGATTACCCAGCAACTTTTTAATAGTGCATAGTATCCTAAAAAAAGGTTTTATGCACGGCAGTGATAATTTTATAATAGTTTGATGAAGTAGTATTTATAGATCATTGCATGACACTTCAGCAATTAAATTTTGGAATTTGTCAGTGTCCTGGGTGCTCTCCTGTACACACATACTTCATTTGACCATTCATATAAAATTGTGAATGGTTGAGTGGTTAGTTTTCATCTGATTCTGGTAAAGGTGTGAATGGCTTGAATCCATGACTTGACTCCCATAATGAATTGGAAGAGGGAGAATAAGTTGTCTTGGTCAGTACATTTTACTATTGGTTTCCTTGCCTGCCCTGGCTGGATGAAGATGTGGGATGAAATAGATATAGGCCTAAACCTTTATGGCACATGAGAAATTTGGAGGGACTGGAAGCAGTTACACAGGGCTGCTATGGGGCACAGGAAAATTAATTTTGGATTAGAAATGAAAGTCCCAAGCAGATCAGATGAAAGGGCATAGAACTAGCTTTGAGAAATGGTAATTGATTAGACCTTAGATAGAAACCTTTCCAGGTAATTATCCTTCCTTCAGTTCTCTTATACAGAGAGAGGCATAGCAAGGTCATCTGCGGAGGACACTCATCAGCTATAGTATAGAACAACCTGTAATGTTAAGACGTTAGTGGCTCAACAGGCCGGTACACCATATAACAACATCTATATGTGCACCAGCCCAGGAGTTCAAATCCCCATAAGGGAAGAGAACTCAGAACACAAGCTGCGGACACCTGATGAGCTGCAAATACAGCGAAACCAGTCGTGTCCTGCCTGGGCCAGTAGTGGTCATATAATGTAATGCTAATTGATTCAGGATTTTGCACAGGTGTCTTTGTATCAACTTCAGCTTCTGCCCATCCCCAGTTGAAAATAGTACCTAGGACCATCTTTAAAGCAGTCTCCTAATCTTGCTTGTTTTCTCACAAAGGCTGCTTCCAGACATCAAATAAAGCCCACAATCCTCTTGGCGTGGTGTTGGGGTTACCAGACATTCCCATGGCCTTCGCGGCACAATGCTGGTTACAACATCTGAAGACTCATTGCAGGAAATTGTGCTGTAACTTCAGATTTCCCATAATAGCTTTACTTCTCTTCATGTCTGGTGGCTTGCACTTTAGAGTTGCACAGTGGTGGTGGTGGTGGTGGTGGTGGAAGCTTTACTGGTTTCTGGAAGTCCCCAGTGAGGTGAACTCGTGTGCACTTTGGCAGTCATGAAGGAAGGCAAATCTGAGCTATGACTTGCTCTTGCATCTGTTCAGCCTATGCAGGAGGCAATTGCAGGATCTTTTTTTGTATCCCGTATACTTATCACTTGAAGACAAGAGTGAAGATCTTTTCACCCATGACTTTTAGCCAAAGTCTTTTTGTAGCCCGAACATGTTAGCTCATATATAATTATTATTTTGTATAATTTAGCAGAAAGATCACATTTGTACTCTTATGGTATAGTGGTTTTTGTGAGCAGCCAGGATAACAATTTGGAGGACAGCTGTATGAATTTAGAGTCGGCTAATGGTGCTTCTGCTTTAAGACACTTTGAGGTATTGATGGGAAAGAGACAAGGTTGACAGTTTCCCTGTAATTTGAGATTTTGCCTTAAAGCAGATATGGAGAGAACACAAGAACAGGAATTACTGAAATTTCCCTTCCCTAATGATTGTTTCTTTCTGCTGACAAATGCAACTGGCCAGTCCTTTGCCACTGTTTTTATCAGTGTTAGCTCTTTTATACATTTTAATCATTGTAACAAATTCTAAGACTGGGGTATAGAGCAGGATATAAATTTATGTGATACATACATATCTGTGTACAGCATACTAAATAAGGAACCAGGTGGATTTATTGGCAGTTGTGCTGCCACGTCTTGTCCCTGCCTTCACCCATGTTGATTGGTTAGATCAGCTACAGATATGTTTGTCTTTTCATATGATATGAATTAACATTATGCACTATATATGTCACATCACAAAAAGGTTAGGTAGAATTGACTTCCAGAGATCAAACTTCTTCCGAGTTTTATGTGACACAATCTGAATGCAGAGTTTTGTCTGTATGGGTTTTTTTTTGCCAACAACTGGGTCAGCACTGGTTTCTTAAGGGTTTTTTTCCCCTTAAAATTCCTGTAGCAAAGAGCTGGTGGTCTCCGATCTAAGTACTAACCAGTTCTGTTCTTAGATTTTCAAGGTCAGCCAAATGTAGATCTTATCTACAATCCTGCAGACTAGATAATGAAATTTGCTATTTAATTGTATCCAGGGTTTTTAAATATACATGTTCTTTGGTATGAACTATTTGACATGAACAAACATTATAAAAGGTAACAATAGTACTTCGCTATTAATACTTTACTGGGAAAATATATTTTGACTGAGATAATGTAGTCCAGAATGATGAAAGATGACATTTTGCACTAAGGAGCTGGTGAAACCCTTAGCTAATGACAGGAAATATTTTTACATGTCTGCAAGTGTGCAGCACTTCCACTTGGGGATTTGAGTATTTACATGGTGCTTCAAAACATTAAAATGCCAGAAATGTAAGATGTGAGGTAGGATCTTGTGCAAAATTATATGCTTGAAGAAAAGCAACTGAAAATCTCCGTCTTGCTATGGAAGAAATGCTTCTTTTGCGTAAGTATTCAGAACAGTAGTATTTATCTGTCTAAATTTGAAAGTGCTACCTTCAGATTACTTGCTCTCAGTGGCTATATATAACCTTCAAGCTGCTTGAAACAAAAAATATTTGATAACTAATTATCTGTATTCTCTCTTGATTTTTCACTTGCACGGTCTGTGTCAATTATAATTTTGCTAAAAGAAGCAGAATTTTGAATGGTAAGGTCTCCAATCCTGGTGAATGGAATCTCTGTTTTCATTTTTTCCTAGACTGCAGACTGTATGCAATATTGCAACTCAAAATCCAGTTTTGCCATTTTAGGAATTTAGGATTCTCAGTTATGGTGGTATTAAACAACGTGGCTCTGAACAGGCCAGACATTAAATGCATGTTCAGATGGCTTTCTCCAGATCCTTTGTCTTCCTTCCCTCCCCTTTCCCAGTTGTAGCCCTCTACAATGGTGCCTGGCATTGAATATGATCACTGGGAAGAGGGAATGGACACACAGATCTGCTGCTCCCAATCTGAAGTTCTCGTCATGCAAGCAATAGAAGAAACATCAATTCTTATACTTTGAAGCTTGTCTGGGCCGAATGGAGCCCCTGAATGTGGTATTCTTAGACTCGTGAGACTGTTAAACCTGACCAAAATCACTGCAGAACTAAGCTACCTGGACAGAAGAGCCGTGTTTTCCAACTCAGGACTTAATTTTCCTTGTGGGGCCAAGTACAGAATTAAATATTCCATGCATGTTCAAGGGAATGTGCACTTTCTAATTTATTCCACTGCATACCATACTTCTTCAGGCAGAGGAGCCCCAACGTGGGGAACTGCACGCAAAACAGTAACTGCAGCTATGTGAGCTAAACTCTGCACCTGTGCGTCGGAGACAACATTTGTTGGGAAGAATGCAAGGTTCTTGCATTGACCATCAACGCTTGACCTAAGAAAGATTGATTTCAAGTGCTGTAAAACAGCATCACTGAGAATATTGACTCCTTGGGGAGTGATACTTTGCATGTTGCTCTTAATACTTTTTCCAAGAGTTCTTTGTGGAGTTGTCTTGGCAACCCATTTTTGGTTGTTGGAAATTTTCCTTCTGGCTTCAGAGCTGGCTTCAAACTGTTATTTGGCAGAGAGTCTGTCCTAAGTGAATGTTGTGTTTCTCAATGATGTTATACAAAAGAGTTACAAATGAATATTATTTAATACAAAGAAGTATAGTGAAATCTATGTAATTAAAATATGTATAATCTTGTAAATCCCAGAAATCGAATGGTAAGTTTGATATACAATGGCATTGATTTTTCCATTTTTAGGGGTCAATTTATGAAAGCATGTTACTTGTTGAAAATGTACAACTGTGAAACTATTCTGTACAGGCAAGTTTGTTTTGAAAAAAAAATTCAGCATGTAACCTAGTAATGGACTTTATTTTAGAAGCAAAGGTGGCTTTATTCACTGAAATGTAAGTCAAATTATATTTTCTTAGAAGTACTGAGATCCTTCAATCTAACATTATTATTCAGTCAAATATAGCAAGGGTTCTGCATCTGTTGCAGTTTTGTTGAACTCAGAATGTGGTGCAGGCCAGCACTAAATACATTTTATTTCTTTTGTGGCATAGGCTAATTTATGCAGAACCACATGCCCTGAATCATAGTTTTTTTAAAAAAATGAAAACAAAAGCCTATAACCCTCCCAAAAATAGCAACAAGAGAGAAAAAGTGGGAAGTTGCCATAGCAAGAAGACTCTCCAGAACTTGTTAATTCTAACAAAATTTATGTACAACAATATGCAGTTTTCATGAGGTGGTCAAATTTTCTGTTCCAAGTTGGAGGCAAGAGTTTTGGCAGTTGGAACAGTCATTAGAACAGTGGGTAATCAGGGACATTAAGGCAAAAATCAGTCTTTCACCCAATATTGAGAATTATGAATTCAAGTAAGTAGTGGTGAATAGTTAGATTAAAAGAAAGAGGGCTGAGGTGGGAAAGTTTCTAGTAGAGTATAGAATGAGAAATTGTACTTGCATGAAGGTTCATTTTTGATGGGGTCACTCAGTTGGTATACATAGAGTTCATCTCCCTCTGCCTCTTCCCTATGACCGAGAGGTGGAGCTTTTCTGGCTTGGTATATAAGTAGCTCCTCCATGTGTCCACCCCACTACATCTTGAATATCAGAGTGAATAAGAAGAAAACACTATTAACTAAGATTCTGAAAAATAGATTAACAGATTAATAACATCACGGGTGGGAACCAACTTCATGACCCCATTGAAAATGAACCTTCATGTAAGTACGAAAGCAGTGCCGGCAGGCAACCCAATAAAGAAGCAAGCAAACAGCCTACTTCATCCTAAAGCATGTTGTAGAACACGACGGCCAAATGCAAAGACAGCTTTTGTTGCTGCGCTATTAGTAGAATGTGCCCAGACTGTTCCTGACAACTTCACGTTCTTAGTCTAGCATGCTAATACAATACAGGACTTAATCCAGGAAGCCAATGTCCTTGATGTTGTTCTTTGGCCTAAGGTGGTAGGATGAAAGAATACGAACCAAGTGGAAGTTTTGCAAATGTCTTTAGTACGAGATAAGTACATCTTAAGAGCCCAATGGGCATCCAGCTTGTGCATATCCCATTCAATTTGATGATCAGGTTGAGGACAAAGTGAGGGCAGATGAATCTCTTGCTGTAGATGGAAAGGTGTATTAACCTACGGAGTGAAGGAGGGATCCAATCTAAGGATCACTGAATTGGGGGAAATCTGCAAAGTTGGTCCTCAACAGAAAGTGCAGCCAAGTAAGAAACATGTCTGGCTGGCTGACGTCATAGCTACTAAAAATAATACCTTTAGAGGATAGGAACTTTAGAGAAATGTCATTAAGGGGTTCAAAAGGAGGCTTCTACAGGGCAGACAAAACCAAATGAAGGTCCCAGCAAGGGTAACGGTGTATGACTGCTGGACCACTAGCCTTTACTCCTCTGAGAAATTTTTAAATGTATTTATTAGAGGGCAAATCCGGTGTAGGCAAAAACTCTAATACTGCCTGTAAGGCGAAGACCTAGTGTTGAATTTGTTGAAACCAAGCCCCCTTTCTACACCCACTTGTAAAAATCAGATCACCTGTTTGACTGATGGATTAACAGGATCTATGCCTAAGTCTAAAGCCCACTTAAAAAACACCTTCCAGGTAACATAGATTCTATTTGTAGATGCTCTCCTGGATTTCAGCATACAGTAGTACGGATTATAGAAGGTTCAAATCCCAGGACTTGGAAATGGCGCTGCTGATTCTCCAAGCTGTCAGGGCTAGCAAAGAAAAGTCTGGGTGTAGGACTTCCCCTTGCCAAAGCAAGGTGTGTTTGAGAGGTAATTTCAGTGGCAGATCTGTCAACAGGAACTTCGGAAGAAATGGTAAGGGGAGAAAAGCATAGAGAAGGCCTTTTTGCCATGGAACTGACAGAGCGTCCATGTGTACAGCTAGGTTGTCCCAGTATTGTGACATGTTACGAGGTGGTTGATGATTTTCCCCTGAGATAATTTAGAGAGGTCAATTACCAGCAAACCCCAACAGCAAACCAGATGATCAAAGCCAAGGTGATCACTCAGCAGCTAGGAACTCCTTTTGAGAAGAAATTAGGATAGGAGGATAGTTTGGAACAGATGGAAGAAGAGAAGTGAGAAAAGGAGAGGAATCAAAAGATGTCTGCTACAAGTGCCAGATCTGAGAGAGAATTTAAGTCCCTGAGAGTTTTCTTTCTGGTGTATGAGAAATCATAAGCAATTGGTGGGCCATTGTGTGAGACAGGGTGCTGGACTGGATGGTCTGTGGCCTGACCCAGGAGGCCTCCTCTTATGTTCTTATAAAAACTCTCAGTAGTTGGATACCAGAAAGGATGGCCTTGGCCCATTTAGGGGAGAGTGGACAGAAAATGCTGGTCTAAGGATTTAGGCTGCGTCCCCAAGCAATAAAAAGCCTGCTAAAAAGTTTCTTTTGCCTTTGAGTGCCCCCATGCCCGGCTTTACTCCAAGCTTCCAGCACCACAAAAGGAGGAAAATCCATGGGGGGAAAAAGTACACTTTAAAGAAGACTACCAGCGCACTTTCTGGAAGCCATGGGTTTTCCTGGCAGCATTTACCATGGGGACGCTCTGTGGCAAAAGGGGCGGGGATTGCCGCCTGCACACACAGCCATAAAACATTCAGACATCTCCCAGAATGGCAGCAGCTTCCTCTCTAAAGGTCAGAACTTTCAAAGAGAATTGCAACATTGTTATCAGGTGTGAAGTGAGTGGATTGCTACAGTCACTGGTGCTGTACAGGGTGAATTTTGACAGTGATCAGAGGGAAAGTGTTGAGAGTGAATGAGCGAACGATCGCGTGGCCGATGGCTGCAGCTGCTGCCTTTGCTGGCACGGGAAGCCATTTCGAGGGGAGGAGATCTGGGAGACTTGTCGGGGGTTTCTTCCTGCAGAGCGCAGTCCCTCCCCGTTCCCGCCAGCACCCTATCAACGAGAGGGGGTGGGGAGAAAAAAATGCGGGCAAAGAAAACAGTCTTCCGTGGGTACGGTAGGTGTGTTTTAAATGCGCGTTTTGCTGAGCCTCATGTGGACGCTTATTCCGGAATTGAACAGGACTTTTAAAGTCTGCTGGAACAGAGGGATGGTAGAAGGAAACTAGAGAGGCAAGTAAGTTGCTTGGGGATGCAGCCTTTCTTGATTTAGAAAGCTTTAAAATATACTTCAAGGTTAGGTACGTTCTAGACCCCCTATTGTTTACAGTGTTTCTTCACAGCATATTTGGGAAATCTAGTTAAAAAAAATACATTCTGGAAAATAAAGACTTTGGTTGCCAGTTTCTTAAGCATGATTGTAGTGGAGTGAATAGGAAGCATTTGAAACAGGTAAAAAAGTTTAGGCAAGATAAACACTTTGGAAGCTGCAATTCTTCTCCAAAGGGTCAGGAAATTACTTCACTGAGACAGGATCAATGATTTGGTCTTTACCAAGATGGCTTTGTAGTTTCAACCCCTGGTTTTCTCAGACATTTCAAACAGTTGAGTGCATTAATAATTTTATTTAATTGTAAATTTGATGTTGGTGATTCTCTGAATGGCTATCTGTATGCAGTAACAAGGAGGCTTGCCTTGGTAGCAGGATGAGCATGCACATATTGATTAAATAAAAATCACACAGAAAGTATGTAAACTTTGTTATATGAGTGATATATTCACTATATTTACAATTTTTGTTCTCACTGTTTATATCGTTATTGTTTCAATACAGCTATGGACCAGGACACATCCAAATCCTCTGAAGATTGCTTAATGATGAGCTTCAAGCAATCCAAGCCAAGTCCTCACTTTGTTGCCCTCTGGAATCGTCCCTGAAGACAGGACAGGAGCCATCTTAATGTAGTGCCCCCAGTTTCTCCATTCCATAGCTTCTACAGTGGAACATCAAGGCCAGGGACATCAAAGCTGCTGAGAGATTTGGGAAAATCAACTAAGGGCACTTGCCTCTCATTCACTCGCAGTAAAGATTGTCAACTGTGATGACAAGGCAAGCATGACTGGGCATTACAGAGCTTCCAAGATGGCAGCAACCAGCCTAGATGGCTTTAAGGAAGGGTTAGACAAACTTATGGATGATAGATGTATCAATGGCTACTAGAACGGATGGCTAAGTACATGTTTCAGGATGGGGGGGGTGGGGGTGGGGGTGGATAGGCAAGGTGCCTCTAGGGCCATTTGCTGGGATTTGAGAGCAGGAAAAGAGTTGCTGTTGTCTCTGCTTGAGATGTCCATAGGCAATTGGTGGGCCACTGTGTGAGACAGGATACTGGACTATATGGGCTGTGGCCTGATCCAGCAGGGCTTCTCTTGGTTTAGTGGTTAGGGAGTCAGACTCTTATCTGGGAATACCGGGTTTGATTCCATCCTCCTATGTGAAGCTAGCTGGATGACCTTGGGCTAGTCACTGCTCTCTTCTGAGCTCTCACAGCCCCACCTACCTCACAGGGTGTTCTGTTGTGGGGAGAAGAATAGAAAAGCTTTTGTCAGCTGCTTTGAGTCCCCTTAAATGGGTGAGAAAAGTGGTGGTGAGAGCTACCAGTCTAGATGGCTTTAAGGTAGGAATGGACAAATTTATGGATGACAGATGTATCATTGGCTACTAGAATGAATGCCTAGGTCAGTGATGGTGAACCTTTTGAGCTTGGTGTGTCAAAATTCGTAAGAAAACCTAGCTTAACTTGGGTGCTGTGTCACATCTAGATGTTGTGTTCCCTGGTGCTTTTGAAAGAAGAGACGTGGAGACAGGAATTGCAGCAGGAAGGAAAGAAAGACCAAAGCCACAATCCAGGGATGGGATAGGTCAAGCCATATCAGCTGAGCAGGTCAGAAGTCCTTCTGATGTCACATCCTGTGGCAGGCAGGAAGGGAAGATGGAGGCCATGTGGTTGCCGCCGTTATGCCCAGAGGCTACCACCTGGAGTGGAAAGATCCCGGCCCCTGGTGTTGCTGAGTGTACACCACAAGCCCATGGGACAGGAAAGCAGCCACACCTATTTTTCTCTGAGGCTTGAGAAATGGAAGGTTGAAGCCAGGGGAAAACCTGTGCAGCCTTTGCAGTTACCACATCTAGAAATATCCATAATTTGTGATATTTGTAGCTCTAGTAAAAAAAGTTGTATTTTTGATATATGTATTTTATTAAAAGCAAAAACAAATAATTCTTTACATTAGTGACTTTTAGTTGCTGAATTTCGTTTGCTAAATCTTCAATTGAAAGTTGGTATTTCGTACACTTCAAGAACCAGCAAGCGCTACACGCCCAGGTGCCAGGGTGACCAGGTGTGTCACCCAAAAGGGCTTGGCGTGTCACCTGTGACACGTGTGTCATAGGTTGCCCATCACTGGCCTAGGGGCATATTTCAGGCTGGGTGGGGGGAAGTGGGGCGCTTCTAAGGCTGGGATTTGAGAGCAGGCAAAGGTTCATCCTTGTCTCTGCTTGAGATGCCCATGAGCATTTGGTGGGCCACTGTGTGTGATGGGATGCTGGACTAGATGGGCTGTGGCCTGATCCAGCAAGGCTTCTCTTATGTTCTTATGTAAGAATAATGGTATAGACACCCTTATTCACTGCTGCCTCTAATGGTTGCAAGGGCAACTGAATGGGGGAAAGAATTCACTTGGCCTCATTCTGCCACCTCCACATCTTCTGAAGCTGGTTTCAACACAGTTTTAGTAAGCTTTGGAAGACACACAGATAGATACCAGGCAATAAGCTGCACCTATGTCCCAACGTGTGTCATCTGACAGGTGCAAAACGTGCGTCATCTGACAGAAAGAAGGGATTTCACCCTTGTAGAAGGCCTTTAGTCTGGGAAAGAATTATAATTCATTCGTATATCATTTAGAGTAAGTTTTCCTCCAACTGAACATGTATGGGGTAGAATAGACATTCTTTGAATAACAAAAAATGGGTTGAGTTCAGATTCACTGTCCTCATTGGGATTTGTAGCAGCAGGTGTAATAGTTTGCAGGTAGTCTATGGTTGTGTCTTCCTGTGGATTGGCAAGGTAATCTGTATACACCAGACTTTGATTTGGCTTTTCTGATGCAACTTTTCTGTACAAAGGTAGCAACTGATCCTTGGTTGGATCTGTTAGATGAGTTATCAAAGGACTGGAGTCCCCGTTTTTCACAGCTGGTTCCTCATTGGTGCTTTTTCGACTCTGCCTGAAGGGGGGCACATCCTTAAAAGCTGGATTTTGGCTTCTTTCAAAGATGTCCTCAACTTGTAGAATTTCAGGCTCTTCAAAGTCGTTTGGGTTGTTGAGAAACTGTGTCAAACAGAAGCACAGATCATCCTTCTGGAGTAAATGAGGAAGAAATTTTACTTCAATGGCAGTTCACAAAGCCAGGCCCATCTTTGCCCAAACTTTTTTCCCCTCATCAAGACCAATGCTTCCTAGTTACTGCAGAAGTCCACACACTGGAATGTTTGTGTGCAGTGCTCAGTGCTTCCTGTATTACAGCAGCCCATGAGATTTAAATGAAGTCACTAGCAGAAAATGTTCTAGGCCCTTTGTGCTTGGACCCTTAATCCAGATTAAGGGATTGGGCAGTACACAGCTTGGGCCTCCACATCCACATGTTAATGCAGATCAAGGAGACCCCACCCCTTGCTGCTCTGGATCAGTCTGCATTAAACAGAGCCTGATCTGGGTCCTTTCTGCATTTGGCCATATTCCAGAATATATCTTAGGATAGGAATCTGTTGTCCGCATGCTGATACAGACTATGGCATCAGGCCTTGCTTGGGGCCTGGTATAGTCTGCCCTACCATGCTGACATCTGGCCCCATTTCCAGAATAAGGCCAAGTGCAGAAAGGCCCCTCAGTGAAGGAGGCATTAATTCAGATCTCTGGTACTATAGTCAATACTACCAATGGGACCCGGGACGGGTGCAGAAGACACTAACGTTGACTACCGTTAGTCCAATGTAGCCCAGCCCACAAACGGCGCCCACAAACGATCAAAGACTTACCTGCGTTTGGCCATGTGTCTGATCCTCTGCAGGACACCACCATTTTGGATCTAGCAGACTGCGTGACTGCGCAGTCACTACAGCAAAGCTGAGGCTGAACTAAAACTTAGATATGGACACAGACCCTATGAGGTAGGTGGGGCTGTGAGAACTCAGAAAGAGAGCTGTAACCAGCCCAAGGTCACTCAGCTGGCTTTGTGAGGGAGTGTGGCGTCAAACTTGGTGACCAGGAGATATGAATCCAACATTCTAACCACAAGACCAAAGAGTGAACTCCAAGTCTGAGCTCTGGAATATGGTGGGGACCCAGTCTGATTTGTCCTTATTGACCAGCTGCCTCTGCTAGAGATGCCACATAGGTAGCCTTACCCATACAGATGTGAATTCATTCACCCATGAAGAGTTTGCTGGATCTGGGATACCTTTTCCATGCCATCCACAAAGCAGAACAGAAAGCGTCGAGAAAACACTGGGAAGAAAGAGGAGAAAGTGTACATTGAGTCATCTTTTGTTTTAGTTTCCCAGAAGTTTGGCTTTTATGTTGATTTCTGAACAGTAAAAGGATATAGTTACATGACAAAGCATCTCATTTTTAGCAGTTTTTGGGCTGTTACGCTGTGCTCCAGGTTTCTTCTTCTGAGAATCCTAGATTGATATTGCAGCTAAATCCAGTTAACAGCCTTCAGTTTTTATTTATGTATACAGTCATAGGCCATTGCAACCATTAACACAGATTTAAAATAGTAATAAATAATAAAATGTAAAATACTACCAGAAGTATAATTTAGGGTGTTTTTCCACTGGCAGAAAGTACCCATTTTTGCACCCATCAAGGACCCATTTGGGTATGAGCCGGATGACCCCATTTCCACCATGGCACCCATTTGGGACCTGATTGTTTCCACGGCTGCTGGGGAAATCTGGATCAAATGGGTACTTTCTGGACTTTAATCCAGAATTTCTGTAGACCGCATTAATGGGGTCTACAATGGGGTCTTCTGCCAGAAAATCCAGATTAAAGGGAGCCTGTTTCCACTAGAAATAGGCAATGGGGTCTAGAGGAGGCTAGGGGGAGGTGCACCCATGGGGGGAGCCCCAAAACCTAGGCTTCGAAGTCATTTTGAAGCCATTTCGAAGTTACTTCAAACTTGCCTTCGGAGATTAGCAAAGGCTCTGAAGTCCCTCTGAAGGCAACTTCTGAGATTAGCAAAGGCTCTGAAGACAAACCTCTGAGAACAAAGGGAGAACAAAGCGGACTGTTACCTTCAGGCATGGAAAGAGGTGCATATTAATGAGGCTGACTCTTCCCTGCTCACAAGGAGCTAATTAATATGCATGCTCTCCCAAGGGGTTTGTCTTCGGAGCCTTTGCCTAATCCCTTCGGAGAGACTTCATAGCCTTTGCTAACCTCCTAAGACAACTTCGGAGGGACTTCGGAGGGACTTAGGAGATTGCACCCCCAAAACACCTGGGGTGACAGGCAGACCCCTTGTGGGTCAATCTGGATTTGCAAATGGGTGCTCCAATATTTCCACAGCAGGGAGGCTAGCACCCATTGCTATTGGGTGCTAGACCACCCATGGAAACACAGTGGATACTTTCCTTAATCCAGATCTACCCATTCCTTAGATCTGGATCTTCTTAGATCCAGATTAAAGGAGCCGGGTGGAAAAACAGCCATTAAGTAGAGCAATAAAAAAAGAGCAACAATGGTCTAAAATGGCATTCAACATTTAGCACGTTCCAACTCCAAATGAGCTCATTTCATTTAGAGTTTGGAATGCCCCATTCTGAATTCAAAATGTTTTGCACATCCCTGTTTTGGAGTTAATTTTATAAAATGACTAAAATGCAAAACTGTATTGGATGAAAACTTGAAAAAGTTTTCTTTAAAAAAAAAAACTGTTTCAAACAAAGTCTAATGAGACGCCAACAGAATATTGCAATTGAGGCCATTCTAGTGCGGAGGCACCTTTCCCTAGCCCTGGGCAGAGGATGATGACGTTCTTGATGCCCAGGACCCTTGAGTCCTGGCCGGGAGACCAACTCTAAAGATGCCCTAGCCATTGAGAGTTTCACAGCAGCTGTAGAAACACTGTGTGCCGAATTAAGGGAACCCCAGGCGCCTGCACAGTGATGCCAATTTGTGAGATGATTAGGGATGTGCATGAAAGGTTTTTTTTTTTTTTTTGCATTCAATTCATATTGAATTGAATGTAAGAAAATTCGTATTCATTTGAATTAGATCCCCTTTGAATGTGGTAGGATTCTATTTGACACGGATGTATTCATATGAATTTGTACCAATATGTGATACGTATGTGATACGTATCCGACACGTATCCTGTAACATATCAGCTCTGAAAGTGTCAAATCCGCCCTGAATCCGAATCCATTATCAATCTGTGTCGAATGCACTCTGGATCCATTGCAGGTGTGACCGGTGCATGTGTTTCATGAATATCCGGAAGCATTTATGTGAATACAAATGTCAATGTAACGAATGCCATAACATTTGATTCGTATTCAAACGTCCAAATTCATACGAATTCATAAGAATATTGAATGTTACAAATATTTGTGCACATCCCTAGAGGAGATCATAAAACATGGGTTCTGTGTGAAGGCACCAGTACTTCCTGGTGACCCAACCAGCATCGATGAGATGAGAATGACCTGCTGTGATAGCCTGGCTCCCCCAAAAGCCTTCCTGCCCCCTGGTCACCTTACCAGACATTAATGCCCCCAAGTGCAGGGCCTCGACATTTTTTAAGAATAAGTTTCTGAATGTTTTCCAAAAAGCACCTTTGTATAGGACAGTGTATTGCACCATAACACATATATTTTGTTATATGTGCAGAGAGTGCTAAAACACTGTAATGAATGCGGTGCTCACTTACATGTGTCGAACAGATGGCACACAGAAAACTCCAGCTGAAAGACCCACCATAATACAAATGGCGACAACAGGATGCCAGTTGAGTGTATCTGTCAATACGAAAATGAATATGATGTAGTTAATAAAACTATGTTCTGAATATCAGTTCCAACACTTCTAACAGATCTCACAAACATATCTCAATGTATTAAGTTTGTGAGAAACACCAAACTGGATCAGACCTGTGACCCATCTATGGCCAGGGACCAGTCAGATGACACTAAAAATGCCCTCATCATTAGCACTATCTTCACACATGGCATCCAGCACCTGGTCTTTGGAAATATATGACAACTCTGTGGTAAAGGTAATTTACTGCTGTCACAACTAGTGGCCATCAGCAGCCCTGTTCTCTATGAAGATGCCTAATCTTCTGGTTCTTTCTAGGTGAGTGGTCATCACTCCTTTTTGTGTAACAAACCCCATGGTTTAATCAGTTTGGTCTTGTGGGTAGAGGGTTGAACTCTTATCTGGCAGTCTCCCAGTTTGATTCTGCACGCCTACATGAAGCCAGCTGAGTGACCTTGGGCTAATCATAGCTCTCTTCTGAGCTCTTACAGCCCCAGCTACCTCTCATCTAGAAATCTCTAAATGTGGCAACCTTGCCTTAGGGGATTTGGGATGCATTCCCAAAGGCACTAAAGTCTGGACTGGATTCGGATGGATTCGGACTTGGGATTGAGTGATCCCATTAAATTCCCAAATTGTCAAAATCCAGGAAGGGTCGTCCCCATGCCAGTTCCTTTTCCCTGGATTTTCTGCAGAAACCCCTGCAGAAATCCAGATAAAATAACCCCATCATTATTGTGGACTTTTCTAGTCCAGTCCGGATTTTAGTCCCAGCGAAATCCACAATCGAGGGGGCTTGGCTCATGGCAAGAAGAATGGAGAGACGGAAACCCAGGGAAAGGTTGTTTTCCAACTTGGTTTCTGGAGTGGGTTGGGTGGAATAGCAAAGCTCCCCAATCCTTGCGCCCATGTCGATCCCACACCGCCTTCTGCATGGCTTGGTGATGAAGAAAAGCAGCCCCTGTTGGCTGCTAATGGCGTCTTAGCCCATGCAATTCTCTCCCCCTCTTCTTTCCTGCTGGCAGAGAGATCTAGTTGGCGGGAAGAGAAGAGGCAGTTGTTTTTGTGCGCCAGCCCCCTTTTTCCCTCTCTGCCACTCTGCTCTCTGGAGACAAAGGAGATGCTTTCACTGCCACTGCTTTTGGGGAGGGGACAGCAGCTGGCTGGAGTTCCTGCAAGATTGTAAAGGGGTGTGTGGGAGAGAGAGAGAAGGCTTCCCTCCCTCTCGAGGCCTTCCCCACCCCACCTCAAGGCTGAAGAGCGATTGTGATTGCAATCCCGTCCCCACATAAGCTGCTGATCTGTTTGTGCACACAGGTGGCAGGCTACTCACTGGTAACAGAGGCCATTTGTGGAAGCCATACTGAGGGTGCTTCCAACTTACCACATCTAACCTTTGGAAAACTCTCCCTTGGGTCTTCTATGCTTGATAGCTGTCTATCCTTACCCTCCCAAAGTTTTAAATCATGATTTTATATATCAATTCATGTTCTTCATTGTTTGTATACTTGTTTTACCATACACTTTATAAACAGCTTTTAGCTTTTTTTAAACTACAAACTGACATAAATAAGGAAAATAAATAATGTATCTTGACACATAGAAGGACAGAATACATCTGAGGATCTGCAAAGTGCCTTTTTACTTTAAGGCAAAAGCTAAAAATTCACTGCTTGTTCGAGTATGTTTAGAAATAGAAAATAGCTTTCCAAACGCTACTGAAAGCTGGCAGCATCTGAAATCTGAAACATTAGTGCTAAAATCAGAAAAGTTACCCTATTCTAGAAGCAGGCACTCTCTTTGGAAGCAGAATATCTCACTGACCTTTAATGTAAATAACTTCTTTGTTTCCTTTAGGGCTTTCTCCAGCCTTAGTAGAGGCTGTCATCCATAAAGCATATGTGGTACCAGGTTCTGTGTAGTTTATTGCAAATGGCTGGAAAGCTGTTCTTGGGATATCTAAAATGAGATCAGAGGGGAGAGAAGAGCAAATGTTGAGGGAAGCAGAATTCCACCAATAAAGTCAATGTTCACTAAGGGGCCCTGGGAGTAGAGGTGTCTGCCCTGTGATCCTGTGGTCCTGTTGCCTCAGTTTGTGTCCTCTGGATAACTTCCTCCTGAAATTGCAGACGTAGTACTTCTTCCTCCTTAAACCATCATGGAAACAGTTTCCCATCTTTATCTCCATCCTACATGGTTAGTAGCTAAGACTATGGGTGATTCTGCACTGGCCTGTATACCAGACCAGCAAGTGTACTAGGAACCTACCACACACTGGTGAGGTCTAATGGAGATTGTCCATTGAGGAGAACACATTAAAATATGAACACGTGTGCAGGTCCCATTGTATTCCAAGCATAGCTTGCCAGTTTTGCAGAGTGAATTTTATCAACTTGTAGTCCTCCCTCCCTCCCTCCCAGTTAGTCCAGTTTCTCTTTTAATCTGAATGTTAACCTGAATTATTTGAAGCTGGGTGTTCCAAGGAAGAGAAAGAGGTTATTTATGTTTCTCCTTTTTGGACTATCCAATCACAATGCCTTCTCTGCAACAGTAGATACTGTGCAGCTTCACCAATGAAATGGGGGCAATCCTTCCCAGCCAGTGGCAATTCTGTTGGCCTGAAAAAGTTCCAGAGCTGCAGCATTTATTTTATTTTATAAGGGGCCAAGTCCAGATTCCCTGCCGATTTCTTCTCCTACCTTGTTTCATTTTGCACCTATTAAAGCTCAGCCTCACACGCTGAACAGGAAATGGCCAACTCCTCTCCACCTTAAGGGGGTCAAGTACTGAAGTATTTATTTTAAGGACTATAGAACAAGAAACAGGTTATGAATGCCTTCCAATTTTCACATGAAAAATAATCAGTGTTTCTGTGGCCGTGTCTTCACGGGATGCCTTATATCAGTTTCCCGAAACCGAAATAATTGAACCGGGTTGAAACTGTCTCCACAGCTTTCAACTTGATCCAGTTCATCCACATCCCGACAGCATCCCGATGGCAACCTTATATCAGATTCAGTCCTCAGAGTCCGCACAGCAGTCCTGTCCTCCCCGCCCATTGCCAGTCATGGTGCCCACCCCCTCTCTCTGATTGCTGTTCCCTCCCTCGCTCCCAGGATCAGCCCCTCTCACTTAGTTCAAAGTAACAGAGATCAGACCTCTCCCCTGGCTGATGGGGATGGTTGAAAGGGGCGGGGAAGGAGGTGAAAAATGAACCAGATGTATCGGAAGGGAAATTTAACAAGAGATGTGGAGGGGGGGGGATGTAGCAAAAGTGTCTGATTTTATAGCTGCCATGAAAGCCTGCCTGCTCCCACCATCCCTTCCCTGTGCCTCATCCATGCCTTTTTTGCCTCTTTGTTCTGATCAGCTGTAGCGATCGTGCACTAAACTCTGTAAAATTCTGTCTGCTTCCTCCGCCCTCATCGCTGTCCAGCTCTCCACCTCCTTTCCTCTGCACCACCTTTCCCTCCCCCTTTTCTTCCAGCTTTGTGCTCTTCCCTCCAAGCCCCCCCCACCATCACCCCCACCACATGTCTGGATCCCCCTTTCCCACCCGTGCTTCCCTCCTGCCAGAGGCTGGGCTGGAGGGGACCAAGGGGCTTTTCCTTCGCCTCACGCCTCTTTTCCCCATTGCTCAGGGCACACAGCAGCAGCGGCAAGTAAAGCCCCTTTCCTTTAAACATTCATACAGAACCTCAGCTGCTTTCCTTCCTTTCACTTTCTAAAGGTCTGAACTGTTAGAATTGCGCAAAATCGCAACAGTGTTAATCAGGAGTGAAATGGTTCCCTTGCTACACTGTAGCGCTGCTGTGTGAAGGTTGGTCCAAGAAGTTCAGGCTTGCAAGGTGGAAACTTGGGGTGCTGAGAGAAGCCTTGAGGCCATCCATCCCCTGTCCTCACTTTGGTCTCCTGAGGGGTGGAAGGAGATCGGGGCGTGTGTGTGTACGGGCAAGAAAGGGGCCCGATCCTTGGGTGCAGAGGCCAGGGCTGGTCGTTTCTGCCTGCATCCGGGTGTGGAGAGGCAAAAGGGGAGAAGTTTCTATTTAATCTTACCCGTGCTCTCTTTATTCTCAAAGGGACCCTCAATCATCCCCTTTTTAAATTAAAAGGGGACCCTTTAAGGCATCGATCAGGGAGGAGGGATCCCTCGGGAAGCTTTTCTCCATGTGTCTTGAATTTATTTTATTTTTTTAATAGCCACTGAATGTGCCAAAGGGAAAGAAAAGGCGCATGGAGGATCCACCGGGCAAATGGAAAGGGGAGAAAAAGGAACGGAGGGGCCAGACGTAGGGCAGCTTCACCAGGCTGTTCTTGCCCCCACCGCCACTGCCACCGCCGCCCCCGGCTGCTCAGAAAGGGCCCTGCTGAGGAGAGGAAGAGGAGGAGGAGGAGGAGGAGGAAAAAGCCGGGGCGCTGGAGGGTCGTCATTTCCTCCATGCCTGGCTTAGCTCGCCCCAGTCTGGAGTCGCCCCGGAACCGGAGCAGGAGCCGGACGAGCGGCGCTCTCCCCACCCGCAGCCAAGCTGCTTCCCCTCCTTTTGTTTCTCAAGAGCACAATTGCACAAATTCACAACAGCTCTGAAAGTGGACTGAAGCTGGATTAAACCTTCAGTGTAACCACAAGCCAAGGTTTTAATTCAGCTTCGGTCCACTTGGCTTGGGGTGGTTCCCTCGCTACAATGTAGCGCTGCTCTGAAGGGTGGATTTTTGAAATCGCAAGCTTTTGTGGGAGGGAAACCCTAAACATGACGTGCCCAGAAGACGGACAGCCATTGGATACAGTGCGACTGGGAGAGGGACACCCTGAACATGGAATCTCATCCTTGAAAACGGTACTGTCCACACAGTAAAAAATTAAACACGTATCGAGCGCACGATCCGGAGTGAGACCTGTTGAAATCAGGATTGAGATTCAGAAGGGTTTGGCGTGGTTTAACACCGAAAAAGCGTGTTAAGCCAAACTGCCATCTGGACTCCGAGGATTCAAAATGTTTTGAATTCGAGATAAGGTTACCGTGAAGACGCAGCCTGTATGTGCTTCAGCAAACACCTTCCTTAAGGTGCACAAGTTACAGCAGGAGCAGCTGTCAGATCATGGTAATGATTTCCTTTTCCTTGTCTTGTCCTTCCATTCTAGTTGAGGCTTATGACAGTTGGACCATGGCCACATCTTGCTGAAATAAGCCATCTTATTAAGAAATGACTCAAAATGCACTAACTCAGACTACACCCAATACCTGGACAATCCTCAGTTCATTGTCGGCTTGGGTTGCTATGCTCACACCTTCCTGTTCCTGTCCTGAGACGTCTTTATGAGACTTTTTAAGGTCTCCGCCCCTCTCCACCATCACAACATGCCCTGCGCCCTGTGACTTAATAGCATGTAATGACACATTGGTAAATTCATACAGTATCCACCCACTATAGTACGGTTCAACCCCCTTTGGTTCCCTTTCCCAATCACACCCCCAAAATGAAAATGGATTAACACTCTATAATAGCTTGGGACCTATAAAGATCAGGACTTAGGAAAGTACAATTGAGGGGAGGCAAGTCCACAAATAAAACAAACTGGATGAAAAAGGTGTGAGCAGTGGGTCTGAAAGCAGACTGAAGAAGGATTAAAGTGAAGGTGTGACCACAGCCTTGGAAGCCAAAACCAATCACAATTTCCACCCTCATAGAAGTGGGATCCCTTTCTCTAACAAACTCTTACCATAGACTGTAGGAGTTGCAGTAAAGGATGTTTTCTGGACATATAACCTGAAGCCAACAATGCAACCCATTTGCTGATTGTCTGGAATTTCTGTCCAGAGGACATATATGCTCCCTTCCTTTATTGATGTTTCAATTTGAGGTCCTGTTGAAGGGGCTAAAAAAGAAAAAGAAAAAGAAAACTTTGGTTTTTTTAAAAAAAAGAAAAGCAAAACTAGTTTATTTTGCTAGGATTCAAGACAATCACACAGCCTCTTACCTTTTGCTGACACTTCTTTAATAGTGGAAACAGCTTTTCCCAGTCTGCTCTGATAGAGTGCAAACACACGAAAGTGATAACACACGTTATTCTTTAGGTTCTCTGGGAAGGAGAGAATGATTTAGTTCAAAAGGAGTCCCCCTCTCCTTTTTAAAATTGTAGAACTTTTGCAAAGTGCTTAATTTTTATTTTTATTTTTTGCTCTGAAGTGCAAAACAGAAAACAGCAGATATAATACTTGATTTATAACTGCCCATTGGAATTAATAAAAATGGTTCCTTCCTGGGGACAGGACAACACTGACAATTAGGCTGCCATACACTAGTCTTAGTAAAAAGGTCCCTTGGGGTGTTTTTCTACTAGCACTAAGTACTCATTGAAGGACCCATTAAGGACCCATTAGGCTCAGAGCAGGATGACCCCATTTCTACTAGAGACCCCATTAGAGCCACATTTGTTTCCACCAGAGCTAGGGAATTCCAGATCATATGGGTCCTTCAGGACCTATAATCTTGGTTTCCTGTAGACCTCATTAAAGGTGTCTACAATGGCATCTTCAGCCATCAAATCCAGATTACAGGGAGCCTGTTTCCACTACAATTGGGCAATGGGGTCTAGAAGAGGCTTGGGGGGGGCACCCATGGAGGGGGGGTGCCCCCATGGAGGGGGGGTGCCCCAAGCTCAAAACTTGGAAGTCCCTCTGAAGTTGCCTTCGGAGATTAACACAGGCTCTGAAGAGAACCCCTTGCGAGAGCAATGCCGCTATCAAAGGCTCTTC
Organism: Aspidoscelis marmoratus; assembly: GCA_014337955.1. Taxonomy (NCBI): domain Eukaryota; kingdom Metazoa; phylum Chordata; class Lepidosauria; order Squamata; family Teiidae; genus Aspidoscelis; species Aspidoscelis marmoratus. Next base: position 38,132,107 of record MTQE01001134.1, on the reverse strand, counting down.
AAAGTTAGAGGCAGATTGCTCCAGAGATTCTACGGAGCTGCTCCGGAGGATCTTCAAAGATTCTATGGAGCATCTACAGAGAATGCACCCCCTGTCCCCCAAAACACCTAAGATGACAGGCAGAGCCCTCGTGGGTAGATCCAGATTTGTACATGGGTGTTCCAGCGTTTCCACAGCAGGCAGGCTAGCACCCATTGTTACTGGGTACTAGACCACCCATGGAAACACATTGGGTACTTCCCTTAATCCAGATCTACTAGATCCAGATTAAGGGAAGTACCCATTCCTTAGATCCGGATCATCTTAGATCTGGATTAAGGGAGCTCAGTGGAAAAACACCCTTGGTGATGTTTGCTCAGCGGAATTATCCTTACTTTTTACTGATGCATCTGCAGTAGACCTTGCTTTTCCTACTCTGCTCCATTATGGCATGAGCACAGTAATGTAACTGCATTCATTTTGGTATCCATAAGGTTTGAGCTGGCTGAGATTTGTTAAGATGAACTCAGTGAAAACAGATGAAAGAGAGCTAAGGCTTTTCTTCTCACTTTCCGGTAGGTTGGTACATGCTTCATTTTTGGGCTTCTTTTGGCCACACCTTAGAAGAGACCAGGGAGGCCCTGCCCTCTCCTAGTGCAAGATGTAGACTTTTCACACAATATGTAGACTGGATCAGGTCACCCCACAAGGTGCTCTGGTATGGCCTACCATTAGACCTTTTTTTGAGGCCTATCAACATACTAGGGAGTGGTGTACTGGAAGCATGAGGACATCATGCTTCATGGTCTGATATTCCATGGAGAACCCATTTTGTGGTCCAATATGCCACAGGAGACCAATTTTGTGCCTCGGTATACCAACAGGGCATGCCATCGAAATGGGTTTTATATTTGGAGGCACCACGTGCCAGTCTTGCAGCTGGCATTATCATCCGATCTAGCATGGGCACTGGTGCAGAAGAGGCCCTCCCAATGAGGATTTTTTCCCCCATGCCAGAAGCAATCCATGCCACCTTGGGACAGACTGCCTCTTCTGGACTAAAATGTTCAGCTTTGGTCTGGTTTACCAGTGGTAAGTTTGGAAATGGCCTTATCTTCCATTTCCACTGGCTGTGATGGGCAATGGGTAAAAGGTATGCTCCATGGCAAATTTAGAAAACTTGGAAGATAGGATGAGGTATTGTGGAGCACAAAGCTAAAACTTAATGATAAAAAAGGTCCGCCTTCTGACCTTACCATTGGTATCATTTTCTACCCTTCTCTTTTGTTGTGTGCTTACCTACTACTGCTGTAAAATTTGATCCAGGAATTCTGAGCCAGGTTGAGTGAATTTCTGAGGTGCTGCCATGATGGAGCTCTGCCCATTCCACTATATATCCATTGACCATAATAGGAGATGCAAGAGGTGCTTTCCATGAAACAAACATGCTTCCATTCCCCACTGATGCAGCAGAGAGATGGCGAGGAGGTGGCAGATCTTAGACAAGGAGAAAGAAAACACCAGAAAAGGCATTAGTTTCTCAACTAAAAAATGCAATAATTTTTTTTTGTTGCCACTTATACTAAAGTTGACTTAGGCCATGGTCACACCTTCACAAGACATGCTTCATTATACAGTAATGTCATTACTGTTGCAGTATGATGAAGGGTTTTGGGGTAGATTGATCCTACATTTATCTCTTCTACTGTGTCCTTTTTCTTGCAGTGGAATATGTATGATTAACTTGGTCTGTCTTCAAGCTATGCAGTCAGTGACTAGTATCAAAATCAGAATAAGTGTTTATAGAGTACACAAAATAGCTAGGCAGTGTGCATGTTGCCACATCTTAAAGTCCTGATTTAAATTTACTCTTCCTAATCTCAGCAGGTGGCAGCACTGAGCCATCCATGGATTATCCCAACTGTGTTAGATTTGCATAGCACTTGGATGGGAGGCTTTCAAGAAAGTTTTAGAGATATAGGGTAGACCTTTAAATTTGGGTGGGGGGGG
>MTQE01001134.1:38106883-38118346 GCA_014337955.1 Aspidoscelis marmoratus | reverse complement strand
AAAAAAAAACACCTTTCAAATGACTTCAAGTTCAGCTTCACATATCTCCTATTCATGGAAATGTATGCCAGGCTATGACTCACAATTAACCAAAGTTTTACTGATCTCTTGTAAGAAATGTATAGAATTTATTTTCCTGACTCTAATAAAACAAACAATCTAAATAACAATGGTACACGCTGGATAGATTTTCATTCTCCTTCCAAAAATAGCTGGATGGATTTAGGGATGTGCAGAAATGTTCTAAACATTCGAAATTCAACCAAATTTGATCAAATGTGTGGAATATGAATTCAAATAGAATGTTTTCACATTCAAATTTAAACATTCAAACTAGTTTCAAATGTTCCAAAACATTTGTTCAAATGATTTGAATCATTCGAATGTACAGATATATATGTATTACATACATATCTGTACAAATCTCACATGTATCTGTACACACTTACGCTTATAATATGGAATGAAAATGGGATGCATATGGGATAAAACGGGATGTGTACAAAATGCATACAGATACGTATAACACATACAAATGTTGCCGACATTCGTATCTTCAAATTCGAATTTAACATTTGAAGGAATAGATTTGAATGAATTGGATTCGAATTGGGTTTTGTTGCATTTGGATTCTAAACATTTGCATCGAATTGAATGTTTTGACATTCAATTTGGCTTGCAAAACATACATACAAACAAAAAACCCTAGATGGATTTAGTTTAGCAGACTCTACAGCACAGGAATTACAGTTCAGGAACCATGATATTTTCCTGCCATGAAAGTGCGTATAAAAAATGTTCTACCCCTAGGTAGAACATTTTCTGGCTTCAGGAAAGGCGCATGGCAGACAATGCACAATGGAAGAACCCATACGGCACAGCATGTAGAGCATCCAGCCTTGAATCTACCTGATGTGCCGCTCCTTTTAGCATAGTTGCCAATATTATGGAACAATAAAGGCTATGTTCACATGCAGTTAAAATGTAAACACCTCTGAACTTTCTCAGGCTATGAAAAGGCACAGCAATAATAGCAACAACAAAAGTATCTATGAATTCTGGATTTCCTCTGACACTGCTTAGAGAGGGAAAAGGTGGATTGGAGAACACTTGAGAACATGAGGGCCACACACTGTCTCTTTGATGTGCTTTCAGGTGAACCTTTTATTAAGTCTAAACGCAGCCTTAGAGATGGGTTGCAGCTGGGATTGTCACAAGAACATGACAACTACGCACTACTTTCTTTGAGGGTTTTGGTGCTTGCTTGTTTGTTTTACCTGGATGTGAATGCAGCCAAAGGAACAAATAAGCAAGGGGAAAAATATTTTGTACTTAATATGGGTCTATAAAGAGGGAAGTGGCAGGTGATAAATCCATGATTTAAACTGTAAAGGATCAGTAAAATGCTTAAACCTCTTTCATTTTCCATTGGGGTGAACAGGAGATCTGGGGAGTTTTTGCACTTGCTTTCAGAAAAGGTGTGCAATGAACTAACCTTGACTAGTACTTGCACTTGCAATCACTAGTCACTCACAGCCTGTGCGATCAAACACTCACCTGCATTCGATGACTGGGCTGCTCCTCGTCTGGGTGCTGCCATTTTGAGTGCTGCGCCCTCTATGACTGCACTTGCACGAGCACTGTCACTATGATGACGCTGATGCTCTGCACAGTCGCAGCCACACCAGGGGTTCATCGGAGCTGCCACCATGCTTGCGTGGCAGCTCCAATGTCTTTCCCAGCCCGCAGAGATGCGAACGCTCACTGGTTGGACATGACAGGTAAGTTTCTGGACATGACATGTGTGGAGCATGATTTCATGTTCCATTGCTAGTGTATGATTAGTTCACATCTGGGGAGGCAGGGGATGCTTGCAGTTTGTGAGCACATCCTGCAGGTGCAAATGCACTTTCCCAGATGTTCACTACTTATGCACTAAGAGTCCAAGTGCGAATTGGCCTCTAATCTCCTTTCCATAGGTGATCTGTGCATGCCTATTTTTCCATCCACAAGATGCTGATGCAGGAAATAGCAAGGGCAAATTATTCCAGCCACATATCTTGCATCCCAGCCCAAAGAGCAACAGGGTCAAGTGTAGAAGCACCGTTAGATTTTGTACTTCTTGCTGACATGTTACACTTTTCACCAGCACGTCTAATCTGTACATGAAAACCAAAAGATCTTACTTCCGACAAAGATGTAAATTCCACAGACGTTTACCCAATTTCCTCCCTTCAAACAGTCACATACGAACTTCTGCTCCCCAAACGTGGTCAGGGGGACACGGGTGCTGGCTGAGAAGTCAGAACTCCTGAGTATTTCACTGCCATTTTGTAAAATGGTTATCAGAGAAGGGGCAAGCAGATTGCACGATCGACTTTCAGTTAGCCAGCAGGTCACAGTGACAGTTGATCTGTGTGATACTTTTACAGCACTAGCATTCATGCCTCCCCTACAACATAATAAACATAACAAGCATTTGTGTATTGCGTCATCCACTGTGAGAAAACAAATGATCAAATATACAGTAGGTAGCAACAGCTCTCCCCCAGTCACAGTTTCAAAAGACTGTAGATATTTATTGCATATGCACAGAGCAACATCAAAGAGTTTCCTGGTTGTGCAAAACATCCCGATTCTGGTAAGTCTATATCCCCAAATCACAATTTCAGTCTGACCCCTGTACATCCTTCACAATGGGATGAAATTATAACAGAGGGAGTTAGTAAGAGAATGTGACCTGGGGAGAATACTAGTGGTTTGGTAGAGGACCTGATCGAACAGGAGGCAAATTCCACATGCGCTCAGTAGCACTAGAATGGATGTGTAGGTACATCATCCTTTAGGATACCTCTAAAGGCCTTTTGTTGAGATTCAAGAGCAGGTGAAGGTATTCCCCATGACTTCTGCTTGAGGTATCTGCCTATAAGCAAACTGGTGGGCCACTGTGTTCCTCTTATAAGGAACATACGGGCTGCTCTTACGTTCTTTTATTTTCTGATGTTCCGATGTTCTTACATTTTACTAGGTGCCATGAAGACTGTTCTTAAGTATTCACCAGCAAATCTGCATAGTGGGGACAATTCTCCAAACTCTGAAAGTGGCCCCTGAAGTACGCCATTTTAAGAGCATAGCAAAACGTCACTGGGCTCCAGAATAGATTTTGGTCTGCTCCTGCCACAGCTATCTTCCTTTATGGTGATGGCAAAAGCAGTCTTGGCCTGCACCTTGTAGAAAAGTTTTATTTTTGCCCTATGCAAATACACAGATTCCCCTTCACAGTTGTAGGCTGGGAAGTATACTCACATGCCGAAGGAGGACTGTGATGCTAAACTGACATGGTGTACCCAGAACCTTAGTGGCATGGACTGAAACGACCATGAGGATACTTCCAAAATGGTTAAACTGTATGGTCAAACTGTATTTAGTTTATTTCATTAATTTCACCATTGGTCATTACACTCAAACTGTGATCACACCTATAATTGAAGACATCCATGGGCTGTCTTCTACAGTAGTTGCACAGCTCACACTCCCCCCCCCCCAATTTGTCTTATAAGTGGATTGTTCCTCCTCAGTTTGACTTATCTGGAGTCTGCTTTGCATAGAACTCAGTCTGTCTTGGGGAGCCAGTCCGTTTTCATTTTTCTGGCATGAGTGGGGAAGCAGACTAGAGGGGGCAGAACTGCACTGGAAGGGGTGAATCCAGCCTTCCCAATGCCTGGCTGTGGGTGGCACAAACATAATTTTTCTGCAAACTTCTCCTTTATTGCATCCCTTTGCACTTCTGCTAAACTTCCAGGAGATTCATATTTGTGAGGTAAAGGAGGCTTGGCAGAAAGGTGTGATCACAGCCATAGTTTGTACTTTGCTTGTCAAGCAGTTTGTTCTAATGCTCATCACCATTCCTGGGATGGTCCACTCTCCATTCTGCCCACTCCCGAGTCCCCCTTGATGAAAACTTTTAATGTAAACTTGAGGCTAGTTGGAAGTAATTTTGGAGAAGTAAGCTTTCCTTCCTTTTAAACAGTCCTCACAAAACAGTAAATAAAGATTTTATCAGATTCTGCTAAATTATTTTGTCTGCAATTACAATTCTTGGCCCCACCCACAAAATGTGAATGTAAAAGGCAAACCCTTCAATCTGCTTTGCTATTCCTACAGCACTTTTTCTATCTGATGCTATTATGAAGAAACTATTACCTAAGGTATGGTTCACAAGCAAATCTAAATTATTTTGAGTTACTCATAACAATATTTCAACCTAATAATTGGAAATGTATACTACTACTACTACTACTACTACTACTACTACTACTACTACTACTACTACTACTACTACTACTACTACTACTACTACTACTACTACTACTACTACAGAAACACAACAATGTAATACAACACTAAATATGTCATATTTGATATTTTATAATGCATCAGGATCTTCCCCAGATGATATGTTCTGGTGGGTAATGTGAGCAGAACTCAGCAGGGTAGCTTTGCAATTGACAGATGGTAACCTTGTCAATGTTAAGCTGTTTTAAGTGCCATCCACGGTCTTTTGGAATGGTACCTAGTGTGCTGATCCCCACTGGGACGACCACTGCTGGCTTGTGCCAGAGTCTTTGAACTTTGATCTTTAAGTCCTTGTATTTCGTAATTTTCTGTTTGTTTTACGTCAATCCTGCTGTCTCCTTAAACCACCTCAAAATGTTTCAGTGAACACAGTACATGAAGGGTCGCAATGTAGCCTGTCATCTTAAGTTCTACAGAAGATGGGTGGAATAAAAGTATTAACATAAACTAAACAACCTCTTTATTAATTTTTTAAAAAAGGAAAGTAGTGCTACTTAACTGGGACAAAATGCAATTGCTTGATCTCCCCAATGCCTTCCTAAAATTTGGAGGAAAATGGTTTCTGATTAATAAGTTCAAAGATGAGAAGATGTTTTTCAAAAATTAGCAAAAATTTCTAACCAATAGAAACTCTGTCTTAAATGCTCTTGTTACTCATCTGCCCAGTTTTCCTTCACCCTGACTGGTTGCTCACTAGCACCATTTGTTTCCATACTCTAATTGGCTACTTTTCCTTCCTCTGTTCTTACGAAGTTCCCTACCCAATGTGACTAAGAGAGAGAGTCACTCTCAATGTTATTGAACCCTGTATGGGGAATGAGTGGCCATTCCCAGGCTTCAGACAAAGTAAGTTAATTTTATGGAATTTTTGTGAGTCCTTACAGCCTCAAATTTGTCCAGAGAACATCTCATTAAGCATGTCTGATTGCACTCATAGAGTGCTATTTATTACAATAGCAGCAAGGTGGAAAAGGCAAAACTAAGACCTGAGACACTTGTTTCTTTAGTCTTTGCTACATCTAGTGAAGCAGTGGTCTCAGTAAACAACAGTTACCTACTATCCTTTACCATTATAATGAAACAACAAAAAAGGTTTGAGACAAAATGAAATAATATTCCTTTTCCGATGAGGTTTACGCAGTTGGTATAGCAAAGGGTCAACCTCTGCCTGCCTCATTCCCTGACCGAGTGGAGGAGCTTTTCTGGACAGCCTATAAATATCAGACCTCCTCCAATCCTCCCCAGTTGATCTCTCGGTTGCTTTCACTTTTGACAGCGCTGACTGCAGCCTGCCTTTTGCCATTGCTGGCTATGGTATCCTGGCCAGGATATCCTTCTGGATTTACAGCTTCACAGCTTTATTTGGTAAGCAGGGTGAGAGAAGAGGCAAAGGACTTGGAGTCCTCCCCCTTATAACCGTGTCATGCCCAACACCTCCCGATTTACCAGGTACGTTACAGTGTTTAAAGAAAGCAGCCACCTCTCTGCTGAGCACCGCGCATGCCTTGCTGTTGAAAAATCACTCGGTTCAGCCAGCGTGTTTGTTTACACACCGAGCGTCCCCCAAGTCATGCCATCATGATACTTACCTAGACCCAGGTGTAGTAAAAAACAAAGTGTTAAGGTCAACTTCCTTTTGGTGAGCATCTTCACATATTCTTTGTTGAGTTTTACTCTTTAAAAACAAACAAAGCCATCAGCTCTGGAAACAGAAAGAGGTGAGTCATGGGGGATTTAACTACATGTGCCTCCTTATAAGGGGAGGGCAGGAACAGCAAGCACACCCCAGCTCCAAATGACATGAGTGCCAATCTCCTCCCCCAATAGCCCGGGACTGTCCCCATGCACAGTCTTGGCTTGCTAACCAATGTGTGCCAGGACCCCAAACCATGCTCAGACTTGGGTTTTGGGATACCAAATTTGGTCCTGGTCTGGCACAGTTTGGGGGCATTTGGTCCTTGGAAACTGGACCAAATTGTAAATGCATGGGGACACCCCATGCTGAGCCTGGTTTCGGTACTGGACCAAATGTGTATGGGGATTTGCCCTCAGGCACTCCAATGTAACAGGGACTGGTTTATCTCATTCCCGTATTTCTTTCAAATTAGAAGAACAGGCAGGAAAAAATATGATTGTCAACAATGCTGTGCCTTTTCCCCAGAAGCCCCAATCTTTTCCTTTACATTTTCTATAAATTTTCTAAATTGGTAAGATCCAGATAAGAAATTTTACATAAATGTTATAGGAAACCAGTGGGAACTGCCAAGATTTAAATTGCATTGCCTAAATGGCTATTGAAAGAGAGATTCCCAAACTGATCTCTCATACATGCCAGTGTGGAACTGCTTTTCCTCAATACAAGGCAGTGAACACTGAGGCATGCTCACAGTGGAAATGTTGGAGCACCCATGTGGAGATAACTCTGCCCAAATTGGGCCCGTCCATCAACCCAAGTTTTTTGGGAGGAGGCACGTGGGGGGAGCAAACTCCAGAGCTGCTCCAGAGAATCTTCAAAGATTGCGCAAATCACTCCAGAGATTCTCCAGAGCTTGGCTAAAGCTCCATAGAAAGACCCTGTAGAAATGGCATAAGCTCTGAAGTCTGTGCCATTCTCCAGAGTTTTCTTTGGAGTCATTTTTGGAGCCATCTTCAGAGATTAGGCACCGGTTTCAAAGCTTTGGGTTTGGGGGCATCCCTCTTATGGGTGCCCCCCAACCCCTCCCCTAGACCCCATTGCCTGATCATGGTGCAAATGTGCACTGTATAATCTGGATTTTATTGCCAAAGACCAGATTGTAGACCCCTTGAAGGACCCATTTAATCCAGATTTCCCTAGTACAAGTGGAAACAAATGTGGCTGTAATGGGGTCTGCAGTGGAAACGAGTTCTTCCTGCTCTGAGCCTACTGGATCCTTAATGGGTCCCTAATGGGTCATTAATGGGTACTTAGTGCTAGTGGAAAATCCCCCCCCCCTGGATATCTTAGTATCTCAATGAAATTGTCAGTAGGATTTCACTGTCTGGATGTAGCCTCAACTACGGATGTGATTAGGCATAAGATTTCAGATTAGGTAAATTCAGCTCAGGGGCAGCCTATGGATCAAGTCCCACAGGACAATGAGCATGGGACAAGACCACAGTTGGAAGCTGGATCAAAATGTAGTTTGGCAACATCAAGTAAAGCCTGAGCCTCATCTCTACCTCCGTTGCCCTCATCTCCACCACCTCTCCTCCAGCATCATGTTTGTTTGGGAACCTGATGATGTGATACAAAACACATTTTCTTAATACCCAAAGACCCAAATGGCAGCAGAAACAAAAAAAGGGGGGGGGGCTCAAGTTCTCAGGGTGCTGAAGATGTTAATTCTCCATCACTGGACTAATATCCCTATTATAAAGCTAATGGCTTTTACGTACCTGTAGTTTTTGCAATCGGCAAAAAATTAATTGTGTGTAGACAAATATGAGAAATGTGTAAGTGAAAATGTATTTAGTGCTGTTTTGAACAAAATAAAACAGGGGAATTCATGTTGCAATGCAGTGTCATCTTGTATCAGAATTCTGATACAGGAAACTATTATTATAAAGTGGACATGAAAAAATATCCTGCAACACTGAGCGCTGCTGCGGAACAGTCACTTACAAGTGGCACTTACCTATTCAGTTTTGTCTTCCCCATAATACACCAGAAAATGCGGTATTTTATCTAGAAGAAGTATTTTCCTAGTTTATCACTTTCAAAAGACTCCTCTTATAACAGATTTTTTTTTAAAAAAAATCATAGTAGCACAAGAATATAGACCCTAGATAAATGTCACCCTGACCGTTTCATCCATATTCAGTCCAGTGTGGGATGATTTGTTTCTCTCAGCTTCACGACCACTGATAACAGTGCAATGGTTTCCTGAGTCACTCTGTGGATCTTATCTGATGATAAATGTTTCTTACAGTACTAAATGGTTTAATCAAATGACTCCTTTCATTTCTTTTATGTAGATGATGCATTTTTATTCTGGTCCCATATTGGTCAGTATAGAGTGTTTGCTTCTTATTTTTATTTGAAAAGATTTTTATATTTTTAACATTAAAAATTTCAGAACTGTCTACAAAAATTCTTGCCTGTATCCTTCCCATTGCTCTCCCTCACCCACTGTCTCTCTAGAAAATCAAAAACATAACAATAAATAGTAAACAGTAACAGGATAAAATTGCAAAACTGGTAACAAATTAAAACAAACTTTTGCTTATACATACACATATATAAAGACAACGATAAAGAACATAATGTAGGAAATTATAACAACCATTGAACAAGCTTTCTCAATGACAAGTAACAAAGAACACAATCGTTATAATGAGGAATATTATTTCAATCAGCGTTGAAGGTGGGATTGAAGGTCTCCAGGAAATGAGTGACCTTTCTGTTTCTTTTTGATCTCTCCTTTCTTCCAAGGAATCACTTGGATGATAAAATCTTAAACCACTTTGCCTTTAATCTTATCCCCTCCCCCTCAAGTTGCAGCAGGAAGGAAAGGAGGCAGTGGTAATGAAAGAAAACTTGTTCTTGATCATGATGATATGGTATCTCCTCCTCCTCCTCTTGTCGCCCTCTACAGCAATCTCAATGAAAATCATTCCTTTCCACTAGGCAAAGATGGGGAAAGGAATGCTGCCCAGCAGAGACTTGGGGTGTGTTCCCATACAAGTTTAAATCTGAATCACAAGGCTGAGAACCATCTTGCCTGAGAGGAGTGGAGAAGAGGCAGCAGGCTGGGCTCTGCCATCTTGCTCCCAGCAGTGCCCCTCCCTCCTCCAACTGCCATCACAAGGCTGAGAACCATTTTGCCTGAGAGGAGTGGAGAACAGGCAGCAGGCTGGGCTGCTCTGCCATCTTACTTCCAGCAGTACCCCTCCCTCTTCCAACTGCTCCTATCACAAGATGGCAAAGAGACTATGGCAGCTGATCCACCAGTTGAGGAAATGTCTGGTCGTGAGGCTGAGCAAGGTGGGGCTGAATAGATGCTGGCTGACCATCTCTACCATCTTCCGGTTTCTCATCAATGAAGAGAAAAATCAAAGTAAAGAGAATAAGAAAATTCCAGCTATAAGAAATGAACTGAAGAATTGGATCTGAAGACCTCAAACGCTTGCTTTTTGCTGTTCCCTGTTCCCTCCCACACCATTTTCCTTTTGTTTCTTGTCTCTTTAGATTGTAAGCCTAAGGGCAGGGACCTGTCTAAGATTAATATAATATTGTAACCCGCCCTGAGACCTTCGGGTATAGGGCGGGATAGAAATACAAATAAATAAATATATAAATAAATTTTCAGGATCCTCCAATCCCATTATTTTTTAATTCCCAGATTTAATGACTATCCCGCTAAAATCTGCAGGGAAAAAAGTCCTCTTTAAAACTCTTCTCGGTCCCATTTAGGAGCCCAGTCCACTTTTTTTGTGCTTGGGAATGCTATGGGACTATCAGGGCAGAGATCAGCCTCCCCCCATATGCTTCTGGCTGATGCTTGATGCGGATGGGTGGGATTTCACATTTGATCTTCCCCCTCCCTTGCCATGTCTGCAAATGCTAGCTAAAGGGGTTACCTCCCTTACTCTGCATCTAAGATGATAGTGGGTCCTTCAACTAATCTGGATTTAGTAGATCTGGATTTAAGGAGGTACCCAATATGTCTCCATGGGTGGTGTCGCACCCAATAGCAGTGGGTGCTAGTGTGCTTCCAATGGAAATGCCGGAGCACCCATGTGGTGAATCCGGATCTACTTACATGGGGCCCGCCTGTCACCCCATGTTTTTTTGGGGGGTGCCACAGGGTGTGAGTGCAAACTCTGTAGACACTCTGGAGATTCTTCGAAGATCCTCCAGAGTGGCTCCGGAGAATCTTTGAAGATTGTGGCAAATTGCTCCGGAGATTTTCCAGGGCTTTGGACAAAACTCCATAGAAATGACATTGCTCTGACATGTCATCTTCAAAGCCTGTGCCATTCTCTGAAGTTTCCTTTGGAGCCTTCTTCAAAGCCTTCTTCAGAGATTATGCACAGGCTTTGGAGCTTCGGGTTTTGGGGCACCCCCCCAATGGGTGGACCCCTGGAGCCCACCCCTAGACCCTATTGCCCAAATGTGGTGGAAACATGATCTGTATAATCTGGATTTGATGGCTGAAGACCCCCAATGTAGAACACTTGAATGAGGTCTATAGGAAATCTGGATTATAGGTCCTGAAGGACCCATTATGATCTCGGTTTCCCTAGCTGTGGTGGAAACAAATGTGACCCTAATGGGGTCTGCAGTGGAAATGGGTTCTTCCTGATCTGAGCCTAATGGATCCTTAATGGGTCCGTAATGGGTACTTAGTGCTAGTGGAACACCCCCCTAAAAAGGCTTGGATTTCCCCTGAATACCAACGATACATTCAAAAGCAACATTGTTGCTATGGACCACAGAATCCCCTCCTGATTTTCCTCTGCAGAATTTTCCTTTGGGCTACAAACGGGCAGATCAACTCTCAGCTAAAAGAAAAAAAAAGTTCCCTACATCATTCCCACATGTCAGGTGTAATGAAACATTTCAGTTTCCTTATCTGTCAAAGGGACCAACCTGATGAGCAATCAGTTAAGAACTTTTAGAGGAAAACACTTTGATGCCTTTTGATAAGAATTGTTTTTAACATGGACTAACAGCTCACCAATGGGAAAAATGTGGCACATGTCTTAGTACATCTCTTGTGAAATATATCTTCCTGGTTCTAAAACCAAATGTTCTGTAACCTACAATGTCTCCATGGCCACCATTATCAAATGTGTTAAATTCTCATACACATATATTTATCTATTATCTTTCTCATATAGAGATTTATGATATAGCAAGACGGGTGGGCACTCGAGAGAGGGCCTTCTCAGTAATAGCCCCCAGGCTGTGGAATAGCCTCCCCCTCGAGGTGCGTCAGGCCCCCTCACTGTATACGTTTAGGAGGGGGGTAGAGACGCACCTCTTTGCTCTGGCCTTTGGTTGAACGTGGCACAGATTTTCCCTACTGCACAAATTAATGTTTTATACTGTTTTTATATATGGTTTTATTCTAAATATTCTTG